>CM051236.1:164908451-166108451 GCA_027917425.1 Gastrophryne carolinensis
AGCAAAGCTCTAACGTCAACCTCATAAAAAACCTTTGAAAGGTAAGAACAGAGAACAAGAAGCGGTCTAGCAGACTTGTTCCACAGAAACCTGGTGCCGAAGGGCCCAAAGATACCGAAGCACAAGTAAAATCAGAAGTAAGGTGAGAAGAAGATTCTTCCCCTTAACCTCCCTGGCGTTATGATTATGTCTGGAATTTTGTAACAAAAGAGTTACCATTTTTTTGTATGGAAATTTGGTGTTATGTATTGTAGGCCTGCAATTCTTAGTAATTACTTACTTAAACCTGACCATAGAAGACTCTAGTAGACCTCTCAGATGTGATAAAGTTCGAAACATAAAATCATGAATTATAATCTAATAAATATAATTTTATTCAATAATGAAATAATGAAATTTGTCAAACAAAGAAAATTCAGTAAACATCCTGGGTGTGGTAAATTTTGAAACATGGGACTGCACATAGACCGACGTCACAATCAGGGCAATGGAACCTGGTTTCCTTTCTGATTTTTTTTCCATTGCCATCTCGCTTTGAGCAGCAAACTACGCACATCCTTGTAGGTGCTGCCTTTTTTGCGGTTGGCGGGATGTAATCCATAAAGTGACGACCAGTCAGGCGTTCTGGGTTGACAACGTCAACAGCACGACGTCCAGATCTGTTCACGGCCACTGATGGCGTTTGGTAGTTCACAAAAATCCGCTCCGCCACCTTCCAGATAAAGTCAGAATGAACAAGAGGCTTGTCACTCTTTCCTCTGTGCAGTATATAGGCATTCCAGAGGCATTGTTCCAGGAGATGCCTGAAGATTTTTTTGTAATATTTTTTTTGTTGTTTCCGCATAGCCGGATAAAATGTCATCGCCTGATCGGCTCTATCGACTCCTCCCATGGTGTTGTTGTAGTCAATCACAAGTTGTGGCTTCATGACATCTTTCCCACCTCTTGTGTGGACCATAACAGTGGAGGTGTTATGCACTGTACTCATTAGGCACACGTCTTTTTTGTCACGCCAACGCATTGCCATCATCTTTCCTTTCTGCCAGGAAACCATTTCTCCTGTTTTCAGTTTTTTCTTGGCAAACATAGATGGCAGGTCACGTCGGTTGGGCCTAACGGTTCCATATCCATCAGTCTTGTGTTTTATCAGAAACTCGTACAGCTCAGGCGATGTGTAAAAGTTGTCCGTTGTCACACAATACCCCTGATTCAGCAATGGCTCAAGCAGTGTGAGGACTGATGACGTTGCCATCCCATAGCCGCTGTACCTGGGGTTGAATTGTGTTCCTTTACCGGCGTATATGACGGAATTCCATATATAGCCAGTGGCAGACTCGCAGAGCATATAGGATTTTATTCCAAACCGTGCTCTCTTGGATGCGATGAATTGAATCCAGCTGAGGCGTCCCTTGTAAGCCATCAGACTTTCATCAATGCTGATGTCTCTATCTGGCACATAGGACTGCTGGAAATTTTTGGTATACTTCCCAGATCTTCTTGAGTTTTGGCGCTGGATGTGTGGCTTCGTCAAATTCCTCATTGTTGGTGAAGTGCAAATTCTTCATTATGAGGGAAAATCGGCACTCGGACATGATGGTGCCAAAAATGGGGTTGCCAGCAATTTATTGGTAGTCCAGTACCATTTCTGCAGGGGTTTCCCCACCACCCCAGTAAGAAGTATTAGCCCCAGGAACTTCCAGATGTCCTCTTTAGTCACCGGTTCCCATTTTCTGTTCCTGGAAAACTTGCTACGCAGAGTTGCGGATTGCTGCTCGTTGTAGCGATTTGTCTCTTCTTTTCAATGACGTCATCTGTTAGAAATAATTTTAGGTACGCCAAAGGATCATTGTGCTCAACGTCTACCTTCATCCCAGGTGATCCAGTAAAAGGAAATCTTGGCGGCGGTACCTCATCCATACCGCAATCAATTGGACACCAAGTGCCACATCACTGAGGTCGGGTGCAGAATTGTCGCTGTCGCCACTTCTCTGGTCAGTGTCAGAGTCAGATGACGAATCTTGCCACGAATCGCTATCGCTCATTTCTGCGAGGGGCTCTGTGTCGATGCCACTTATCTGATCCAAAACCGCTTTGGAGATGCTAAAGTGACGCTTTGATGCCATGATAAAAATTTGTTTTTTTTTTTTTATGGGCAGAAAAAGGGCAGGCAGGGCAGTGTATGATGATCAAAGGGCAATACAATGTCAAATCTGAGGTGATACAGTGTAATCTCACAGGATTTCACTGTATCACTCTGTGTGTGTGTTTTACTGTGTTTATAACTTTTGAATTTCCCTCCCAGTTCCGCCCCCATGAGCCTCTGCGGCTCACAGTGACGTAACCAGGAAGTCAGACGCATCTGCCGGGGCTCTCACTGGCGATCACAGCGGGGACATCGCTGGATCGCAAGGAGAAGGTAAGGAGATTTCTGCTCCTCTGACTAATCTACCCCGAGCGTGACTCGGGGTTACCGCTACTTGCAGTGAAAATTAACCCAGAGTCACGCTCGGGAAAACCGCCAGGGAGGTTAAAAGAACAGGCCTGAGTAACAGCCTGACAAGTTCAAAGGCAAACAGTAGCCTTGGCAGAAGCCGAAACCTTCCCTAGGACCAGAAGGGACAACCCATCCAAGTAAAAGACCAGGCCAAAGGCCGCATAATCCCTGGAATCAGACGAAATCAGGCACATACAGGATGGAGACACCCGCAAGCTCCAAGGGGCAACAGTCCCCCTAAGGGACAAGAGACAATCCAGGAAAACACTTCCAACACCTGTAGAGGGAATGTAGGCCCCCTTTTATCAGCGATACTAGGAATAAGGCCCAGAAGAAAGACAAAGTCTTGAATACATGAGCATAAGACACCGCCTTAGGCAGAATGACCGGCGTAAAGCGGAATACCATCTCATCTCTGTGTATATATCTATGAACGAGGGCTAGCTAAACAGAGCCGCCCGCTCAGGCACACGGCT
This sequence comes from Gastrophryne carolinensis, assembly GCA_027917425.1. Lineage (NCBI taxonomy): Eukaryota > Metazoa > Chordata > Amphibia > Anura > Microhylidae > Gastrophryne > Gastrophryne carolinensis. The sequence goes on from CM051236.1 coordinate 164,911,422, forward strand.
GACTGAAGTAACAGTCCCTAGAAAGACAACTTGAGGGTAAGAACAGTCAGACAGCATCCGGAATAGGTCCAAAGGGAACACCCTGCAAGGCAAGCAGAATAAATTCGAATCCCAACAGGGAACATAGAATTACGTGAGGAACGCACATGAGTAACCCTCTGAAAGAAGCCATAACCAAGGAAACTGAGCAAAAGACTTCTACAGGAAGGCGGACAGGGCAGAACCTGACCCTTCCGAGTACTGAGTTGGAGAATTCCAACTCCAACCAAAGCAGTAATAACTCTAGAACCCTGGGAACAAAGAACGCCCAACAGGGAAGAGACCTAGACTCACACCAATCAATATGGGTACGCATACCCTATAATAGATAGAAGGAGAAGAAGCTTGCGCCTAGTCTTCCCATAGTCTCAATCACCAAGACAGATAAGTCTGTCTCCATCAAGATGGATGTTTCAGCAGTCTAGGCCAGAGTCTGTAGATTGGGGTGACGTAAAGGGGCCCTGAGTGATCAGAGCTGGCACTCCAACGCACAGATCTATTGTCCTCAATACCACGTCTGCGAACCACACTCCACTAGGCCACCCGGGGGCCACCAGAATCACTGGTCCCCCCCTTCCAGAGCAATTCTGCGCAGAACCCTGCCTAGCAGGAGGCATGGAGAAAGACATACAGAACAGAATGTCCTGCCATAACATTACTTAATCATCATGACCACGGCCAGAGAATCCTGGGACAGGGAAACAAGGACAGAGAGCTTGTGATAGTGACGGGGCACACACAGATCCACACTGGTTGGCCCTCATAGTGACACCAGGATTAGCACATCCTGTCGCAGAGGGACCTCCCCCAGAGCGAATACCACTGATATGCAGGGAACATTGTCCACCACCCAGATCAGGATCGGAGACACATCCCGGAGGACCCTCCTGCACCGGGTCCCTCCCTGAATATTCAATGTAGGCCAAGGTCGTCAGCTAGGCCTAGCTCCCCCGAACAGGCAGGCCCTGAAGAGGAGTAGGCAAGCGAGTTAGAACTAACTTGAACGCCCATAGATTCAAAAATAGATAGGTGTATAGGCCTCCTAAGGGCCCTACCTCCCCTGGAACCGTAGGGACTTCCAGAAGAAGACCCCCCTCAACCTGAAAGATTGGCATCCATGGTGACTGTCTACCCAGGAAAGGGCAAGAAGGGACTGCCCTCAGGCAGGTTCCTTGAGTTCATCCACTACAAGAGGGACCTCCTCACCAGGGAGGAATGCACACATACCCTGCTCCAGGGATGCTGGGTCCTTGTCCCGTAGGACAAAAAAGGAGAAGTTGCAGAAGGGCCCAGGGGGAACTGAGCATAAGGGGCCTCTTCGGAGTACGCCACCAGCGGGCCCACCAGCTGCGTCCCCTGCCTGGTGGAGGGACGGGGACAGCTAAGAGGGACTGAACCCATACAACCAGAACGTCCACTTTATTGCTGAGGAAGGAAGATCCTTGCTTGAACTGTATAAAATTCATTCATAGGAATGGAGTTACCAATGAAGGGAACAATTTTGAACACCCCTCCCAAATGGACACCCTCCAGCCGAGTATCCAATGTAGCCAGATGTAGAGACTGGGAAGTGATGAGGACGTCCAGGTAGGTCATCGCGCGGACACCCCTTGGTCTCATGAGAGACCACACCCCCGTCAGCAGCTTGGTGAGCACTCTGGGAGCTGAAGAGAAGCCAGATGACAAGGTCACGATTATCAGTGTTGGTCAACCAACGCGAATCTGAAGAACCTCGGTGTCCAAAAGACACAGGGAAGTAAGGATAAGCAGCATTGAGCTCCACAGATGGCAAGAAGCCCCCGACGCACAAGGAGCTGATGGCCGAGCCCAGTGTTTCCATTGCAGAATAATAGACGAAATAGATGTAATAGACGAAATGTTGAAAATCTGTGAGACCAGATTGGGCCAGACTGACCCATCCTTTTTTGGGGAACTGTGGAAAGGTTAGTGTATCGGCCCCTGCCTCTGCCTATTAAGGGCAATCTGCAAGAGACCCCCAGACCCCGCAGGCCTTGCATGGCCTGCACCAGCACCTGAACAGAGGCAGGGACCAGGAGCACCCGGCACCCGATAATCTTGGGGGAGGCCGTGCAGCAACTCTATCTTGTATCCGGAGGGCACTACCTCCTGAATCCACCAGCCTGAGGCGTGATACCTCCTGGCATGAGCACGGTGCCGCAGCCGTCCCCTCACCCCGACAGGCAAGGGCGTCCCAACATGCTTGAGGGGATTTTGGTGGAAGATTTAGACTTAGCCCCACCAGACAGGCCAGGGCATTATATGCCGCTCCTGGGGCAGGAGTCTGCACGAGCCCCCAGGAAGGACACCCCTGGTTCTTGTTTTACACTATGGTAGGGAGGGGTTACCCTGCCCCGAGGGGCCGGGACGGCCGGTGAATTGCCCTTATTTACCAAACAGGTCCAGAAGGGCCCCAAACAGGCGTTGCCCTCTAAAGGGAAGACCGGAAGAGTCTTCTTAGCCTCATCGCCAGTACCCCACTGTCGCAGCCAAACCAAGCGACGTATAGCCACCACAAGGGCAGAAGTCCTTGCACACATTCCAATGGTGTCATCCAGTGCTAATAGGATAAATTTTTCAAATACATCACAACTGGAGAGTGCATTAAACGCATCCCAGGGGAGATACTCAGGGTGATGATCAAGCATCATTCTGATGAGGGTTCTAGCGGCCACTGCAGTGATGACCGCGGCACAGACCGGGCGCAGCGCCGTCCTTGCACAAGAAAAGGCGTGGGAGATCAATGCGGCGGTCCTCAGCATCCCGAAGGGTACTATAAACAGGGGCTGTAATAAAGGGGGGGTTAGAAACCCCTACGATCTGCGCATCCACCACGGGGGGTGATGACTAACAATTGACCACCTCAGGGGGAAAAGGGGGTATTTCCTATCCCAGTCCCCTGGGACCCCTGGAATTTACTGGGGAATTCCCATTCCTTGAGTACAAGAGCATGGAAAACGAGCCTGCTCTAGAAAATCCAAGCGTGCTGTCGCTGTATGGAAACGCTCCCCTCTCGGCTTGGAGGCCTCACTAGGGAGAGAGATAGACAGGACCTTAAAGATCTTAATCAACAAATCTCACACTGGCCCCAGGATTCAGGGCCAGAATCGTCATGATTCCTCGGCCTCACATCAGGTGAGCCTGAGACAGAGACCAGCTCTCCATCAGAAGGGGTATAGTCACACGGAGTAATCAACTCCTCAGTTCCCATAGGACAAACAGAAAACAGGAGGCGCCAAGGGCCACTTCTTACAAGGGCCCCTGCGCCCTGACAACCTCGCCGTAATCTGATCAGCCGTAGGCAGTCTGGAAGACACAGCAGGCTGCAAATCCCCACTTGTATGCGACTCAGCAGGAGTGAGAATTAAGCATGGGGAAATAAGTGTATTGAAACGAGGTGCAGCCACTGGCAACCCTGATTGCAGGGCCAGTGCTTGCCTGGCACAGGGTCCGCAGTCCTGCGCCCTGTCAGCGTCAGCATGGGTTGACTACACACTATACACAGCCGGTCTTGTCCCAGAGGGACCCCGGTCACATAATTCTGAGATGCCTCCATATGGTGATTATCTAGGCACAATATGCCAGCAGGGATTTACGCAATAGGGAACCCTGGATGCCCCAAAGTCCCGCTAGGAAGGTGGGAGAATTTTACAAAATCCAGAGACTGGGAAGCTATAATTTAGCCCAGGCCGGGGAAGCCACTGGATTCAACTGTCTGAAAGACATAATGTGAATAAAGGGTGTCAGAGCCATGCGCAGTAATAAGAATCATGAAATCGCCTGTGAGGGCACTTACAGACCAAGGTAGGAGGAGGGCCGTTATCGCGCGCGACTAACATCAAAATGGCGCCAAGCGAACCTTGAAGGGGCGGGCCAGAGCGGGCCGTGACGCGGAGCGTGCCAAACCAGGTCCCCGCCCCCCCCGAAGAGCGCGAAGCTCTAAGGCAGTAGAAAATATTGTAAAAAGAAGCAGAGTGTATGACACACATAGCATAGATGATTTTTGCCAATGGAGACGCCGCAGCGTCTGGGGTCAATATTGTAAAGAGACGCAGAGTGTATGACACACATAGCATAGATGATTTTTGCCGATGGAGACGCCGCAGCGGCTGGGGTCAATATTGTAAAGAGAAGCAGAGTGTATGACACACATAGCATAGATGATTTTTGCCAAAGGAGACGCCGCAGCGTCTGGGGCGCCGCCGCCGCAGCACATCCAATAAGGAAAGAGACGAGCGCGGCAGCGGCAGATAACAATAAAAAGGCAAAAGCGCGGCTCTGACACCAAGTTACAAGTCAAGGACAATACTAAGGCCATAATCATGTAATCGCAGTACACACACACATACAACCCCCCCCCTTTCTTTCCCCCCCCCCAAGCTACGGGGGGAAACGAGGGAGGATGGCGACCCTTTGGATAGGGCCCACCGCTAGACGGGGCAATAATGCGGGAGGGACATCCACTATGAGGCTCACCATCAGCCTAACCGCCTACCCTATGGTGGGGGACTGCGGTGGAGCATGGCTCCATAAGCACGCATGGTGCTGTCTACCTTCACCCGACCAGCGCAGCTCAGGCTGGGAGGCACATCACAAGGACAACGGGTGGGAATAGTCCAACAGGGCCGCAGGCTGTAATAGCCCCACTCACCTGCAAGAGAGTGATACTTCATGTCTTCGCAGTCGGCACCGCAGAGAAATCTAGGGATTTGTGGGAGGTCCCTGGGTATATGAGGGGCCGGGAGGAGCCTGTTTTTTGCATGTCTGCAGTGCACAGCGCCATCTGGCAGAGAATACCCCATGTGTAAGGATTATATTTGGAGCAGGACGTACTGTATACTTAGAATAAAAGGGCCGGGAGCAACCCGGCTACCTGCAGCTTGAAGGAGAGTCATCTCCTGAATGCTTCGCGACTGCAGAGACGAAAAGACAGGGGAATAGTGGGAGGAACCCGGTACTTATGGACCAGGAGGGGATCCTTTTTCCATGTCATCTCTGCAAGATCGCCCTCTACAGGCTGGTTTCCCAAGTGTCATGGATCTTTGGAAGTGGGGTGTGTGACATACTAGGAATATAGAACAGGTCTCCTGTGAATCAGCTGTGTGTAAGCATACCATGCCTGAAGATTTTCCCTTCTTCCTCCTCTTTTTATAAAGCTCTTTACGCTCAGACACGAGTCCCATGCTAATTAATTTTTCAATAATTCGAGCTTTTGAACGTTTTGCTGTAATATTCTTCATGATATTTCCTAGAATATCTGCAAATAAAAAAAAAAAAAAAAAAAAAAAAAAAAAGATGATTAACATGTGGATAAAAGTCTACCTTATTCTGATCAGCAGATCCATTTCTCAGGCTGCCCGGCCTGATCCTCAAGGCACATCAACATTCTTGACGAAGCACCAACCCCCCCCCCCGTTGCAGCAAATGATGGAGGCACGCCAATGGACATGGACATCCCCCCCCCCCAAAATGGACAGCATGATTGATGCTGGGGGTAGTGATGGGGCTGGCTGCACGGGACCTGGATCTGACAATCAGGTAAGCTTTTTAACCAAAGCTGCTAACACACCTGTTACAGTTGAATGATTCTGGGATTTGTAGTGAGATAAGGATACTAGGATCTGTAATGAATGGCAAGAAAGCCGTTCTCTTGAATATAAGAAAATTGGATAAAGCATGCACAGATAAGGGGGCTCACATGTTTATTTTGCATTCCAGGAAAAAGTAAGAAACAATAAGGCAGAAGACCAAAAATCAGACAAAAGGGGGTTTTCCTTTAAAATTAGGGGAAATAAATCCTCCTTTTCTAAATTAAGGCACCAGACAAGATACAATGCATTTTATTTGGTTTGACTAGACTGCTGAAAGTACATTACCATAAATAATATTGCAATAATCCTCTACTCACCTGTCCGCTTGCTGACGATGACAAGCTCTACACTAGCCTTAACTTTTTAGATAGGACAGGGTTGGAAACAATGTACAAAATATCTTCCCCTGTAGGATGTCCAAAAGCATTTTAAGGCAGAACAAAACCCAGCAGTGGCCGGCCTGAATTGGGATGCCCTGCTGTGTGAAAATGCCAGATCTCATTCAATGATAGCAGACTGCTGTGACTATGTTATTCGGCAGATGGCTGTTCCAGCTATTCAGATAGCCTCCCCATTCAAGTCAACGAGAGACGCCTGCAGAATGATGTGGTCATGTGGTCTCAGACAAGAGCCTGCGCATGCACCGTTGGAACCTGGAGAGGTGAGTTTTCCTGGGCTAACTAGGGGGTTTCACACATTGGGGCAACCCCAATTAGCATGCCCCAGGGGAACAGAACAAAACCTGGGAAAGTGTGTCAGGGGGTGGGGACATTGGGAGAACCTTAATATAGGTCAGGAAGTCTGGGGGAGGAAAGCACCTGCTTAGAAGTAAACTTGAACCTTTTCCACACACATTTGGTTGGAGAGCTGCTGGAGAATCTATGCAAGATGGACTTGTTTGTCCTTCGAAGATTGACCAAAGTTGACCAAGGATTGTTATAACCAACTAACTTTGTGAAAACAGACAAGACGTGGACTTGTGACCGGAGTGTTGCAAGTTTGAATCCTAACCCCCCAAATGCTCCCTCTGCGCCGTAATTAGGGCAGGCCACTGCTCCAGGCATGCACAGATGGGTTAAATGCAGAAAAATAATTACTATGTGTGCGCAAGCATACAGTGGTGATCTATGGCCCATCCCCCCCCAAAAAGGCTGATCCATAAGGATGCCATGTGTAACTATTACAAACATTTTTACATTTTGTTTCCATACACTATGTAGTGCAAAAGCAAGAAAAGCCTGAATGTTACTGCCTGCATGTTTTAGTTACTTGACTGGAGGTCCTCTGATCTGGCAATGTACTGTCAGCTTCCCTGTGTTAGTTGGTCTCCTCCAGCCTGATGCACTGAGCCCCAACTTCCCTCTAGTCACCAGAATTGTGGATCCAGGGGCCCAAGATTAAGACTAAGCAAGAGCAGTGTGCCTTTCTCCAACAAATAAGTGGCTCCCTTTTTGTGTCACAGAATAAGGTGGCAATTCTTTTTGGAGGATCCAGCTGGTATCTGTGAATGTCCTACAGGAAAAATAGCCAAAAAGGGTTTCTGTGGCAACTTTCACTTTTTTAGTTATAGCTTTACATGGGCTTTACATGGGCTTTAAAATGGATAGTGTCTCCAATTAATACAAAGATTTACCATCAGTGTCTTGAAACTCCTCAAAAAGTCGTTGAAGCTCCATCTCCTGATCTTCTGTCCAGAGCACAATTTTAGTTCCTTTACTATAACGATACACAGAGTAGTGGATAAATACGCATTTCATTTTATAGTTGATAAACCAGAAGTAAACAAAAAGGACAATTAATAAAATATTTGAACATCATACTATGCCCAATTTCCCAATACTTATACAGGTAGCACAATAAAATCTATTGTTGGAAACAATTTTACTATATGGCGGACAAAAACAAAGCATATTTACGTTTCTTTTTCCTTTTTGAAATCCTTTACACTGTCTGCAAGGCCCATTTGTACAAGATGATTAATAATTTGCTTCCGGGTACGGGATCCAGGCTTCAAGTTTGCCAGGATACTGTCCACAACGTCTAAGTCTAAAATACATTTATTATTATTTATTAAATAAAAAGTGGTTCACGTTTAAATAGTTAAGAGGTAAAGAAAAAACACTTACCTTCAACTTCCTTATATTGAAAGTATAAGGCTCGAAGTTCCTCTTCATCTTGTGGAGTCCATTTAACACGCTTGCGATTGTTATCACTGCATCAGGAAAATTAAATCTATTTAGTATACAACTATCCTTGGTGTAGAAGTTTTCTACTTGCATGCATGAGCTGTAGTACAAGCAACGCTGATAACAAAACAAAATGGTGCCATATGGGTGGTGATAATGGTCTCATCAGTGGCATTGTGGGTAAAACTCCTGGCTTATCCATCTCGGGATCCTTTTACTCCAAGCTAGTCATTCAAGGTTTGATTTTGTTTGGCCCAATCAGAACAGAGTTTTGGCTATCCAGAAAAATACAGTAGATACCTCTTTAATTTGACCCATCCCCTTAAACCGCAGACCCTGGAGCCTAAAAATACAATTCTGTGTTTAGTCACCTCGTATTATAAGTATGCAGCACGTCCTGCTCCTGATAATGATTCATAACAGATGGGATTACCTCCGCCAGACGGCGCTTGACTGCAAAGATGGCAAAAAGAGGCCCCTCCCGGTCCCATATATACCCGGGACTTCCAACAAATTCCCCAGTATTAAAAAGCAGTAAGGAGAACCAGGAGAAGCCAATGATAATTAACAACGTTAACAAGGATAACACTCACTATACAGAGGATCCAAGATAATGCAAACAAGATGGGGTGGAGCAGGACGTGCTGCATACTTATAATACCAATTCTACAAGGTGAGTAAACACAGAATTGTATTATTCTAAGTATGCAGCACGTCCTGCTCCAGATAATGATTCATAACAGATGGGACATCCAATAGCAGTGTCCGTAAATAGCAATAAATAATCCCCAAAAGCAACAATGCACAGTTCAAACCACTGCCGCCTGCAGAACTTTGCGGCCAAAAACAGCATCAGCTGAGGCCCGAACATCAACCTTGTAAAACTTGGAAAAAGTAAGAACAGAAGACCAAGTAGCAGCCTTACAAACTTGTTCAACAGAATCCTGGTGCTGGAAGGCCCAGGAGGCCCCAACAGCACGTGTAGAATGAGCAGTAACACGGAAAGGAGGATCCTTTTCCCCAGCAGAATAGGCCCTAAAAATAGCCTGACGAATCCATTTGCTAATAGTAGACTTAGCAGGAGCCAGACCCTTCTTGGGAACCGAAGGAACCACAAACAAGGCATCAGTCTTTCTAAAAGGTGCAGTAGCCACCAAGTAGAATTCCTGACCACATCCAGAGAATGTAAGGCTTTGGATGTGGAATTACCAGGATTAGGGCACAAGGAAGGAAGCGCAATGTCCTGATTGAGATGGAAGGCAGAGACAACCTTCGGCAAGAAAGCAGGTTTAAAGCGGAAAACCACCTTGTCCTGGTGTCTCTCAAAGTAGGGGGTCTGAATAGAAAGGGCCGCCAACTCCGAAACACGCCTGACCGAGGTGATAGCCACAAAAAAGGCAACTTTAAGAGTAAGAATAGACAGAGCAGCCTCATGCACAGGCTCAAATGGAGGGCCCTGAAGGGCAGACAAAACCAGATTCAAGTCCTAAACTGGCAACAGAGGTTTGCGAGGGGAATGCACATGAGCAACCCCCTGGAAGAAAGTCTTGACCAGAGGATATTGAGCGAAAGATCTCTGGAAGAAAACAGCCAAGGCAGAAACGTGACCCTTGAGCGTGCTGAGCTAAAGTCCCAGATCCAGACCATGCTGAAGGAACTCCAGAATCCTAGGAATGGAATTGACTCACACCAGTCAATGTAGGCCCACCAGATCCTATAGTAGATGGTAGAAGAGGATTTCTTCCTAGCCATGATTGGAGTATTAACCGCAGAATCAGAAAGCCCCTCATCCCTTAAGATGGAGGTTTCAGGAGCCAGGCCGTCAAAGCCAGCGTTTGTAAATTGGGATGGCATAGCCGCCCTTGAGTGAGAAGGTCTGGGACCAGGGGCAGAACGTACTGATCTACTGCCAGCTGAATGATATCTGCGAACCACACCTGTCTTGGCCAACGGGGGGCCACCAGGATTGCTGGCACCCTTTCCTGAGCCAGCTTGCGCAGAACCCTGCCCAGCAGGGGGAATGGAGGAAAAAGATACAGGAGATGGAACCCCTGCCAGGATAGAGTCAGAGCATCCACCGCAAGGGCCAGGGGATCCTGGGACAGAGAGACAAAGACTGAGAGCTTGTGATTGTGGCGGGACGCAAACAGATCCACTTCCGGTACCCCCAACGGTGACAAGGATAGAAAGACCTCGCTGCTGAGAGACCATTCCCCCAAGCGAGAAGTCCCCCTGCTCAGAAAATCTGCCTCCAGATTCTCCACCCCCGGAATGTACACTGCTGAGATGCAAGGGACATTGTCCTCCGCCCAGGACAGAATCATGGACACCTCCTTGAGGGCACTCTTGCTCCGAGTCCCTCACTGATGATTGATGTAGGCAACCGCCGTCTGGTTGTCTGAGCGAACTTGGACCGGACGGCCCCGAAGGGGCCTCCTAGGGGGCCCCACAGCCCCTGGAATTGTAGGGATTTCCAGAAGCCCCCCCAACCTGACAGACAGGCATCCGTGGTGACTGTCTCCCAACAGGGGGCCATGAAGGATCTGCCCCCCAACAGGTTCCTCGAGTCCAGCCACCACAAGAGGGACCGCCCGATCCAGCACAAAGGCCCGATCCAGCGACAGGGAACTCTTGTCCCAGACCGGCAATAGATGGAGCTGAAGAGGTATCATGTGGAACTGTGCATAGGGAACCACCTCGAAGCAGGACACCATCTGTCCCACCAGCCGCATCCCCTGCTCGATGGAAGGGTGAGGGCAGGACAGAAGGGAATGAACTTGAGCTTGCAGAGAGTCCACCTTCTAATGCGGAAGAAAAATCCTGGCCTGAACAGTATCCAGATTCATGCCCAGGAAGGAAGTCACCAGAGACTGAGACAGGGAAGATTTGGGGCGATTGATCACCCAGCCGAGCGACTCCATAACCGTCACCACCCGCTGGGTATCCAATACCGCCTGCTGGAAAGTTTGAGAAGTGATGAGAAGGTAGTCCAGATACAGAAGAATGCGAATGCCCTGATCCCTGAGGAGAGCCATGACTCCCGCCAGCACCTTGGTGAAGACCCTGGGGGCAGAAATGAGACCGAAGGGCAGTACCACAAATTGGTAGTGCTGGTCCGCCAGTGCGAACCTGAGGAATCTCTGATGCCCTGGGAAGACTGGTACATGAAGGTAAGCATCTTTGATGTCTATGGAGGTCATGATGTCTCCCGGGCGCAATGAACTAAACGTGGAGCGCAAGGTCTCCATGGGAAAGTGCCTGGTCCTGATAAACTTGTTGAGCAGCTTTAAGTCCAGGATGGGTCTGACTGAACCACCCCTTTTGGGTACTGTGATAAAGATTGGAATAAAACCCCGACCTCTTTCCACAGGAGGGACCTGACAGATGACCCCCATGTCCAGGAGATTTTGCACAGCCAGAAATAGCCCATGAGCTGCCAAGGGGTCTAGAGGAATCTGAGAACTGAGGAATCTTGGAGGCGGCCAGGCAGCGAACTCTAGCTTGTAGCCGGAGGACACAACCTGCAGAATCCACCTGTCTGAGACCTGTTGTCCCCAGACACGAGCGAAGAGCCGCAGCCGTCCCCCCACCTGGATGGGTGAGGGCACCCCTTCATGGCTGAGGAGGCTTGGCAACAGATTTGGGCTTGGACCCTCAGGAAGATTCGGAGCGGGCACGACCTCTGCCCCTGCCCCTGCCCCAGAAGTCTCCCCTAGAACCTGCAAAGGAAACCCCTCTCCCAGACCTGGATTCACGGTAGGAGGGAGCAAATGCGCCCGAGCCCCGAAAGGGCCGCAGCTGCTTCTTACGTTGAGGCAACTTACCCCCCTTGGCAAACAGGTCCAAGCGATCACCAAATAGGCGAAGCCCCTTAAAGGGGAGCCCCGTGAGGGCCTTCTTAGCAGCGTTATCAGCTGCCCACTGGCGCAGCCAAACAGAGCGGCATATAACAATCACCAAGGCAGAGGTACTACACATCCTAATGGTGTCATCTAAGGCAGAAAGGACATATGCAATGAACATCTCACACTGTGACAAGGCCCTGAATTCGGCACTAGAAGTATCGTCAGGGGCGCCTTCCAACAGACCCTTGAGGAGAGTCCTAACAGCAACAGCAGTACTAGCGAGGCAGACCCCACACAGGCAAAGGCATGGGAAGCCAGCTGGTCGATGCGCCGGTCCTCACTATCCTTGAGGGTAGTGGAATCAGGGGAATGGACCACAGATGGGTTGGAAAGCCCCAATACTGGTGCATCCACTTCTGGGGAGGTTGACCAACATTTAACCACATCAGTGGGAAAAGGATACCTTTTATCCCAGCCCTTAGGGATTCCGGGAAGCCGGGACGCTCCCATTCTTTGAGAACAAGATTATTGAAATGGGCCTGTTCTGTAAATTCCAAACGTGGTTTAGCAGTACTGAAAAGTTCCCCCTGTAACTTGGGAGCCGCAGCAGGAAGGGAGATAGAAAGAACATAAAAAATCTGAGTTAACATTTTATTTGTATCATCAGCATCCCAATGATCAGAGCCATAGTCAGCACCACTGAAATGCTCAGATAACTCTGAATCTGAGAATAATTCCCCCTCCTCAAGTGGGGTATAATCAGACAAATCAAGGAAATTCTCAGTCTCCATAGGAAAGGCAGACGCACCCGGTGCCACATGCAGCCTTTTAGCCGGGACATTACGGGGCGCAGAGCTAGCAATCAACCTCTCAATGTTAGCCAACCTGGAAGACACGTCAGGCTGAGACTCCCCACTAGTATTTAGCTCACTGGGAGTCATAATCAAGCGAGGGGGAGTGGGTCTAGTCACAGATAGCCCAGAACGCAGCGCAAGCACCTGCTGGGCGCAGGGTACACATACCCGCACATCATCGCTTACAGGGGATGCCCCACACACCACACACAGCCGGGCTTGTTCCGAGGGGACCCCGAGCACAATATCCAGTGAAGCCTCCATATGGTGATTAAAGTGGCACAACTGGCCAATAGGAATTACGCCGTACAAGCAACATGGGATGCCCCAAATGTCCGCCAGGGAAACACTGTAGGCCGCTAATAAAGTTAATATAACTAATAGAGGGGACAGGACCGGGAGAAACCTCTTAAAACAGTTATCCCGCCTGAAAGACATAACAATGACACCCCATAAGTATACCGAAATGACAATTGAATAAAAGCCAAGCCCACAGGGGCACTCACGGACCGCGGTGGGGAGCCAGCAATCACAGGAGAGGACCAAAATGGCACTGGAGGAACCTCAAGGGGTGGGCCACAGGAGGATACGACGCGGAGCGTGCTGACAAGCCACGCCCCCTCCGAGAAGCGCACAGACAGGCCGGGACGCAACAGCCAATGGGCGCACAGGGATTCTTGATGATGCCACAAGGCACGCGTGTCAGCGGCGGCAAATTCAAAAATGACCAAAGTGAAGACAGAGCGCGGAGCCCTGAAAATTGAAGTGCAATCACACACACACACGGCAATAAACGCACATATTCCACCCCCCCCCCCCCCCCCGAACAGGACAAAGAGATGTCAATTAAGAGACTCACCAGTGACCAGGGCAGGGAAGGGCAAGAGCGGACGGGGCATCCCAAATCAGGTTCACCATTACCTGCACCGCCTACCCTTTGGTGGGGGATTGCGGTCGGAGCCAGGCTCCGTAAAAAGAGCACCTGTGATAGGTGCTGCCTACCATCACCCGACCAGCGCAGCCAAAGCTGAGAAGTAATAAGTGGAACGGGTGGAAATAGTCCTACAGGGCTGCGGGCTGTTAAGCCCCGCTCACCTGCGATAAAAGAAGCCATCTTCTTGACCTTCGCAGCCGACTGCAGAGAAGAAAACTGGGGAATTTATGGGAGGTCCCGGGAGGGGCCTCTTTTTGCCATCTCTGCAGTCAAGCGCCCTCTGGCGGAGGTAATACCATCTCTTATGAATCATTATCTGGAGCAGGACGTGCTGCATTCTTAGAATAGACTAAGTGCCCAGGGGCATACCGATTTGGGATGCTCAATTATGTGAACCCCCGTGCAGGCCAGCAATCCCTTACTGTTCTGGCACTCACACTCTGTTCTCTGGCTGCATCCCAGATAGCATCCCTGCAGCTAAGCGTGCTCCTGCGACTAGCCATTCATATAGGTTGGGGGAGGAAGCGCAGTGCCAACCATGAGGAAATTGGATCCCGGCTGCTTCTCTCCCCCACCCCACCCCCGGCAGATGTTCTGTTTAAAAATAGCATTTATGCCGTCCATTAGTATGCACTACATAAAGCGTCGATTGGATGAGAGGTGAGGAGTGTGGACGATCTGGGGGGTTTCACAGCATAGCACATCCCAAATCAGGAAGTCCCGGGAAAATGGATCCATCACCAGGATAGTAATCATCATGGTGATATCTACACATAATGCCAACTGTGAAAGAAGAAACTTGTTTCAACTAAAGCAGGCAAACAATATACAGTTAACCCTTTAATTCAAAAAAAGTACAGTAACCTTTCCAACTTTAAACATCACTTTTTGAAATTGCAAAAATACCATTTTGCGATTATTCACATGTAAAATGGGTATTATAAGTATGTCTCGTACCCTGCTTCGGAATGATTAATCACTTCTGGGTTATGTCCAGTAGAGGGTGAACTTCTGCAGAGATGACTAGAAAAAAAGAAGCCCCTCCCGGTCCATAAATACCTGGGACCTCCCACACATTCCCCAGTATAGGAAAGCAGTACCAGGAAGAGCAAATAAAAATTTTTACCAATGAAAGGTTCACCATGTAGAGGATCCAAGATACAACTCAGGGTGGGACGAAGCAGGGTGTGAGACATACTTATAATACCCATTTTACAGGCGAGTAATCACAAAATGGTATTATTCCAAGTATGTCTCACACCCTGCTTCGGAATGATTAATCACTTCTGGGACATCCAATAGCAGTGTCCATAATGGGTGGGAATCCCAAAAGACAATAATGCACAAATTAAACCACTGCAGCTTGCAGAACCTTGCGGCCCGCAAATCAACCTTATAAAACTTGGAAAAGGTATGAACAGAAGAGCAAGTATCAGCCTTACAAACTTGTTCAACAGAAGCCTGGTGTTGGAAAGCCTAGGAAGCCCCAACAGCACGAGTAGAATAAGTAGTGATCTGGAAAGAGGGATCTTACCCCTTTGCATCATAGGCCCTAACAATGGCCTAACGAACCCATATACTAATGGTAGACCTGACGGGCACCAAACCCTTTTTGAGTCCCGAAGGCAACACAGTGCGTCCGTCCTACGGAAAGGTGAAGTAGCCACCAAATAGTACTTTACACAACGAACAACATCCAGAGAGCGCAAGGCCCTCTCCTTGTCATTGCTAGGCTTAGGACACAAGGAAGGGAGCACAACATCCTGATTGAGATGAAAAGCAGAGACCACTTTAAGCAGGAAATCTGGCTTAAAGCGGAAGACCACCTTGACCTGGTGTCTCTCAAAGTAAGGGGCCTGAACAGACAGAGCCGCCAACTCTGAGGTAATAGCCACCAAAAAGGCAGCCTTTAGAGTGAGAATGGAAAGTGCAGCATCCTGCACTGGCTCAAAGGAGGACCCAGGAGGGGCGAGAAAACCAAATTCAAGTCCCAAACTGGTAACAAAGGCTTGCGAGGGGTGCCGCACATGAGTGACCCCCTGGAAAAAAAGTCACCACCGACCTGGAGTCCAGCTTTGCCTGGCGTGATGACAATGTCATCCAGATACGGAGCAATGCGAATGCCCTGGGCTCTGAAAAGGGCCATAACACCCGCCAACACCTTGGTGAACACCCGTGGTGCCGAGGTCAGTCCGAAGGGAAGAGCCACAAACTGGTAGTGCTGATCTCCTACCGCAAATCTGAGAAACCGTTGATGTCCCGGGAAGACCGGCACATGAAGGTAAGCGTCTTATGTCCATTGAAGTCATAAAGTCCCCTGGACGAAGGGAGTTGACGGCAGAGCGCAGAGTCTCCATGCGAAACTTCTTGGTTCTGATGAACCTGAGCGGCCCGGGAGTCGGAACCCGAGACCTTAGGAATCTGGGAGGAGGCCGGTACTCAAACTCCAGCTTGTACCCAGAGAAGATCACCCCCAGGATCCAGTTGTCTGTGACCTCCCGGGTCCAGACCTGGGCGAAGAGCCGCGGCCGTCACCCCACCCGTGAGGGTGAGGACGCCCCCTCATTGCTGAGCGGGTTTCTGCAGCGGCTTTGGGTTTAGAACCCCAGGCAGTCCCGGGTCGGGCACGTCCTCTGCCCCCACCCCAGGAGTCACCTCGGAACGCAGGCTAAGAAATTCTTCTGCTTGTCTGAGAGCCAAGAAAGGAGGAATTAAAGGAGCCTGAACCCCGAAAGGGTCGGCGCTGCTTTTTAAGTCACGGCAACTTACCTCCTTTTGCCACCGAATCCAATTTATCACCAAAAAAGGCGCATACCCACGAAAGGTAGCCCTGTAAGCGCATTCTTTGCAGCAGAATCAGCCGCCCATTGGCGCAACCAAACCGATCGGCGTATAGCCACTAGCAATGCCGAGGTCCTACTACACATACATATTGTATCATCCAAAGCAGATAAGACAAAGGCAATGAACATTTCACAACGCGTCAGTGCTGCAAATTCCTCACTAGAAGGGCTCAGATGGGGACCCTCCAACAAGCTCCTGATTACAGATTTAGTAGCTACATTCGTGAGAGCTGAGGCACAAAACAAGGCGTAAAGCCGAACCCACACAGGCAAAGGCATGTGCCATGTGGTCAAGACGTCGGTTCTTCACTATCCTTCAAGGTAGAGGAATCGGGGGAGCGCACAACAGATGTGTGGCACAATCCCAGAACCGGAGCGTCGACATCTGAGGGTGACGACCAAACGCTTAACCGCATCCACAGGAAAGGGATACTGCCTATCCCACCCCTGAGGGATACCAGGAAGCCGGCCGGGCTTTTCCCATTCCTTAAGAATCAAATTGTTGAAGCGCTTTTGATCCGGGAACTCCAAACGAGGCTTAGTGGTCCCAAAAAATACCCCCCTTTGCGGAGAGCAGGCACTTCAATTTGGGCCAGAAGCCTGGGGGTATCCACGGTATCCCCACGCTCCTTACCGGCATTAGCATCCAGAAAACTGCTGATCAGAGCCTTCAGATTCCGGAAACAATTCCCCTTCTGCAAGCAGGGAATAATCAGACCAATCAAAAGAATCAATCATCAAAATCAAAGGCCAGCGCAGCAGGCGCCAAGTGCCGTCTCTTAGCCGGGGCCGACTTGGCCGCAGAGCTAGCAATCATCTTCTCAATGCTGGCCCATCTAGCACAGACATCGGATTGCGACTCCCCCTAATGACAACTTCACTTGGAGTCAAGGCCAGGCGTGGGGGTGTAGGTGATGAGGCTGGCGTCGCTGATCCAGACGCCAGGGGCCCGGATTGCTGCGTAATGGCCTGCTGTGCACATGGTACGCAAAATAAGCACATTGTCCCCCGCAAGAGGGATACCCCACAAACCACACACTGCCGGGGTTGCCCGGAAGGGATCCCAAGCCCGGTATCCTGGGAAGCCTCCATAGGGTGATTTTTTGTGGCAGTTGCAATGACCAGTGGGAATTACGCTATTAAGCTACCCGGGATGCCCCTTAATGTCCGTTAGTGGGAGGATTTGTAAAGCCCCAATTTGAGTGAGGGACCTAAGGACCCGGAGAAACCCCCTTTTAACTATCAAGGAAGGAACCCCCCTGAAAGACATAATGAAAAGGGGGTACCATGAGCCACAGCCATAACAGTAATCAAACTACAATAATAAGTACAGGCACACAATAACTGTAAGGCCACAATGTAATAACCAAAAAATGTAGCATACAATACACCTTCATATAAGCAATAGTGTGAACACAGTGAAAGAAAACAAGCCCCGCAGGGCACTCACCGCAGCAGCAAGATGGCGACCAGCGAGGGACGACAGCAAAGGCAGCAGCAGCCAGGAGAAAACAAGCCCCACAGGGCACTCACCGCAGCCGCAAGATGGCGATCAGCGAGGGGCGGCAGCAAAGGCAGCAGCAGCCAGGAGAGACTGAGGAGGGGTGCGGATTATGCGCCGCAACGGCAGCAAAGGCAGCAGCAGCCAGGAGAGACGAAGGAGGTGCGCGGATCATGCGCCGCACGTGGCCCCGCCCCCTCCCTCCAGGAAGAGGAACCGCAGGCTCCCCAAAGGCTGGGAACCTCCAAGGGCGCCAAAGCGAAGGGGGCCGGGCCCCGCCCCTCCTCCAGGCTGAGAAGAGAGGAGAATAAAACCCCCTTTTCAATGGCCGCGCTCCCATTCAACTGACATAAAAACACTTACATACATATACACAAAGCACAAGACATTTAAAAACAGTGATGCTAATCCCCTATCATATCATCAAAATATCTCAAAACTCCCACTAATGGGATATATACATAGTGTGTGTCTCTGTTCCAAAGCTGTGGACTAATCAAATTCTATTAAAATACAAGTCTGTATTGTGTAGGGAGAGGAAATCTCTCTACATATACATACTTAAGTATTTGTGCCGGCACTTAAAGAGGACCTAAACCATATCCCCCTATTATACAAAACCTTATCACATATTATCACCAATGAGAAACAATTCTATTGTGAATACCCCACATGAATGATCCAAAAGCCACCCCTTAAACAATGAATATTATACCAATAAATGTACAAAAAAAAATGTTATGCTCAAAAAGTGCTTAAAGAGGACCTAAACCATATCCCCCTATTAAACAAAACCTTATCACATATTATCACCAATAAAAAACAACTATATTGTGAATACCCCACATGAATAATCCCAAAAACACCCCTTAAACAATGAATATTATACCAAAATATTTACAAAAAAAAAAAAAAAGTTTTTGCTCAAAAAGTGCTTAGTGCTAAAAAATGTTTACTGCTGTAAACATGTTGAACGATCACCAAACTCTGCAATATTAATACCTACTAACTATAAATCCCACCCCATAATACTTATTCGATATAAGAACCGATATAACAAGAAATACAGAAACCGAAAAACCACAATATACAAGTGCCAGCACAATAACAATCAAATACTACCAGTGCCCAGGGTTTAGCACATCAGAATAACAGCATGTCAGAAACACTCATCACAAAGGGGGATTGCAACCGCATTTTTTCTATGTCCACTCCCAAACTAGTGATTGCATTTACGGAGGTATAAGCACATGTTAAATGGAATAAGTAGTGCACCCCATAGTAATTGTTGCCCATTCAACTGACAGCGCAGCCTGGCCAAGGTGAAATCACATTCACACCGACACTCACACAATCCTGTAACTGACAGTGATCATCAGGACAATTAAAAAGGAGGGACAGCCCCCCCCCCACCCCCCATGATCCAGGGACAGGGAGCAATGGAAGGGGGGCACCCAAGCCACCTAATGCGGCGCGGGGAAGGCACGGACAGGGCATCCCAAACCAGGATCCCGAACCTGGTAGCCTCCTACCCCTTTGGTGGGGGTCTCACAGAGGAGCATAGCTCCTAATAGCACACCCCTAGGGTGTCATCTACCCTCGCCCGGACCCACAGCCAAGGCTGGGAGGCAAAGGAATTAATTAATAAAAGGTCCGGGCAGAAATAGGGCAATAAAATGGCCGGGTGTAAACCCGGCTTACCTGCAAGGAAGGAGACAGCCATCTTCTGACTTGCACGCCATCTGCAGAGACGATTACTGGGGAATGTGTGGGAGGTCCCAGGTATTTATGGACCGGGAGGGGCTTCTTTTTTTCTAGTCATCTCTGCAGAAGTTCGCCTCTACTGGACATAACCCAGAAGTGATTAATCATTCCGAAGCAGGGTGTGAGACATACTTGGAATATGCTCATTTGGTGGTACGACTGTTTATTTTGCAGCTTTAATTAACACAGACCAAAGCACAATTAGCCCACCCACTGACTCAATTGGTATTGAAAATCAAATGCCTGCCAAATATTTTTAAAAATATTCAAACTGCATCAGAGGCACATCTGCAATATTATTTCTAATCTGCAGAATTAGCCAGTTCCAGCCACTTGAAAAACTACCCTAGCCCAAGTCCATTAAAACCAACCAAACACGTGTATATAATAAAAAAGTAATAAAACTTCAACAATAAACCATTAACCCCATTAAAAGCCAACGCAGCAGCTCCAGCCTCTTCTAATTCTACAGATCAAGCACGCAGAGGTCTGAATGAGAGTGAATATTCATCAACTATATCAAAGCAGGCTAGATAGAAATGAAGCAAGGAGAAAAATAGGAAACCTAGCTCAAACTAGCTTCCACTCAGCTCGCACAGTGAGGATGCCACCAATGAGGACTGGGCAATAAAGTGTACAATATTAGCACCCTAATAGGAATAAGTGAGCTATGTGGATAACCTCCATATAAGCTTTTGGGCAGGGCCAGGCACCCACCCTTGCCACTGGCTCACTGTAGTAGCAGGAGTGCAACTGCCCACCTAGGCAAAAACGTTACCACCACTTTATGAGTTGCTCACAAACTCAAATTAAAAAAATACAATTCTGTGAAATATTTAAAAAAATACAATTCTGTGAAATACTCACCTGTAGAATTGATATTATTTGTATACAGTACGTCCTGCTCCAGATATAGTACTTACACTTGCCAGATGGTGCTGCACTGCAGATATATGCAAAGCAGGCTCCTCCCGACCCCTCAAATAACCGGGGACCTCCCACAAATCCCCAGCATTGAAAAGCAGTGAACAAGAAGCCGGGAGAATTTAACCACCAAAACTGGTAACTATAACAATGATAACAATCACCATACAGGGGATCCAGAACAATGCAAAAACCAGGGTGGGGTGGAGCAGGACGTACTGTATACAAATAATATCAATTCTACAGGTGAGTATTTCACAGAATTGTATTATTCTTAGTATATAGTACGTCCTGCTCCAGAAATAGTACTTACACTTGGGGCATCCAAAAGCAGTGTCCATAAAGTAGGGTGGGATCCCCAACAAAAAAGGTAACAGCAGGCAGTTTAAACCACTGCCGCCTGCACCTTACGGCCAAAAACAGCATGAGCTGAGGCCCAAACATCAACCTTGTAAAAAGGTATTAACAGAAGACCAAGTAGCGGCCAAGCAAACTTGTTCAACAGAAGCCTGGTGCTGAAAAGCCCAAGAGGCACCAATAGCACGAGTAGAATGAGAAGCAAGGCGAGAGGAAAGATTCTTCCCCTAGCGGGACAGGCCTGAGTCACAGCCTGACCAATCCATCTGCTAATAGTAGACTTGGTAGAAGCCAAAAAACCTGTCCTAGAACCAGAAGGAACCATCCCATCCAAGTAGTGACCAGGCCCAACGCCACCGAACCCCCCAGATCGGACAAGATCGGGCGCATTCAGGATGGAGCGGCCGTAGGCCCAAAGGAGCATCAGTTCTCCTAAAGGACACAGTGACTACCAAGGAATACTTCCAACGCCTGTCCAAGGAATGCCGAACCCTTTCCTCCACGTTGCTAGGAATAGGGCACCAGAAAGAAGAACAATATCTTGAACCAATGAACAGAAGACACCACCTTAGACAAAGTCCGGCTTAAAGCGGACACCACCTTATCCTGGTATCTTTCAAAGAATGGGGGCTAGATAGACAGAGCCGCCAGCCCAGACACACGACTGACCGAAGTAACAGCCACCAGAAGGACAACCTTGAGGGTAAGAACAGCCAGATAGCATTCTGAATTGGACCAAAGGGAACACCCTGCAAGGCAGACAGGACAAAGTTCAAATCCCAACAGGGACCATAGGATTACGTGGGGGACGCACATGAGTAACCCCCTGAAAAAAAGTCTTACCCAAGGAAAGCTGAGCAAACCCCCTGAAAGAAAGTCTTACCCAAGGAAAGCTGAGCAAAAAGACTTCTAAAGGAAGACGGACAGGGCAGAACCTGACCCTTCAGAGTACTGAGTTGGAGGCCCAACTCCAACCCATGCTGTAAGAGCTCTAGAACCCTAGGGATATAGAACTCCCGACAGGGAAGAGACCTGGACGCACACCAATCCATATGTGTACGCCATACCCCATAATAGATGGAAGAAGAAGAAGAAGTTTGCTCCTAATCTTCCCATAGTCTCAATCACCGAGACAGATAAGCCTGTCTCCATCAAGATGGATGTTGCAGCAGCCAGGCCATCAAGGCCAGAATCTGTAGATTGGGGTGACGTAAGGGGCCCTGAGTGAGCATAGCTGGCACACCTGGCAGAACGTACTGGTCTACTGCCCTCTGTACCGTGTCTGCAAATCACACTCTTCTTGGCCACCCGGGGGCCACCAGAACCACTGGCCCCCCGTCCATAGCAAACTTGCGCCGGACCCTGTCTAGCAGCGGGAATAGAGCAAGGACATACAGAACAGAATGTCCTGCCACGACGTTACTAAGGCATCATGACCACGGCCAGAGGATCCTGGGAAAGGGAAACAAGGGCCGAGATCTTGTGATCGTGACGGGACACAAACAGATCGACAACTGGATGGTCCACATAGTGACAAAGGGATTGGCACACCCTGTTGCAGAGGGACCCCCACCGGAGCGAATACCACGGATATGCAGGGAACATTGTCCTCCATCCAGATCAGGACCAGAAACACTTCCTGGAGGACCCTTCTGCTCCGGGTCCCTCCCTGATGATTAATGTAGGCCACTGCCGTCAGATAGACCGAGCGCCCCGAACAGGCAGGTCCTGAAGAGGAGTAGTCAAGCGAGTTAGAACTAACCTGAACTCTCACTGTTTCAAACATTGATAGGTGTATGGGCCTCTTAAGGGCCCCACCTCCCCTGAAACCGCAGGGAAGTCCAGAAGAAACCCCCCCCCCCAACCTGATGGACTGGCATCCATGGTGACATGGTGACCGTCTCCGAGGAAGGGGCAAGAAGGGAACTGCCCCCAGACCGGTTCCTTGAGTTCATCCACTCCAAGAGGGATCTCTTTACCGGGGGGGGGGGGGGAGAGGCACACCGACCCTGCTCCAGGGATGCTGGGTCCTTGTCCCGTACTAATATTAGAAGTTGCAGAAGGGCCCAAAGGGGACTGATCATAAGGGAGCTCTTCGGAGCACGCCACCAACTGGCCCACCAGCTGCATCCCCTGCCTGGTGGAGGGACGGGGACAGCTATGAGGGACCGAGTCCGTGTAACCAAACAGTCCACTTAATTGCTGAGGAAGGAAGAGCCTTGCCTGAACTGTATCCAGATTCATTCCTAGGAACGGAGTTACCAATGAAGGGAACAATGAGGACTCGGGGTGATTGATCACCCATCCAAATGACTCCCAAATGGACACCACCAGCCGAGCATCCAACATAGCCTGACGCATAGGCTGGGAAGTGATAAGGACGTCCAGGTAGGTCATCACACAGACGCCCCTTGGTCTCATCAGAGACATCACCCCCGTCAGCGCCTTGGTGAGCGCTCTGGGAGCTGAAGAAAGGCCAGATAAGGCCACAAAGTAGCCGGAGGAAACTACCTCCTGAATCCACCAGTCTGAGGCGTGATGCCTCCTGACATGAGCAAGGTGCCGCAGCCGCCCCCTCACCCAGTCGGGCGAGGGCGCCCTATCATGCTTGAGGGGACTTGGGGGAAGATTTGAGTTTAGACCCCCCGGAGGAGCCAGGACGTTGTCTGCTGCTCCTGGGGCAGGAATCTGCACAAGTACCCGCGAAGGACACCCCTGGTTCCTGTTTAGCACCATGGTAGGGGGCAGAAGGGGTGCCCTGGCCCCGAAGGGGCCGAGACAGCCGCCTGCATTGGGGTGACTTACCCTTCTTACCAAACAGGTCTAGACGGGCTCCAAACAGGCGTAGCCCTTTAAAAGGAAGCCCGGTAAGAGCCTTCTTTGCAGCATCGTCAGCACCCCACTGTTGCAGCCAAACCAAGCGACGTATAGCCACCACAAGGGCAGAAGTTCTTGCACACATTCTAATGGTGTCATCCAATGCTAATAGGATAAATTTCACAAACACATCACAACTGGAGAGTGCATTAAACACCTCCCAAGGGAGATTCTCAGGGGCATTATCAAGCATTTTTCTGATGAGGGTTCTAGTGGCCACAGCAGTAATGGCAGAGGCGCAGACCGGGCGCAGCGCCGTCCCGCACATGCAAAGGCGTGGGAGGCCAGCAGGTCAATGCGCCGGTCCTCAGCATCCCGAAGGGTAGCATAAGCAGGGACTGTAATGAAGGGGGGGTTAGGAAGCCCTATGATCGGGGCATCCACCTCGGGGTGGGGGGGGGGGATGACCAACATTTAACCACCTCAGGGGGAAAAGGGTACTTCTGGGACCCCGGGAAGTTTACTGGGGCACTCCCATTCCTTGAGCACAAGGGTATGGAAATGTGCCTGCTCTAGAAAATCCAAACGTGCTGATGCAGTATGGAAACGCTCCCCTCTTTGCCTGGGAGCCTCACCAGGGGGAGAAATAAACAGAACCTCAAAAATCTTGATCAACAAACTATCAGTGTCAGACTGGGCCCAGTATTCAGGGCCAGAATCGTCAGGACTCCTCGGCCTCTCATCAGATGAGCCTGAGTCAGTGAAGAGCTCTCCTTCTTCAGAAGGGGTATATCCACACAGAGTCGTAAACTCCTCAGTTCCCATAGGGAAAACAGTAACATGAGGCGTCAAATGCCGCTTCTTACCAGGGCCCTTGCGCTCTAAAGACCTCGCAATAATCTGTTCAGCCGTAGGCAGTCCGGCAGACAAATCAGGCTGAGAATCCCCACTTGTGTGCAACTCAGCAGGAGTGAGATTTAAGCCTGGGGAAGTAGGTGAAGTGAGACGAGGTGCAGCCACTGGCAGTACAGAATACAAGGCCAGCGCTTGCTCAGCACAGAGTACGTGCCCTGTCAGCGTCAGCATGGATTGTCCACACGCCATACACAGCCAATCTTGTCCCAAGGGGACCCCGGTCACATTATCCAGAGATGCCTCCATATGGTGATTTTTATAGGCACAATATGCCAGTAGGGATTGACGCTAATAAGCAACCCTGGATGCCCCAATGACCCGCTAGGGAAGTGGGAGAAGCCAACGGATTCAGCCGTCTGAAAGACACAATGAGAAGAAAATGGTGTCAGAACCGAAACACTACAATGGAGTATAAAGCCGCCCGCGAGGGCACTTACGGACCACGGTAAGCAGGAACGTCACACGCGCGCGGACAAAATGGTGCAGAGAACCTCGAAGGGCGGGCCAGAGCGCACCAGGCAAGGCCCCGCCCTCCCGATGAGCGCGAAGCCCAACCAGCAGCCAATGAGGACACAGAGGTGTCTGAGGCAACGCTGCCGCCCAGCGCGGAACATCCAATGAAGGAAAAAGCGCGCGCGGTGGCGGCGGCAGTTATACGTTATTAAAAATACAAAACAGCGCGGCGGCTGACACCATGTATACAAGTCCAAAGACATTACAAAAGCCATAAGCATGTAATCACAATACACTGACACCAACACACACCCCCCCCTTTCTTTCCCCCCACAGCTACACGGGGCATGGGGCAATAATGCGGGAGGGGCATCCCATAGAGGCTCACCATCAGCCTATACCGCCTACCCTTTGGTGGGGGACTGTGGAGGAGCAACGCTCCATAAGCACGCATGGTGCTGCCTACCTTCACCCGACCAGCGCAGCCCAGGCTGGGAGGCACATCACAAAGAGGACGGGTGGGAATAGTCAACAGGGCCGCAGGCTTTAATAGCCCCGCTCACCTGCGAGAGAGTGATACTTCATGTCTTCGCAGTCAGCACTGCAGAGAAATCTGGGGATTTGTGGGAGGTCCCGGGTATTTGAGGGGCCGGTAGGAGCCTGTTTTGCATGTCTCTGCAGTGCAGCGCCATCTGGAGGAGGATAACCCAAGTGTAAGTACTATATCTGGAGCAGGACGTACTGTATACTAAGAATAACATTTCAGTAGCCCAACTATATTACCATCACAATGCCTCCCCATACCCAGTAGTTAGAAAATGGGTGTGGACTGCTTTAGAAAAAAAAAAAAAAAAAGACTAGGTGGTGCTAGGTGCCAAAACACAAACCAAGCCTTGCATGATCGAGCACAGAAGATTTGGGGTTAAAAGTGAGCATGTGAAAGCAGTATCGCTTAATGATCTAAGTGCCAATGTGCATAATTTGTCACAGTGGAAATGTATCAATACTACACAACCATCATACCCGTCATCCTCTCCGGGTTTCTTGTACCCTTCTGTCATCTCTCGCACCACAGATGTATTTTTCCAGAAAAGAAGCTCTACATAGGCTTTGTTGTTTGTAGCAGCAAGTGCAAAAAACTTATTGAGAACATATTTAGAAAATGCTACCAGCTCCTGCAAAGTAAAGTAAAAAGCAATCAACAGTATTAAAGGAGATGTATTGCGAAATTACGCAATTGCAAAATTTTGTAATATTAAAAAATCAGTAAAAAACAAACCCCACCAAACTTGTGGTTTTCACTACCTGGTAGGAATACAATCAAGGTGTGACAGGTCTATAAGTGTATCAGGGGAGCCAGAACCTGTTACCTCCAATTTCCCCTTATTTCCATTAAAAGAAACAAGCTTGGCTAGATATTTGACGCCAACAGTTTGGCCATTAATGCCGAAGACAGTCTGCAAAATCTTGCCATGAAAAGGTGGCATCAGTCAATGCCAACTTCTCAGTTTGGCAGCATGAATTACTTGGCAGTTCTGGTCAGTTCTTACTGCCTTGGAGAAATGAGTGGTCATTTTAAAAGGTAGCCATGTAGGACAATGTAGGTCAAAGCCCTAGCTTGGTGGCTACCAGGAAACAAGGATTGATCTCAAGAGTAATCATTTTTGCATGCAACATTTGTTCAAGCTTTTTAGCTTTAGGACTGATGGAGCAGTCCTTTTTGTGAACCACAAATGGATTGTAGTTGGTTCCCTCACAAGAGTTTGATTTGGGATACAAGACAGTTACTCCAGTTTTTCTCCTATAGGCGTACTCTTAACCCGCCCCGCCCCCCCATAGGTCATTGATAATACTTTCCAGCCTTTGAATTTCATAACAGGTTCAATGGCATCTGCCTCAGTAAGGCCCAGATTAACCTGGCCTGTCCTTGTTCACATTGCAGGCTCCAGATATCTGATATCCCGATCTGTCACTCGATATGCACTCCTTTGGCTAGGACGTCATCCCATTCACATCAGAACCCCAGGGTTTTGGAAAGGCAGACAATGGTTTGGGACCTAATCAGCCACATTAGGTCACCCTATATGTACTACTAAACGTTCAGTTGGAGAGGCAGCATTCACAATAATAAAATATTCAATGGCGGCAAAGATTGCATCATTGAGAAAATTATCAAATTTTCTTGAATTTCACATAACTGAATTTTACCTTGTAGGCACTAGCTGCGGGATCGTTGAGAATACGACTAAAAACACAGAAAACAGAGAGCTGAAAAAGCAGTGCCTCCATTTTTAAGTCATAAGCAATGCGATGCAACATTTTTACCACACAGTGGTTAGTATGAGCACTGTTTTGACGATAATTCTTTAAGAGCAAAACATAAATCTTCACCACATTAGAGCTGGCAAATCTGCAAAGATAGAAAACATGAATATACAGCAACACCGCATACAAAGAAAAACTTTTAAAAGTAAAAAACGGTCTAGGCCCCAGTGCTAGAAACTTACCAGGTTACAAGATCAAGCCCAGCACAGGCCATTCTCCAGTCAACAGCAGAATCAGTGATGAACAGCAGCCCCCCCATCCCCCTAATTACTGAAGCACAGCTACGCCAAACATGGAAATGTAGCGGTGTGCTGGGCCTCAGCATATCCCCTCCTTTGCAGTGAAATGGAGTGGGTGTTCTAGAGTTACTGTAACCGATGATCAGGGACTGGACAGTCCACCCAATGCGAAGTTCCCCAACCCTCTCCTCGAGGCCCATTAACAGGCCATGTTTTTGCAGATCTAAACATAGATGCACAGGTGGAGAGCCACAGAACATGACCTGTTGGTGGGCTTAGAGAGGGTTGGGGAATAAGGCTTTAATGTATGCAGCAATGAGAAACTTTGAAAAATAGCACATAGGAAAATGATGCAAGGAGGTACATTTTTATGACTTCAAGAAAAATAATTTTATTGCAAACACAAATCCTTTGCAATCCCCTGGACTGTTTCATATATATATATATATATATATATATATATATATATATGTTTTCACAGTACTTTAGTTTTTATTCTTTTGTATTCATCACTTCTGAGTTGCTATCCACAGGAGACGGACACTTAAAAGTTGATTGAAAATCAGTATATTCCTCCCCCCCCCCCCCAGCTTGTCCGTTTGCAAAAAGCAGTAACTAAGATTAATCGTGGAAAATACTAGAACCTTCCTATCTGGAAATAAACTTGTGTGCTACCAAAGGCAGGTTCCTTTTTTTTGGTGTGGTGGGGGGGGGGGGGGGGGGTGTTGCTGCGTCCTCTACAGTTCCAGAAGAAAAGACCTTTACGCGGCCTTGATTGTATTAATCACTTCTGGGATGTCCCCAGAAGTAATTAACAGGGTGGGAGAACAGCAATCACTAACCCTGACTGCCAGCTAAGTAATAATTATGTCCAGTAACCAAGGACATAACAAAACAAATCCTAGAACTCAGAAGAACAGGCCTTGAGGCCTGTTGATGGGAGGCCCAGAATGAACCAACCATGTAGGACAATGAGCCATGGAACAATCTTAACAGGAGTAAAATTTGACAAATGTCATCCTGATTTGTTTAAAAATGGTCCTAGTAACAACCGGTTATCCATTTCTTACAACTATCTAGAGTAATGAACAAATACCTGTTTTTCATATATCTTTTGTTCTATGCAGCAATATTTCCTAAGCCTTTGAAGGATTTGAACAAAGAGAATGAATACAATATCTTCATTTATCTGAAGAGGTGTAACAATCTTAAGTAAAATTTCAAAAGTTATTTAATTAGCACTGTGTCTGTGTCTATATAAAAACATTTTAATGAAATCAGAAACTCTTCTTATGGATGATATGGCAATCAAGAAAGTTTACTTTGAGAAAATGAAGTGGAACCAAATCGAATGGTTCAAAAAGATGAGGTTAAATATCCGATAGTACCATATTAAGGTTTCAGGACTCTGTAGGTACAAAGACAAAAAGTGTGAGTAAACATTAACTGGTGAGTGAAAACAAGGTATAGTATAGAAGTATAGGCGGATACCTGCCCCTTAAGGGTACTAAACAATAATACATTTTCCAATCCTGATTGTAAAAGGTTCCGTATATTGTGTATGGGAACTCAGTGGCAGAACATCCATGTTATGGACACCATCTCATGAAGCATCTCCAATCTATAGTATACCTTACTAAAGTAAGGTAATCTTGCCCTCACATGTATGTCACAGACTGAGGACGAGAAACCTATATGTTCTATAGGTTGACTTTTCAGCAGCCATGTCCTGTATTGGCAGATTCACAATATCCGCATACCAGGTCACCTGGAATCAGTTATCTACTGACCACAGACAACGTAGAAGGCAATGCATCAACAGGAGAGGAGGAAAGTTATGTACACCATGTTAAACTGAGACGAGGTGTTACTATGGCATCCACTCCTAGGGCAAGAGGACCCCTTACTCTTCCCACAAAGTTCATACTTTATACAGTACTCTGCATTTGAATCTGTTTGTTCCAGATTCAACAGAAGTGCCCCAATGATCATGTCGAGTTTAATATCTCTTGGTTCAGATCCCACTTCTGATATTCCAGCCATAGAGAATTCATCAGCAGACTTTAAAGTGGACCAACACCCAGGATTTTCACTATCCTGGGTGTTGGTCCACTTCAGTGGGGCATCCGAGATTAGGATGCCCCGCTGTGTGAAACCCCCCCAAAAAAAACGTACCTTTTCGGCGACGGACAAGCCGTCGCCTCCCGCGCGTCCATCTTAAGGGGCGCGCGTCGCCATTCACAAACGTCGCCGATGAGGTAAGGTTTTTATGGGGCTTTTGGAGGGGTTTCACCCTGCGGGACATCCCGATCTCGGATGCCCCGCGGTGAGGGAGGTGATCTTATAGATTCCCGGGCCGATCATCCCTGGGTGTTGGTCCACTTTAAGACGTCAAGAGGAACATGTACGGTGGATATTGCTAGTGCATGGGCTCCCGCCCAACATAGCATCCGCTCGGTTGCTACCTGATATATATATATATATATATATATATATGCTTTATATAAGCCGTTGTTACAAGTATCTTTGCCCGATGTCATAGCTGTCACCTCCTTTGAGGACAACAGAATTACTTTCAGTACCAGGACATTGATGGATATCTTTGTTTCCTGGACTGACCAATTGAATCGCTATGTAATGCAATAGTCCCACCCCATCCCAACAAACTGGTGTCTGTAATGAGAATCCACCACTGTATGGGGAGTAAGGATTTTCCCAGGTGGGAACCGAGTCAACTGACTCCACTTTGTCAACTCAAATTTCAGATTGTTCATCAGAGAACATCAATAACCTAGGGTACTTTGATATTTGTTTAAATTGTATTAACTGCATGGGGTGTAGACCTAAGCTGGGACTTATGGAACTACTACCATCACATACACCATGAACATGCATACATTTTCATAGGATTCTTTGCTCTACTGGGAGAAAGAAACTCGCCTACAGAATATGCAATTCCATTCCTAGGAATGTAATCTGATTTGATGGTATTAGGACAATCAAATAGTGGTTGGTAAGACTACTCTGCTGACAGTCTACTCCTCGGAAATCCCTTGAATTATTAGGTTGTCCAGATAAGGAGTAATTTGGACTACTTTGCATCTCAGTATTAGCATAATTGTAGCTAGCACAAAAATTTCCTCTTGAAAAAAGAAAGTGAGAAAGATAAAAGTTGTGGCTCCTCCCGGCCTATATATACTTCCAGCTGCTCTACACAATACTGTAATTGAAAGGCAGTAGACGCAGCCTTCCGGGAGGATGAAGGCATCCTAATAGATCCCACGTTTAGTTGGAAAGCAAGGAGACACGATAGAACTCCACTCTTCCTATTTTCATATTTACAAATACATCCTTCACTAGGACTATGGCATCTAAGGAATGGAGACACAACAGAATTCCTCTCTTCCTATCTTTTCAAAATATTTACATAGTTGCCATTGTCCTAGTGAAGCATGTATTTGTGTAGCTAAGAAATGGATATAGTAGCTTAGCAAATTGGGTGGGTGTGACGCCCTTAGGGGAAGAAGAGGGAAATCCATTCTACAGGTGAGAAACACAGAATTATATTTTCTCTCATATCCCATTACAGGGCGTCACTGAATCAAGTACAAATGGGCCCTCCAAAAGCAGTGCCCCTAATCCAGGGTCGGAATCCCAAGTGTCGACTTTTACCTTGTAATACCTTCCGACAACTGAGGCTCGAATGTCTACCTTATAAAACTTCGTAAATGTATGAACTGAAGACCAGGTAGAAGCCTTGCAGACCTGCTCTACTGAACCCTGGTGCTGAAAAGCCCAGGAAGCTCCGATAGCCCAGGTAGAATGGGACATAACCAGACGAGGAGGATTTCTCTACTTGGAGACATAGGCCTTAATCACTGCTTGTCTAATCCATTGGCTGATGGTAGACTTAGCTGGCGCTAGACCTTTCCGCGGCCCCTCAAATATGATAAACACTCAGTCCTGCGGAAGGTTTAAGTAGCGGAGATATAATATTTAAGGGCTCTCACTATGTCCAGAGAGTGGAAGATTCTCTGGTTATGGCTAACCGAAGTAGGGCATAAGGGAAAAACCACCTCTTTAGGATGAAAGGGGGAACCACCTCAGGAACAAGGTCCTGTTTAAAACCGAAGACCGCCTTTGTGTAGGACTAAATAAGGAGGCCTAACCAATAAGGCCAATTCAAAAACATGCTGCACAGAGGAAGATAACCTTAAAGTGGACCAGAACCCAGGATTTTGACTATCCTGGGCTTTGGTCCTTTCCTCAGGGGCACCCTGATCGGCCGCTTGTTCAATCAGCAAGCTCTGAGCCGCTGATGTCACGTTGCCAAAGCCATCGCCTAAGGCCAGTGGCTGCGAGCATGCTGGCGGATGCATACCCCGCTTCCCTCTAACAGGGATTGTCCCTTCGCCAGTCATTCACAAATGCTTGGAGTGGGTACACGTTCTGCTAGATGGATAGCGGGGATGCGGCCATGGCTTGAGTGTGCGCCGTTGGACCAGGAATCAAGGTAAGTGTATGGGGCGGCCTGTGTCACACAGCAGAGCATCCTGAATTCGGATGCCCCGGGGGAGGGAATCGATTGGCCTGGGAATCTTATAGATTGGTCCTGGTCCAATCGGCATGGGTTTTGGTCAATAACCCCAGAGAAACTTCTGCCAGTGGTTCAAATGGAGGATCGTGAAGGGCCGATAAGACTAAATTTAAGACCCAAACAGGCAGAAGAGGCTTATGGGGAGGTTGCACATGAGTGACCCACTGCAAAAGCATCCTGATAAGTTCATTTTCAGCAATGGGCTTCTGAAAAAAGATAGATAAGGCAGAGATCTGTCCTTTGAGGGTACTTAACTGAAGTCCCTTATTGAGACCCCTCTGCAAAAATTCTAGGATTCTGGAGACAGAAAATGTCCTAACAAGCCAAACCCCTGGATTTACAACAAGCGATAAAACCCCCCCAGATTATGTGATAAATTCTGCTTCTGGGCCCGAATCAGTGTCCGGATGACTCCGGCAGATAAGCCTGTGACAGGATGAAGTCGCAATAGCCATGCCGTCTAAGCCAGAACTCGTAAATTAGGGTGCTGCAGAGGGACCCGGGATCTGGATCGTCGGGCAGCCGCCAGTGGTTGCCTTCCGACACCCTTACTATGTCTAAAAAAAAAAAAACTTTCTCCTTGGCCATTGGGGCACTACCAGGTGCCCGCCTGGTTGGGATCCCCTCACAAGCTACTTTCTTTAGTACTCGACCCAGGGGTGAAAATGGAGGGAACGCATGGAGAAGCCATGATGTTGACCAAGGAAGGGTCAGGGCATCTACTGCTATGGTCCTTGAACCAGGAGACAAACCTTGGAACTTTAAGATTGTGACGGGACCCGAAGAGGTCTATGTCTGGGAGTTCCCAGCGGATGCATAGGGCTCGAAAGGTTGCCCTGCTTAGATGATCGGCTTGCACGTTGTCCACTCCTGGTATGTGGGTCGCCAAGATGCACAGACCATTCTTCTCGGGCCCAGAGTAAGATCCGGCTCACCTCCTTGAGAGCTTGTCTTCTGATGTCCCCTTGGTGGCTGAAAATACAATTCTGTGATTACTCACCTGTAGAATTGGTATTATAAGTATACAGCACGTCCTGTTCCAGAAAATTCCTTACACAAGGGTTATACATCCACAAGATGGCGCTGGACTGCAGAAAACAGATTGTGGCTCCTCCCGGCCCAAGTCAGGGACCTCCCACAAATTCCCCAGTATTTACAAGCAGCAACATAAGAAGCCGGGAGAACCATAACAACAAAAATCCCAAATGAACAATCACCATACAGAGGTAACTAAGAATAATGATAACAAGGGGGGGATGGAACAGGACGTGCTGTATACATATAATACCAATTCTACAGGTGAGTAATCACAGAATTGTATTATTCGAAGTATACAGC
The DNA here is from genome assembly GCA_027917425.1 of Gastrophryne carolinensis. Taxonomy (NCBI): domain Eukaryota; kingdom Metazoa; phylum Chordata; class Amphibia; order Anura; family Microhylidae; genus Gastrophryne; species Gastrophryne carolinensis. Next base: position 164,944,962 of record CM051236.1, read on the forward strand.
ACGTCCTGTTCCAGAAGATTCCTTACACATGGGACATCCAATAGCAGTGTCCGTAAGGTAGGGTGGGATCCCCAAAAGTAACAGCGGGCAGTTTAAACCACTGCCACCTGCAGAACTTTGCGGCCAAAAGCAGCATCAGCTGAGGCACTAACATCAACCTTGTAAAACTTAGAAAAAGTGTGAACAGAAGACCAAGTAGAGGCCTTGCAAACTTGTTCAACAGAAGCTTGGTGCTGAAAAGCCCAAGAGGCACCATTAGCACGAGTAGAATGAGCAGTAAGGCGGAAAGGAGGTTCCTTCCCCTTAGCAGAATAGGCTTGAATCACAGCCTGACGAATCCACTTGCTGATGGTGGACTTAGCTGGAGCTAAACCTTTCTTATGCCCAGAAGGGAGAACAAAAAAGAGCATCAGTCTTCCTGAAAGGTTCAGTGGCCACCAAATAGAACTTCAGGGTTCTAACCACATCCAGAGAATGTAGTACCTGCTCCTTAAGAGTTACTAGGATTAGGGCACAGAGAAGGCAAGACAATGTCCTGATTGAGATGAAAAGCAGATACAACCTTAGAAAATCTGGCTTAAAACGAAACACCACCTTGTCCTGGTGTCTCTCAAAGTAAGGAGGTTTGATAGAAAGCGCTGCCAACTCAGAAACATGCCTAACAGAAGTGATAGCCACCAAAAAGGCTACCTTAAGCATCAAAATAGGCAAAGGAGCTGCACGCAAGGGCTCAAAGGGAGGCCCCTGCAAGGCTGATAATACCAAGTTTAAATCCCAGACTGGTAACATAGGCTTACGAGGAGGACGCACATGAGTAACCCCCTGAAAAAAGGTCTTAACCAGACGATGGTTGGAAAATAGCCAAGGCTGAAACATGAAATATATAAAATAACCACAGAGCTATAGATAAATTATTTAGAGTCCTCTTTAAAGTCCTCCAACTCAAAAATTCTCCATTCACCACGAGTGTCAGCAATCCAATCGTGCAGAACCACCACCGATTTGGTACTCTTACCAGAAGTGATTAGATCACCAGCAAAAATGCAGCCGTTATGCGGGCACCTCCTCCACTCAACACCGTCCACTAGGGTATGTGTCCTCAATGTAGGTTAGTACGACCAATCCAATTTTCCAGAGTATACTCATACAGAAGGAAATAAAGAGGCCATAGTGCAGTATTGCAAAACTACAGATTCTTTTTAATATTGCCAATAAAATACTCACAAACGGACGATTAAAATGTGCATGTCACAATATGTATAAGGCCAATCCACGCTGCTGGATTCCAATCCTATAGACCGCCGGCTCCCAACGCGTTTCGTCGCTCCACGCGACTTTAACTAGGTGAGCCGGCCCGACGGTAAGCAGCGTTAAAATATCATAAAGGCGGGACCAGGGAAATACTTCCTCCCCTGGTTCCACGAATGGCTAGCCTTCCTAACCCTTCAAGATCCAATCACTGAGAGGGAGGCCGCGACAAAAGCGATCCAGCCAATCGGTGTGCTAGGAGGTGAATATCATTACCTCAATACAGGTGGGCACGGCACGTTCAGCCAATCTGTAAGCCGGGAGGTGAATATCATTACCTCTCCCGATACTTCCGCCCCACGCAGCTACAAAGCCGCGTCTGACGCGAGCTAGCCAATCAGCACACTTGGAGGCGAACGTCACCACTACACAGTAGGAGGTGGGCGCGGCTAATGCCGCCCATCCAATCAATAGCCCAGGAGGTGAATCTCATTACCCCGCGACTGACGCGGTCAAGTCAATAAGCACACTATGAGACGAGCGTCACCACTACACAGTGAAGGTGGGCGCGGCTAATGCCGCCCATCCAATCTATGGCCCAGGAGGTGAATCTCATTATCCCTCCCGATGAAAGCTGAGCGTGACTAACGCCATTCATCCTATCCAGTGTAGCAAGGGGCGTGCCGCTTACCTAGCAACCAGGCACGCGTCTTACTAATGTGTGCGTCGTTGTCCACATAACCAATCACGCAGGGACCAAGATCTTAACTTCATAACCCCACGGCAAACCTATCAAGGAGTCAGCTTACATTAGCCACCTCTGCCCGATAAGGAGCAGCTGGTCAGCTATTGATAAGCCCAGTAGGCGACAAATATCGCACCTGACTAATCTCACCAACAGGGATAGTCATTGTGAATATTAAATGTGAACATATAGAGACTAATATATATGAACACATTAGTAATATAATGAATAAAAACATTTGTTTTTCTTAACAAAATTCATATCAAATTTAAAAATATAAATTTAAAAATATAAAGCAGAACAAGATCCTAATAAAAAGACTCGATCCAGCAATCCAGCAAGATGGATTGGCCACACAAAAAATACAAATAGCCCAAAAGATACAACATTAATAAAAAACATACACATACCTACAAATAGAATCAAACAAACATGTAGATAATAATATAAAACTGGTTGGGGCAAATTCTAAAATATACTACACTATGGCCCTCAACATATAAAATGAACGACCACCAGGAAATAAGTCTAATAGTCACAGATTGGGCCCCTCTAATGGCTAGGCAGAATCAATAAAGCAGTTCAAGTCGAATTCTATATTTAGCCCTTTAGGGCTAAGGGTATCCAGTCGATAAATCCAGGAGCTCTCTCTCCTAGACACCTCCCTCACCATATTGGAACCCCGCCAGTGGGCCTTAACTCTCTCCAGAGCTATGAAGGACAAAGGCTGAAACATGACCTTTGAGGGTACTAAGTTGAAGACCCAAATCAAAACCATGTTGCAGGAATTCCAGAATCCTGGGGATAGAAAACACCCTACAGGGAAGCGACCCAGACTCACACCAGTCAATGTAAGTATGCCATACCCTATAGTAGATAGATGACGAGGACTTCTTCATAGCCTGAATCATGGTACTAACAACAAAGGCAGGCAGCCCCTTTTCCGGAATGGAGGTTTCAGCAGCCAGGCCGTTAAAGCCACTCTTCTTGGCCAACGGGGGGCCACCAGAATGGTTGGCACTCCTTCCTGGGAGATCTTGCGCAGCACCCTGCCCAGCAGGGGAAACGGAGGAAACACATAAAAGGAGCTTAAAGCTCTTCCAAGACATTGCTAGCGCATCCATGGCCAAGGCCAGAGGGTCCTGGGACAGAGAGACAAAGACTGGAAGCTTGTGACAGGACGCAAACAGATCCACATCCGACTTCCCCCAGCGACGGAACAGGGACCAAAACACCCTGTTGCTGAGGGACCACTCCCCCAGCCGAGACATCCCCCTGCTCAAGGAGTCTGCCTCCAGATTCTCCACTCCCGGGATGTAAACTGCCAATATGCAGGGGACATTCTCCTCCGCCCAGGACAAAATCAGGGACACTTCCTTGAGAGCCCTCTTGCTCCGGGTCCCTCCCTGATGATTGATGTAGGCAACTGCCGTCTGGTTGTCTGAGCGGATCTGAACCGCCCGACCCCGAAGGTGTGGAGTCAACTGGGCAAGAACTAGTCTGATCGCCCTCAGTTCCAGAATGTTGATAGGGGTATGGGCCTCCTGAGGGCCCCACTGACCCTGGAACTTAAGGGATTTCCAGAAGCCCCCCCAACCTGTCAGACTGGCATCTGTGGTGACTGTCTCCCAGCAAGGGATCAGAAAGGATCTGCCCATCAACAGGTTCCTTGAGTCCAGCCACCACGATAGAGACCGCCTGGCCAGAGGGGACAGAACAAACACCTGATCCAGGGACACAGGGTCCCGGATCCCATACTGACAAGAGGTGAAGTTGAAGAGGTCTCATGCGAAACTGAGCGTATGGAACCGCCTCGAAGCCAGACACCATCAGAACCACCAGCTGCATCCCCTGCTGGATGGGGGCAAGACAGAAGAAGCCTTGCTTGAGCTTGAAGACTCTCCACCTTCTGCTGAGGGAGAAGAATCTTGACCTGAGATTATCCAGAGTCATGCCCAGAAAGGACCTCACCAGTGACGGGGACAGGGAAGACTTGGGGTGGTTGATCACCCAGCCGAAGGACTCCAGTGTGGACACCACCAGCTCGGCCTGCTGGAAGTACTGAGACGTGATGAGAATGTCATCCAAGTAAGGAAGGATGCGAATGCCCTGAGATCTCAGCAGAGCCATTACACCCGCCAGCACCTTGGTGAAAACCCTGGGAGCCGAGGTGATACCAAAAGGCAAGGCCACAAATTGGTAGTGCTGATCCTCCAAAACGAACCTGAGGAATTTCTGATGACCTGGAAAGATTGGTACATGAAGGTAAGCGTCCTTGATGTCTACAGGTAATGAAGTCGCCCGGGCGCAGTGAATTTACTGCAGAAAATGCTTGAATCTGACAAACTTGTTGAGACGTTTTAAATCCAGGATGGGCCTGAGTGACCCGTCCTTTTTGCGAACAGTGAAAAGGATGGAATAGAAGCCTCTGCCCCTTTCCCATAAGGGCACCTGGCAGATGACCCCCAACTCCAGAAGGTTTTGGACAGCAAGGCATAACCCCTGTGCTGACAAGGGATTTTGAGCCCTCTGGGATTTGACAAATCTTGGGGGTGGCCAGGCTGCAAACTATCTTGTAACCGGAGGATACTACCTCCTGAATCCACCGGTCTGAGACATGAAGCCTACAGACGTGAGCAAAGAGCCGAAGCCGTCCCCCCCACCTGGATGGGTGAGGGCGCCCCTTAATGCCTGAGGAGGCTTGGGGGAGGACATAGGCTTGGGACCCCAGCTGGGGCCCGGGCTGCCACGTCCTCTGCCCCTACCCCAATAGTCTCCCCATGAAGGGATATTCCACGACCAATTCTGGAACCACGAAAGAAGGGAGAAAGGAACCTGTCCCCCTAAAGGACCGGGACGGTCTCCTTCGTTGAGGTAACCTGCCGCCCCTGGCAAACAAGTCCAAGCGTTCACCAAAGAGGCGCAGCCCCTTAAACGGAAAGCCAGTGAGAGCCTTCTTAGCAGCATTATCAGCTACCCACTGACGCAGCCAAACAGAGCGGCGTATAGCCACCAACAGAGCAGATGTCCTCCCACACATTCTAATGGCATCATCCATGGCAGACAGAACATATGCAATAAATTCATAGCAAAGCAGAAGAGATCTATACTCTTCTCCTCCCGCATCATCAGAGGCCCCATCTAAGAGGCTCGTAAGCAGCCCTTTAATAGCAATAGCTGTAATGGCAGAGGCACAGACCGGGCGCAGTGCGGTCCCCACACAGGCAAAGGCATGACAAGCCAAATGGTCCATGCGCCGGTTCTCACCATCCCTCAGGGTAGTAGTGTCAGGGGAATGCATGACAGATGTGGACGCGCCCATTCTGGGGCTGTCCAATACTTGGACGCGGACATGACCAACACTTAAATCACCTCAGCAGGAAAGGGATACCTCTCATCCCAGCTCTTGGGCACCCCAGGGAGCTTGCTAGGCCGTACCCATTCTTTGAGCACCAGATTATTAAAGTGAGTCTGCTCAGGAAACTCCAAACGTGGTTTAACCATGTGAAAAAGCTTACGCTGCTGAAGAGTCACATCAGGAGGGGAGATACAGAGCACTTCAAAAATATGAGCCAAAAGCCTGTCAGTATCATCTAAGGACCATGGGTCTTCTCCAAAGGGGGACCCGGTACCACCATAAGCCCTAGGCTGTTCCTCAGATGACTCTGAATCAGAGAATAACTCCCCCCTCCTTCAGGGGAGAATAACCAGTAATGTCCAAAAATTCCTCAGTCTCAACAGGGAAGAGGGAACCCGCGGGTGATAAATGCCACTTCTTAGCAGAAGCCTTACGCGGGGCAGACCCAGCAATGTGTTTCTCAATGCTGGCCACCCGTGCAGCCAAATCAGGTTGAGACTCCCCACTGGCGTGCCCCCCACTGGGGGTCAGATGTAAGCGTGGGGGGGTAGGTGAAGCCTGAGGGGGCGCAGCACTAGGCCCAGCAGCAGGCGACCAAGACTGCAGCGCAAGCACCTGGTGGGCGCAGGGTACACACACCCTGACATCATCACTTATAGGGGATACCCCACACGCAACACATAGCCGGGCTTGTCCCAAAGGAATCCCAAGCACATCATCCCCAGAAGCCTCCATATGGTGATTATCGTGGCACAACAGGCCAGTAAGGGTTAACGCTAATATAGCTACCCGGGATGTCCCAATGACCCGCTAGGGAAGTGGGAGTAATGAGGGGAGAAGGCCGGGAGAAACCACAGTGCCGAAGTTGTAACCCGCCTGAAAGACATAATAGACATTCCCATGAGATAATGCAGAGGAAATAGGAAAAATTCCACCCCCACCGGGGTTACTCACGGACCGCGGGAGCCAGCAGCACAAACAAAAAGGGAAGTCAAAATGGCGTCCGCAGACCTCAGGGGCGGGCCTCCTATGAGATGTGATGTAAAAAATACAATTCTGTGAAATACTCACCTGTAGAATTGATATTATTTGTATACAGTACGTCCTGCTCCAGATATAGTACTTACACTTGGGTTATCCCCCGCCAGATGGCGCTGCACTGCAGAGACATGCAAAACAGGCTCCTCCCAGCCCCTCAAATACCCAGGGACCTCCCACAAATCCCCAGCATTGAAAAGCAGTGAACAAGAAGCCGGGAGAATTAAACCACCCAAACTGGTAACTATAACAATGATAACAATCACCATACAGGGGATCCAGAATAATGCAAAAACCAGGGTGGGGTGGAGCAGGACGTACTGTATACAAAGAATATCAATTCTACAGGTGAGCATTTCACAGAATTGTATTATTCTTAGTATACCGTACGTCCTGCTCCAGATATAGTACTTACACTTGGGACATCCAATAGCAGTGTCCATAAAGTAGGGTGGGATCCCCAACAAAAAAGGCAACAGCAGACAGTTTAAACCAGCCCAAGAGGCACCAATAGCACGAGTAAAATAAGAAGTAAGGCGAAAAGCAAGATTCTTCCCCTTAGTGGGATAGACCTGAGTCACCTCAAAGAATGGGGGCTAGATAGACAGAGCCGACAGCTCAGACACACGTCTGATCGAACTAACAGTCACCAGAAGGACAACCTTAAGGGTAAGAACAGCCAGACAGCATCCTGAATAGGTCCAAGGGAACACCCTGCAAGGCAGACAGAACCAAGTTGAAATCCCAACAGGGACCATAGGATTACGTGGGGGATGCACATGAGTAACCCCCTGAAAGAAAGTCTTAATCGAGGAAAGCTGAGCAAAAGACTTCTAAAGGAAGACGGACAGGGCAGAACCTGACCCTTCAGAGTACTGAGTTGGAAACCAGACTCCAAACCATTCTGTAATAACTCTAGAACCCTAGGGACAGAGAACACCCGACAGGGAACAGACCAAGACTCACACCAATCAATATGGGTACGCCATACCCTATAATAGATGGAAGAAGAAGTTTGCTCCTAGTCTTCCCATAGTCTCAAACACCGAGACAGATAAGCCTGTTTCCATCAAGATGGATGTTTCAGCAGCCAGGCCGTCAAGGCCAGAGTCTGTAGATTGGAGTGACGTAAGGGGTCCTGAGTGAGCAGATCTGGCACTCCTGGCAGAACGTACTGATCTACTGCCCTCTGTACCACGTCTGCGAACCACACTCTTCTTGGCCACCCGGGGGCCACCAGAATCACTGGCCCCCCTTTCAGAGCAATCTTGCGCCGGACCCTGGGAATGGAGAAAAGAAATACAGAACAGAATTTCCTGCCATGAGGTTACTAAGGCATCCGTGACCATGGGCAGAGGATCCTGGGACAAAAAACAAGGACCGAGAGCTTGTGATCGTGATGGGACACAAACAGATCCACAACTGGTTGGTCCCCATAGTGACAAAGGGATTGGCACACCCTGTTGCAGAGGGACCCCCCCCCCCCCCCCCGGAGCGAATACCACGGATATGCAGGGAAATACCATTTTGTGAGTACTCACCTGAAAAATGGATATTGTTGGTGTGCCACACACCCCGCTTCACTTTCAAATATCCTTCACTTAATGGGTTAACTCACCGCCAGGTGACGTAGTGCAGAGAGGAAGTCTTGTAACGAGCCCCCTTCCGGCCTATATATACCTGGTACCTCCCTTCAATCACCAGTATATTAAAAAAGCAGAAAGACAAGGTACCAGTATTCCACCGGTAACCTCAAAATCAATTTGAAATACCGAAAAGGGTGGAAGTGAAGCGGGGTGTGTGGCACACCAACAATACCCATTTTTCAGGTGAGTACTCACAAAATGGTATTATTCTTGGTGTGCCACACACCCCGCTTCACTTTTAAATATTCTTCACTTAATGGGACATCCAAAAGCAGTGTCCACAAGGGATGGGCATCTCAAGGCCAGGTGAAGCATAACTTAAATGACTGCAGTCTGCAGAACTTTGCGGCCAAAAACAGCATCCGCTGAGGCTCGCACATCAACTTTGTAAAACTTAGAAAAAGTATGAACAGAAGACCAAGTGGCGGCCTTACAAACTTGTTCAACAGAAGCTTGGTGCTGAAAAGCCCAAGACGCCCCAACGGCGCGAGTAGAATGAGCAGTGATACGAAAAGGGGGAACTCTTCCCTTAGCAGAATAGGCCGCAGTAACGGCCTGACGTATCCACTTGCTAATGGCAGATTTGGCTGGTGCCAAACCCTTCTTAGGCCCATGGGGCACAACAAAAAAGGAATCGGTCCTACGAAAAGGAGACGTGATAATCAAGTAGTACTTAACACAGCGTACTACATCCAAACAATGCAAAACCCTCTCTTTGTCATTTTTAGGATTAGGACACAAGGAGGGAAGAACAATATCTTGGTTCAAATGAAAAGCAGAAAAAACCTTAGGAAGAAAGTCTGGCTTGAACCGAAAGACCACTTTATCCTGATGCCTCTCAAAGTAAGGCGCCTGGATAGACAAGGCTGCCAACTCCGAGACACGCCGGACCGAAGTGATCGCTACCAAGAAGACAATCTTCTGAGTCAGGGTAGACAAAGCAATATCTTGCAAAGGCTCAAAAGGAGGAGCCTGAAGAGCAGAAAGAACCAAATTCAAATCCCAAACCGGGAGTAATGGTTTCCTGGGAGGCCGCACATGCGTAACCCCCTGGAAAAAAGTTTTAACTAAAGGCTTAAGCGCAACACGCTTCTGAAAAAAAAAAAAGATAGATAAGGCAGAGACCTGCCCTTTCAACGTACTTAGCTGGAGACCAGAATCCAGCCCTGATTGTAAAAACTCCAGAATCCTGGAGACCGAAAAGACCCTACAAGGAAAAGATCTCATCTCACACCAAGCGATATAGGCTTTCCAAGTCCTATAGTAGGTGACGGAAGAAGACCTCTTCCGGGCACTGATCAGAGTTTTAATGAATGAATCCGAAAGACCCTCCTCCTTCAGGATGGAGGTTTCAGCAGCCAGGCCATCAAACCCAGCGCTGGTAAATTGGGGTAACACAATTGACCCTGAGTGAGCAGAACGGGGCGAAGAGGCAGAACGAACTGGTCCACTGCCAGCCGAACGATGTCTGCGAACCTCACTCGCCTTGGCCACCTTGGGGCCATGAGAACGGCGGACACCTTTTCCAGAGCCAGCTTCCGAAGCACCCTGCCCAGCATGGGCATCAGAGGAAACAGGTATAGAAATCCCAGAACTCCCCAGCTCAGGGACATGGCGTTCACTGCCAGAGCCAGAGGATCCTGGGAGAGCGACACGAAGTTCGGGAGCCTGCGAGAGGCAAACGGGTCTACCTCCGGGGTCCCCCATCGGAGACACAGTGAGCGAAACACCCGAGGATGGAGAGCCCATTCTCCCAGACGGGGAGAGCCCCTGCTCAACCGGTCCGCTACCTGGTTCTTCACCTCTGGAATGTAAACCGCCGAGAGACAAGGAACATGGGACACCGCCCAGGTCAGGATCAGGGACACTTCTCAGAGCACTCAGACTGCGAGTCCCTCCCTGATGACCGATGTAAGCAACCGCTGTTTGATTGTCTGAACGCACCTGGACCGGAAGGCCCAGAACGTGCTGAGTCAGGAGAGCAAGCACCCGACGGATGGTTCTCAGTTTCAGAATATTGGTGGGTAAGTGGGCCTCTTGAGGTCCCCACTGCCCCTGAAACTGCAGCTCCTTCCAGAATCCGCCCCATCCCGACAGACTGGCGTCCGCGGTGACAATTTTCCAAAGGAGGGTCAGGAAAAACCTGCCCTACACCAGATTGGTCGAGACCAACCACCACAGGAGGGACTGCCGGACCCGGGAGGACAACTGGAAGAACTGATCCAGCGACCGAGGCTGCTGGTCCCAAGACGCTAACAGAAAAAGCTGAAGCGTTCTCGTGTGAATTTGGGCAAAAGGAAGAAACACTCTGTGTTGATGAGAGTCCAGGCCGGGACAAACCGACCCATCTTTCTCAGGGACTCGAATTCCAGGTCGTAACCGGCCGAAACTACCTCCTGGATCCATCTGCCTGGAACCACTTGGTTCCAAACCTGGGAGAAGTGTCGCCATAGTCCCCCCACCCGCACGGGTGAGGGCAGCCCCTCATTGCTGAGAGGGCTTATCAGCAGGTTTGGGCTTGGTGCCCCAGGACTGAGTGGGCCGGCCACGGCCCCTCCCCCGAGTCCAACCTGCAACCTGGTAGCGGGAAAGGAAGCCCCCCTGCCCGCTCTGAATCCTCGAAAGGAAGGCCTACCGGAACCTGCCCCCCTAAAGGGGCCACGAGGCCTCTTGCATTGTGGCATCTTACCACCCTTTGCGACTGAATCAATTTTCTCCCTAAACAGACGCAACCCCAAAAAGGGGAGAGCTGTGAGCACCTTCTTAGAAACTGCGTCCACCGACCACTGACGCAGCCATACTGACCGGCGAATAGCCACCAGCATAGCCGCTGCCTTGCTACTCATAGCCAGCGCATCGTCCTGAGCGGATAGGACACAAAAGATTCACACTGCTTAAGCGCAGTAAACTGTTTACAAGCGGGATTGAGATCCTCATATAGCCCCTGAATTAAAGACCTAATCGCCAATAGAAGAAGGGCTGAAGCACACACCGGGCGCAACGCTGACCCGGAATAAATAAAACCATGGCGCGCGTATTGGTCAATCCGACGATCTTCCCCATCTTTAGGGACAGTGGTCTCAGCAGACTGTACCATAGCCGTGCTGGAGAGCCCTAGCACAGGGGTATCGACGTCAGGAGGGACAGACCAAAGCTTTACCAACTCTGGCGGAAAAGGATAACGCTTTTCCCAACTGGAAGGGATTCCAGATAACCGCGTGGGATGTTCCCATTCCTTAAGGACCACCCTCTCAAAGTGGTGTTGTCTGGGAAAAACCCAACGCGGCTGAGGCTCCTTAAACAACTGACCCTTTGGCAGGGTGACAGCCTCAGGTGGACCTAAATTCAAATTTTTAAACATTTGAGCCAGAATGGAGGGGGTGCCAAAAACAACCCCCTCCGACCAATCGCCAGTCGCATCAGCCTCAAGCTGATCTGCAGGCTCATCTGACTCCAACAGGAATTCTTCCTCGTTCGGGGATTCATCGGACCATTCCACAGGCTCACATAACTCGTCCTGTGGAGCCGAAGGTACCGGAGTCAGGTGCCTCCGTTTTGCAGCGGCCTTAAACCCTGCTTTAACGGGCACTACTTTCCAGGGGCTGGCCGACCGTGCCGCCACCTCGGACTGCGAATCCCCACTTTTGACAGTGTCATGCGGGGTCCGGAACCGGGAGGGCGAGGTAGGCGATGATGAAGGTTGCGATGGGCCAGCAGCCAAAGCAACAGACTGGCGCGCAATGCTCTGCTTTGCACAAGGGATGCAAATAAAGACATCATCAGCTGGGAGTAGATCCTCATATAGCCCCTCAACTTACGCACCCCCGAATGGCTCAGAAGAACCGTTTCCGGCAATAACGGAAGCCTCCATATGGTGATTTATGGTATTCGCAATTTTTGGGCTTTAAGGCATAAGCCAACCCGGGATGCCCCCTTATTTGTAAATGTCCCGGAAGGGAGGATTTTTATTTATATATATATATATATTTTATTTTTTTTTTAAAAAGGAAGGTCCCCCTTAATAATCTATATATAAATATAGATTGTGTGCGTGTATATATATATATATATATATATATATATATATATATATATTTTTTTTTTTTTTTTTTTCTTTTTTAAATATATATATGCAAGTATATATAAATAAATATGTCCCAATTTAGGAGAAAAAGAGACTAGCCAGGCAATAAACAACTGGGAGGCTACGAATTGAAGGAATCCCAGGATCTGTGGGGAAAAAACAACCAACAGTAAAAAAAACCCAGAAACCAATGGCAACATGCAATATAACATACATACACAGCACCAAGTGCTTTGAAGAGGCAATAAAACTGGCCTCTGATTTTCCTCCTTATATATTTTTCCCCCTTTTTTTTTTTTTTTTTTTAAAACAAAAGTATATTTCCATTAAATATATTACTTTTTAATAAACAGTCAAACCCATAAAAATAGACGGCCCCACCAGGTGAGGCCGCTTACCTGCCCCAGTAAGGCTTACAAAAGCCCAGCACCCAACCAAAGAGGTGGTGGAGACAGGCAGAAAATGTCAGCTAAGGCGGGAGTGGCCGATTAAAACAAAGGAGAAAAGCGGAGGGGGGAGGGGAGCTGGATAAGGTGAGAAAAGCGCAGGCAGCCAAAAGCAAGCCTGACACCATACAGCCTGCCCCGGTCACCCCTAAAGCTCTGGCTCTACAGGCCAGCAGCAGCCCACAAAACAGAGACTGCCATATAAGGAGGAATCAAAGTCAGGCCATATGCACACTCACTTGCAGTGCAGCCTGACAACGTTGAAATAAGCAAAACACATGAACATACAGTAAACCATACACACAATACACATCCCTCTACCCCCCCCCCCCCCATAGTGAAGGGAGAAGGGACCGTAACGGGAGAGAAAGGGGCTACGGGGACGCTCGGGACAGGGGCATCCCATTTCCGGATCACCATGCCGGATAGCCGCATTGCCCCACGCATGAGGTCGAGCGGAGGAGATAAGCTCCTAGGCACTTAAAGTGCCATCTGCCATTTGCCCAGTGAGCAGCCTAGGCTGGGAGGCTTCCATTCCACCATCAAGGTATAGACACTCAAACCGGGCAGAAATAGACCAAAAGGGGGGTGCCGGGGTAAGACCCCGGCTACCTGTAAGCAGGAGACTTCAATCTTCTGTCTTGTTGTCCAGCAGAGAGAAAAATACTGGTGATTGAAGGGAGGTATCAGGTATATATAGGCCGGAAGGGGGCTCGTTACAAGACTTTCTCTCTGCACTACGTCACCTGGCGGTGAGTTAACCCATTAAGTGAAGAATATTTAAAAGTGAAGCGGGGTGTGTGGCACACCAAGAATAGATTGTCCTCCACTCAGATCAGGATCAGAGACACTTCCTGGAGGACCCTCCTGCTCCGGGTCCCTCCCTGATGATTAATGTAGGCCACTACCGTCAGATAGACCGAGCGCCCCCGAACAGGCAGGTCCTGAAGAGGAGTAATCAAGCGAGTTAGAACTAACCTGAACGCTCACTGTTTCAAACATTGATAGGTGTATGGGCCTCCTAAGGGCCCCAACTCCCCTGGAACCGCAGGGAGTTCCAGAAGAAACCCCCCCCCCCCCAACCTGATAGATCGGCATCCATGGTGACCGTCTCCGAGGAAGGGGCAAGAAGGGAACTGCCCCCAGACAGGTTCCTTGAGTTCATCCACTACAAGAGGGACCTCCTTGCCAGGGGGGAAGGCACACAGACCCTGCTTCAGGGATGCTGGATCCTTGTCCCGTACTAACAATAGGAGAAGTTGCAGAAGGGCCCAAGGGGGACTGATCATAACGGACCTCTTCGGAGCACGCCACCAACGGGCCCACCAGCTGCATCCCTTGCCTGGTGGAGGGACGGGGACAGCTATGAGGGACTGAGCCCGTGCAACCAGATTGTCCCCTTTATTGTTGCAGAAGGAAGATCCTTGCCTGAACTGTATCCAGATTCATTCCTAGGAATGGAGTTGCCAATGAAGGGGACAATGAGGACTCGGGGTGATTGATCACCCATCCAAATGACTCCCAAATGGACACCACCAGCCGAGTATCCAACTTAGCCTGACGTAGAGACTGGGAAGTGATAAGGACTTCCAGGTAGGTCATCACGCGGACGCCCCTTGGTCTCATCAGAGACATCACCCCCGCCAGCACCTTGGTGAGCACTCTGGGAGCTGGAGAGAGGCCAGATGACAAGGCCACAATTAGCAGTGTCGGTCTTCCAACGCGAATCTGAAGACCCTCGGTGTCCAGAAGACACAGGGATGTGACAATAAGCATCTTTGATCTCCACAGACGGCAAGAAGCCCCCGAGGCGCAAGGACCTGATGGCCGAGCGCAGAGTTTCCATGCAGAAACCGCCTGTAATTGACGAATTGCTGAAAATCTGTGAATCCAGAATGGCCCAGACTGACCCATCCTTTTGGGGAACTGTGGACAGGATGGTGTAGCGGCCCCTGCCTGTTAAGGGCAATCTGCAAGAGACCCCCCAGACCTTGCATGGCCTGCACCAGCACCTGAACAGAGGCAGGGACCAGGAGTACCCGGGGACCTGAATCTTGGGGGAGGCCACACAGCAAACACTATCTAGTAGCTGGAGGACACTACCTCCTGAATCCACCAGTCTGAGGCGTGATGCCTCCTGACATGAGCAAGGTGCCGCAGCCGTCCCCTCACCCAGATGGCGAGGGCGCCTTATCATGCTTGAGGGGACTTGGGGGAAGATTTGGGCTTAGCCCACCCGGAGAAGCCAGGACGTTGTCTGCTGCTCCTGGGACAGGAATCTGCGCGAGCCCCCGCGAAGGACACCCCTGGTTCCTGTTTAACACCATGGTAGGGGGCAGAAGGGGTGCCCTGGCCCCAAAGGGGCCGAGACAGCCGCCTGCGTTGGGGTAACTTACCCTTCTTACCAAACAGGTCTAGACGGGCCCCAAACAGACGTCGCCCTTTAAAAGGCATCCCGGTAAGAGCCTTCTTTGCAGCATCGTCAGCACCCCACTGTCTCAGCCAGACATAGTGACGTATAGCCACCACAAGGGCAGAAGTTCTTGCACACATTCTAATGGTGTCATCCAATGCTAATAGGATACATTTTATAAACACCTCACAACTGGAGAGTGCATTAAAAACATCCCAAGGGAGATCATCACGGGGACAATCAAGCATCTTTCTGATGAGGGTTCTAGCGGCCACGGCCGTAATGGCAGAGGCACAGACCGGGCGCAGTGCCGTCCCCGCACATGCAAAGGCGTGGGAGCCCAGCAGGTCAATGCGCCGGTCCTCAGCATCCCGAAGGATAGTATAAGCAGGGATTGTCATAAAAGGGGGATTAGGTAGCCCTATGATCGGGGCATCCACCTCGGGGGGGGGGGGGGGGGGGGGGGGGATGACCAGCATTCAACCACCTCAGGGGGAAAAGGATACTTCTCATCCCAATCCCCTGAGACCCAGGGCAGTTTACTGGGGCACTCCCATTCCTTGAGCACAAGGGTATGGAAATGTGCCTGCTCCAGAAATTCCAAACGTGATGTTGCTGTATGGAAACGCTCCCCTCTTTGCCTGGGAGCCTCACCGGGGGAGAGATAGACAAAACCTCCGGACCATCCGGATCAACAATCCGTCAGTGTCATCCTGGACCCAGGGGTCAGGGCCAGAGACTTCATGACCAGTCGGACTCTCATCAGAAGAGCCTGAGTCAGAAAAGAGCTCTACTTCATCAGAAGGGGTATAGCCACACAGATTCATAAACTCCTCAGATCCCATAGGGAAAACAGTAACATTAGGCGTCAAGTGCCGCTTCTTACCAGGGTCCTTACGCGCTAAAGACCTCGCAATGATCTGTTCAGCTGTAGGCAGTCTATGAGACAAATCAGGCTGAGAATCCCCACTTGTTTGCGACTCAGCAGGAGTGAGATTTAAGCCTGGGGAAGTAGGTAAAAAAAAAAAACGGAGGTGCAGCCACTGGCCGGCCAGAATACAAGGCCAGCGCTTGCTCAGCACAGGGTACGCAGACCCGTGCCCTGTCAGCGTCAGCATGGGGTTGTCCACACGCCATGCACAGCCGGTCTTGTCCCAAGGGGACCCCGGTCACATTATCCTGAGATGCCTCCATATGGTGATTTTTAGGCACAATATGCCAGTAGGGATTGACGCTATCAAGCAACCCTGGATGTCCGAATGACCCGCTAGTGAACTGGGAGAATTTTACAAGGCCCAACTATCATTACACCGGGCCGGGAAAAGCCAATGGATCCGCTCGTCTGAAAGACACAATGAGATAGAAAAAAGGGGTGTCAGAACCGAAACACTACAATGAGTATAAAAGCCACCTTACGGACCACGGCAGGCAAGAACGTCACACGCGCGCACGCGAACTGACAAAATGGCGCCGAGTACCTCGAAGGAGCGCGCCAGGCCGGGACCCCGCCCTTCCGATGGGCGCGAGGTCCAATGAGCAGCCAATGAGGACGCAGAGGCGGCGGCAGATACACGAGTTGTACCTCATGGACTATGATACTGCCTCTGCGCAAGCTAAAAATACAAATCAGCGCATCTGACACCACAAGTACAAGTCCAAAAGACATTACAAGTCCAAATGCATGAAATCACAATACAGTGGCACCAACACATACCCCCCCCACTTTCTTTCCCCCCGAGCTACGGGGGGGAACGAGGGAGGATGGCGGCCCTTTGTACAGGGCCCACCGCTACACGGGGCAATAATGCAGGAGGGGCATCCCATAGAGGCACACCATCAGCCTATACCGCCTACCCTTTGGTGGGGGACTGCGGTGGAGCAGTGCTCCATAAGCACGCAAGGTGCTGCCTACCTTCACCCGACCAGCGCAGCCCAGGCTGGGAGGCACATCACAAAGAGGACGGGTGGAAATAGTCAACAGGGCCGCAGGCTTTAATAGCCCCGCTCACCTGCGAGAGAGTGATACTTCATGTCTTCGCAGTCAGCACTGCAGAGAAATCTGGGGATTTGTGGGAGGTCCCTGGGTATTTGAGGGGCCGGGAGGAGCCTGTTTTGCATGTCTCTGCAGTGCAGCGCCATCTGGCGGAGGATAACCCAAGTGTAAGTACTATATCTGGAGCAGGACGTACTGTATACTAAGAATAACATCATCCCCATAGCCCACCCTCCCCGAAGAGCGCGAAAAATCGCCTACGTGATCCTGTTGGCCAATCACAGCCCGGCAACTCTGAGGAGAATGACGCAGCTGTCCGCGGAGCGCTGTACAAGCGTGCGGCGGCGTTTTACAGTATAACATACATAGTAAAACACAGACATATATCAGATATATATACCAAAGATATATATAACAAAGGATTCCCGGGGGAAATAGCGCCCAGGGGAATATGGGAAAAATGAGGGGGATGGGACACCTACGGTAAGGGTAACTGCACAGGGTTACCGAGAGCAGTGGGGGCATCCCAAAAGGCTCATCAGTCTAAACCGCCTACCCTGTCGGAGCAGGGACTGCGGTAGGAGCCTAGCTCCTCACCACCTCTCTAACTGGTGCTACTAACCTACCTTCACCCGAACCTTGTCAGACGGGGCTGGGAGGCAGTATATGGTACGGAACGGGTGGGAATAGTCCTGCAGAGCCGCAGGCATAAAAGCCCCACTCCCCTGCGCCACAAGAGAGCTATCTTCTATCTTCTCATAGCAGACTGCAGAAAGAAACTGGGGAATTTGTGGGAGGTCCCTGAATTATATAGGGCCGGGAGGAGCCACAAGCTGTTTTCTACAGTCCAGCGCCATCTTGTGGATGTACAACCCATGTGTAAGGAATCTTCTGGAACAGGACGTGCTGTATACTTGGAATATATGCCACCACCATCATGTTGTCTGCTTGAACCCAGATGGGATGACACCTCAGTTGTTTGTGACCCCATTACATCACCCCAACCAGTTAGGATGGCATCCGTGGTGACAATCTTCCACCGTACCAGCAGAAAGGATCTACCTACCTGAAGAGGCTGGGAATTCAGCCAGAAGGCTAGAGACTGCCTTGTTGAGTATGTCATGCAAAAGGGGTGATCCAGGGTCTCAGTCGCCCGATCCCAAAATCGACAGCAATTCAGACAGCAGGGGTCTTGTGTGTTTGCGCAAATGGCATTTCCTCAAAGCAAAAATACATCAAGGCCAACAGATGCATTCCTTGACATATTGTTGGGTGAGGGCAGCCAAAGAGAGCCTCTACCCTGGCTTGAAGCGAGAGTCTCTTCTGCTCCACGAGCAAGACCTTGGTCTGAACTGTGTCTAAAGTCATTCCCAGAAAGGAGATAACTCGAGGGAATGATATGCGTCTTTGGATAGTAGAGTCGATAAGATAGCTTCCGATCTGATAGGGCTCTTATCAGAATATGGGGAAGATTCGTATCCCCTGGTGCCTTAGAAGAGCCATAAGGCCTGACAGAACTTGAAAAAATATAATTCTGTGAAACTCACCTGTAGAATTGATTGAGTATATCCAGTCCAGGTTGTCCCAGTGACGACATGTGGGCATTCCGCCCCAAGGGGGCGCTCGACTGCAAGATCAAAAGATGTAGCTCCTCCCGGCCTATAAAAGCAGGTGTCCCTCTGATTCTCCAGTGGTTAAAAAGCAGTAAACAAAAAGGGACAGGACTGGGAGGCCAAGAAACCATGTAACTTCACATAGCTTCAGCTTGTACTCTCTCTAAACAAGACATAAAGTGGACCAACACCCAGGATTTTGACTATCCTGGGTTTTGGTCCACTTCGATGGGGCACCCCGAACGGGCGCTGTGTGAAACCACCCAGAAAGCCCCGAAAACTCACCTGACCCCGCTCCCACGTGACCGCTCCAGCGAATCACCGCCGACAAGGGAGGTCCGTCGACAGACAACCAAGCACGCCCGCCGCCGCCGCCTCCCGCGCGTCACTCTTACAGGGAGTGCTCCGCGCCGGCCATTCACAAGCGGCCGGCGCGGGTGCGCGCCCTACTAGAGGGACGCGCGGGAGGCGGCGGCCAGCGCTGGAACGGGGAGAAGGTAAGGCTTGTGGGCTTCCTGGGTGGTTTCACCCTGCGGGACATCCTGATTTCGGATGCCCCGCGGGGAGGGATCTGATCGGCCCGGGAATCTTATAGATTCCCGGGCCGATGCCCCCGGGTGTTGGTCCACTTTAAGGAAACCGCTCCAAGAATAAAAAATGGTAATCACCATAACAGGCAAACAAGAGATAAAGAACAAGGGCGGGGTGAGATTCACCGGGCCGATGCCCCCGGGTGTTGGTCCACTTTAAGGAAACCGGTCCAAGAATAAAAAATGGTAATCACCATAACAGGCAAACAAGAGATAAAGAACAAGGGCGGGGTGGGACGACCTGGACTGGATATACTCAAAAACAATTCTACAGGTGAGTTTCACAGAATTGTATTTTTCCCTATATCCAGTCCAGGTCGTCCCAGTGATGACATGTGGGACATCCAAAAGCAGTGTTCATTTGGGCGGGATCCCCAGTGCGGAACAGCATGTAGTTCATTTCAATACCGCCTGAAGCACCTTTCGGCCAAAAACAGTGTCAGCTGAGGTCCTAACATCTACTTTGTAAAACTTAGAAAAAGTATGAACTGAAGACCAAGTTGCGGCCTTACAAACTTGTTCAACCGATGTCTGGTGCTGAAAAGCCCAAGAGGCACCAATAGCTCTGGTAGAATGAGCTGTGATCAGAAAAGTAGGTTCCTTCCCCTTGGCAGAATACCACCATCATGGGACTCATCATCACCATGGGATTCACCATCAGATTCGGGGCCGCTTGACCAGGAAGGGAGACAGCCCTTACAGAAGGGGGCAGAATCGCCTCCCTCCTGTGGGAGAAGCCCTGCTATGTTCTGGGGGGATACGTCCTCCCCCCCCCCCCCCCCCCCCATAGGGGCCAAGTCTGGATCCCAGTGCCCCAGAAATATCCCCTCCTAGCCCAGGACCGCGGGTGTTCGCTGATGCCTCACGGAGCCCCCCCAGAGATTGGTTCTCCCCCGGGGGTCGTAGTGGAGCCCGGCTCTCCCCAATATGGCTCTAGAGGAGCAGCTCCGTCGGGGCCACGTGGGCCAGAGATGTGGAGGGGAGAGGCGACAACTCTGCCGGCTCCACGCCAGGGACCCTTCCCCCCCTTGGGTGGTGTTCTGTAGAGTGGCCCTGGGAGATCCCCTCGGGGGATGATGGGCGCAGACCGCATTTCTGCACCCCCTGCAGTGAGTGGGGGCCCCACGCCTAGCCAGGGACTGGCTGAGGATCCGTGCTCTCAGCTGCCTGTCGGTTGCACACTTACGTCCAGCAGTGCTCCATCCCACACTCAAGCCACAGCCTCCCATGACCCCATTTTGGCAGATATTAAAGCGGAGCTCAGAGCCCTCCCCACTAAAGCAGACCTTGAATCCTTTATCCTAAGAGTGGAGAGCTCCTTTAAGAAAGGCATTTCTGATCTGCAAAGCTCGGTGGAAGGCCTGGACTCTAAGTCGCTGGTCTGGAGCAGTTCCAGCTCACAACTATACAAAGGATAGAGTCCCTAGAAAAAAGTCTGTCGCTCCAACAAGCTAGTTCTCAAGCCACCATCCTCCATTTGGATGATCTTGAAAATAGGAGTAGACACAAGAAATACCATTTTGTGAGTACTCACCTGAAAAATGGATATTGTTGGTGTACCACACACCCCGCTTCACTTCTAAATATTCATCACTTAATGGGTTAACTCGCCGCCAGGTGACGTAGTGCAGAGAGGAAGTCTTGTAACGAGCCCCCTTCCGGCCTATATATACCTGGTACCTCCCTTCAATCACCAGTATATTAAAAAGCAGAAAGACAAGGTACCAGTATTCCACCGGTAACCTCAAAATCAATTTTGATATAAATAAAAAGGTTTCACCATATAAAGGCTTCGGTAATACCGAAAAGGGTGGGAGTGAAGCGGGGTGTGTGGTACACCAACAATATCCATTTTTCAGGTGAGTACTCACAAAATGGTATTATTCTTGGTGTGCCACACACCCCGCTTCACTTCTAAATATTCATCACTTAATGGGACATCCAAAAGCAGTGTCCACAAGGGAAGGGCATCTCAAGGCCAGGTGAAGCATAACTTAAATGACTGCAGTCTGCAGAACTTTGCGGCCAAAAACAGCATCCGCTGAGGCTCGCACATCAACTTTGTAAAACTTAGAAAAAGTATGAACAGAAGACCAAGTGGCGGCCTTACAAACTTGTTCAACAGAAGCTTGGTGCTGAAAAGCCCAAGACGCCCCAACGGCGCGAGTAGAATGAGCAGTGATACGAAAAGGGGGAACTCTTCCCTTAGCAGAATAGGCCGCAGTAACGGCCTGACGTATCCACTTGCTAATGTCAGATTTGGCTGGTGCCAAAGCCTTCTTAGGCCCATGGGGCACAACAAAAAAGGAATCCGTCCTACGAAAAGGAGACGTGATAATCAAGTAGTACTAAACACAGCGTACTACATCCAAACAATGCAAAACCCTCTCTTTGTCATTCTTAGGATTAGGACACAAGGAGGGAAGAACAATATCTTGGTTCAAATGAAAAGCAGAAACAACCTTAGGAAAAAAGTCTGGCTTGAACCGAAAGACCACTTTAACCTGATGCCTCTCAAAATAAGGCGCCTGGATAGACAAGGCCGCCAGCTCTGAGACATGCCGGACAGAAGTGATAGCTACCAAGAAGACAATCTTCTGAGTCAGGGTAGACAAAGCAATATCCTGCAAAGGCTCAAAAGGAGGAGCCTGAAGAGCAGAAAGAACCAAATTCAAATCCCAAACAGGGAGTAATGGTTTCCTGGGAGGCCGCACATGCGTAACCCCCTGGAAAAAAGTTTTAACTAAAGGCTTAAGCGCGACACGCTTCTGAAAAAAGATAGATAAGGCAGAGACCTGCCCTTTTAACGTACTCAGCTGGAGACCAGAGTCCAGCCCTGATTGTAAAAACTCCAGAATCCTGGAGACCGAAAAGACCCTACAAGGAAAAGATCTTATCTCACACCAAGCAATATAGGCTTTCCAAGTCCTATAGTAGGTGATGGAAGAAGACCTCTTCCGGGCACTGATCAGAGTCTTAATGACTGAATCAGAAAGACCCTCCTCCTTCAGGATGGAGGTTTCAGCAGCCAGGCCATCAAACCCAGCACTGGTAAATTGGGGTAACACAATTGACCCTGAGTGAGCAGATCGGGCCGAAGAGGCAGAACGAACTGGTCCACTGCCAGCCGAACGATGTCTGCGAACCTCACTCGTCTTGGCCACCTTGGAGCCACGAGAACGGCGGATACCTTTTCCAGAGCCAACTTCCGAAGCACCCTGCTCAGCATGGGTATCGGAGGAAACAGGTATAGAAATCCCAGAACTCCCCAGCCCAGGGACATGGCGTCCACTGCCAGAGCCAGAGGATCCTGGGAGAGCGACGCGAAGCTCGGGAGCCTGTGATAGTGATGAGGGGCCAACAGGTCCACCTCTGGGGTCCCCCATTGGAGACACAGTGAGCGACCCACCCGAGGATGGATAGCCTATTCTCCCAGACGGGGAGAGCCCTTGCTCAACCGGTCCGCTACCTGTTTCTTCACCTCTGGAATGTAAACCGCCGAGAGACAAGGAACATGGAACACCGCCCCGGTCAGGATCAGGGACACTTCTCTGAGAGTACTCAGACTGCGAGTCCTTCCTTGAAGACCGATGTAAGCAACCGCTGTTTGATTGTCTGAACACATCTGGACCGGAAGGCCCAGAACGTGCTAAGTCAGGAGAGCAAGCACCTGACGGATGGTTCTCAGTTTCAGAATATTGAAGGGTAAGTGGGGCCTCTGAGGTCCCCACTGCTCCTGAAACTGCAGCTCCTTCCAGAATCTGCCCCATCCCGACAGACCGGCGTCCGTGGTGACAATTCCCCAAAGGGGGGTCAGGAACGACCTGCCCTACACAAGATTGGTCGAGACCAACCACCACAGGAGGGACTGCCGTACACGGGAGGACAACTGGAAGGACTGAACCAGCGACTGAGGTTGCTGGTCCCAAGACGCTAACAGAAAAAGCTGAAGCGTTCTCGTGTGAACCTGGGCAAAAGGAAGAAACACTCTGTGATGATGAGAGTTCAGGCCGGGATGAACCGACCCATCTCTCTCGGGGACTGCGAAAAGATTGGAGTAGAAAACGAGGCCCATCTCTAAGCGCGGCACCGGCCGGATGACCGCTATCTCTAACAGATTCCTTACCGACGACAGGAGCCCCTGCGTGGCCAAAGGAACGATGGGCACCCGAGACCGAACGAACCGTGAAGGAGGGTGAGACTCGAATTCCAGGTCGTAACTGGCCGACACTACCTCCTGGATCCATCTGCCTGGAACCACTTGGTTCCAAATCTGGGAGAAGTGTCGCAATAGTCCCCCCACCCGCACGGGTGAGGGCAGCCCCTCATTGCTGAGTGGGCTTATCAGCAGGTTTGGGCTTGGTGCCCCAGGACTGAGCGGGCCGGCCACGGCCCCTCCCGAGTCCAACCTGTACCTCTGGTAGCGGGAAAGGAAGCACCCCTGCCCGCTCTGAATCCTCGAAAGGAGGGCCTACCGGAACCTGCCCCCCTAAAGGGGACACGAGGCCTCTTGCATTGTGGCATCTTACCACCCTTTGCGACTGAATCAATTTTCTCCCCAAACAGACGCAACCCCAAAAAGGGGAGAGCTGTGAGCACCCTTTTGGAAGCCGCGTCCGCTGACCACTGACGCAGCCATACTGACCTGCGAATAGCCACCAGCATAGCCGCTGCCTTGCTACTCATAGCCAGCGCATCGTCCTGAGTGGCCAGGACATAAGACACAAAAGATTCACACTGCTTAAGCGCAGTGAACCGTTTACAAGCGGGATTAAGATCCTCATATAGCCCCTGAATTAAAGACTTAATTGCCAATAGAAGAAGGGCTGAAGCACACACCGGGCGCAACGCTGACCCGGAATAAATAAAACCATGGCGAGCGTATTGGTCAATCCGACGATCTTCCCCATCCTTAGGTACAGTGGTCTCAGCAGACTGTACCATAGCCGTGCTGGAGAGCCCTAGCACAGGGGTATCGACGTCAGGAGGGACAGACCAAAGCTTTACCAACTCTAGCGGAAAAGGATAACGCTTTTCCCAACTGGAAGGAATTCCAGATAACCGCGTGGGATGTTCCCATTCCTTAAGAACCACCCTCTCAAAGTGGTGTTGTCTGGGAAAAACCCAACGCGGCTGAGGCTCCTTAAACAACTGACCCTTTGGCAGGGCGGCCGCCTCAGGTGGATCTAAATTCAAAATTTTAAACATTTGAGCCAGAATGGAGGGGGTGTCAAAAACAACCCCCTCCGACCAATCGCCAATCACATCAGCCTCAAGCTGACCTGCAGGCTCATCTGACTCCAACAGGAATTCATCCTCGTTCGGGTAACCATCGGACCATTCCACAGGCTCACATAGCTCGTCCTGTGGAGCCGAAGGTACCGGAGTCAGGTGCCTCCGTTTTGCAGCGGCCTTTAACGCTGCTTTAACGGGCACTACTTTCCGGGGGCTGGGCTGTGCCGCCACCTCGGAATGCGAATCCCCACTTTTGACAGTGTCATGCGGGGTCCGGAACAGGGAGGGAGATGTAGGAGATGATGAAGGATGCGATGGGCCCGCCACCGAAGCAACGGACTGGCGCGCAATAGTCTGTTTTGCACAAGGGATGCAAATAAATATATCATCAGCTGGGAGTAGGGCCCCACAACCTACGCACCCTCCGAAGGGTTCAGCAGAACCGTTTCCGGCAATAACGGAAGCCTCCATATGGTGATTTATGGTATTCGCAATACTTGGGTCTTTTAAGGCATAAGCCAACCCGGGATGCCCCTTTATTCGTAAATGTCCCGGAAGGGAGGATTTTTTTTTTTTTTTTTAAGTTAAGGTCCCCTTTAATAAACTATATATATATCTATATATAGATTATATATATACAAGCATTAATAAATATCCCAATAAATATTCAGGCAACAGAGCCGGAGGGCCACCATAAGCAGGGATCCCGGGATCTGTAAGGCAAAAGAAACCACAATCAGATCCTCACATGTGTATAAGAATCATATAGGCATAGCACAAAAATGCCTTTAAAAATGAGCAAAATCATGCCCCCTAATAAAATATGACTCCCCACCATATCCAACACAGAAAGATATGCACTTCCCACTTAACGGCCCCACCAGGTGGGGCCGCTTACCTGGACCAAGCGAAGGCAGCAGCCGGAGAGCAAGACCGCAGCCAGCACCACAGCACAGAAGACAAAGTGCGGCCGCGCGCCCACGTGACTTCCCCCTTTGAAGGGAAGTGAATGCTGGGCCCGCCTCAACGCCGCCGCAGGCGCCACGCCCCCGATGCCGCGTCACCGGGACCCGCCCCCTACGCCGATCAGTACAGCCTTTCAGCTGGGGATTACACCAGATGGGCCACTACACGTGCGCCCAGGCAGCGGAGGGGGGGAGGACAATAAAGACCGCACAGCGCAGCCTATGCGAATAAATTACATACAGTGCCAGCGGGGAAGGGGGGAGGGGGTTAGGGGGCCGCTAAAGCAATAGTCTGCTTTGAAAAAGCGGCCAGCCACCTACCCAGCGCGGTCTGCCATTCAAGCAGACCTAAAAGTATACACATGCTGAATAAACTTAATGCATAACATGAACATACACACATGTTGAAATAAAGTGATACAAGTGAAACACACATACTAAAAGCACACCCTCAAACCCCCCCCCCCCATAGTGAAGGGAGAAGGGACCGTAATGGGGGAGAAAAGGGGCTACGGGGACCCTCGGGACAGGGGCATCCCATTTCCGGATCACCATGCCGGATAGCCGCATTGCCCCACGCATGAGGTCGAGCGGTAGGAGAAATAGACCAAAAGGGGGGTGGCGGGGTAAGAAAACCCCGGCCTACCTGTAAGCAGGAGACTTCAAACTTCTGTCTTGTCGTCAAGCAGAGAGAAAAATACTGGTGATTGAAGGGAGGTACCAGGTATATATAGGCCGGAAGGGGGCTCGTTACAAGACTTCCTCTCTGCACTACGTCACCTGGCGGCGAGTTAACCCATTAAGTGATGAATATTTAGAAGTGAAGCGGGGTGTGTGGCACACCAAGAATATATCAGAGTGAGAGGACTGCCGGAGGCAACTGGCCAAGACCAATTGGTGCCCACGGTTGTGGGTATCTTCAAAGGAATCCTCAACCGCCCGCCCAACACCGAAATAGTGATAGATCGCCTTCACAGGGCACTCGGGCCTAGAGCACAGGACCCCAACCGCCCACGGGATGTGATCTGTCGCCATCTATCAAGGAGGAAATCCTTAGGAAAACCTGGGAAGGGGAGAGAATCAATTTTGATGGGGTGACGATCCAGGTGTTTCCGGATGTATCGAGGACACTCCAGATGAGACGCTGCCCGAAGCCCCTGCTTGCTAGGATCCAAGACTGTGGAGCCTCCTACCGATGGGGCTATCCCTTTCACTTGCTGATTCGCAAAAACCAAAGGGTGTTCGCCTTGAGATCTAGGGCCGACCTCCCAGAGCTATTTGCATTCCTGGACTCCACCCCCTATAGAAGTACGTGACTGGCTGGACCTTTCCCCTTTACCACCCCCCCCCCCGGCCCCTATGGGAGACGGGCAACCGTAGAGGTCACGCCAAGGGAGAAATGCCAACGTCACACGAGCCAGACGACTTCCCATGGGGCCGCTGCCCTTGGCTAATGAGTCTTGAGGGAAGGGAGGTTCCAAGTTTTGTTTCAGGACTGGTCAGGATATCTTTTGCATTTATGCTTGATACTTTATCTGCTTCTGATTTTTTCTCATGGTTGCTTGCTTGAATTACTGTGTTATTGTTTTCGTTTGGCACTTCCTGGCGCTGCTTGTGGGCCCTGAGCCCGCCGTTGGGCAGCGGGCGTGGGGCCACTGGGCGGGGCAGGTCGCGCCGGATATACGTACAATTGGTTCGGGTTTTGGGTGGGAGATACCACAAGAGACGGCCCCAGGGGTTCCTGCTGGAACCTTCGAGGGGCCTCATATTTTACTGGGTTGGCTGGAGGGACTCTTCATGCTTTTCGGACCCGTTTCATCCCCACAGTTGGCCGAAGTCCCCCCCTGCCCATCTTTGGGGGGCAGGGTGGGACTCATTAATGGGAAACAATACCTTGCTTCCTGACTGGGTTGTTGCGACTCTTTTTTGCATCTGATCCGGGCTAGTTTGTGAGTTTTTTTTTTCCTTAGCTCTTTCTTTAGCTTATTCAATTTAATTGTTTCTTCTTCTTTGTTTGTCCCCCACCCCTTGTCTCATCCTATCCCCTGTTGTCCGTTTGTGCCTTTCCATCTTCCCCTTCTTCCCCTCCTCCCCCAATCTTTTCTCTCCGGTATTGACTGGTGCTTCCCCTGTAATACAAGGAGGTGAGGGTGTGAGGGTCCCAATATGTCTAAGGTAAAGTGTACATCCCTAAATGTGAAGGGACTTAACTCCCCTTTGAAGAGAGCCGTAGTCCTCAGAGAATTGAGGCGCCTACATACACACGTTGCCTTCCTGCAGGAGACCCGACTCAAGGAGGGGAGGACACACAATGTCGCCAACCTCTACTATAAGACTCAATACCACTCCCTCTCGTCAGATTCTAAATCTCGGGGGGTAGCAATCATATTAGCGGGGTCCTTGCCGTGGTCACATTTGGCGACACTGCAGGACCCGGAGGGTAGGTTCCTGTTTGTTCGGGGCACCCTCTTCTCCTTGAAGGTGATGCTGGCAACTTGCTACTGCCCCAACACCAATCAACTCAAATTTATATGCTCCACTCTGAGCAAACTTGATGGGTTTGCAGAGGGGGATCTCCTGCTCGGGGGCGATTTCAATACGGTTCTCGATCCGGCATGGGACACTTCCCGTGGGTCCTCTCATACCTCCTTCTCCTCCTAGAAAAAAAACTCAACTGCTTTTCAAGAACCAGCTGATGGATGCCTGGCAGATTCTCAATCCCAGGGGGAGAGATTATACATTTTTCTCAGCACCCCATAATTCCTACTCACCCATCGACTGGTTCTTATTCCCCCACAGGTTCCTGCACCTCGTTGCAGATATGGATATTGGTCAGATTACTATCTCAGACCATGCTCCAGTTTCCCTAACCATTTCCATCCCTGACACGGTCCCCCTAAGAGGCCAATGGAGGTTGAATAGCTCCCTCTTACAAGACCCAGGGGTAAAAGCTGACATCCATAAGGCTATCATGGAATATTTCGCGACTAACGACACGAGAGGTTTCGCGGATGTCTCTGTGGGAGGCCCACAAATGCGTGGTCAGGGGTCTGCTGATCAAGCATGGGGCCCGTCTCAAGAGAGAAAAGAACAAATTGACCTCTTGACCCGAGAGAGACGGAGACCAGGCACAAGAGTACCCATGATGCGGCGCGTCCCTCGGGAGTCCATCAGAGACGTTTGCCCCACCTAAGCCAAGAGCTTGGCGGCTAGGTGCCGACGATTTTTTTAATGAATATAGCAATAAATGTGGTAAGGCCCTGGCCAGAGCCCTGAAAGCGCAGCGTGCCAGAAATTTCATTGCTCACATTCAAGATCAGGGGGGTAGAGGGCTCCGTTTGACTAAGGACATAGCCAGGTCATTTAGGGAGTTCTATGAAAAGCTCTATAATCTACCGCTGGGTCATACGGCTCCTTCAATGAGCAACATAGAGAGATATATTCGAGATTCAGGACTTCCTCGACTTAAGCGCGAGGTGGCGGAGGCTCTTGAGGGGGACGTAGAGATGGAGGAATTTATGAGAGCCATCAAGAATACCAAGCCAGGGAGAGCTCCGGGCCCTGACGGATTTAGTTTGGATTACTACAGGGAGTTTGCTGGGATTCTCAGCTCTCAGTTTATCACATCATTTGGTTCGTTGAGGGACGGGAATCCACCTCCTAGAGATACCTTGAGAGCAAACATTACCGTAATCCCTAAGCCTGGGAAAGACCCGGCGCAGTGTGGGAGTTATAGACCTATCTCCATGCTGCGATATCAAGCTGTTTAATAAGATCATAGCAGATAGGCTAGCCCCATTTATCCCGTCCCTCATACACTGGGATCAGGTGGGCTTTGTTCCCTTGAGAGAGGGAAGATATAACACCACTAGGGTTATCAACCTGATTCACCAAGCGCGTTTGGGGGATCCTGATGTGATGCTTCTCTCGACGGACGCCGAGAAGGCTTTTGATAGGGTGAGCTGGGATTTTATATCTGCTACCCTTCGTCAGGTTGGCTTGGGAGAGAACATGACCTGATGGGTTATGGCTTCCTATTCATGCCCCTCGCCGTCCATCGTGGTAAACGGGATGGCATCGGAACCATTTGAGCTGGCAAATGGGAATCGTCAGGGATGCCCCCTCTCCCCCCTGATATTTATTCTGACACTTGAACCCTTCCTACGCTATGTGAGGAAAAACCATGACATTGCTGGTATCGGGGTAGGGCGAGGGGAACACAAGGTTGGGGCTTACGCCGAAGACTTGATATTTTTTATCTCTAAACCGGAGACATCCCTCCCCACACTACTAGCAGAACTTAAAGCCTTCCAAACAGTATCCAATTATAAGATAAATTATCAAAAGTCATCCGCCCTTAACATCAGCCTCCCCCCTAGGAGATTAAAGCAGATTTCCGAAAATTTCCCATTCAAATGCCTTCCCCCAAGGTGCTCCTGCTCAGGGAGTCTGCCTCCTGGTTTTCCATCCCGGGGATGTAGACCGCCGAAATGCAGGGAACATTCTCCTCTGCCCACGTCAGAATCTGGGTCACCTTCTTGAGGGCTCACTTGCTCCAAGTCCCGCCCTGGTGATGTAGGCGACAGCCGTCTGATTGTCCGAGCGAACCTGGATCGCACGACCCCTTAAATGGGGAGTCAAGCGAAGAAGCAGCAACCGGATCGCTCTCAGCTCCAAGAGATTTATGGGTAAGC
The DNA here is from genome assembly GCA_027917425.1 of Gastrophryne carolinensis. Lineage (NCBI taxonomy): Eukaryota > Metazoa > Chordata > Amphibia > Anura > Microhylidae > Gastrophryne > Gastrophryne carolinensis. The sequence continues at coordinate 164,975,030 of CM051236.1, forward strand.
AGTTCTCCTACTGACCCCGGATCTTCTGAGTCTGCCAAACGCCCCCCCAGCCGGACAGGCTTGCATCTGTGGTAACTATCTCCCAACGGGGAGTCAGAAAGGACTCCAGTTCCTGGAGACCAACCACCACAAGGGGGACTGTCTGGCCGGGGAAAATTCCTGTTCCAGCGACTCCTGCATCCGGTTCCAGCCGGTCAGCAGGTTGAATTGAAGAGGTCTCATGTGAAATTGGGCGAAGGGCACTGCCTCGAAGCATGCCACCATTAGGCCCACCAATCTCATCCCCAGACGTATCGACGGCCGCTGACAGGACAGCAAGGCCTGCACCGGGTCAAAGCGTGCTCACAGTTGACCGTAAGGTTTCCATGCGGAAATGTCTGACTCTTACAAACCTGTTGAGACCCTTCAGGTCCAGGATACGTCTTAACGTTCCGTCCTTCTTGGGAACCGTGAACAGGTTGAAATAAAAACCTTGACCTTGTTCCTGACGAGGTACAGGGCAAATCACACCTAACCGCAGGAGGTGTTGCACGGCCATTCTCAAGTCCTGTGCCTTCAATGGATCTTGGGATATCCAAGACCAAAGAAATTTTGTGGGCGGCCTGACTGCCAGCTCTATTTTGTAACCGGAGGACACTACCTTCTGAATCCACCGATCCGAGACGTGCCGTCTCCAAATCTAAGCAAACAGTAGAAGCTGTCCCCCCCACCCGGATGGGTGAGGGCACCCCCTCATGCCTGAAGGGACTTGGCAGGGTCTTGGACTTGGCTCCCCAAGCGGGATTGGGTAGGCCACAGGACCTACCTCTACCGCAGGTATCTCTGCGGCCACCTGAAAAAGAGCAGCCTCTGCCTCCTCGAAAGGAACGATAGGCAGAGGAGTTCAGAAAGGGCGAGCAGGCTTCCGTCTCTAAGGGAGTCTACCATCCTTGACCAGGAGGTCCAGGAGCTCCCCAAACAATCTGTGCCCCACGAAGGGGGTACTCGTAAGCGACCTCTTGGTCGCAGCATCAGCCGACCATTGCCGCAACCAGAGCGGGCGGCGAAGTGCAACAAGCAGAGCCGAAATCCTGGCACCTGACTCCATCATCCATGGCAGAGAGAACAAAATATATTAATTTTAGATGCTGGGGAATAGTTTAAGGGTTTGGGCTTTTCAATAAATCATGGTGAAGGTCCGGTTTAAGCCATAGAGAATGCCTCTGAGCCACCAACAGGTCTAATCCCTTGGCCACGGGACCTACCTCTACCGCAGGGTATCTCTGCGGCCACCTGAAAAAGAGCAGCCTCTGCCTCCTCGAAAGGAACGATAGGCAGAGGAGTTCAGAAAGGGCCGAGCAGGCTTCCGTCTCTAAGGGAGTCTACCATCCTTGACCAGGAGGTCCAGGAGCTCCCCAAACAATCTGTGCCCCATAAAGGGGATACTCGTAAGCGACCTCTTGGTCGCAGCATCAGCCGACCATTGCCGCAACCAGAGCGGGCGGCGAAGTGCAACAAGCAGAGCCGAAATCCTGGCACCTGACTCCATCGTCCATGGCAGAGAGAACAAAATATATTAATTTTAGATGCTGGGGAATAGTTTAAGGGTTTGGGCTTTTCAATAAATCATGGTGAAGGTCCGGTTTAAGCCATAGAGAATGCCTCTGAGCCACCAACGGGTCTAATCCCTTGGCATTTAGTCTACAATGTCATGTCAGTATGTCATCTCTTCTATGGATGATATCGTTAGACGTACATGCTGGACTTAATCAAATGAGAACATGAATTACGGGAGTGACCAGCCCAAATCTGAGAACTCAACTGTTTTAACCACTTCTAGACGACCACGGCTGCAGCACAGGCTGGCTGTAAGGCCGATCCTACTACGGAAAAAGCATGCCTGGATACCTGAACCAGGCCCTTATCCACCAGATCTCTTAGGGAAGACATCTGAGGTAGGAACACCACAATTCTGCGATTCTCACCTGTAGACTTGTTTGGAGACTAGGACGAGAATATTCATCACCATTCTCTGCTTATTTTCTTTTTTTTTTTTTGCTGAACAACTATTTACATATATACAATTTCCACTAGGACTAGGCATCCAAAGAATAGATAGATATAGTAACCTAGCAGAAGGTATGGTCTGATGGCCTGGAGTGGATATAGAAGAGTAAACAATTCTATAGGTGAGAATCACAGAATTTTATTTTCTCTCCCAAATCACTCCAGGCCATCGGCATTCAGTAATGAATGGGACCTCCAAAAGCAGTGCCCTTACTTCAGGGTGGAATCCCAGGAATTAATGGAGAGCTAGCTACTGAAACCAAAAACTCTTTTAGCTTACTACTGTCTGTAATACCTTCCTACCAAATACGGCATCCACCGAAGCTCTAACATCTACCTTATAGAACTTGGTAAATTTATGAACTGAAGACTAAGTAGTGGTGCTGAAAAAGCCCAGGATGCTCCAATAGCTTGTGTAGAATGAGCTGTAATCCAAAAAAGGAGGATTCTTCACCTTGGAGGTATAGGCCCTTATTACTGCCTGTCTAATCCATCGGCTGATGCTAGATTTAGCTGGCGGCTCAGCTATAACAAATAAGGAGTCTGACTTACGGAAGGCTTGTTTAGCAGAGATAGAATACTTTAAGATGAAAGGGGGAAAGCACCTGGGCAGAAAATCCTGCTTAAAAGGGAAGACATCTTTGTCATTATGCAACTCTAAATAATAACCGATAAAGCTGCAAATTCGGATACCCGCCTAACCTAAGTAATTGCCACTAGAAAAACAACCTTAAGTGTCATTAAGCTCAGAGACGCTTCTGCCAGAGGTCCAAAGGGAGAGCCCTGCAGGGCCAACAACACCAAGTTCAAGTCCCAAACAGGTAGAATAGGATTATGAGGATGGCACACGAGTGACCCCCTGCAAAAAAAGTCCTAATAAGGTTATCCTCGGCAAAAGGCTTCTGAAAAAAGATGGATAAAGCAGATACCTGCCCTTTTAGAGTGCTCAATTGAAGCCCTCATCCAGACCCTTCTGCAGATAATCAAGAATTCTGGAGACAGAAAACTTCCTACAAGCAAAGCCTTTAGATTCACACTAGGCCATAAATACACGCCAAACCCTGTAGTAAATCTTTGAAGTAGTCCGTTTCCGGGCCTGAATGATGGTCTGAATAACCCTGGCCGATAAACCCCTCTGGTAAGATGGAGGTTTCAATAGCCAGGCCGTCAAAACCAGAACTCGTAAATTGGGATGTCATAAGGGCCTGTGTGAGAAGATCTGGATCATCAGGGAGCACCAATGCTCACTCTCCGACATCTCCGTCTGTGAACCAGCTTCTCCTTGGCCAGTGTAGAGCCACCAGAATGGTTGGAACCCACCTTACTTTGTTTAGTATCTGCATCTGTTGCTATGGCTACAGGGTCCCTGGACCAAGACCAAACTTTGGAACCTTCCGATTGTGCCGTGAAGCAAAGAGATCTGGATCTGGACGGCCCCAGCGCATGCAAAGGGACGCCCCTGGTTGTTGATGTATGCCACCGCCGTCATGTTTTCTGACTGAATCCTGACAGAATGCCCTCTCAAGTTGGAAGTCCAATGTGCGAGGACTAAGAATTGCTCTCAGTTCTAGGATGTTAAGGAGGGAGCTTGTCCTCCCCTGGACCCCACTGTCCCAGGATCATCTGTGACCTCCAGAACCCCCCCAACCAATTAGGCTGGTCTCCGTGGTGACCATCTCCCATTGAATCAAAAGAAAGGACATGCCACCAGTAAATGCTGGGGATTCAGCCACCAGGTTAGGGACTGCCTGGCTAATAGGGTCATAAAGGGGTGCTCCAGAGACTCCAAGGTCCGATTCCAGGTCGAGAACAACTATCTGCGGTGGCCTTGTGTGAAATTGTGCAAAGATACCATCAGGCCAACCAGCCGCATCCCCCGACGGATCACCGGCCGAGAGCAGGCCAAATGAGCCTGTATTCTAGCCTGAAGCACCAGTCTCTTCTGTTCCAGAAGAAATACCTTGGCGTGAGGTGTGTCGTAACGACATACCCAGGAAAGACCTCACTGTTGAAGGGATTATATGCAACTTTGGATAGTTGACTATCCAGCCGAACCCCTCCAGCTTCGACAAGACTGACTGTATCCTTCTGGGCCTCCTAAAAGGATTGGACCCTGATCAGCAGATCGTGTAGGTAATGGATTATGTGTATCCCCTGGCTTCTCAGGAAAGCTATAAGGCATGCCAAAACCTTGGTAAACACCCTCTGGGCTAAGGACAGGCCGAAGGGCAGAGCCATAAACTGAAAACGTAGGCCATCTCGTGCAAAGCGCAAATATTTCTCAAAACATCCTTCGGGCAGCATACGCCTGAGACCTCCGGGCTCCTCCCATCGAGGGGAACACATGACCACCAGCAAAAAATAAAATCCTGACTCCTCCCTCTCTTCCCCAGTTGTTTCCGTGTTCCTCGTCGAGGTAAGAGCCGGACCACTAGCTCCTGGATCGATTGGTTCAGGTAAGTATTTTTCCGGTACTATGGGCCTATAAGCAGGCGGTCCATTTCTTGGTCCCGAAGACAGACTCTTGCCTGGGGCCCGGGATACCCTATGGGATTATTGGCCAAATCCCATTCTTTGATTTATTCAAAGGAGGGTAAGTTCTCCCTCTTCCTGAGGATGATTTTAGGGAAGAAGCGGGGGTTACCGGACCCCATACCTTTATTTCTAAAAAAGGGGGAACCTAAATTTCTTTGGGAACATAGAAAGGATCCCTCTATGTTGGTTGCACTGGTCTTTTTTTGTCTTGTGCTGGTACCTTTAAGAGGCGGGGAAGAGCGGGGAATGACGTGTTCTCTCGTCCTCTTCCCCGCCTGGCGTTACCTCCGCATTCGGCTTACCTTCGGCCGGGAAGCCGGTGAGGGGGTATCAGTGCTCTGCAGGTGGAGGCTGTGATCCAGCACCGGATGGCGATCTTTGTCGGTGATCCTCTGCGGGGGTCTTCTGCGGCGGAGGAGAGCGGCCGGCGAGCGTTCAGAGAGGTAGGCAGCATGTGTTTACACACGTGCGCACGCCGGCTCTGTTTTAAATAAGCATGTTCCCGGAAATTAGGTCCCACGCTTCTTCCTCCCAGGGCTGCCGACGTCACATCCGGGCGCCCTTGGGAGTTTCCTGCTTTTTTCCCACAACACGTGTTTTTTTCTTAAAGCAATAGCACGGTATTTTGGTGTTTAGGTATATTATGGCCTCCCCTTCTATTTTTTCTATGAAGGGTTAATATTTTAATACGGAAATGATCCCTACCCTATTTAGGAGGGCTCAGCAAAGTCCTCTTCTGCCTGATCAAAATCCAGTAAAAAGAGTAGAAGATGCCCGTTATGTGATATGAAGCTTGCAGATTCCTACGTAAAGCCTCTTTGTCAGATATGCACGGATAAAGTGGTTAATAAGGAGCATAATAACGATTTGATGAAGTTGATGAGGGAACTTAAAGACCAGATCTCTTCTGCCTCTATAGCTCAGGGGGCCCCGGAAGTCGCTAGTAACCAGTTGGGCTTTTTAAATCCAGCGATTGGTCACTTTGATCCTTCCATGTTTTCCGCACATATGGGGAAACCCTCTTTTTTGTCTCTCAGGAAACTTTTGTTCCTGACGATAAATCAGAGGAAGGTGAGATTTCTTCCCCGGATGAGGAGGACGATCAGGCCTCAGGTTCCTCTCTGGCTAAAAACTAATTTTTGTTTCCACCTGGGGATCTACCTTTTCTCTTACACATGATTAACCTATCTATGGGTATAGAGGAAAAGGCTGCGGGTCCTAAATCAAGACAGGATAGTTTCTATCCAGATTTGGCTCCGGATTCGTCCTACTAATTTCATTTGCATGACTATCTTAAGGATATGATATTGGAACAATGGAAGGAGCCATCTAAGAAAGTTTTTACTTCTAGGGGTCTTAAACATAGGTACCCATTTTCAGAAGAAGATTCACAGCTTTGGGAAAAATGTCCCAAATTGGATGCCCCTTTTGCCAAGGTTTCTAAGCGTGCAGGATTAGCCTTTGAGGATTTTGGGGTTCTTAATGATCCCCTGGACAAGAAGATGGATTCACTGCAGAAAAAGGCTTGGCAGGTGGAGTCCAATTTATTGAGAACGAATTTGGCATCCAATTGTGTTATTAGAAATCTGGGGTTTTGGCTACAAAAACTAAAGGACTGTCTTTTAGAAAGGACTAGTCTAGTTAAACTTTGAAGGCTTTACCTATTCTCTTTTCAGCAACGGCATTTGTTACGGATGCCATGGCTGAATCTATTAGATTTTCAGTACAAAATCTGGCAGTGACCAACTCCGTGCGCAGGATTCTTTGGTTAAAGACCTGGTCTGGCGATGTTGGGTCTAAGATGAGACTGTGTGCTATGCCCGTTAGGGGTGAGTATTTGTTTGGCTCAGACTTAGGTAAAGTTTTGGATATGACGGCGGACAGGAATAAATGTTTTCCGCCTCGTCCTAGGGCTGCGGCTAATAGAGTGTATTTTCCCAGAAATTCTTTTAGGCGTCCCTTTCTTAACAAGAGTGCTCCTAAAAGAGCCAGAGGAGCCTCCTCCTCTTCCAATACTTCTAGAAAGGGCAGCTTTAAAGGTTCAACCCTGTTTGGAACTTATCAGGCAAGACCCAAGAAGCAATGACGCCAATATCATTGGCGCCAGGCTAGGGAGGTTTTGCACAGCCTGGCAAGGCCTGTTGGGTTGCCCTTTCATTGTAAGAGGTATTAGGAGGGGTTCCACATACATTTTTGTCAAACGCCTCCTTCAAGATTTTTGATTTCTTCTCTGCCCAGGGGCAAAGAGGAAAGAGTTGCAATTTTTGGGAGTCTGGCGGACATGAGGTCAAGGGGAGTCATTGTTCCAGTGCCACTGCCTCTGCAGGGGACAGGGTTCTACTCTAGTGTTTTCCTAGTAAGGAAGAGCTCGGGAGGGTTCAGGTTTATCCTGAACTTGAAGAGTCTCAACCTTTTTGTCCAGTACAGACATTTCAGGATGGAAACGATTTATTCGGTAAAGAATATGCTTTTCAGAGGTGCCTTCATGGCGTCAATAGATTTAAAGGACGCTTATTGGCAAGTTCCAATAAGCCCCCTGGCTCAGTCTTTTATGAGATTTGCAATAAGAGACGGAGACCAGATTTTGCATTTCCAACTTGTCTGCCTTCCCTTCGGCCTGGCATCTGCTCCAAGAATTTTTACCAAAGTTCTGGCCGAGCCCTTGGCATATCTGAGACGCAGAGGGATAGGAGTGGTCGCCTACCTAGACGACCTTCTGCTTTTTGCTCAGTCAAAAGACAAACTATGGGAGAATATTAGTTTCTCCATGGATCTGTTGACTCACCTGGGTTGGGTTGTGAATTTCAACAAGTCTTCTCTAGCACCCTCGCAGATTATGATCTACTTGGGATTCAAGATCAATTCGGTCCGTCAAGTCCTTACTCTTCCTCATCAGAAAGTCATAGCTCTCCAGGAGGCAGTTCGATCTATCTGCTCAGAAACAATTCCCTCGATAAGACAAGCAATGAGAGTTCTTGGATTTCTTATATCATCCTTTCCGGCGGTGAGATGGGGCCAACTTCACTCCAGATGCCTGCAAGGCCATATTCTGAAGAATTGGGATGGCTCCCCGCAGGGATTGGATCTACAGCTTCCAATATCAGAGGAACTAAAGAATTCTCTGAGTTGGTGGTTGGAGGAAGGTCTGTTCCTAAGAGGTTTGCCTTGGGGAGATGACTGACTACGGATGCTTCAGCCTGGGGCTGGGGGGCACATTGCAAGTCATGGACAGCTCAAGGAAGATGGTCAAGAGCCCTGAGTCAGTCCTCATCCAATCTAAGGGAATTGGTGGCAATAAAGGAAGCTTTATGGTTCCTGAAGTCACATCTACAAGGGAAGCACGTGCAGATCAGATCAGACAACGCGACATCGGAGGCCTACATAAACCATCAGGGAGGGACGAGATCCACGAAATTGATGGCCATAGCATGGGACATATTGTCATGGGCAGAAATCAATTTGAAGTCCCTGACGGCGGTTCACTTGAAAGGGACCCTGAATCAGGTGGCAGATTTTTTGAACCGATCACAGATGAAGGAATCGGATTGGTCTCTGGATCTAGATGTTTTCAAGACAATTTGCGTTCAGAGGGGCGTTCCGGAGGTGGATCTGTTTGCGTCGGCAAGAAACCACAAGGTAGACCAATATTTCACATTGGATCCAAGGGAACGGTCATTGGGAGTAGACGCGCTAGCTCAGCATTTCAATCTGGCCTACGCCTTCCCTCTGGTGCGTTTGATTCCAATGGTGCAGAAGAAGCTTGTGAAGGAACCAGCTACAGTTGTCCTGGTAGCTCCATGGTGGCCAAGAAGCTCATGGTTTTCAACTCTAGTGGAGCCATCGATTCAGGACCCTTGGGAAATTCCGGTGACTCCTCATCTCTTATCCCAGGGTCCTGTTTACTGTCCAAATCCCCAATGGTGGAGGTTAACAGTTTGGACCCTGAAGTCTCCTTACTGCAAAGAAAGGGATTTTCATCCCCAGTGATAAGTACTCTTCTGGCAAGCAGGAAGACAGTGACCAGAAAGATTTATCTTAAAGTATGGAAAACCTTTAACTCTTGGAAGACGGAGAATAGCAAGACTTCCTGTAAAATACCGGTCATTCTGGATTTTTTGCAAGATGGAGTTAACATGGGCCTTAGTGTCAATACACTAAAGGTTCAGCTGGCAGCCCTGTCAGTTTTGCTTTTTTGGATAGAAAACTTTCAACTATTTCTATTATTAAAAAGTTTCTGCTTGCAGTCAAACGTTCTAAGCCAGCTCCTTGTAAGGTGATTCCACAATGGGACCTAGCGAAAGTCTTATCTTTATTAAGTTCTTCACCCTTTTATCCAAACAAGAATCTGGATATCAAGTTGCTTACGTGGAAGGTATTTTTAGTGACCATTACTTAGGCCCGAAGAGTCCGTGACATTCAAGCCTTGTCATGTCGCCACCCATTTCTCCAGGTTTTTACAGATCGCATCGTGATGAAGGTGGACCCTTGCTACCTTCTTAAAGTTGCATCGGATTTCCACAGATCTCAGGAGATCATTATTCCTTCCGTCACAGACGAAGATCCGGAACTGGTGGCTTTGGATGTCAGATCTCTCCTATTACAATATCTGCATCAAACCAAAGATTTCAGGAAGGCCGACAGCTTGTTTATCTCCTTTTCAGGCCCCAGGAAGGGTTTGAGGGTCTCAAAAACTACATTAGCTAGGTGGATGAAAAGTACCATTAAACTGGCATATGGAGATGTCAATTTACTAAGTGGAATAACAGCTCACTCCACTAGGAGTGTATCCACGTCTTGGGCAGAGCAAGCCGGGGTCTCCATTGAACAGATTCGTAAAGCAGCCACCTGGACGTCGGCTAAGACTTTTTCAAGACATTATCGTTTGGATCTCTTATCTCAGAAAGATCAATCTTTTGGCCGAAGTGTTCTTCGCGCAGTTCTTCCCACCCTATGAGGTAGTACTCGCCTATCTCCCAGGCGTATGCTGCCCGAAGGATGATTTGAGAAAACTTAAGTTAGTTACCTGGTAACTTTTTTTCTAAACATCCGTAAGGGCAGCATACGCCAGCTTCCCTCCCTAATATTTTAAGCACGGGGGATAGTTTGCATATATGTTTGTTTATTATGAGAATTTGTGGGTCTGTGTCTCTTCTCTCTTTCAGATCTCTACAACAACTGGGGAAGAGAGGGAGGAGTCAGGATTTTCTTTTTTGCTGGTGGTCATGTGTTCCCCTCGAAGGGAGGAGCCCGGAGGTATCGGGCGTATGCTGCCCTTACGGATGATTTCACTGGATTTCGGGATACCCCGACCAAAGAAACCTCCAGGGGAGGTCTGACTTCCAATTCGATCTTGTAACCTGAGGACACCACCTCCTGTAAACATAGATCTGATACCTGGCACCTCCAGATGGCAGCAAACTGCAAAAGCCACCCCCCCCCCCCCCCCCACCCCTAAGGCATCACTTCATGCTTGAGAGGGCTTAGCAGGGGGGTTTTTGTCTTATTCCGACAAAAGAATCTTGCCTTAATCTGCGGCAAACCTCTACCCCTACGGAAAAGCCCCCGTAGGATTTGGAGGATTTGTGAAAAAAGGGTGTAAACTTTTTGGGACGTTTAGTAGACTTACCACCCGTCACCTCTTTTACAATATCATCCAAACGTTCCCTAAACCCCCCCCCCCCACCCCCCACCCCCCAAATAGACTTCTCGGAGGCTACAATCGCCGACCATTGCTTTAGGCGAAATATCCAGAACCTCTAAAAAAGAACCAATGAGGCCTTCCATGAGATTTTTGAACAGAGAGCACTCTTGTGTAGAGTCCAAATTACTGTCTTCCCTACTGGAAGGAAGCTCACCCTCGGACAACTCCTCATCCTCCGAGATTACGGATGCCTACAAATCCTCCTCAGACTCCGAGGAAACGAAATGTTTCCTTTTCCCAATGCCTTTTTTGGGGGCCGCCGGTGCCAGCTGCCTTTCTAGGCGAGCTAACCTTTCCGCAACATCCTGCTGGACAATGTCCTGGTTATCCCATCGAGGTTGAGCTACCGAAGGAGCTCTAGGTTCTGAGGGCCCAGCATCAGCAGTCTCTGAAGGAGAAGTTCTCCTCCTATGTTCAGCAACTGCCAACCTAGCACAGTCTGGCCAAACAATACTGTTTTTGCCCAGAGGCCTTTACTGGCATATTGGACATAGGGTAAACCTGTCTGCTAAGGTACCAAATCTGCTATCCTCAGACGCCTTCGTCATGGTGAAATTCTAACAGTCTAAATAACCCTGGAGGCTTTAGACCCAAGTATATGCAAGTACTCGATAGTCACAAGTGACTACTCCTGAGACCTTAGGAGGAACCACAACCAAACTATCACTCTTTCCACAATCCATAACAAGAAGGCTGCGAAGGCTGCGGGACACAGGCGGGATATTCCCCGCTTGTAGCAGCAGCGGTACTGTGGTGGCGTTCCACAGGTCGCAATCCACAAACCGGGGTACAGGGCAGGGCAGAGAGCAGTGCTGCTCTGTCTGTGAAGGACGGCCCGCTGCTTCCGCAGAGTGGGCAAGCGAAAGACTGAGGCGGCGGACTAGGCAGCTCCTTTCCCCCAGGCTCACGGAGGAAGTGTCTCTTACTTCCCGCCACCCAGCTCTGCCCCTTCACCGCATGCTCCCGCCCTTTAAATAAAAAGGGTGCGAAATTTAAGATATTTTTTCAATTATATTCTATGTGTCCGAGGTTTGAATTTTAAAACATATTGTGGGAAGGAAAAGGAAGAAATTAGATAGGCAGAAAGCAGAGTAGGCATAGTGGGTCCAAATAGATCAGTGGGTTATAGGGACCTGCAAGACAGACAGGGTTAAATCCAAGTAAATCCTAGCAACCCTCGCAGTCCAGTGCAACTGCAAGAATGAAACTGAATTGTGGTGATACAGTCAGAAGTATATAGATGACAGGAGGAGGCACACCTTTCCGTCTTGCAGTCCACACTGTCGAGTGTTAACCCATTCGTTACTGAATGCTGATGGCCTGGAGTGGATTTGGAGAGAAAACCATGTTCCTAGATAGTCCTGAAAAAAGATCATCCACTTCGGGAGGAAAAGACCATAATTTAATTAGGTCCATAGGAAAAGGATACTTAGTATCCAGAACTCTAGGAATGGTGGGGAGCTTGTCAGGCTTTTCCATTTTTTTACTATATTCTTTATTTAGTTATTGCATAGTCAGAAAGGTTGACATAGAAACATATGATATCAAGATGTATCAAAACTACAGGCAGTATTGAATCAAGTACAGCACAATAAAATATTACCAAAAAAAAATACAATTCTGTGATTACTCACCTGTAGAATTGGTATTATATGTATACAGCACGTCCTGTTCCAGAATATGCCTTACTCCTGGGTAATACATCCACAAGTTGGCGCTGGACTGCAGAAAACAGCTTGTGGCTCCTCCCGGCCCCATATATGCCAGGGACCTTCCACAAATTCCCCAGTATTGACAAGCAGTTAACAAGAAGCCGGGTGAACTATAAATAAAATTCAAAATGAACAATCACCATACAGAGGTAACTAAGAATAATGATAACAAGGGTGGGTTGGAACAGGACGTGCTTTTTACATATAATACCAATTCTACAGGTGAGTAATCACAGAATTGTATTTTTCTAAGTATACAGCACGTCCTGTTCCAGAATATTCCATACTCCTGGGACATCCAAAAGCAGTGTCCGTAAGGTAGGGTGGGATCCCCAAAAGGCAAAAGCGGACAGTTTAAACCACTGCCGCCTGCAGAACCTTGCGACCAAAAGCAGCATCAGCTGAGGCCCCCAACATCAACCTTGTAAAACTTAGAAAAAGTGTGAACAGAATTCCTTCCCCTTGGCAGAATAGGCTTGTATCACAGTCCGACGGATCCACTTGCTGATAGCGGACTTAGCTATAGCCAGACCCTTCTTAGGACCAGACGGGAGCAAGAAAAGAGCATCAGTCTTCCTGAAGGATTCAGTAGCCACCAAATAAAACTTCAGGGTCCTAACCACATCCAAAAAGTGTAACACCCGCTCCTTAGAGTTACTAGGATTAGGGCACAGAGAAGGCAGAACAAAATCCTGATTGAGATGAAAGGCAGACACATCCTTAGGCCTAAGTACACAACCCAAGTAAGGGGGTGTAATAGAAAGCCCCGCCAACTCAGAAACACGCCTAACAGAAGTGATAGCCATCAAAAAGACTACCTTAAGCGTCAAAATGGACAAAGGGGCCTCACGCAAAGGCTCAAAAAGGAGACCCCTGCAATGCAGAGAAGACCAAATTCAAATCCCAGACTGGTAACACAGGCTTACGTGGGGGACGCACGTGAGTAACCCCCTGGAAGAAGGTCTTAAGCAGACGATGGTGAGCAAAGAATCTCTGGAAGAAAATGGCCAAAGCAGAAACATGCCCTTTGAGGGTACCAAGTTGAAGACCCAAATCCAAACCATGTTGCAGAAATTCCAGAATCCTAGGAACAGAAAACACCCGACAGGAAAGCGACTTAGTCTCACACCAGGCAATGTAAGCATGCCATACCCTATAGTAGATGGAGGAAGAGAAATTCTTCCTAGCCCGATCATGGTATTAACAACCGAGGCAGGCAGCCCCTTTTACTTCAAGATGGAGGTTTCAGCAGCCAGGCCGTTAAAGCCAGCGTTTGTAAATTGGGATGGCGTAGCTGCCCCTGAGTGAGCAGATCTGGCACCTTGGGCAGGGCGTACTGATCTACTGCCAACTGTACCATGTCTGCGAACCACACTCTTCTTGGCCAACAGGGCTATCTTGCGCAGCACCCTGCCCAGCAGAGGAAACGGAGGGAACACAGAGGAGCTGAAAAGGAGAGGAGCTTTGAGAGACAAAGACTGGAAGCTTGTGATTGTGACGGGACGCAAACAGATCCACATCCGGCCAACCCCACTGGTGGCACAGGGAGCGAAACACCCTGCTGCTGAGGGACTACTCCCCCAGCCGGGACATCCCCCTGCTTAGGGAGTTTGCCTCCAGATTTTCCACCCCCGGTATGTACACAGCTGAGATGCAGAGGACATTCTCCTCCACCCAGGAAAGAATCAGGGACACTTCCTTGAGGGCCCTCCTGCTCCGGGTCCCTCCCTGATGATTGATGTAGGCAACCGCTGTCTGGTTGTCCAAGCGGACCTGAACAGCCCGACCCCGAATGTGTGGAGTCAATTGAGCGAGAACCAACCTTACCGCCCTCAGTTCCAGAATGTTGATAGAAGTGTGGGCCTCCTGAGGGCCCCACTGACCCTGGAATTGCAGGGACTTCCAGAAGCCCCCCAACCGGTCAGACTGGTATCCGTGGCGACTGTCTCCCAGCACGGGGCCAGAAAGGATCTGCCCACCAAGAGGTTCCTTGGATCCAGCCACCACGATAGAGACCGTCTGGCCAGAGGGGACAGAACAAACACCTGATCCAGGGACACAGGGTCCCGATCCCATACTGACAAAAGATGAAGTTGAAGAGGTCTCATATGAAACTGGGCGTATGGAACCGCCTCAAAGCAAGATACCATCAGGCCCATCAGCTACATCCCCTGCCGGATGGAGGGATGAGGGCAAGACAGAAGAAGCTGGGCTTGAGTTTAAAGACTCTCCACCTTCTGCTGAGGGAGAAGGATGTTGACCTGAGATGTATCCAGAATCATGCCCAGAAAGGACCTCACCAATGACGGGGACAGGGAAGACTTGGGGTGGTTGATCACCCAGCCGAAGGACTCCAGTGTGGACAACACCATCTGGCTATCCAGCCCTGCCTGCTGGAAGGACTGAGACGTGATGAGAATGTCGTCCAAGTAAGGAAGGATGCGAATGCCCTGAGATCTCAGCAGAGCCATTACTCCCGCTAGTACCTTGGTGAAAACCCTGGGAGCCGAGGTGAGACCGAAATGCAAGGCTACAAACTGGTAGTGCTGATCTTCCAGAGCGAACCTGAGAAATTTCTGATGACCTGAAAAGATTGGTACATGAAGGTAAGCATCCTTGATGTCTACAGATGTCATGAAGTCGCCCGGGTGCAGAGAATTGACAGCTGAACGAAAATGCTTGAATCTGACAAACTTGAGGCGTTTTAGATCCAGGATGGGCCTGATGGACCCGTCCTTTTTGGGGACAGTGAAAAGATTTGAATCGAAGCCTCTGCCCCTTTCTCTACAGGGGACCGGCAAATGACCCCCAACTCCAGAAGATTTTGGACAGCAAGACACAGACCCTGAGCTGACAAGGAGTTTTGAGCCGACCAGGATTTGACGAATCTTGGGGGCGGCCAGGCTGCAAACTATCTTGTATCCGGAGGAAACTACCTCCTGAATCCACCGGTCTGAGACGTGAAGCCTCCAGACATGAGCAAAGAGCCAAAGCCGCCCCCCCACCCGGATGGGTGAGGGCGCCCCTTCATGCCTGAGGGGGCTTGGGGGAGGACTTAGGCTTGGGACCCCAGGAGGGTCCAGGACGGCCACGTCCTCTGCCCCTGCCCCAAAAATCTCCGCAAACCCCAGCAAAGGAGGCTCCTCGACCAATTCTGGAACCACGGAAGGAAGGGAGAAAGGCACCTGCACCCCAAAAGGACCGGGACGGCCTCCTACGTTGAGGTAACCTGCCACCCTTAGCAAACTAGTCCAAGCGTTCACCAAAGAGGCGCAGCCCATTAAATGGAAAGCCAGTGAGAACCTTCTTAGCAGCATTATCAGCTACTCACTGACGCAGCCAGACAGAGCGGCGTATAGCCACCAAAAGTGCAGATGTCCTCCCACACATTCTAATGGCATCATCAATGGCAGACAGAATATATGCAACAAATTCATAGGAAAGCAGGAGAGAACTGTACACTTCTCCACCCGCGTCAGAGGCCCCATCTAAGAGACTCTTGAGCAGCCCTTTAATAGCAATAGCTGTAATGGCAGAGGCACAAACCGGGCACAGCACAGTCCCCACACAGGCAAAAGCATGGCAGGCCAGCTGGTCCATGCGCCGGTCCTCACCATCCCTCAGGGTAGTAGTGTCAGGGGAATGCATGACGGATGTATTGGACAGCCCCAGAACAGGTGCGTCCACTTCAGGAGGACATGACCAACGCTTAATCACATCAGCAGGAAAGGGATACCTCTTAACCCAACTCTTTGGCACCCCAGGGGGCTTGCTAGGCCGTTCCCATTCCTTGAGCACCAGATTATTAAAGCGAGACTGCTCAGGAAACTCCAAACGTGGTTTAACCGTATGAAAAAGCTCACCATGCTGCTGCGGAGGCACAGCAGGAGGGGAGATACAGAGCACTTCAAAAATATGAGCCAAAATTCTGTCAGTATCATCTGAGGGCCATGGGTCTGCCCCAAGAGAGGACCTGGTACCACCATAACCCGTAGGCCGTTCCTCAGATGATTCTGAATCATAGAATAACTCCCCCTCCTCCAGGGGAGTATAACTGGTAATGTAAAAAAATTCCTCAACCTCCATAGGAAAGAGGAACAGCGGGTGATCAATGCCGCTTCTTAGCAGGAGGCCTTACGTGGAGCAGACCCAGCAATAGGTTTTTCAATGCTGGCTACCCGTGCAGCTAAATCAGGTTGAGACTCCCCACTGGTATGCACCTCACTGGGGGTCAGATGCAAGCGTGGGGGGGTAGGCGAAGCCAGAGGCGCAGGCCCAGCAACAGGTAACTCAGACTGCAGCACAAGATACCCCACACTCAACACATAGCCGGGCTTGTCCCGAAGGAACCCAGGCCCATTATCCCCAGAAGCCTCCATATGGTGATTTGAATGGCACAACCGGCCAGAAAGGGTTAACACAATTAAAAGCTACCCGGGATGCCCCAATGACCCGCTAGGGAAGTGGGAGGTAATGAGGGAAGATGGCCGGGAGAAACCACGGTGTCTGAGTTTTAACCCGCCTGAAAGACAAACATTCCCATGAGAAACCGCATGAAGAATATGGAATATCACCCACACACACAGCAAGAGAATCAAAATGACGGCTGCAGACCTCGAGGGGCGGGCCTCCAATGAGATATGATGTAAAAAACATCATTCCCAGAGGCCAGTGTGAATGCAGCACCTTCCGTCTCTTTTTTAGTTTTGCATAGGACAGGTAGGAATGTCCCTTCGATGTGTCTATTAAAGGCTCTAAGGGGAAGTTAAGGACTCCACCAATGATCAACCTGCCTTCCGTAAAGCCCGTCAGCCTCTCCAGGGTCTCCTCCAGGAATGTGATCCGTCCTGTGTTTGGAAGGTATAAATTCACCAGAGTAAAGAGTTCCGAGGGGTTCCTCCCCTTAACGAAGAGCCACCTCCCCTCTCCACCACTCAGAGACCCCACCTCCTCCCAAGGTACAGATCTGGAGATGAGTATGCTCACCCCTCTTGATCGCGAGTCGGAGAAGTAGTTATGGTAAGAAACCAGAAATACCTTATTTTACAAGTATACAACACGTCCCATTTCACTAAATTCTTTACGCCTGGGTTATCCGCCACAAGGTGGCGCAGGGGACTGCAGAAAAGACTTATGGCATCTCCCGGCCCTATAAAAGGCCAGGAACCTCCCACAAATTCCCAGTTTCCTTCTGCAGTCTGGACTGCAAAGATAGAAGATTGGCTCTCTATATTGCGCAGGCGAGCGGGGCTTACCAGCCTGTGGCCCTGCAGGACTATTTCCACCCGTTCTGGACCCACTGCCTTCCAGCCTGAGCTGCCTGGTTCGGGTGAAGGTAGGACGGCACCAGGGTCAGGTGCTCGGGGAGTGCTGCTCCAACCGCAATCCCTGTACCACACAAGGGTAGTCGGTTCAGGCTTATGGTGAGCCTTCTTGGGATGCCCTTCCCTACTGTCAGGTATTATGTGCCCTTCTCCCCCCCTCCCCACCCCCCTCATCAGCGTCTGCCTTGGGCGCCCCTGTCGCTGCACTCTCTCCCTCGTTCTCTCCCTGGGATGACGCTTTCTGAGCCTACATTTGACCCCTAGTGAGGGACATGCTAGTGGGGAATCAGATTATGGCTTGGCTTTGCGGGTGGCTAGCCTAGAAAGGCATATTACTGGGCCTGTCCCCCTTCTGGCAAGAAGCGGTATTTAACTCCCGCTGTTTGCCTTTTTCAAGGAGGATGAGGGACATTATTCTTTCCCTGGCCTTTACCTTCCTAGAAGAGGGGGAACTTTTCTCTGATTCTCTAAGGAACAGCAGGAGATTTATGGTGGTACTGGGTCTTCTTTTGGGGAAGATCCATGGTCTCCAGAGGATACTGATAGGCTGTTGGCTCACATTTTTGAAGTGCTATGTATTACCCCTCCTGTGCCGGCTAAAAAAACAGCAGGGTGAGTTTTTTCACTTTTGGAGTTCCCTGAGCGGAACCACTTTAATAGTTTGGTGCTCAAGGAGGGGGAACGTCCTAGCAGATTGCCCACGGAGGCCAAGAGATGGGACAGGAGGTATCCCTTCCCTGCTGATGTGGTTAAGCGCTGGTCGTGTCCCCCCCCCGAGGTCGATGCTCCCGTGCTTGGGTTGTCCAATACCTCGGTCATGCATTCCCCTGACTCTTCTACTCTGAGGGATGGCGAGGATCGGCGTGTGGATCAGCTGGGCCTGTCACGCATTTGCTTGTGCAGGGACTGCGCTGCGCCCTGTGTGCGCTTCTGCCATCACGGCTCTTGCTATTAAAGGGCTGCTCAAGTGCCTTCTGGATAATGCCTCGGACGCCAATAGGGGGGAGGAGTATAGATCCCTCCTGCTTTGTTATGAATTTGTTGCATTTATTCTTTCTGCTATGGATGATGCGGTCAGGATGTGTGGTAAGACTTCTGCCCTTTTGGTGGCTATACGCCGCTCTGTTTGGCTGCGTCAGTGGGCGGCTGATAATACTGCTAAAAAGGCTCTCACTGGCTTCCCCTTCACTAGGCTATGTCTCTTTGGTGAGAGTCTGGATCTGTTTGCCAAGGATGGTAGGCTGCCTCAACGCAGGAGGCAGCCGCGGCCCTTTCGGGGGGCTGGTTCTTCCCTCCCCTCCTTCCGTGCTCCCAGGTCCGGCCGGGGTGCACCATTTGCGGGGACACGTAGAGACCCTTGGGGCTGGGGTAGAGGCCGTGGTCGCGCCCCGGTCTCTCATGGGGTCCCAAGTCCAAATCTTCCCCCAAGATCCCTCAGGCATGAGGAGGTGCCATTACCCATCCGGGTGGGGGGCAGTTGCGGCTCTTTGCTCACGTCTGGAGACTGTGCGTCTCAGACCGGTGGATTCAGGAGGTGGTGTCCTCCGGGTACAAGATAGAGTTTGCAGCCTGGCCGCCCCCAAGATTCATAAGATCCCGGATGGCTCAAAGCCCCCTGTCAGCTCAGGGCTTGCGGTCCAAAGCCTTTTGGAATTGGGTGTCATCTGCCCGGTGCCTTCCCAGGAAAGGGGCAGAGGCTTCTACTCCAATCTGTTCACGGTTCCCAAAAAGGATGGGTCCCTGAGGCCCATCCTGGATTTGAAGTGCCTCAACAAATTTGTCAGGTTCAAGCATTTTCACATGGAGACCCGGCGGTCAGTACCTTGCGCCCGGGCGATTTCATGACTTCTGTGGACATCAGAGATGCTTACCTTCATGTTCCAATCTTTCCACGTCATCAGAGATTTCTCAGGTTCGCTCTGGAGGATCAGCACTACCAATTTGTGGCCCTACCATTCCGTATTACCTCAGTTCCTCGGGTCTTCACCAAGGTGCTGGCAGGGGTGATGGCTCTGTTGAGATCTCAGGGCATTCGCATCCTTCCTTTTCTGGACGACATTTTGATTGCGTCTCAGTCCTTCCATCAAGCCGAGCTGGATACCCAGATGGTGGTCTCCACACTCGAGTCCTTCGGTTGGGTGATCAACCATCCCAAGTCTTCACTGTCTCCGTCCTTGGTGAGGTCCTTTCTGGGCATGACTCTGGATACATCTTGGGTCAAGGTTTTTCTGCCTCAGCAGAAGGTGGAGAGCCTGTAGACGCAGGCACAGTCTCTACTTTCTTGCCCTCACCCCTCCATTCGGCAAGGGATGCAGCTGGTGGGCCTGATGGTGTCATGCTTCAAGGCGGTCCCCTATGCTCAGTTTCACATGAGACCTCTTCAGTTGCACCTCTTGTCAGTTTGGGATAGGGGCCCTGTGTCCCTGGATCAGGAATTTGTTCTGTCCCCTCTGGTCAGTCAGTCCCTCTCGTGGTGTCTGGACTCAAGGAATCTCCTAGTGGACAGGACCTTTCTGCCCCCATGCTGGGAGACTGTCACCACAGATGCCAGTCTGACAGGTTGGGGGAGGCCTTTGGAAGTCTCTGAAGTTCCAGGGTCAGTGGGGTCCTCAGGAGGCCCATGCCCCCATCAACATTCTGGAACTACGGGCGATAAGGTTGGTTCTTTTCCAGTTGACCCCACACATTCGGGGTCGGGCTGATCAGATCCGCTCGGACAACCAGATGGCGGTTGCCTACATCAATCATCAGGGAGGGACTCGGAGCAAGCGAGCCCTCAAGGAAGTGTCCCTGATACTGTCCTGGGCGGAGGAGAATGTCCCCTGCATATCAGCAGTTTACATCCCGAGAGTGGAAAATCTGGAGGCAGACTCCTTGAGTAGGGGGATGTCTCGGCTGGGGGAGTGGTCCCTCAGCAACAGGGTGTTTCACTCCCTGTGTCACCGCTGGGGTCTGTCGGATGTGGACCTGTTTGCTTCCCGTCACAATCACAAACTTCCATTCTTTGTCTCTCTGTCACAGGACCCTCTGGCCTTTGCCACAGATGCGCTAGCAATGCCTTGGAAGGGGTTTCGGCTCCTCTATGTGTTCCCCCTGTTTCCTCTGTTGGGCAGGGTGCTGCGCAAGATAGCCCAGGAAGGAGTGCCAACCATTCTGGTGGCCCCTCTGTTGGCCAAGAAGGGTGTGGTTCGCAGACATCGTGCAGTAGATCAGTACGTCCTGCCCAAGGATCCAGATCTGCTCACTCTGGCAGCTGCGCCATCCCAATGTACAAATGCTGGCTTTGACAGCTTGGCTGCTGAAACCTCCATCTTGATGAAAAAGGGGTTGCCTGCCTCTGTTGTTGATACCATGATTAGGGCTAGGAAGAAGTCCTTGTCCTTTATCTACTACAGGGTCTGGCATGCTTACATTGCCTGGTGCGAGTCTAAATATCTTCCCTGTCGGGTGTTTTCTATTCCCAGGATTCTGGAACTCTTGCAACATGGTTTGGATTTGGGCCTTCAACTTAGTACTTTCAAAGGTCATGTTTCAGCTCTGACAATTTTTTTCCAAAAATCTTTTGCCAGTCACCGTTTGGTTAAGACTTTTTTCCAGGGGGTTTCTCACGTGCGTCCGCCACGTAAGCCTATGTTACCAGTTTGGGATCTGAATCTGGTGTTATCTGCTCTGCAGGGTCGTCCCTTTGAGCCTCTCCGTGAGGCCGCTTTGTCCATTTTGACTCTTAAGGTAGCCTTTTTGGCTATCACTTCTGTCAGCCGTGTTTCTGAGTTGGTAGCGCTTTCCATCAAGCCTCCTTATTTTGAGCGACACCAGGACAAGGTGGTGTTTCGGTTTAAGCCAGATTTCTTGCCTAAGATTGTGTCTGCTTTTCATCTAAATCAGGACATTGTCTTGCCTTCACTGTGTCCCAATCCTGCTAATTCCAAGGAGCAGACCCTGCATTCTTTAGATGTGGTCAGGGTTCTGAAGTTTTATTTGGTAGCTACTGAATCTTTCAGGAAGACTGATGCTCTTTTGTTCTTCCTTCTGGACCTAGGAAGGGTTTGCCTCCGGCTAAATCCACTATCAGCAAGTGGATTTGTCAGGCGGTGGTGCAAGCCTATTCTACTAAGGGGAAGGAACCTCCCTTCTGCCTTACTGCTCATTCAACTCGTGCTATTGGTGCCTCTTGGGCTTTTCAGCACCAGGCTTCTGTTGAACAAGTTTGTAAGGCCGCAACTTGGTCTTCTGTTCATAATTTTTCTAAGTTTTACAAGGTTGATGTTAAAGCCTCAGCTGATGCCGCTTTTGGCCGCAAGGTTCTTCAGAGAGATGCTCTTTGGGGATCCCACCCTACTTTACGGACACTGCTTTTGGATGTCCCAGGCGTAAAGAATTTAGTGAAACAGGATGTGCTGTATACTTGGAAAAATACAATTCTGTGAGTACTCACCTGTAGAATTGATTTTGTAGTATACAGCACGTCCTGTTTCATCCCTCCCTGGTTATAATTCATGGTTACCTCTGTATGGTGATTTGTTCAATTGTTTGGTTGGGGTTTCCTTCATTATTATTCTCCCGGCTTCTTGTCTAACTGCTTTGTAACACTGGGAATTTGTGGGAGGTTCTTGGCCTTTTATAGGGCCAGGAGATGCCACAAGTCTTTTCTGCAGTCCACTGCGCCACCTTGTGGCGGATAACCCAGACGTAAAGAATTTAGTGAAACAGGACGTGCTGTATACTACAAAATCAATTCTACAGAATTGTATTTTCTGATGGTGGGTGGATTGGACACCTTGAAGTGTGTCTCCTGCAGGAGAGCTACGTCCGCCTTCAACGCCCTGAGGTTGTTCAAAATCATAGATCTCTTCTCCAGGGTGTTCAGCCCTTTTACATTGAGAGAAACCAGGTTAATCTCGTACATCATAGCTGTCTATATAGATCTCAGAGGCAAGACAATATTGGCGGATAGAGACCAGGGAGGCAATGTCAAGGAGAGAGATAGAGGTATACCACTGTCTACAGTGGTCTCTGCACCGCGTCACCGAAGCTCATACAGGAGAGGGGGGAGAGGGATAGGGGGGAAAGAGTTAGAGGGGAAAGAGGATACAAGAAGAGAAAAGTAGACAAAGAAACAGAGCAACAAAGCTCAGAGACCTCCGGTGGGACTTTCCACGGGGCTCCTCACCCACAGAGCCGGACCACGCCAAAAGTGAGCCCACCTGGAGGGAACTAAATTGCATTATACGCTAAGTCTTGACTCCTCCCGCAGGGGTGAAGATCGATAGCGGCCTATCTGGGGAACTATGTCTAGCGCCGGACACAGGAGCACTAGCGCCTTATTCCCACGGGCAACGAAAGAAATCGTGTTGCAGCCCAAGAAAGCGAAGAGGCCCTCCAGATCTTGATATGTCCTGAGCAAGTAGGTGTCCCGTTCTTTAGCCATGATTAGGTGGAACAGATAGCCCCAGCGGTACGTAGCTCCCATACTTCTCGTCAGCTCCAGCACAGGCTTCAACAGCTTTCTCATCTGTAAGGTGCGTCTGGAAAGGTCCGGAAATATGGTGACCCTTGCCCCGTCAAAGTCTATCGGTCCATGCCACCATGCTCTGCGCGTGCGCTCGCTATCTCCGCCTTCACGTTGAAGAAGTGTATCCTGCAGATCATGTCTCTAGGAAAGGCAGGATCAGGATTGCGCGGACCGAGGGCCCTGTGTGCTCTGTCGATTTCAATAGGGGTATCCGCATTTCTCTCCAAGAGAGTGTTAAAGATGGTAGTAATTATACGCTTCACGTCTTCCCCCGCGGTGGCTTCAGGAATACCTCTTAGTCGCAGGTTGTTCCTCCTGTGCCTCTTCTCTAGGTAGTCATGCTGCAGCTGGAGTTGCAGTATCTGCGCATTCTGTGCATCGATTCTTGCTGCCAACGCTGCTATCACCGCCTCGCTTGACGACTGATTAGCTGTGATTTTAGAGTCCAGCACTTGGATTTGGCCTTTCACATCCGCTATGCCGATTCATAACGGGTGATTAGCGCCTCGAAATCAGCTCTGGAGGGAATAGCTTTCAGGAACGACAGGGTTTCTCTGTGTATGTTGTCGGTCTGTGCGCTGCTGCCCACCACTCCGTGTGGGTCCTCCTCTCCACTCTGCCAGGTGCGCTCCTCTGTTTTCTTCCCCTTTCGCTTCTGCTTTCTCCCCGTCATCTCGCGACTGTCTTTTCTTCCAATTGTTGCTCTCTTTCTTTCAATTTCTGCCCGTGGGGACTCGGGAGCTTGGCTGCTCATGTCCTATTCATCCAAGCTCCAGGCCACCCCCCCCAGGCTTTTCCCTTTTATTCTGGTTAAATGAGACTGCTTGGGTTAGAGCTGTCTTTGTTCTTCGGATCTGTATGGATCCCTTTCTTCCGCTTAGGGGCTCTAGGAGCCGGGGTATCCAAAACCTCTAGAATAGAGGGGGTCAGATAATCCATTTGGTCCCTAAACATAGAGGACCCCTGTTCAGAAGAATAGGAACCCAAATTACTCTCTTCCCTACTGGATGAGAGCTCCCCCTTCGAAGAATCTTCTTGAGGTTCTATGGCAGCATAAATATCCTCCTCCTCGGAATCGGACTCCACAGGAAGTAAATACCTCAGTTTTTTCAACTCCTTTAAAAGATCTCGAGACCAGTTGATCAACAGGATGGAGGAGCGACAGTGGCGTTGAGGAGTGGCTTGAGGACAGACGAAGGCCCAGGGCGAGGAAGAGCGGGCAGAAGCCTGTGGTCCAGTCAACAGTGGCAGGAGGAAGTCTGGCAAGAAGCAGTGATCCGGAAGAGGCCCCTAGCACAACACCTCCCTGCTACAAGCGAGTACGTGCCCCAGCCCTCCCCAAAAGGCAGAGTTCCATGACACCTGGTGCGAAAATTCAAGAGTTCACTGAACTGCCTGTGGCTCTCTTCCACATGCCAATAAAAATAATAATAAATAAAATTAAAGTATATTGCTTTAAAGTGGAAAAAAACAGGTAAAGGGGAATTTCTTCCCTAATGGTCCACCCTGCATGTCACCAGACAAAATCCGCAGCTGGATGTCCCTTTAGAAGCGATCCATCAGCCCTTGGGGGTCCTCTTCACAAAAACTAAAGTGACGCCCAATTGTGCCCTCAGGACCCTGGCACCTACCCATAATTTTACCCCTGATCTTACGCTATTGGTCTAATAGACTTCAGGAGGCATAGTGGGTTCCCCCGGATCAGAGGCCTGGAAGACAGCAGGGTTAAATCCCCCACTTCCTGAATAAAACCTATACAAGAAAAAAAAAAATGAATTTAAGAAAAAATAATCCCAGCACAAACTTCACAGTTCAGTCCAACTGCAAGAATGAAACTGGATTGTGGAGGGCAGCCGGTAGTATATATCGGCTGAGAGGAACCAAACCTTTTATCTTTCAGTCCCACCCTTGGGACGAGAGTTAGCCCATTTGTATCTGATTGACTGGCGAATATATGAATACATTTTGGAAAAAACAATAATACCATTTTGTGAGTACTCACCTGTAAAATGGATATAGTCAGTGTGTCACACACCCCGCTTCCCCTTTAATTCTAACGATAGGGTTATGCTCCAGCAGGAGGCGACGTTGCAGAGAGAAGTCTTGAAAAACGAGCCCCTTCCGGCCTATATATACCTGGGACCTCCCACTTAACACCCAGTGAATTCAAACAGCAGTAAGACAAGGTACCAGGAAATCCAACGGTACCCTCAAAATAAAATAAAGGAAAGCTTTGCCATATAGAGGATCCAGGATACCAAAAAAGGGCGGGTGAAGCAGGGTGTGTGACACACTGACAATATCCATTTTACAGGTGAGTACTCACAAAATGGTATTATTCTCAGTGTGTCACACACCCCGCTTCCCCTTTAATTCTGATGATAGGGACATCCAAAAGCAGTGTCCACAAGGGGTGGGTATCCGACATCAAAATGAAGCATAACTTAAACGACTGCAGTCTGCAGAACCTTGCGGCCAAACACAGCATCCGCTGAGGCCCGCACATCAACCTTGTAAAACTTAGAAAAAGTATGAACAGAAGACCAAGTAGCAGCCTTACAAACTTGTTCAACAGAAGCTTGGTGCTGAAAAGCCCAAGACGCTCCAACAGCACGAGTAGAATGAGCAGTGATACGAAAAGGGGGAACCTTCCCCTTGGCCGAATAGGCCCCATCAACCGCCTGACGAATCCATTTGCTAATGGAAGACTTAGCCCGAGTCAACCCCTTCCTAGGCCCACAGGGCACAACAAAAAAGGCATCAGTCCTACGAAAAGGAGAAGCAGTAAGCAAATAGTACTTAACACAGCGTACCACATCCAAACAATGCAAAATCCTCTCCTTGTCATTCTTAGGCTTAGGACACAAGGAGGGAAGAACAATATCCTGATTCAAATGAAAAGCAGAAACAACCTTAGGAAGAAAGTCCGGTTTGAAACGAAAAACCACCTTGTCCGGATGCGTCTCAAAGTAGGGCGCCTGAATCGACAAGGCCGCCAACTCCGAGACACGCCGAACTGAAGTGATAGCCACCAAGAAGGCAATCTTCTGAGTCAAGGTAGAAAGAGCAATATCCTGCAAGGGCTCAAAGGGAGGAGTCTGAAGAGCAGAAAGAACCAAATTCAAGTCCCAAACCGGGAGCAATGGCTTCCTGGAAGGCCGCACATGCGTAACCCCCTGGAAAAAGGTTTTGACTAACGAATGAAGCGCAAAAGGCTTCTGAAAAAAGATAGACAAGGCAGAAACCTGCCCTTTTAAAGTACTCAGCTGGAGACCAGCCCTGATTGCAGAAAATCCAAAATCCTGGAAACCGAAAAGACCCTACAAGGCAAAGATCTAACCTCACACCAAGCGATATAGGCTCTCCAAGTCCTATAGTAGATGATAGAAGAAGACCTCTTCCGGGCACAGATCAGAGTCTTAACAACCGAGTCAGAAAGACCCTCCTCCTTCAAGATGAAGGTTTCAGCAGCCAAGCCGTCAAACCCAGCGTTGGTAAATTGGGGTAACACAGCCGACCCTGAGTGAGCAGATCGGGCCGAAGAGGCAGAACGAACTGATCCACCGCCAGCCGAACGATGTCTGCGAACCAAACTTGTCTTGGCCACCTTGGAGCCACGAGAATGGCGGACACCCTTTCCAGAGCCAGCTTCCGTACCACCTTGCCTAGCATGGGTATCGGAGGAAAAAGGTACAGAAACCCCAGTTCCCCCCAGCTCAGAGACATGGCGTCCACCGCCAGAGGATCCTGAGAAAGCGACACGAAGGTCGGGAGCCTGCAATTGTGACGAGAGGCAAACAGGTCCACCTCCGGTGTCCCCCACCGGAGGCACAGAGACCGAAAAACTTGGGGATGGAGAGACCATTCCCCCAGACGGGAAGAGCACCTGCTCAACAGATCCGCTTCCCTGTTTTCCACACCCGGAATGTAAACTGCCGAGAGACAGGGAACATGGGCCTCCGCCCAGATCAGGATCAGGGACACCTCTCTGAGGGCACCCAGACTGCTGATTGATGTAAGCAACCGCTGTCCGATTGTCCGAGCGAACCTGAACCGGAAGGCCCAGAGCATGCTGAGTCAAATGAACAAGAACCAGATGGATGGCTCTCAGTTCCAGAACATTGATGGGCAAGTGGGCCTCTCGAGGCCCCCACTGCCCCCGAAACTGAAGATCCTTCCAGAATCCCCCCCATCCCAAAAGACTGGCGTCCGTGGTGACGATTTCCCAAAGAGGAGTCAGAAAAGACCTGCCCCTCAAGAGATTGGTTGAGACCAACCACCATTGAAGGGACTGCCGGACCCAGGAGGACAACTGGAAGGACCGATCCAACGACCGCGGTCGCCGGTCCCAAGACGCCAACAGGTGAAGCTGAAGCGTCCTTGTGTGAAATTGAGCAAAAGGAACTGCCTCGAAAGAGGCAACCATCAACCCTACCAGTCTCATCCCCAGGCGGATGGACGGTCGAGGATTGGAAAGAAGGAACCGAGCCAATTCCTGAATCAGAAAAATCTTGGATTGGGGCAGAAACACCCTGTGTTGACAAGAATCCAACCGCATTCCCAGAAAGGACACCACCCTGGCCGGGGACTTGGGATAGTTGATCACCCAACCGAAGCTTTCCAGCGTGGAGATCCCCGTCCTGGTGTCCATCTCCGATTGATTGAGAGAAGGAGCCATGATGAGAAGATCGTCCAGATAAGGTACGATGCGAATGCCTTGAGTTCTGAGAATGGCCATCACCCCTGCCAGCACCTTGGTGAACACTCTTGGAGCCGAGGTAAGGCCAAACAGAAGTGCCACGAATTGAAAATGCCGATCCTTCACTACGAACTGAAGAAAACGTTGATGAGCCTGGCAGATGGGAACGTGAAGGTAAGCATCCTTGATGTCTATGGACGTCATGAAGTCCCCCTGCCGAAGAGAACTGATGGCCGACCGCAGAGTTTCCGTGTAATCCAGAACGGGGCGAACCTACCCGTCTTTCTTGGGGACTGTGAAAAGATTGGAGTAATACCCGAGGCCCACTTCCAAGTGCGGCACCGGCCGGATGACCGCCATTTCCAGAAGATTCTTTACCGACGCCAGGAGCCCCTGCGCGGGCAAAGGATCGGTGGGCACCGATCCCAACTAGGTGGAACACCAACAAGGCGCGTAGGTTGTTCCCATTCCTTAAGGACAACCCTAACAAAGTGTTGTTGTCTGGGAAACACCAAACGCGGCTTGGGCACATCAAACAACTCACCCTTTGACTCCTCTAGGAGCTCCCCCTCCTCAGCCGGGGGACCATCGGACCAATCCAACACTTCCAACACCTCATCCTCCGGAACAGGCGACGCCGGAGAGAGGTGCTTCCGCTTAGCCGTAGCCTTCTGAGCTACAGCGGTGGAAACCATTTTCTCGAGGCTGGCCAATCGTGCACACACCTCGGATTGCGAATCCCCACCTTTGACAATGTCACACGGGGTCCGGAATAGGTGGGGGGGTGTAGGAGATGACGGAGGTTGCGAGGTGCCAGAAGCCGGAGTGCCGGACTGGCGCGCAATATTCCGCTATGCACATGGAATACATATTATGACATCACCTGGGAGCGGAGCCCCACAACCCCCACACAGCCTGGATAGCCCCGAAGAGCTGTTTCCAGTAATTTCGGAAGCCTCCATATGGTGAAATTATGGCCTTCGCAATAACCCAGGGTTTTACGCATTAAGCAACCCGGAATGCCCCTTTTATAATTAAAGTCCCGGGAGAGGGAGGATTTTTTTTTTTTTTTTTTTTTTTAAACAATAAGACTAGCCAGGTATATCAGACCGGGAGACCCACCGCAGCACGGGAATCCCCTGACCTGTAAGAAAGAGACCACAATCAGCCTCCAGAAAGTACAAAAGGTATGCAGCAAGCGTACAACCCAAGGTAAAATGGCAATCACCTAAATATATGGGCATATATACAAATATACAAAACAATATGCAGCCCTCTATACCCCCAATGGGCTCAAGAGTGCACCAGCACAGTAATAAAACAGTGCAGCCAATGAAATGAATTCCAAATTGGCCATATCACCTAGGATAAATTACTTAATATGCGCAGCACAGAAAATAAAGAAAACTTGCCAGACAGCTCAGCAGACCTCAGACGGACCCGTCCACACAACAACCTTCTACCGGAGCGAGGAGACGAAGGGCTGGCCGGCAAAGCGCGCGAAGCACGAAGGAACGCGGCCCCGCCCCCTAGAAACGAGCACCTCGGCCGCACGTACAAGCGAGGCCGGTGCCAGAAACAGGCACCCCGCCCGCCCGCGCAGCACCGCAACGCAAACAAAAACACACAGAGCCCCCGCAGCCCGGGGACATATTCCCAGACCGCAGCACCGACCTAATAAGCTGCCAACAAACAATACACACATCTGGCCAGAATAAACATCATTATTAAAGACACCCCACAAACGCCACCCGCCCCCCCCCCACGCTAAGGGAGAAGGTAGACTAAAACAGGGGGACCGGGCATCCCAAATCCGGATCACCAGCCGGATAACCGCATTGCCCCACGCGTGGGGACGAGCGGAGGACTTAAGCTCCTAGGCACCATGAGGTGCCGTCTACCATTGCCCAGCCAGCAGCCTAGGCTGGGAGGCTTCAAATATCAACTAAGTGAACAAAACAAGTAGCTGGGCAGAAATAGACCATGGGGGGATGCCGGGGTTTGACCCCGGCTACCTGCAAGCAGGAGACTTCTTTCTTCTGTCTTGTCGCATCTTGCAGAGAGAAAACACTGGGTGTTAAGTGGGAGGTCCCAGGTATATATAGGCCGGAAGGGGCTCGTTTTTCAAGACTTCTCTCTGCGACGTCGCCTCCTGCTGGAGAATAACCCTATCATCAGAATTAAAGGGGAAGCTTGTGCCCAATCTCCTCAGGACACTCTTTGAAAACTCACAAGCTGTGCTGGGGGTAGAACCAACTACCGACTTTCCATCTGTCCATCTCCTGTGGATACCCCTACAACCCAGAAGTGATGAATACAATCAAATCTGCATCCACCACATGTTCCAGAATAGCAAGTTGGTGGGACTAAATGTAAAAAAAAAAAAAAAAAAATTTCAACGAAAGTGAAGAATGAGAACCATGAACTTATGCAAAAACTTTGTGAGGGAACCTCTGGTTATTCGTGTTCGAACTTGGGCGCACATGAGCTAGATCATTTAAGGTGGACCTAAAGCAAGGGTGGCCCATATCCCAACACCCCAAACCCCTGGGCATCACAATTTAAACTCCCAAGAAAGGCCATCAGGCGATACAAGTAGCAAAGCATCTTCAAACACTTTAGCTAAACTGAAAGCGGAAGGCCAGTCTCTAGGTAATCCCCCCTTGTCCTACCACCCTACCCCTGTTGCAGAGGCATGACTCGCTAGAAAAGCACTGGACTGTGGGTACGGTAAGGGTTTTTTTTTTTATGTAACCCCCTCCTGCCTCAACTCCAAGGGAGGGTGGCAGGACGAGGTACCTAGAGACTGGACTTCCACTTGAAGAGCACTTGTTTTGGAAAAGGTCTCACCTTTTCATGAAGTCTAAGAAATTAAATTCTTTCTCAGTAACTTGAACAGAGGTAACTTCTTCCTCCAATTCTTCTTCAACCACCTCTTCCTCCTCTTCATCTTCCACCTGAGTGGATCCTGCAGGTAGTCATAAAATGTCATTCAACTGCAGTTCATTATCCATGGAAAACCGAAAAGTTACAAACAGAATAAACTTGAACCAAGTTACTATTTGGGATCCATGGCTGGATACTTACTAGGAAGATCAGCAAATAATATTTG
Source organism: Gastrophryne carolinensis (assembly GCA_027917425.1). NCBI lineage: Eukaryota > Metazoa > Chordata > Amphibia > Anura > Microhylidae > Gastrophryne > Gastrophryne carolinensis. The sequence continues at coordinate 165,005,671 of CM051236.1, forward strand.
CCTCAGCATTTCAATCTCTTCATCCAATCCAGATTCAGCAGATCCAAACACATCTCCCTCTGGCCAGACTTCCCTTTCAATAAAAACACAAGTAAGTGATGCCTTACACACCAGTGAATACACCAAACAAAGAACTTAAAGGGTTGGACCAGCCAGACTGGATTGAAAGCAACCACTTTCCTAGCACTAAAGCAGACCTGGCGGCATCATGCAGTTCAGCAAAGAGGCGGCGCCCGGTACTGCGATCGGTTGTTTGGCACCGCTAGATTACAGGCTAGCTAGGAATTTGTTTTTTATTTAACCCCCGCTCTGCTTTAGCACTAGATGAGTGGCAGGGTGGGGATGCTTTCAAAACAGGCAGTCTGGCTGGTCTGACCCTTTAAAGCTGACCTAATCCCTGAAGCGTTTCTTGCACGCTTCTTGCGTTGCATGCTCGGTGCGCACTCTTGAACCTCACTCAAGGGTGTAGCTCTGTGAAGCCACTGCTGTGAAGGGAAGGGAGTTTACTCAGCATTGGGAGAGGGTGATAATATAGGGTCTCTAATTTAGTGGTAATATGCTATGAAACACATTCAACTATGAAAAAGGCATTTTAGTAGACTTACCATAACAATTTTCTTTCTCCGTCACAAAGAAAAGTCCTTACAGTAGGGTAATTTCCTCCTGTAACTAGGAGGGGTCAGACTATGCTGGAGATTATTCAAAGATGAATTCCTTTCCCTGCCAGCTCCTCCTTTGGCGAGGTGGTTACTCAAATCAGTTAGTAAAAAGCAACGAGGGAACCTACATATCAACCAGATAAAATAACCACCAGAGGTTATAGCGAACAGGTAACCCAAAAATTTTGCACAGGGTCACACCTGATCTCGTTGATAAGACTAGGTGCGACTACAATGAACTACATTGAATCCAATGTGAAACCCCTGGTCCAGAACTTGGAGAAAAACAGGTTTAGTATAAGGACCAGAACCTGATGGAAACTGATGGAGTGAGAAAAATACCATTTGGTGATTACTCACCTGTAAAATAGGTATTATAAGTATGTCACACACCCCGCTTCCAATATTCATGACATGTGGGTCATGGCCAGTAGAGGGAAAACTTTGCAGAGATGAAGAAAAAAGGAGCCCCTCCCGGGCCATAAATACCTGGGACCTCCCACACATTACCCAGTATAGGAAAGCAGTAAGGGGACCAGGAAGAGCCAATGATAAAAATCTTAACAATAAAAGGTTCACCATATAAAGGATCCAAAACACCAAAAAGGGCGGGATGAAGCGGGGTGTGTGATATACTTATACCCATTTTACAGGTGAGTAATCACAAAATGGTATTATTCCAAGTATGTCACACACCCCGCTTCCAATATTCATGACATGTGGGACATCCAATAGTGTCCATCATGGGTGGGGATCCCAATATGGCAAAAATGCACAAATTTAAACCACTGCAGCTTGCAGAACCTTGCGGCCAAAAACAGCATCTGCTGAGGCCCGCAAGTCAACCTTATAAAACTTGGAAAAGGTATGAACGGAAGACCAAGTAGCAGCCTTACAAACTTGTTCAACAGAAGCCTGGTGCTGAAAAGCCCAAGAAGCCCCAACAGCACGAGTAGAATGAGCGGTGATCTGAAAAGGGGGTACCTTCCCCTTGGCAGAATATGCCCCAACAATGGCCTGGCGTATCCATTTACTGATGGTAGACTTGGCAGGCGCCAAACCTTTCCTGGGCCCGGAAGGCACCACGAACAAAGCGTCCGTCTTACGAAAGGGAGAAGTAGCCACCAAATAGTATTTCACACAACAAACCATATCCAAAGAGTGCAAGACCCTCCTTGTCATTGCTAGGCTTAGGACACTTTAAGAAGGGAGAACTACATCCTGATTGAGATGGTAGGCAGAAACCAACTTAGGAAGGAAATCTGGCTTAAAGAGAAAAACCACCTTGTCCTGGTGTCTCTCAAAGTAAGGGGCCTGAATGTACAGAGCCGCCAACTCAGAGACACGCCGAACAGAGGTAATAGCCACCAAAAAGGCAACCTTTTGAGTAAGCATAGAAAGTGCAACATCCTGCACCGGCTCAAAAGGAGGCCCCTGGAGGGCTGACAGAACCAAATTCAAATCCCAAACAGGCAACAAAGGCTTTCTAGGGGGCCGCACATGAGTAACCCCCTGGAAAAAAGTCTTAACCAGAGGATGTAGAGCAAAAGACCTTAGAAAGAAGATCGCCAGAGCAGAGACCTGCCCTTTCAAGGTACTAAGCTGGAACCCCAGGTCCAGACCGTGTTGAAGAAACTCCAAAATCCTAGGAATCGAAAACACCCTGCAAGGCAAGACCCTAACCTCACACCAGTCAATATAGGACCTCCAAGTCCTGTAGTAGATGTTACAAGAAGATCTCTTCCTAGCTCTAACAAGAGACTGAATCACAGCATCAGACAAACCTTCCTCCTTTAAGATGGAGGTTTCACGCCGTCAAAGCCAGCGTTTGTAAATTGGGGTAACGTAGTTGACCGTGAGTGATCAGATCCGGAAACAGGGCCAACCTGTACTGATCCACCGCCAGCCGTACGACGTCTGCGAACCAAACCTGTCTTGGCCACCAGAATTGCTGGTGCACCCTCTTGAGCCAGCTTGCGCACCACCCTGCCTACCATGGAGAAGGGGGGAAACAGGTACAGAAACCCCAAATCCCTCCAGGCAAGAGACAAGGCGTCCACTGCCAGGGCCAGAGGATCCTGAGACAGAGACACAAAGGCCGGAAGCTTGTGACGTGAGGCAAAGAGATCCCCCTCCGGAATCCCCCACTTGTGACAAAGGGACCGGAATACCTTGTGGTTGAGAGACCATTCCCCTCGACGAGAGAATCCCCTGCTCAGGGAGTCCGCCTCCATGTGTTCCACTCCTGGAATGTACACAGCTGAGATGCATGGGACATTCCTCTCTGCCCATGCAAGAAACAGAGAAACTTCCCTGAGGGCACTCCTGCTGCAAGTCCCTCCCTGGTGATTGACGTAAGCAACCGCAGTCCCGATTGTCCGATCGAACCTGAACCGTAAGCCCTGGAGAGGACGCGTCAAGCATGACAGAACCAACCGAACAGCTCTCAGCTCCAAGCCACCATCAATCCCACCAGTCTCATCCCTAGCCGGATAGACGGGCGAGGGTTGGATAGGAGAAGGCGTATCAGATCTTAAACCATCTGCACCTTGGACTGAGGTAGGAAAACCCTGGTCTGAATGGTATCCAGATTCATGCCCAGAAACGAAATCTCCCTTGACTGGGAGAGAGAAGACTTGGGATGGTTGACCACCCAGCCGAACCTCTCCAGCGTCGCCACCACCGCCCTGGTGTCTAGCTCCGCCTGTGAGAGAGGATGCCATAATGAGGTTGTCCAGATACGGCACAATGCGAATGCCCTGGGCTCTGAGGAGGGCCATGATGCCCGCCAGCACCTTGGTGAACACCCTTGGTGCCGAGGTCAGCCCGAAAGGGAGGGCCACAAACTGAAAACGCTGATCTCCCACGACAAACCTGAGAAAACTCTGGTGTGCTGGGAAGATTTGTACATGAAGGTAAGCATCCTTGATGTCTATGGACGTCATGAAGTCCCCCTGTTGAAGAGAAAGGATGGCTGAGCGCAAAGTCTCCATGCGGAACTTCTTGGTTCGAATGAACCTGTTGAGAAGCTTCAGATCCAGAATGGGTCTTATGGATCCATCCTTTTTGGGAACCGTGAAGAGGTTGGAATAATAGCCCCGGCCTCTCTCCGAGAAAGGCACTGGGCATATGACCTCCATGTCTTTTAGATCTTTTACTGCCCACAGGAGCCCCTGCGCAGCCCCGGGATCCGAGGGCACCCGAGATCTGAGAAATCTGTGAGGAGGCCGGTACTCGAACTCCAGTTTGTACATGGAAGAGACCACTTCCAAGATCCATTTGTCTGACCTCCCGGGCACAGACCTGGAAGAAAAGCCGCAGCCTTCCCCCCACCCGCAAGGGTGAGGGCGCCCCCTCATTGCTGAGCTGGCTTGGCAGCGGGCTTGGGCTTGTAATCGCAGGCAGGTCCAGGACGAGCCCGTCCTCTGCCTCTATTTCAGGAATCACCTCTGAAAGTAGAGTAGGCAAAACCTCTGCGTGCTCTGGCACCGCGAAAGGAAGGCTTAAAGGAGCCTGCCACCCGGAAGGAGCGACGCTGGTTCTTACGTTGTGGCAACTTTCCCCCCTTTTGCCACTGAATCCAATTTATCTCCAAACAGCCGCATACCCAAGAAGGGTAGCCCTGTAAGTGATTTCTTAGACGCAATGTCAGCCGCCCATTGGCGCAACCAGACCGATCGGCGAATAGCCACTAGCAACGCCGAGGTTCTACTACACATGCATATTGTGTCATCCAAGGCGAATAAAACAAAAGACATGAACAATTCACACCACAGCCGTGAGCCGTGAGCGCAGACGCACAAACAGGCCGCAAGGCTGAACCCACACTAGCGAAGGCATGGCAGGCCATTTGATCAATACGCTTGTCCTCACCATCTTTAAGAGTGGTGGCGTCTGGAGAAGGTGTTGGACAATCCCAGAACGGGCACATCGACTTCGGGAGGGGACGACCAGCGCTTCACCATGTCCACCAGAAAGGGATACTTCCTATCCCATCCCTGAGGAACACCGGGGAGCCGGCTGGGTCTCTCCCATTCCTTAAGAATCATACTTTCGAAATGATTCTGATTTGGGAACTCCAAGCGAGGCTTAGCGGTCCCAAAGAATTCCCCCTTCTACGGAGGGGACTCCTCTGGCGGAGAAATAGCCAGTACCGCAAATAGGTGGGCCAGGACTTTGGGGGTATCCACGGCATCCCCCAGCACCTGCCCAGCATCAGTATCAAAAAATACAATTCTGTGAAATACTATGAGAATCACCACCAACCACTGGTAACTATAACAATGATAACAATCACCATACAGGGGATCCAGAAAAATGCAAAAACCAGGGTGGGGTGGAGCAGGACGTACTGTATACTTATAATACCAATTCTACAGGTGAGTATTTCACAGAATTGTATTATTCTTAGTATACAGTACGCCCTGCTCCAAATATAATGCTTACACTAGGGACATCCAATAGCAGAGTCCAAAAAGTAGGGTGGGATCCCCAACAAAAAAGGCAAAAGCAGACAGTTTAAAGTACTGTCACCTGCAAAACCTAGCGGCCGAGACAGCAGAAGCTGAGGCCCTAACGTCAACCTTGTAAAACTTTGAAAAGGCATGAACAGAAGACCAAGTAGCGGTCTAGCCAACATAGTCAACAGAAACCTGGCGCTGAAAAGCCCAAAGGCAGCAAGGGCACGAGTAGAATAAAAAGTAAAGCGAGAAGGAAGAATCCTCCACATAGTGGAATAGGCCTGAGTAACAGCCTGACAAGACCAGAAGCTAACCGTATCCTTGGCAGAAGCTTCTCCTAGGACCAGAAGGAAACATCCAACCAATTTAAGACCAGACCCAAGGCCGCCAAACCTCTCGAGATCAGAGGAGATCGGGCACATACAGGATGGAGTTGCCCGTAGACCCAAGGGATCATCTGAACTCCTAAAGGGCACCGATAACTATCAAGGCAACACTCCTAGCCCTTGAACAAGGAATGCAGAACCCTTTCCTCAGCGTTGCTAGGAAAAAAGGCCCAGGATAAAAATAAGATCTTGAAACAAGAAAATAAAGCACCACCTAGGGCAGAAGGTCCGGCCTAAGGCGGAGTACCACCCTTGCCTGATGCAATTCAAAGAACGGGGGCTAGATAGACAGAGCCGCCCACACAGCCACACGCCTGACTGTAGTAACAGCCACCAGAGGGACAACCTCGAGGAAGAACAGCCAGGCAGTCACCTAAATAGTTCCAAGGGAACGCCCCGCGGGGCAGACAGAAGCAATTCAACAGGGACCCAAGAATCACAGGGGGACGCACAAGGCAACCCCTTGAATAAGGTCTTATCAAGGAAGACCACACAAAGACTTCTAAGAAAGGCAGACAGGGCAGAAACTGACCCTTCAGCAGGCAGAGATGGAGAACCAACGCCAACCCATGCTGTAATAGCTCTAGAACCCTGGGAACAGAGAACGCCCGACAGGGAAGAGACTTAGACACACGCTAATCAATATGGGTATTCCTACCCCATATAAGATGGAAGAAGAAAAAGAAGCTTGCTCCTAGTCTTCCTACAATCTCAATCACTGAGACAGATGAGCTTGTTTCCACAAGAATGATGATCCAGCAGTCAGGCCGTCAAGGCCAGAGTCTGTAGATTGGAATGACGCAAGAAGCCCAAGTGAACAGAGCTGGCGCTCCTGGCAGAACATACAGATCTACTGTCACCACTTCTGCGAACACATTCTACTAGACCACCAAGGGCCACTAGAATCGCTGGTCCCCTCTTCCAGAGCAATCTGGCACAGAACCTTGCCCAGCAGGGGGAATGGAGAAGGAAATACAAACAGAATGTCCAGCCATGAACATACCAAGGCATAAGGACCACCGCCACCTTTATCCAGAGACGGGGAAAAGAGGGGCCGCTTGTAATAGTGACGGGGCAAAAACAGATTCATACTATTAGATCTCATAGCGATACAAGGATTAACACAACCCTTCGCAGAGGGACCCCCACCAGAGCGAATACCACTGAAATGCAAGGAACATAGCTCTCCGATCAGGACCAGATAACCTCCTGGAGAACCATCCTGCTCCAGGTCCCACACAGATGATTAATGTGGCCCACTGTGGGCAGAACGGACCGAGCACCCCCCAAACGATCCGTCCCAGAAGAGAAGCAGAGAAGGCATCAACTGAAAACTCGCTGTTCCAACAATTTAATAGGTGTATGGACCTCCTAAAGGCCGCACCTTCCCTGGAACCACAGGGGACCTCAGAAAAGAGGGGCTGCCCCCTCCAGACAGGTTCCTTGAGTTCAACTGCTCCAAGAGGGATCTCCTTGCCAGAGGGGAAGGCACACAGATCCTGCACCAGGGATACTGGATCCCTGACCTGTAATGACCACAGAAGTTGCAGAGGACCCAAGGGGGACTGCGCATAAGGGACCTCATCCGAGCAAGCCACCTAACGGGCCCACAGGCTGCATCCCTGCCTGGCGAAGGGACGGAGACAGCTAAGAGAGACGGAGCCCATGCAACCAGAATGTCCAATTCGTTGCTGAAGAAGCAAGGTTGTCGCCAGAACCGTATCCAAATCCAGTCCTAGGAATAGAGTAACCAATTAAGAGGACAATGAGGGCTAGGGGTGAATCACCCATCCCAATGACTCCCAATGGACACCACCAGTCCAGACTTCAACTGAGCCTGACACAGAACTTAGAAGGGGAGAAGGACATCCAGGTAGGCCAACGCAGGGACGCCCCTTGGTCTCAATAGAGACATCGCCCCCGTCAGCCCCCCTAGAGAGCACTCTGGGTGCTGAAGAGAGGCCATATCACAAGGCGACAATTAACAGTGTTGGAATTCCCAACGCGAACCTGAAGCCTCGGTGTCCAGAAGACACAGGGATGCGAAAATCAGCATCTTTGATCTCCACAGTCGGCAAGAAGCCCCCAGGTCACAGGGAGCTGATGGCCCAGCTAAGAGTATCCATGCAGGGACTGCCTGCAATTGATAAGATGCCCAGATCTGTGAATCTAAAATGGTCCAGATTATTTAACCCTGTCATAGGGAGGGGGTGGGGTGCCCCTGCCCCGAGGGGGCCGAGACGGCCGCCTGCATTGGGGAGATTTGCCCTTTTTACCAAACAGGTCTAGACGGGCCCCAAACAGGCGTTTTCCTTTAAAAGGAAGCCCAGCCAGAGTCCTTTTAGCGGCATCGTCGGCACCCCACTGGCGCAGCCAGACCAAGCGACATATAGCCACCACAAGGGCAGATGTCCTTGCACACATCCTAATGGTGTCATCCAGCGCTAAAAGGATAAACTTTACAAATACATCACAACTGGAGAGTGCATTAAACACTTGCCAGGGAAGATCCTCAGGGTGATGATCAAGCATCTTTCTGATAAGGGTTCTAGCGGCCACAGCAGTAATGGCCGCGGCACAGACCGGGCGCAGCGCCGTTCCTGCACAAGAAAAGGCGTGGGAAGCCAGCCTATCAATGTGCCGGTCCTCAGCATCCCGAAGGGTACTATAAGCAGGGGCCGTGATAAAGGGGGGATTAGGAACCCCTATAATCGGTGCATCCACCACGGGAGGTGATGACCAACAATTAACTACATCAGGGGGAAAAGGGTATTTACAATCCTAGTCCCCTGGAACCCTTGGGAGTTTACTAGGGGATTCCAATTCTTTGAATTCAAGAGCCTGGAAATGATCCTGCTCCAGAAATTCCAAGCGCGGTGTCGCTGTATGCGAGCCTCACCAGGGAGAGAGATAGACAGGACCTCAAAGACCTTTATCAACAATTCGTCAGTGTCACACTGGCCCCAGGGTTCAGGGCCAGTATCATGACTCCTCGGCCTCTCATCAGATGAGCCTGAGTCAGAGTCCCCGCACCCCCCCCCCCCCCCCCCCCCCCCGAAGAGCGCGAAGCTCTGAGGCAGCAGTCAAAGCTTGACAAGCAAAGGATAAGATACACTTAGTATAAACTTTTGCTAATGGAGACGCCGTAGCGTCTGGACGACGACGACGCCCAGCGCAGCACACTTCTAGTATAAGAAAAGACACGCGCACGGCGGCAGCCAAAAAAACTATGAAGAGCAAGCATCGCGGCTCTGACACCCAGTTACAAGTCAAGGGCAATACTACGGCCAAAAGCATGACAACACAGCACACCGAGACCGCCAGACACATACCCCCCCCCCTTTCTTTTCCCCCGAACTACGGGGGAAACGAGGGAGGATGGCGACCCTTTACACAGGGTCCACCGCTACACGGGGCATGGGCAATAATGCGGGAGGGGCATCCACTAGAGGCACATCATCAGCCTAAACCGCCTACCCTTTGGTGGGGGACTGCGGTGGAGTAAGGCTCCATAAGCAAATGGTGCTGCCTACCTTCACCCGACCAGCGCAGCCCAGGCTGGGAGGCACATCACAAGAGGATGGGTGGGAATAGTCCAACAGGGCCGCAGGCTGTAATAGCCCTGCTCACCTGCGAGAGAGTGACACTTCATGTCTTCGCAGTCAGCACTGCAGAGAAATCTGGGGATTTGTGGGAGGTCACGGGTATTTGAGGGGCCATAACCATTTAAACAGGTAGTAAATTCACCATCAAATGCAACCGCTGACAACCACTCAGGTTTAATGTGCTAGTCCACTCGGCAAACCAGATTATTCCCCAGCAATCATGTGATTGGCAGTCATACAATTAAAGTAGCAAGCATTACTTGATTTTAGTTCCTCTAAAAATAGTTCTATTCACACCACTCTGCTGGCGTTGCATTGGGCAATGCAGGCCTCAATAAAAGTGAAAATGCTGCCCATTATTCTTTATGGGCCAGTTCACATTTATATGCAGCGTACATATGTGAACTGGCCCATTAAAAATAATGGGCAGCTTTTTCTCTTGTGTATTGACTGCGTTGCCCAACAAAGCCCAAGTGGAGAGGTGTGAATAGAGCCTAAAAGTAAACATCCCAAATGTTATGACCTTAGTTTACCTGGCAGAGCGGAGCAGTGCAAGAGACTCTGCAGCCTTCCCACTTAGAAGACCATTCTGTATCCGCACCAAAGCTTCAGTTCTTTGTTCTTCAACAGGTACTTCAGAGGCAGCATCAAAAGGCACAATGTCTTCTGGCACACTTTCAGAATTCTGATTTAGTTAGACAAGACAGTTAGTATGGAGACAAAAAAAATATCACAATTGTAGGTTGCCACTAGCTACAAAACAGCAGTTACCCCAGCACAGTTCTGTAATGTCTCACTAAGTGTTTTCCACATTTCCTCTAGCTCTTCTGGACTTTTATGCGGCTCCTCACTCCTACTGGATTTCTTCTTTTTCTTCCTCTTCACTCTGCGGTTCTTTAACAACAGATATCAAAAGATTATCACAGCTCAAAAATAGATTAGTATAGACACTAGATTTCAAAGAGCAGAAGTAGCTAATCATATTGAAGCTCAGACATGTGCATTATTTATATCATTTTCCTACATTTAGCCCTGCTCCTTGAAATTTGTTAAGTGTTGATACATATAGTCAAATAGGATTGAATAAAAAGTATATACATTTTGTTTTTACGCAGTTAATAAATCCTGTTGAGGTTACCTGGGTAGCCGTCAGGCTGCTTCCTGCACTAAAAATACAATTCTGTGAAATACTAACCTGTAGAATTGGTATTATACGCATACAGTACGCCCTGCTCCAATATAATACTTACACGTGGGTAATCCTCCGCCAGAGGGCGCTGTTCAAAAATGCCATTTTGTGAATACTCACCTGTAAAATGGGTATTCTAAGTATGTCACACACCCCACTTCAAGATATCCATAACCTGTGGGTAGTACTGACCTGTAGAGGCGAATCTGCAGAGAGGATAGGAAAAAGAAAGCCCCTCCGCCAGAGGGCGCTGTTCACTGCAGACATGCAAAAATGCCATTTTGTGAATACTCACCTGTAAAATGGGTATTATAAGTATGTCACACACCCCGCTTCAAGATATCCATAACCTGTGGGTAGTACTGACCTGTAGAGGCGAATCTGCAGAGAGGATAGGAAAAAGAAAGCCCCTCCCAGTCCATAAATACCTGGGACCTCCCACTCATTACCCAGTATAAATATAGCAGTAAGGAAAGGGACCAGGAAGAGCCAAATATAAGTCATAACCACGCAAAGTTCACAATATGAAGGATCCAGAATACAAAAGGGCAGGGTGAAGCGGGGTGTGTGACATACTTATAATACCCATTTTACAGGTGAGTATTCACAAAATGGTATTATTCTTAGTATGTCACACACCCCGCTTCAAGATATCCATAACCTGTGGGACATCCAATAGCAGTGTCCATAAAGGGCGGGGATCCAAAACAAGGCAAAAAGCACAACTTAAACCACTGCAGCCTGCAGAACTTTGCGGCCAAAAACAGCATCCGCTGAGGCCCAAACATCAACCTTGTAAAACTTGGAAAAAGTGTGAACAGAAGACCAAGTAGCGGCCTTACAAACTTGCTCAACAGAGGCCTGGTGCTGGAAAGCCCAGGACGCCCCAACCGCACGAGTAGAATGAGCAGCAACACGAAAAGGGGGACTCCTCGCCTTAGCAGAATAGGCCCCAACAATGGCCTGACGAATCCATTTACTAATGGAAGACTTGGCGGGCGTGAAGCCCTTCCTAGGCCCAAAGGGCACCACAAAAAAGGCATCAGTCTTACGAAAGGAAGACGTTATCACCAAATAGTACTTTACAACGCGAACCACATCTAAAGAATGCAGAGCCCTCTCCTTGTCGTGGCTGGGATTAGGACACAGAGAGGGCAGAACAATGTCCTGATTCAGGTGGAAAGCAGAAATCACCTTAGGAAGAAAATCCGGCTTAAAACGAAAAACCACCTTGTCCTGATGCCTCTCGAAGTACGGAGCTTGAATGGACAAAGCCGCCAACTCAGAGACACGCCGAACAGAAGTGATAGCTACCAAAAAGGCCACCTTGTGCGTAAGCGAAGACAAGGGAATATCCTGCAAGGGCTCAAACGGAGGACCCTGAAGAGCAGAAAGAACCAAGTTCAAATCCCAAACTGGAACCAAAGGCTTCCTAGGAGGCCGAACATGCGTAACCCCCTGGAAAAAGGTCTTGACCAAAGGATGAAGCGCAAAGGACCTTTGAAAGAAAACCGCCAGAGCAGAAACCTGCCCCTTCAGAGTACTAAGCTGGAGCCCCAGATCCAGACCATGTTGAAGAAACTCCAGGATTCTAGAAATAGAGAATTCCCTACAAGGGAAAGCTCTGACGTCACACCAATCAATATAAGACCTCCAAGTCCTATAGTAAACGGTAGAGGAAGATCGCTTCCTAGCACTAATAAGAGTTCGAATCACCGCATCAGAAAGACCCTCCTCCTTCAAGATGGAGGTTTCAGCAGCCACGCCGTCAAAGCCAGCGATGGTAAATTGGGATAACGTAGCCGACCCTGGGTGAGCAGGTCCAGCAGCAGAGGCAGAATGAGCTGATCCTCTGCCAGTCTTACCACGTCTGTGAACCAAACCTGTCTTGGCCACCTTGAGGCCACCAGAATTGCTGACGCGCCCTCCAGGGCCAGCTTGCGCACTACTCTGGCTAACATTGGAAACGGAGGGAACAGGTACAGAAATCCCAGATCCCTCCAGTACAGAGGCATGGCATCCACTGCTAGAGCCAGTGGATCCTTCAAGAGAGACACAAATACCGGAAGTTTGTGATTGTGACGAGAGGCAAAGAGGTCCACCACCGGTAACCCCCACCTGAGGCAAATCAATCGAAACACCTTGGGACTGAGAGACCACTCCCCCTGGCGAGATGAGGCCCTGCTCAGAGCGTCCGCCTCCGTGTTCTCCACACCCGGAATGTAAACTGCCGATATGCAGGGGACATGGCTCTCCGCCCAATCCAGAATCAAAGAAACTTCCCTGAGGGCACGCCTGCAGCGAATCCCTCCCTGGTGATTGATGTAGGCAACTGCCGTCCGATTGTCCGATCGGACCTGAACCGGCAAGCCCTGCAACTGATGAGTCAAGCGAAACAGAACCAACCTGATGGCTCTCAATTCCAAAACATTGATGGGCTCGTGAGCCTCCTGAGGCCCCCACAGACCCTGAAACTGAAGATCCTTCCAGAACCCCCCCCTATCCTGATAGACTGGCATCCGTGGTGACCGTTTCCCAACAAGGAGTCAGAAATGATCTGCCTTTCAACAGATTGCCTGAATTCAGCCACCAGTGAAGGGAGCGCCGAACGCGGGGGGTCATCAGGAAGGACTGATCTAACGACAGAGGAGACCTGTCCCAAACCGCCAACAGATGGAGCTGGAGCGTCCTTGTGTGAAACAGAGCAAAAGGAACTGCCTCGAATGAGGCTACCATCAATCCTACCAACCTCATCCCCAGCCGGATGGCCGGACGAGGGATGAACAGGAGAAGCCGGACCAACTCCTCAAGCAACAGAACCTTGGACTGAGGAAGAAACACCTTGGCCTGGGAAGTATCCAGAGACATTCCCAGAAAGGTCACTACCCTGGACGGAGAAAGGGAGGACTTGGGGTAGTTGATCACCCAACCGAATCTCTCCAGAGTGGATACCACCGCCCTGGTGTCCAACTCTGCTTGGCTGAAGGAAGGCGCCATGATGAGAAGATCGTCCAGATAAGGCCCAATGCGTATACCCTGGGCTCTTAGAAGAGCCATCACCCCAGCTAGCACCTTGGTGAAAACCCGTGGAGCCGAGGTAAGACCGAATGGCAGTGCCACAAACTGAAAATGCCGGTCCTCCACCACGAACCTGAGAAACCTCTGGTGCGCTGGAAAAATTGGAACATGTAGGTAAGCGTCCTTGATGTCTATGGACGTTAGAAAGTCTCCCTGACGGAGAGAGAAGATAGCTGAACGCAGCGTTTCAATGCGAATTTCTGCGGACGGACGAACCTGTTGAGGAACTTCAGATCCAGGATGGGTTGAACAGAGCCGTCCTTCTTTGGTACCGTGAACAGATTGGAATAAAATCCCCGGCCCCGGTCTGAGGGGGGCACTGGGCAAATGACAGCCATATCCAGAAGACTCTTTACTGCCGCCTGGAGCCCCAGCGCGGCCAGAGGGTCCGAAGGCACCCGAGACCTGACGAATCTGGAAGAGGGCCGGAGCTCGAACTCGAACCGGACGTCACCACTTCTCGTATCCACCGGTCCGAGATTTCCTGATCCCAGACCTGGGAAAAGTGATGCAGCCGTCCCCCACCCACATGGGTGAGGGCGCCCCTTCATTGTTGAGCTGGCTTAGCAGCGGGTTTGGGCTTAGAGCCCCAAGTGTATGCCGGACGGGCACGTCCTCTGCCCGTTTCCGAAATTTCCTCTAGATGAGGGAAGGCAAAACCTCTGCCAGCTCTGGCCCCACGAAAGGAAGGAGCAAAGGAACCCGCCCCCCGAAAGGGACGGCGTTGTTTCTTGCGTTGAGGTAACTTACCGCCTTTGGCGACGGAATCCAATTTCTCTCCAAAGAGCCGTAATCCTACAAAAGGGAGCGCCGTCAGCGACTTCTTTGACACAAAATCAGCCGCCCACTGACGCAACCAAACCGAACGCCGAATAGTCACCAGCAGAGCCGATGTTCTGCCACACATCATCAGTGTCATCCAATGCAGCTAGTACAAATGACAAAAACAGATCACACCTTTTAAGGCCAAGGAACTCCTTAACCATGGACCTGGTAGCCACCACCATCAGCGCTGAAGCACAAACAGGCCTCATAGCTGACCCAACACTGGCAAAACCATGACAAGCCATCTGGTAAATGCGTTTATCCTCACCATCTTTAAGAGTGGAACAATCAGGAGTATTTAACACAGCAGTGTTAGACAACCCCGGGATTGGTGCGTCCACTTCGGGAGGAGACGCCCAATGTTTAACCGTATCCAAAGGGAAGGGATATTTTTTTGTCCCAACCCTGAGGAATGCCTGGGAGCCGAGCAGGCCTCTCCCATTCCTTAGCAATACCACCATCAAAATGCTTTTGATTAGGAAATTCCAAGCGTGGCCTGGATTCCTCGAAAAACTCCCCCTTCTGCTGTGGAACCGCCTCAGGAGCAGAAATAGCCAAAACCTCAAACATCTGAGCCAGAGCGTTAGGGGTATCCAAGGGCCTCCCCAAGTCCCGCTCAGCATCAGCGCCAACAAACTGCTGATCGTCTGAATTGTCTGGTTCATCATATACCTCCCCTTCCTCAAGAGGGGAATAATCAGACCAATCCAGATTATAAATGTCATCAAAGTCAACAGCCGGCGAGGCCGGTGACAAGTGCTTTCTCTTAGCCAGAGCCTTTCGGGCGACCGCGCTAGAGAATAATTTTTCAAGGTTGGCCAATCTGGCGCACATCTCAGATTGCAGTTCCCCACCCATGACAACGTCACACGGGGTACGTATCAAGCTGGGAGGTGGAGGAGAAGCGACCGGCGGTGCTGACCCAGACGGCTGGGGTCCAGACTGTCGCGTAATAGTCTGCTGTGCACATGATATACATAAAAGCACATCATCCCCTGTAAGGGATGCCCCACACACCATACACTTCTGGGACTGCCCCGAGGGGAGCCCGAGCCCAGTATCCGGGGATGCCTCCATACGGTGAACTTATAGTTGGCTGCAATGACCAAGGGAATTACGCCAATAAGCAACCCGGGATGCCCCTTTAATGTCCCCAGTGGGAGGATTTGAAATAAGCCAATTAAAAACCCAGGGACCCTAGGACCGGGAGAAGCCCTCTAACAGCACTGTAGGTTCTATCTGAAAGACATAATGGGAAGGCTAATAAGAACAGCTGGACACAAATATACAAATATATATATATATATATATTATATAAAAGCTATAGAAGAGTAAGTAAATGAGAAAGTAGAGGAGGCCCAAAAGGCCACTCACAGTGATTCCTGAGGAGAACGTCCTCACTCCGTGAGGTAACTAGCCGATCTGAGGAGAGAAGGGGGGCGTGGCCAGCGCACAGAGCGCGAAGCAACTTGTTCCGCCCCCCTCTCCAGATCATGCACATACCTAAGCTCCTCATCGGTGGCATAGACACGGGGGCGAGCCGCAGCGCTTGGAAAGCTCGGCCTCGCCCCCAAGAGAGAGAGAGCGTGAGGGGAGATAATCCCCTCTGCCATGTACTGCAAAAGACCGGCACCGCAGCAATGTTGCGGCCGCCGCGCCGGTATCATAATAAAGCCCAAAGGAGGGGAGCGGGCCGAGGCTTAGTGCCCTGACAGCCGGCCCCGCTCCCCACCAACTGACAACCGCAATGAGCTAACAGTCGGGTGGGGGCCGCGGCTCGCGCTTACAGCCCGGCCCCGCCCCTTTTACCTCAGAAAAAAAAATCACCGACAAATGGCGGGCACAGGCCCGCTTTTTATCAAAACTGCATAACACTGTGGCTCTCCACTCTGCTATCTACACAAAGTGACCAACCAATGTAAATTCAATAATAAATAAATTCATGTACAAACTTATTTAGACCAAACATCAAATAAAGGGGCCCACTCCTACTCATCCCTTCTCTGCTAAAGAGGGGGGCATTACTCAGAGAGGGGGACCACCCATAGTGTAAGTCCGAGTGATGGGGCATCCCAAACCGGGGTCACCTTCCCGGTTAACCGCCTACCCTCTTTAATAGGGTCTCACGGAGGAGCATTTGCTCCTGGGCACCAAAGGTGCCTTCCTACCCTCACCCGGACCGTCAGCCTAGGCTGGGAGGCATGGTTACAGAAAAAAAGGGTCCAGGTGGAAATAGATAACCAAAAAGGGGGGCCGGGAGTCATCCCGGCTACCTGAAATCCCCCTGTGCAAGGAGGAGACATCATCTTCTGACTTGCTCGCCGTCTGCAGAGATGAAGACTGGGTAATGAGTGGGAGGTCCCAGGTATTTATGGACTGGGAGGGGCTTTTTTCCTATCATTTCTGCAGATTCGCCTCTACAGGTCAGTACTACCCACAGGTTATGGATATCTTGAAGCGGGGTGTGTGACATACTAAGAATAACAGGCTCCTCCCGGCCCTTCATATACCCAGGGACCTCCCACAAATCCCTAGTATTAAAAAGCAGTGAGAAAAGAAGCCGGGAGAAACCAACCACCAACTGGTAACAATAGCAATGATAACAATCACCATACAGGGGATCCAGAAAATGTAAAACCAGGGTGGGGTGGAGCAGGACGTACTGTATGCGTATAATACCAATTCTACAGGTGAGTATTTCACAGAATTGTATTATTATATTGTATTATAAGCATACAGTACGTCCTGCTCCAATATAATACTTACACGTGGGACATTCAATAGCAGTGTCCATAAAGTAGGGTGGGATCCCCAACAAAAAAGGCACAGCAGACAGTAAAGGCGCTGTCACCTGCAAAACTTTGCTACCAAGTACGACATGAGCAAAGGCTCTAACGTCAATCTCACAACAAAACCTTTGAAAAGGTATGAACAGACCCAGGCAGCGGTCTAGCAACTTATTCAACAGAAAACCTGGTGCTGAAGGGCCAAAGGTACCCAAACACCAATAGAACGGAATAAAAAGAGAGGGAGATTCTTCCCCCTTAAAGGAATAGGCCAGTGTAACGGCCTAACCAGCCCAAAGGCAACAAAAGCCTCGGTAAAACTTAGAACTCTCCCCAACGGGGAAATGAAAACTGGTCTCCCGCCAAGACAGGCGGGGATACTGACCCCTTCACTAACAAGGATCAGCAAGAAGCCGAAACCTTTACTCAGGACCAGGAAGGCAAACCATCCAAGTAAGATCAGTCCAAAGGGCGCATACGCCCTGGAAGCAAACGATATCAGGCGCATACATATGGAGGCGCCCACAGACCCCAAAGGGCATCAGTCCCCCTAAGGGACAAGAAACAACCAGGAAAATTTCAACACCTGTTGAGGGAATGTAGACCCCTTACTTCAGCATTACTAAGAATAAGGTCCATAGGCAGACTAAAAGGAATTAAATAATGATCATAAAAACCACCTTGGACAAAAGGGTCCGGCGTAAGGCGGAACGAGGGCTAAGTAATCAGAGCCACCTTCTCAGGCACACGTCTGACTGAAGCAACAGCCCCCGGAGGGGCGGCATGAACTACAAAACAGCTCAGACAGCATCCAGAATAAGTCCCAAGGGAACAATCCGCAGAGCAAACAGAAAAAAAATTGATCCCTACAGGGGCCATAGAACTACTTGGGAGATGCCCCTGAGCAATCCCCAAGAGAAGACTGAACCAGACTTCTACAGGAAGGCAGACAGGACAGAACCTGAACCTTCAGAGTACCTAGATGGGGAGCCAACCCCAACCTATGATGTAACAACTCTAGAACCCTGGGAACCAGGACGTCCAACAGGGGAGAGGCCAAAACTCATACCAAGAAATATGGGTACACCATAACCCACAATAGACGGAGGAAGAAGAAGCCAAGGAAGCTTGCTCCTAGCCCCCCATAGACCAAGTCACCCAGAAGATAAACCCGTCTCCAAAGGGGGTGAATGAAACCGTTGTCAAGCCCTCAGACTAGAGTCTGCAGATTGGGACGACATAACAAGGAGCCTGACAAGGGCAGAACCGCACTCCTGAGAGAGCGTACAGGTCCGCTAACCTCAGCGTGGCCCCAGGTGCCATCAATCTAACGGGTCTCTTTATCAGCACGACCGTGCGCAGGACCCCACATAGCAGGGTGAATGAAAAGAAGACATATAAAATAGAAAGTCTATACATAATTTTACTAAGCCCCCATGACCAAAGTCAGAATATTCTGCGGCAGTAAAAACAAGGGCAGAGTCCCTGTGATATTAGCGAGACCCAACAGAGCCACCCTAGTTGGCTCTCAGAGGGACTCCAGGATAGCACAACCTGCCACTGAAAGACATCCATTGGAGGTAATACCACTGAGGAGCAGGGGACGTAGACCCCCACCCAGATCAGGAACCTTTCCAGGAGAATCATATTGCTGCAAGCTCCAGACCAATAATAAAACAGGTCATTGTCTTCCAACAGGCCAAGAGTCCCCAAATAGACAGGTCCTGAAGAGGAGAAGTCCAGCAGTATAGAGTCAACTGAAGGCTCATTGTTATAACAAAGCCAGTAGGTAAGATGGACCCTACCTAGGAACCACGGGGGGTTTTGGAAGAAATTCCCACCCCCCCCGCGCGACATGGTACCCAAGGTGACCATTCACAGGAAGATGCAAGCCAAGAAGGAAGTGACCCCTGACAGGGTCCTTGAATATAACCAGCTCAAGAGGAACCACCGTACCAAAGGGGAATGAGCACAGACCTAGCTCCCGGGGTGCTGGAACCCCATCTAGGATCAATAACCTACTGTGCCGAAGAGCCCAAGGGCTCTGTATATAAAGGGACATCATCTGATACGCCACCAACGGGCCCACCAGCTGCAATCCTGCCTGGTGAAAGTAAGATGTCAGCAAAGGGGGACAGAGCCCCCGTAACCAGGAGTCCACTTGTTGCCAAGGAAGAAGGCTTCAAGCCTGAACCAAATCCAAGGAATGGAGATAGCGGATAAGGGGCCATGAGGGATTGAGGTGACTGAGCACCCATCCAGTAACTCCCAGGGGACACCGCCGGCCGACTAACCCACTCGGCCTGACGTAGAGATTGGGGAGTAAGGAAAGACAACCCAGTAGGTCCTAGTGCGGACGCCCCACAGGCATGTCCGAGACACCACCCCCATCCGCGCCATGGCGAGTAGCCTGGGGGCGGAAGAGAGGCCAAAAACTAGGCCCCAATCCGCAGGGTTGGTCCTGCAACACTGACTAGTAACGGTCTTGGTGTCCAGAAGACACAGGGGGAGCTAACAGGATCTAGAACGCCACAGGAGGCCAGAAGCCCCCCTTGCACAGGGCGCCTGTGTCCCAAGACAGAGATATCATACAGGGATTACCAGTGTAGAATTGCCAAGCCTACCATAGGCCAGCATGGCCCAGACTGCCTCATCATTTTGAAGGAAAGAGAAAGGTTAACATAGAGGCCATTGCCCCATTCTGTTAAGGGCAACCTGCAAGTAAGCCCAGACCCTGCAGGCAGAGTACGGCCTGCACCAACTACTGAGGGGAAAACAGGGGCTAGAAGCACCCTGACAACCTCCGAGAGGGACCGCCCAGCAAATTCTATCCTGTGTCCAGGGGAACTACCTCCTGGAACCACCCGAAGGAGAAGATACGCTCCCAGATAGGAGCCAGGTGCTGTGGCAGTCCCCAGAAGGGCGAGGGCGTCCCTTCATGCTTGGGAAGTCTTGGCAGATTTGGACTTAGCCTTGCCAGAGGGCCCAGGGCGTTGCCCTGCTCACCCCGTGGTGGAAATCCACTCAGAAAAGTTGGAAGCACACCTCAGGTTTGTGTTTGACACTAACGTAGGGAGGGGGAGGGGTGTCCCTACCCCGAAGAGGCCGAGACGGCCTTCTGCGTAGGGGTGCCTTACCCTTTTTTCCAAAAAGGTCCAAACGGGCCCCAAATAGACGCCGTCCTCTGAAAGGAAGGCCAGTGAGAGCCTTTTTCGTATCATCGTCAGCACCCCACTGTCGCAGCCTGACCAGGCGGCGAATAGCTACCACAAGGGCAGAGGTTCTAGCACACATCTTAATGGTGTCATCCAGCGCTGAGAGGATAAACCTTACAAACACATCACAGTCTGAGAGCGCATTAAATACCTCCCAGGGGAGGTCCTCAGGTTGGTGATCAAGTAGTTTTCTAATGAGAGTCCTGGCGGCCACCGCAGTGATGGCCGCGGCACAGACCGGGCGCAGAGCCGTCCCTGCACACGAAAAGGCGTGGGAAGCCAGTCTGTCAATGCGCCGGTCCTCAGCATCCCGAAGGGTACGATAATGAGGGGCAGTCATGAAGGGGGGGTTAGTAACCCCTATAATTGGTGCATCCACCACGGGAGGTGCTGACCAAAAGTTAAACACATCAGGGGGAAAAGGGTACTTCCAATCCCAGACCCATGGAACCCCTGTAAGTTTACAAGGCGAATCCCATTCTTTGGATATAAGAGCCTGGAAATGCTCCTGTTCCAGAAATTCCAAGCGAGGTGTCGCTGTGTGGAAACTCTCCCTCTTAGGCTTGGGAGCCTCTCCGGGAGGAGAGATTGACAAAACCTCAAAAGATCTTTATAAGTAGTTCATCAGTGTCACACAGGCCCCAAGAACCGGGGCCAGAATCATCACGGCTCCAGGGCATCCCATCCGAGGAGCCCGAATCGGAGAATAGCTCACCTTCATCAGAAGGATCCAGGTCCTGCATAGCAGCAGATTCATCGGTTTCGTTAGGAACCGGAGAGCCAGGAGGCGTCAGGGACCGCTGCTTTCCAGGGCCCATACGCTCCGCCAAACTAGACAGCACCTGCTCAGTCGTAGGCAGCCTGCGCGGCGCGACTTGCTGGTCATCCCCACTCGAGTGAGACTCCGGGGAGACAGGTGTATTGAAGGGAGGTGCAGCCACTGGCAAACCTGATTGCAGGGTCAGTGCCTGTTCAGCACACGGTCCGCAAACCCGTGCTCTGTCAGCATCAGCATGGGGCTGACCACACACTGTACACAGCCGGTCATGTCCCGGAGGGACCCCGGGTACATAATTCTGAGATGCCTCCATATGGTGATTATCTGAGCAGTATGCCCGCAGGGATTTACGCAATAGGCAACCCTGGATGCCCCAAGACCCGCTTGGAATGTGGGAGAATTTGTTATGAGGACCCGCAATAATATATGTCAGGCCGGGAGAAGCCACCGAAATCCTGGCGTCTGAAAGACATAATGGGATAGGAGGGGGGTGTCAGTGCCATGCGCAGCCGAATAAAAAATCATAGGAACAAAAACCGCCCGGGGGGGGGGCACTTACATGACCAAGGGAGGAGGCGGATCGCAACCATGCGCGCGAAGACCGTCAAAATGGCGCCAAGCGAACCTCGAGGGGCGGGCCTGATCTGGCTGTGACGCGGGACGCGTCATGCCGAGTCCCCGCCTCCCCCAAAGAGAGCGAAGCTCTGACCAGCGCAACGTGAATGACAGTAGTGGATAGTACACACATACGTAATGTAATTAAGGAGATTGCTCTCACACTAGAGAATAATGCTGCCGTCCAGGCTGCGCACTATGTAATGAAAAGACACACGCGCGCAACCAGAAGGTTTATGTGTGAGGAGCGCGGCACTGACATTACACTGGTACTGCCACACATAACCCCCCCCCCCCTTTCTTTTCCCCCCGAGCTACGGGAGGAAGCAAGGTAGAAGCGGACCTGCACCCAGGGATTATCGCTATGAGGGGAACGGGCAACAATGCGGGAGGGGCATCTAATGGAGGCTCACCATCGGCCTAGACCGCTTACCCTATGGTGGGGGGATTGCGGTGGAGCGTAGCTCCGTGAGCACACGAGGTGCTGCCTACCTTCACCCGACCAGCGCAGCCCAGGCTGGGAGGCACATTTTTATCGAAGAGGACGGGTGGGAACAGTCCCGCAGGGCCGCAGGCTGTAATAGCCCCGCTCACCTGCGAGAGAGTTGATACTTCATGTCTTCGCAGTGAGCACTTCAGAGGAATCTGGGGATTTGTGGGAGGTCCCTGGGTATATGAAGGGCTGGGAGGAGCCTGTTTTTTGCATGTCTGCAGTGACCAGCGCCCTCTGGCGGAGGATTACCCATGTGTAAGGATTATATTGGAGCAGGATGTACTGTATGCTTAGAATAGTGGCCCCTCCCGACCCATATATACACCTCCCACAGAACCCCAGTATTTAAAAAGCAGTTAAAGGCCGGGAGAATATAAACAACAATCACCATAAAGAGGTAACAAGGACAACAAGGGTGGGGCGGAACGGGACGGGATGTATACTCATAACAATTATACAGGCGAGTATTCACAGAATTGTATTATTCTTAGTATACATCATGCCCCGTTCCGAAAGATATCCTTACACATGGGACATCCAATAGCAGTGTCCGTAAGGTAGGGTGGAATCCCCAAAAGCAACAGCAAGCAGTCTAAACCACTGCCGCCTGCAGAACTTTGCGGCCAAAAGCAGCATCAGCTGAGGCCTTAACATCAACCTTGTAAAACTTCGAAAAAGTATGAACAGAAGTTTGCCTTGCAAACTTGTTCAACAGAAGCCTGGTGCTGAAAAGCCCAAAAGGTACCAAAAGCACGAGTAGAATGAGCAGTAAGGCGGAAAGGAGGTTTCTTTACCTTAGCAGAATAGGCCTGAATCACGGCCCGACGGATCCACTTGCTGATAGTGGATTTAACAGGAGCCTGGCCCTTCTTAGGACCAGACGGAACCACAAAGAAAGCATCAGTCTTCCTAAAGGATTCAGTAGCCACCAAATAGAACTTCACAGCCCTAACTACATCAAGAGAGTGTAACACCCTTTCCTTGGGGTTACCAGGGTTAGGGCACAAGGAAGGCAACACAATGTCCTGATTGAGATGAAAGGCAGACACAACTTTAGGCAGAAAAATCAGTTTTAAAGCGAAACACCACCTTGTCCTGGTGTCTTTCAAAATAAGGAGGCTTGATGGAAAGCGCCGCCAATTCAGAAACTCGCCTGACTTGAGGTAATAGCCACCAAAAATGCTACCTTGACAGTGAGAGTGGACAAAGCAGCTTCCTGCAAAGGTTCAAAAGGAGACCCTTGCATAGCCGACAAAACCAAGTTCAAATCCCAAACAGGTAACATGGGCTTGCGTGGCAGACGCAAATGAGTAACGCCTTGAAAGAAGGTCTTGACCAGATGATGCTGAGCAAATATCGTTGGAAAAAAACAGCCAGAGCAGAAACATGGCCCTTCAGAGTACTAAGCTGAAAACCCAGATCCAAGCCATGTTGTAAAAATTCTAAAATCCTGGGAATTGAGAACACCCGACATGGAAGTGACCTGGACTCACACCAGTCGATGTAAGCACGCCAAACCCTGTAGTAAATGGTAGAAGAAGACTTCCTCCTAGCTGTGATCATGGTATTAACTACAGAGGCCGGCAACCCTTTGTCCATCAAGATGGAAGTTTCAGCAGCTAAGCCGTCAAAGCCAGTGTTTGTAAATTGAGTGAGCAGGTCTGGCACCAGGGGCAGGACAAAGCGATCTACTGCCAACTGTAAGATTTCTGCAAACCAAATTCTTCTTGGTCAACATGGGGCCACCAGAATGGCTGGCACCCCTTCCTGGGCTATTTTGCGCAGCACCTTGCCCAGCAGCGGAAATGGAGGAAAAACAAAGGAGCTGAAAGCTCTTCCAAGACATTGTCAGAGCATCCACTGACAGGGCCAGGGGATCCTGCGACAGGGAGACAAAGGCTGGAAGCTTGTGATTGTGACGGGACGCAAACAGGCACAGAGAGAGTGAAACTGAGCATATGGGACAGCCTCGAAGCTGGACACCAGCTGCATTGCCTGTCTAATGGACGCATGAGGGCAAGACAGAAGGAGCTGTGTTTGTGACTGAAGAGACTCTACCTTCAGCTGAGGGAGAAAGACCTTGACCTGAGATGTATCCAGAGTCATGCCCAGAAATGACTTTACTCTGGAAGGAGACAGGGAAGATTTGGGAAGATTGATCACCCAGCCAAACATTTCCAGAGTGGATACCACTGCCTGAACGTCCATCTCTGCTTGTTGCAAAGTCTGAGGAGCTACAAGATTGTCGTCCAGTTAAGGAAGAATGCGAATGCCCTGAGATCTCAACAGAGCCATCAGTCCTGCCAGCACCTTGGTGAACACCCTGGGAGCAGAGGTAAGACCAAATGGCAGAGCCACAAACTGGTAATGCTGATCTTCCACTCTGAACCTGAGAAATTTTTGATGGCCTGCAAAAATTGGCACATGAAGGTAAGCATCCTTGATGTCTATAGAGGACAAGAAGTCCCCTGGGCGAAGAGAATTTATGGCAGAACGCAGAGTCTCCATGCGAAAGTGCCTGAATCTGATAAATTTGTTGTCAGGATAGGCCTGACTGATCCGTCCTTTTTGGGGACAGTGAAAAGATTGGAATAATAGCCTTTGCCCCTTTCCCGCAGAGAAACAGGGCAAATAACCCCCAATTCAAGTAGGTTTTGGACAGCAAGACACAGACACTGAGCTGACATGGGGTCTTGAGCCATCCGGGATTTTATGAATCTTGAGGGGGGCCAGGCTGCAAACTATCTTGTAACCGGAGGAGACTACCTCCTGAATCCATCGGTCTGAGACAAGGCGTCTCCAGACGTGAGCAAAAAAACGAAGCCGTCCCCCCACCCGGATGGGTGAGGGTGCCCCTTGATGCCTGAGGTGGCTTGGGGGAGGATTTAGGCTTGGAACCCCAGGAAGGACCGGGCCTGCCACGTCCTCTGCCCCATAACTCACCCCGGCCCCCAGCGGGGGGAGCCCCCCCTTCCTCTCCTGGGGGAATAAAAGGGGGACAGAGCAACTCTGGAACCCCGAAAGGGCCTGAGTGGCTTCTTGCGCTGAGGCAGCTTGCCTTCCTTGGCAAACAGATCCAGACGTTCCCCAAAAAGGTGCAGTCCATTAAAAGGGAGCCCCAGTAAGAGCCTTCTTAGCAGCAATATCAGCCATCCATTGGCGCAGCCAAACAGAACGGCGTATAGCAACCAGCAGGGCAGAGGTTCTGCCGTACATTCTAATGGCATCTTCCAGGGCAGCAAGAACATATGAAGTAAATTCCTCACAATACATAAGCCAGTTAAATACATCCCTGCCCAAAGCCGCAGAACCACCCTCGAAGGCACTTCTGATCAATCTTCTGATCGCAACAGTAATAGCAGATGCACACACAGGGCGCAGCGCAGTCCCCGCACAGGCAAAACCATGAGAGGCCAGCTGATCAATGTGCCGGTCTTCCACATCTTTTAAAGTGGTAGTGTCAGGTGAGTGCACCACAGATGTATGAGATAGTCCAAGTATTGGTGCCTCAACCTCGGGTGGGAAACACCATAATTTAGCTGTTTCGAGTGGAAATGGATACCTCTTATCCCAGCTTTTAGGTACACCAGCAAGCCTACTAGGCTTCTTCCATTCCTGGGAGACGAGACTGTTGAAATGTGCCTGTGCGGGGAACTCTCAGCGTGGTTTAGCAGCATAAAATAATTCTCCCTGCTGCGGAGGAGGAGCAACAGGGGGAGAGTTTTCAAGCACTTCAAATTAATGGGCTAGCAGCCTGTCAGTAGTATCAGCTGCATCCCAAGGCTTGGACCCCATCATGGGATCATCATGGGATCTATTCTGATCCTCAGACTCAGAGCAGAATTCCCCCTCAGGGGAAAACCCAACAATGTCATCCATCGCTTCAGAAATCATAGGGCAAACATACACATTATCAATCAAATGCCGTGTCTTGCCAATGGCTTTGCGCGGCTCAGAACCCCCCATCCGCCTCTCCAGATCTGCCAATCTAGTAGCAAAATCAGATTGAGCATCCCCGCTAGCGTGCGCCACAACCTGAGCTGTATGTAAGCGAGGGGGAGTAGGCAAGGCCTCAGGGGACGTAGCCCCCAGAAGGGGCATCCCAGACAACTGCGCAACAGTCTGCTGGGCGCAGGAAAGAAAGACCTTGAAGTCACAAGGTACAGGGGAAACCCCACAATCAGTACAGAACCGGCCTTGTCCCAAAGGAACCCCGGACTCATTGTCTTGAGAAGCCTCCATATGGTGATTATCGTGGCTCAATTGGCCAATTGGGAATAATGCTAGAGCAAACCCGGGATGCCCCAATGCACCGCAAGGGAAGTGGGAGGATTTAAGGTATTAAAAAAAAAAAATTCCCTCAATCAAATGTATAGGCCGGTAACCACTAGTTCTAAGAGGATCCCGTAGGACATATATATAACGTAGGAGTAATAAGAAAATATAGCCTGCGAGGGCACTTACAGACCGCGAAAACGGAGACGCCAGCTACGCAGCACCACCGAGACAAGATGACGCCCACATACACCTCGAGGGGCGGGCCGCAGAGGAGTGATGCAAAAAGCGTCACTCGCTGTGGGAGGTGCCTCGGTATATATGGGCCGGGAGGCCACTTTTTCTGCTCTGCAGTCACGTGACATCTGAAGATGAACCACCCATGAATAGGGCTGCAGCGGCCGATGGGCTTGGGATGCCACGCTTATCTGCGAATCCATGGAAGATAGCATCCATCTTCGCAGTCAGACTGCAAGAGAACTCTGGGGATTATTAGGGAAACAGATGCCTTTATATGAGCCGGGAGGAGCCACAAGTTTCGTCTTGCAGTCAACTGCGCCACCTTGTGGCGGATAACCCAATTGTCAAGAATGGAGCGACCCGAGCAGGACACCAGGAAAATACAATTCTATGATTACTCACCTGGTAGAATAGGTATTATAAGTATGCAGCACGTCCTCCTCCAGATGATAATTCCTTACAGATGGAATTACCTCCACCAGAGGGTGCTTGACTGCAGAGATGGCAAAAAGAGGCCCCTCCGGTTCCCATATATACCCGGGACCTCCCACAAATTCCCCAGTATTGAAAAGCAGTAAGGAGAACCAGGAGAAGCCAACAATAAGTAACAATGCTAACCAGGATAACAACCACCATACAGAGGATCCAAGAGAATGAAACCAGGGTGGGGTGGAGCAGGATGTGCTGCATACTTATAATACCAATTCTACGAGATGGGACATCCAATAGCAGTGTCCGTAAGGTAGGGTGAGACCCCAAAAGAAACGCGCAGTTCAAACCACTGCCGCCTGCAGAACTTTGCAGCCAAAAACAGCATCAGCTGAGGCCCGAACATCAACCTTGTAAAACTTGGAAAAAGTATGAACAGAAGACCAAGTAGCGGCCTTGCAAACTTGTTCAACAGAAGCCTGGTGCTGGAAGGCCCAGGAAGCCCCAACAGCACAGGTAGAATGAGCAGTAACACGGAAAGGAGGATCCTTTCCCCTAGCAGAATAGGCCCTAAAGATAGCCTGACAGATCCACTTGCCAATAGTAGACTTAGCAGGAGCCAAACCCTTCTTGGGACCCAAAGGGACCACAAAAAAGGCATCAGTCTTACTGAAAGGTGCAGTAGCCACCAAGCAAACTTAATTCCTGACCACATCCAGGGAATGCAAGGCCCTCTCCTTGGAATTTCCAGGATTAGGGCACAAGGAAGGAAGCACAATGTCCTGATTGAGATGGAATGCAGAGACAACCTTAGGCAAGAAAACTGGTTTAAAGCAAAAAAAACACCTTGTCCTGGTGTCTCTCAAAGTAGGGGGCCTGAATAGAAAGGGCCGCCAACTCCGAAATACGCCTGACAGAGGTGATAGCCACCAGAAAGGCAACTTTAAGAGTAAGAATAGACAGAGCAGCCTCCTGCACAGGCTCAAACAGAGGGCCCTGAAGGGCAGACAAGACCAAATTCAAGTCCCAGACTGGCAAAAGAGGTTTACGGGGGGGGGACGCACATGAGCAACCCCCGGAAGAAGGTCTTGACCAGAGGATGCTGAGCGAAAGATCTCTGGAAGAAAACAGCCAAGGCAGAAGCGTGACCCTTGAGAGTGCTGAGCTGGAGTCCCAGATCCAACCCATGTTGAAGGAACTCCAGGATCCTAGGAATGGAAAACACACGACAGGGAAGGATTTTAAACTCACATCAGTCAATGTAAGTCTGCCAAATCCTATAGTAAATGGAGGAGGGAGATTTCTTCCTAGCCCTGATCAAGGTATTGACTACAGAAGCAGAAAGCCCTTCTTCCCTCAAGATGGAGGTTTCAGCAGCCAGGCCGTCAAAGCCCAAGTTTGTAAATTGGGATGGCAAAGCCGTTCCTGAGTGAGAAGGTCCGGGACCATGGGCAGAGCGTACTGATCTACTGCCAGCTGTACGATGTCTTCGAACCACACCTGTCTTGGCCAGCGGGGGGCCACCAGAATTGCTGGCACCCTTTCTTGAACCAACTTGGGCAGAACCCAAGCAGGGGGAATGGAGGGAAGAGATACAGGAGACTGAACCCCTGCCAGGAGAGAGTCAGAGCATCCACGGCCAAGGCCAGGTGACAGAGACAAAGACTGGGAGCTTGTGATTGTGGCGAGATGCAAACAGATCCACGTCCGGCACCCCCCCCCCCCCCCCCCCAACGGTGACACAGGGAGCGAAAGACCTCGCTGCTGAGGGACCATTCCCCCAGGCGAGAAGTCCCCCTGCTCAGAGAGTCTGCCTCCAGGTTTTCCACCCCCGGAATGTACACTGCTGAGATGCAAGGAACATTGTCCTCCGCCCATGACAGAATCTTGGACACTTCCTCGAAGGGACCCTTGCTCCGGGTCCCTCCCTGATGATTGATGAAGGCAACCGCCGTCTGGTTGTCCGGATGTACCTGGACCGGCCGGCCCTGAAGGTGGAGTCAGTTGGGCCAGAACCAGCTGGACCGCCCTTAGATCCAGAATGTTGAAAGGGCCGTATGCCTCCTGAGGGCCCCACAGCCCCTGGAATTGTAGGGTTTTCCAGAAGCCCCCCCAGCCAGCCAGACTGGGGGCCAGAAAGGATCTGCCCCCCAACAGGTTCCTTGAGTCCAGCCACCACGAGAGGGACCTCCGGGCCGGAGGAGAAAGAACAAAGGCCTGATCCAGAGGCAAGGAACTCTTGTCCCAAACTGACAAGAGGTGGAGCTGAAGAGGTCTCATGTGAAATTGAGCATAGGGAACCGCCTCGAAGCAGGACACCATCTGTCCCACCAACTGCATCCCCTGCCAGATGGAGGGGTGAGGGCAGGACAGAAGGACTTGAGCTTGCAGGGAGTCCACCTTCAGCTGAGGAAGAAAGATCCTGGCTTGAACCATATCCAGATTCATGCCCAGAAAGGAAGTCACCAGAGATGGAGACAGGGAAGACTTGGGGTGATTGATCACCCAGCCGAAGGACTCCAGAATGGTCACCACCCGCTGCGTATCCACCCGCCTGAGAGACTGAGAAGCGATGAGAAGGTCGTCCAGATAGGGAAGAATGTGAATGCCCTGAGGAGAGCCATGACACCCGAGAGCACCTTGAAGACTCTGGGGGCCGAGGTGAGAGCGAAGGGCATTGCCACAAATTGGTAGTGCTGGTCCTCCAGCGCGAACCTGAGGAGTCTCTGATGCCCTGGGAAGTCTGGAACATGCAGGTAAGCATCCTTGATGTCTATGGAGGACATGAAGTCCCCCGGGGCGCAGGGAGCTGACAGCCGAGAGCAGAGTTTCCATGCGAAAGTGCCTTGTCCTGACAAATTTGTTGAGAAGTTTTAAATCCAGGATGGGCCTGATGGAACCATCCCTTTTGGGTACTGTGAAGAGATTGGAATATCATCCCTGACCTCTTTCCCAGAAAGGGACCTGACAGATGACCCCCATGTCCAGAAGGTTTTGCACAGCAAGGAACCAGACCCTGAGCTGCCAGGGGGTCTTGAGGCATCCGAGATCTGAGGAATCTGGAGGGCGGCCAGGCAGCGAACTCTATCTTGTAACCGGAGGACACCACCTCCTGAATCCATCGGTCTGAGACGTGTTGTCTCCAGACCGAGCGAAGAGCCTGAGCCATCCCCCCACCCGGATGGGTGAGGGCGCCCCTTCATGGCAGAGGAGGCTTGGGGGAAGACTTGGGCTTGGAATCCCAGGAAGGACCTGGACGGGCACGTCCTCTACCTCTGCCCCAGAAGTCTCCCCTGTGTCCTGCAAAGGATACCCCTCTCCCAGACCTGGCTCCACTGTAGGAGGGGGTAAAGGCACCTGAACCCCGAAAGGACCAGGGCTGTTTTTTACGTTGAGGCAGCTTGCAACCCTTAGCAAACAGATCCAAGCGGTCACCAAATAAGAGCAGCCCTTTAAATGGAAGCCCTGTGAGAGCTTTCTTAGCAGCGTTGTCAGCTGCCCACTGGCGCAGCCACACACAGCGGCGTATAGCAACCACCAAGGCAGAGGTTCTACTACATACACATCCTAATGGTATCATCCAAGGCAGCATAGCCCTGTGAGAGCTTTCTTAGCAGCGTTGTCAGCTGCCCACTGGCGCAGCCACACACAGCGGGGTATAGCAACCACCAAGGCAGAGGTTCTACTACACATCCTAATGGCATCATCCAAGGCAAAAAGGATATAAGCAATAAAAACATCACAATTTGACAAGGCCCTGAACTCTGCACTAGAAGAATCATCAGGGGCACTCTCCAGCAGACCCTTGAGCAGAGTTCTAATAGCCACAGCCGTAATAGCAGAAGTACAGACGGGGCGCAGAGCAGATCCAACACAGGCAAAGGCATGAGAAGCCAACTGATCAATGCGCCGGTCCTCACTATCCCTCAGGGTAGTAGAATCAGGGGAATGCACCACGGAGGTGTTGGATAACCCCAAGACTGGAGCATCCACTTCTGGGGGGGGGGGGGGACGCACCAGGCGCCACGTGTCGCCTCTTAGCTGGGTCCTTACGGGCCGCAGAGCTAGCAATCAACTTTTCAATGTTAGCCAACCTAGAAGACACGTCAGGTTGAGACTCCCCACTGGTATTCAGCTCACTGGGATTCAAAATCAGGCGAGGGGGGAGTAGGAGAAGACATAGTGGGCACAGGCCCAGTCACTGATAGCCCAGAATGCAGCGCAAGCGCCTGCTGGGTGCAGGGTATACAGACCCACACATCATCACTTACAGGGGATGCCCCACACGCCACACAGCCGGGCTTGTCCCGAGGACCCCTAGTACAATATCTTGTGAAGCCTCCATATGGTTATTATAGTGGCACAATTGGCCAATAGGAATTACGCTGTAAAAGCAACCTGGGATTCCCCAAAGGTCCACCAGGGAAGTGGGAGAATTTTACTAATCAGGCCTCCAATAAAGTTTGAGCAAACTACTAGATGAGGTAGGACCGGGAGAAACCTCTATACAGTTTTCCCGCCTTAAAGACACAAAAAAAAAAAATAATGACACCCCGTAAGCATACAATAATAAAAACTAGAATAGGCCCGCGGGGGCACTCACGGACCAAGGTGGGGAGTCACAGATCACGCCAGGAGAAGAGACCAAAATGGCGCCGGGTACCTCAAAAGGCGGGCCGCCCGATAAACTCCGCCCCCAAGAAAAGAGCAAAGGCATAACGTGTGACTAGCTAGCCAATAGGCGCGCCTGTGGTGACGTCGCCGCTGACCGCCGGAAGGCGCGCGCATCAGCTACAAACAAGGACAACTGACAAAGTAATAGCCAGGGCGCGGAGCCCTGAGACAGTGATAGCAAACATGCAATACACACATATACACCCCTCCAACGAACGGGACAGTGAGGGGGGGGGGGGGGGAGCGGCAGTCAGCTAGCAGAGACCCACCGAGGGCGGGGGGCGGAAGGGACATCGCAAATCAGGCTCACCATAAGCCTGCACCGCCTACCCTTTGTTGGGGGATTGCGGTTGGAGCAAGGCTCCTAAAGCACCTGTCAGAGGTGCTGCCTACCATCACCTGACCAGCGCAGCCAAAGCTGGGAGGCATAGATAAAGAAATGGAACGGGTGGGAATAGTCCTACAGGGCCGCGGGCTGTTAGGCCCCGCTCACCTGCGAAACAAGAGAGCCATCATCTTGTGGCTCGCAGCCGACTGCAGAGAAGATACTGGGGAATTTGTGGGAGGTCCCGGGTATATATGGGACCGGGAGGGGCCTCTCTTGCCATCTCTGCAGTCCAGCACCCTCTGGCGGAGGTAATCCCATCTGTAAGGAATTATCATCTGGAGCAGGACGTGCTGCATACTTAGAATAAAAGATATTCTGGATCAGCACTGCTATGGAGTCTACACTATACATTAAAGATGTGTAGAAATGCAAAGTTCGGCCTTTTGCTTCCACGTTTACATTTCAAATTTATGCTATATCTTAACAACAGCAACAAAGGGGTGCACCACCTATCCAAAAACAACCTGTGCTCACTCTGAATACAAGCCTAAAAAAATTAAGTGGTGTGATGACCATAAGGCATATCAAATAAAGACCACAATGGGAAAGTATAAACCCTAAATAGCTCACCACCCTAAACCCTCACCCTGTGAAGCAGCATGGGAGCCGCATGCTAAGGTGTTCAACTGCCACTACCTCCGTTCTCATCCTATGGGCTGCCCTGAGATCTGTGTGGTATTTTGTTGAATTGCTGCTGGCACATGCACTTTATATATTTTGTCTTCGTTCATTAATTTGTATTTCATTGTTGTAGTTTTCCTGTGGTGGGATTTCTGTGCAATATATGACATGTATGACATACATGTTATTTACACATTATTAGTCTGTACATGAATTGTGTTATATATCTATTGAATATTGCATCACTTTATATCAGTTTCTGCATGAATTAGGTTAGGTATTGGATATTTATGATTGTATCACTGTATTTTTATATTGGTGTGGTTCCTAGTTTTGTATTTTGTAGGGGACATTTAGCACGTGAGCACTTTAATATATTATATTTGATTTACATCTTATTAGAATAGGTTTTGTGCCGGCACAAAAACATTTAGGGTGGTGAGCTATTTAGGGTTTATACTTGCCCATGGTGGTCTTCATTTGATATCCCTTATGGGCATCACAAATTTTTTTTTAAATTTGGAGACAGGGGTTAGTGCAGTAGTTTTTTAAATGTCTTGTGTTATATGTATTTTAGCCTTTTTCTCATGTATCATATTAATTTTTATGATGTGTTGGTGCTCCTCTCTGGGAGGAAGGTGTGTTTTGTGGCACGTCCACTTCACTTTTTTATGCTATATCTTACTTGGACCATGATGGATCTCTTCCCTTTGCAAAACCTTTCTAGCATCCTCAGGAACAAATGGGTTGTTTCCACTAGATCTTTCAAGAATGAACGCGGTTGCTTTGTCTCATCAAATTTTCGAAACAATGCCAAAAATAGTTCTCGGTATTCCATCACATAAAATATATTATCTGAGAAACAAAATTAAAAAAAAAAAAAAAAAATCAGTGTACTTGTAGAAAAAGCTTTTAAATTAAATTTTGTGGACGCAGTCAATCCTAAGTTGCTGATATATGTACACCCAACAATAGAAACTAAACACTAGACAATACATTATTTTCTATATACCATTGTTTAACATGAGACAGTTGCCATTAAAAAACAAAAAGGGTGGGGGTCCAGATAAAGACCTTTCTGGCAAGAAGTTGTCTATGAAGGGTTCGCACCATAAACCGACCTCCAAAGCTGGAGGCAACCTCACCGACGACTGTACCGAAACGTGACTTCACCCCAGAAGCTTCAACCATGCACAGCTCCTTGTAGTACCTTAGAGGCATACCACCACTGTAGCACTGCCAGATTGAATCTGTACCAGTGACTAGGATCTCAGACCAGTGGTGCAGCAACAAAGGTTTGCTTTCTGATGCAGAACATCGATATGCCCTTCTTTTGGAGGGCCAAAGCCTCTGGACTGCCCAACTCTCAAAAAAACAAAAAAAAAAAAAAAAAGAGGAAGAGTTGCAGGCGGAACCCTGAGGAAGAAGAAACAGAAGGCACACCTTCCAAAAAGGCAAGGCCATCGACAATTCTGAGTGGTGATCCCGAGAGGCTTTGCTGCAGAGGATGTGTTCAAGTAAATCTAATTCTCCAAAGGGATGGAATGCACATGCCCATCCTCCTTTGGACACTTGGGAAAGGAAAAAGAAAAAAAAACCTAGGCCGCATTCTTGAGGTCATTTAATATATCCCAGAGACATCTTTGTCAAGTGTCCTTGTCCCCCTGGTGGGTGGACATAGCGCAGCAATCTCCTGTTTGTCCGCTACATAAAACAAACAAATATATGCAAAAACAAGCAGACTCACTTTTAATCACCTTACTGCTTTCCCGTACAGATTCATCCTTTGAGTGATCCATTTCATTGATAGTAGTTAACAGTTCTTGGTAAGATTTTAGGGCAAGATGCATTCTGAAAATACAAACTGAAATTATGCATGTATACCATAATGGTAAAGAAAATGTGTTAGTACTGGTATTAAACAAATATGACCAGAACTGCTGAGTACATGATACATATTGTGGTATTTCAGGTACTCAGCTGTTGAGCCTTTAGTCGATATCAAAATGTACATTTAGTGCACCCTAATCTAAATCAACACCATATAAATCCATGACAAAAATACAATTCTGTGAAATACTCACCTGTAGAATTGATATTATAAGTATACAGTACGTCCTGCTCCAAATGTAATACTTACACTAGGGTTATCCTCCGCCAGATGGCGCTGCACTGCAGAGACCTGCAACACACGCTCCTACCGGTCCCTCAAATACGCGGGGACCTCCCACAAATCCCCAGCATTGAAAAGCAGTGAACGAGAAGCCGAGAGAATTTAACCACCCAAACTGGTAAATATAATAATGATAACAATTACCATACAGGGGATCCAGAATAATGCAAAACCAAGGGTGGGGTGGAGCAGGACGTACTGTATACTTATATCAATTCTACATGTGAGTATTTCACAGAATTGTATTATTCTTAGTATACAGTACGTCCTGTTCCAAATGTAATACTTACACTAGGGACATCCAATAGCAGTGTCCAACAGGTAATACTACAAACACCTGACCACATCCAAGGAATGCAAAACCCTCTCCTTAGCGTTGCTAGGATTAGGGCACAAAGAAGGAAGAACAATATCTTGATTCAAATGAAAAGCAGACACTACCTTAGGCAGAAAATCTGGCTTAAAGCGGAACACCACCTTGTTCTGGTGTCTCTCATAGTATGGGGGAATAGAAAGAGCCGCCAACTCAGATACACGCCTGACCGAAGTAATGGCTACCAGAAAGACAACCTTGAGGGTAAGAACAGCCAGAGCAACATCCTGCATAGGTTCAAAGGGAGCACCCCAGACAAAACCAAGTTCAAATCCCAAACAGGGACCATAGGTCTACGTGGGGAACGCACATGAGTAACCCCCTGGAAAAAGGTCTTAATCAAAGAATGCTGAGCAAAAGACTTCTGAAAAGACAGGGCAGAAACCTGACCCTTCAGAGTACCGAGTTGGAGTCCCAACTCCAACCCATGCTGTAAGAACTCCAGAACCCTGGGGACTGAAAACACCCGACAGGGAAGAGACCTAGACTCACACCAGTCAATGTAGGTATGCCATACCCTGTAGTAGATGGAAGAAGAAGTTTTCTTCCTTGCCTTCACCATGGTATCAACCACCGAGGCGGACAAGCCTTACTCCATCAAGATGGAGGTTTCAGCAGCCAGGCCGTCAAAGCCAGAGTTTGTAAATTGGGATGGTGTAAGGAGCCCTGAGTGAGCAGATCTGGCACCCCTGGCAGAACGTACTGGTCAACTGCCATCTGTACCACGTCTGCGAACCACACTCTTCTTGGCCACATGGGGGCCACCAGAATCACTGGCACCCCTTCCAGAGCAATCTTGCGCAGAACCCTGCCCAGCAGGGGGAATGGAGGAAAGACATACAGGAGCCGAAATTCCTGCCATGACATGGACAGAGCATCCGTGGTCAAGGCCAGAGGATCCTGAGACAGGGAGACAAAGGCTGGGAGCTTGTGATTGTGACGGGATGCAAACAGATCCACATCTGGTAGACCCCAACGGTGACACAGGGACTGGAATACCCTGTTGCAGAGGGACCATTCTCCCTGACGAGAGGTCCCCCTGCTCAGAGAGTCTGCCAGGAGATTCTCTGCCCCCGGGATGTACACAGCCGAAATGCATTGAACATTGGCCTCCATCCATGTCAGAATCCGAGACACCTCCTGGAGGGCCCCCCTGCTCCAGGTCCCTCCTTGATGGTTGATGTAGGCAACCGCCATCCTGTTGTCTGAGCGCACCTACACAGGCAGACCCCGCAGGTGATTGGTCAGCTGATTCAGTACCAACCTGATCGCCGAAGATCCAAAATGTTGATAGGTATGTGGGCATCCTGAGGGCCCCACCTCCCCTGGAACCGCAGGGACTTCCAGAATCCCCCCCCCCCCATCCCGACAGACTGGCATCCGTGGTGACCGTCTCCCAGGAGGGGGCCAGAAAGGATCTGCCCCCCAGCAAGTTCCTGGAGTCCAGCCACCACGAAAGGGACCGCCTGACCAGGGGGGAGAGCACACAGACCCCATCCAGGGACGTTGGGTCCTTGTCCCAAGCTGACAGAAGGTGAAGTTGTAGAGGCCTCAAGTGGAACTGAGCAAAAGGCACCGCCTCGAAGCACGCCAGCATCATGCCCACCAACTGCATTCCCTTCCTGAGGGAAGGATGGTGACACGACAGCAGGAACCTCACCTGCGCAATTAGAGCTTCCACCTTCTGTTGAGGAAGGAAAATCCTTGACTGAACCGTATCCACAATCATTCCCAGGAATGGGGTCACCGAGGAAGGGGACAGAGAGGACTTGGGGTGATTGATCACCCAGCCAAAAGGACTCCAGGGTGGACACCACCTGCTGAGCGTCCAACTCTGCCTGCTGTAGAGACTGGGAGGTGATGAGTATGTCATCCAGGTAGGGCAGCACGCGGATGCCCCTTGACCTGATCAGAGACATCACCCCAGCCAGCACCTTGGTGAACACTCAGAGCTGAAGTGAGACCAAATGGCAAGGCCACAAATTGGTAATGTTGATCTTCCCACGCGAATCTGAGGAACGTTTGGTGTCCTGAAAAATACAATTCTGTGAAATACTCACCTGTAGAATTGGTATTATATGTATACAGTATGTCCTGCTCCAGATATAATACTTACACTTCAGTATTCTCCGCCAGGAGGCGCTGTGCACTGCAGACATGAGAAAACAGGCTCCTCCCGGCCCCTTAAATACCCAGGGACCTCCCACAAATCCCCAGCATTGAAAAGCAGTGAATAAGAAGCCGGGAGAATTCAACCACCAACAAAACTGGAACTATAACAATGATAATCACCATACAGGGGATCCAGAATAATGCAAAAACCAGGGTGGGGTGGAGCAGGACGTACTGTATACGTATAATACCAATTCTACAGGTGAGTATTTCACAGAATTGTATTATTCTAAGTATACAGTACGTCCTGCTCCAGATATAATACTTACACTTGGGACATCCAATAGCAGTGTCCATAAAGCAGGGTGGGATCCCCAACAAAAAAGGCACAGCAGACAGTTAAAAACACTGTCACCTGCAAACCTTGCTACCAAGAGCGACATGAGCAAAGCTCCAACGTCAACCTCATAAAAACCTTTGAAAAGGCATGAACAGAGAACAAGTAGCGGTCTAGCAGACTTGTTCAACAGAAACCTGGTGCCGAAAGGCCCAAAGACACCGAAGCACAAGTAGAATCAGAAGTAAGGCGAGAAGATGATTCTTCCCCTTAAAAGAATAGGCCTGAGTAACAGCCTGACAAGTCCAAACGCTAGCCTTGGCAGAAGCCAAAACCTTTCCTAGGACCAGAAGGGACAACCCATCCAAGTAAAGACCAGGCCAAAGGCCACTTAACCCCTGGAATCAGACGAAATCAGGCACATACAGGATGGAGATGCCCACAAACCCCAAGGGGCATCAGTCCCCCTAAGGGACGAGAGACAAACCAGGAAAACACTTCCAACACCTGTTGAGGGAATGTAGACCCCCTGCTCTCAGCGTTACTAGGAATAAGGCACAGAAAAAAGACAAGATGTCTTGAATACATGAGAATAAGACACCACCTTAGGCAGAAGGTCCGGCGTAAAGTGGAACACCACCTTATCTTGGCGTATATCAAAGAACGAGGGCTAGCAAAACAGAGCCGCCCGCTCAGGCACACGTCTGACTGAAGCAACAGCCCCCAGAAGGACAACCTTGAGGGTAAAAACAGTCAGACAGCATCCGGGATAGGTCCAAAGGGAACACCCCGCAAGGCAAACAGAATAAAACTGAAATCCCAAAGGGGACCATAGAATTACGTGGGGAATACACATGAGTAATCCCCGAAGAATGCTTAACCAAGGAAAAAGTGAGCAAAAGACTTCAATAGGAAGGCGGACAGGGCAGAAACTGAACCTTCAGAGTACAGAGATGGAGAGCCAACTCCAACCCATGCTGTAAAAACTCTATAACCCTGGGAACAGAGAACGCCCAACAGGGGAGAGACCTAGACTCACACCAATCAATATGGGTATGCCATACCCTATAATAGATGGAAGAAGAAGAAGCAGCTTGCTCCTAGACTTCCAATAGTCACAGTCACCGAGAAGATAAGCCCGTCTCCATCAAGATGGATGAATCAGCCGTCAGGCCATCTAGACCAGAGCCTGTAGATTGGGGTGACATAAAAGGGGCCCTGAGTGAGCAGAACAGCACTCCTGACAGAACGTACAGGTCCGCTGACCTCAGTACCACGTCTGCGAACCACACTCCACTAGGCCACCCAGGGGCCACTAGTATCACTGGTCCCCCCTTCCAGAGTAATCTTGCGCAGAACCCCACCTAGCAGGGTGAATGAAGATAAGGCATAAGAATAGAATGTCCAGTTATAACGTAACTAAGCCTCATGACCACAATCAGAATATTCTAGGACAGGGAAACGAGGGCCGAGAACTTGTGATAGTGACGGGGCCCAAACAGATCCACACTAATTGGATCTCATAGTGACACAAGGAGTAGCACATCCTGTCTCAGAAGCAGGGAACGTTGTCCTCCACCCAGATCAGGATC
The DNA here is from genome assembly GCA_027917425.1 of Gastrophryne carolinensis. Taxonomy (NCBI): domain Eukaryota; kingdom Metazoa; phylum Chordata; class Amphibia; order Anura; family Microhylidae; genus Gastrophryne; species Gastrophryne carolinensis. The sequence goes on from CM051236.1 coordinate 165,044,974, forward strand.
AGATACCTTCCAGGAGGATCATCCTGCTCCGAGTCCCACACAGATAATTAATACAGGTCACTGTCGTCAGACAGACCAAGAGCCCCCAAATAGACAGGTCCTGAAGAGGAATAGTCCAGCAAGATTGAGCCAACCTGAAGGCTCACAGTTTCAAAAATCGATAGGTGTATGGACCCCCTAAGGGCCCTACCTCGGAACCACAGGGGATTTTAGAAGAAACCCCCCCCCCCGTCAACTTGCTAAGCTTGGTAACCATGGTACCATGGTAAGGAAGATGCAAGGAAGGGGGTGCCCCCTGACGGGTTCCTTGAGTTCAACTGTCACAAGAGGAACCACTGTACCAAGGGGGAAGGTACACAGACCCAGTTCCAGGGATGCTGGAACCCTGTCCAGTATTAACAATATAAGTTGCAGAAGAGCCCAAGGGAACTGAGTATAAGGGACATCCTCTGAGCAAGCCACCAACGGGCCCACCAGCTGCAAACCTGCCTGGCGAAGGGATGGGGACAGCAATGAAGGACAGAACCCATGCAACCCAATAGTCCACTTCATTGCCGAGGAAGGAAGATTCTCGCCTGAACCGGATCCAAATTCATCCCTAGGAATGGAGTTACCAATTAGGGGGGAAAAGAGGACTTGAGGCGATTGAGCACCCATCCAAATGACTCCCAATAGACCCCGTCAGCCGAGTAACAACTCAGCCCGACGTAGAGATTGGGTAGTGAACAAGGACGCCCGGACGCCCCTTGGTCTCATCAGAGACATCACCCCCGTCAATACCTTGGTGAGCACTCTGGGAGCAGAAGAAAGGCCAGATAACGCCACAATGCAGCAGTGTTGGGCCTCCAACACGAACCTGAAGAGCCTCAGTGCCCAGAAGGCACAGGGATTGAACATAATCATCTTGATCTCCACAGATGGCAAGAAGCCCACTGGGCGCAAGGCGCTGGCGGCCCAGCTAAGAGTTTCCATGCAGAAACTGCCCGTCATTTTAGAATTGCCGAAACATGTGAAAACTAGAATGGGCCAGACTGACTCGTCCTTTTGGAGGAATGTGGAAAGGCTGGTGTAGTGGCCCCTGCTTCTGCCTGTTAAGGGCAACCTGCAAGCGACCCCCAGACCCGTAGGCCGTGCATGGCATGTACCAGCACCTGAACAGAGGCAGGGACCAGGAGTACCCTGAGAATTTTGGGAAAGGCCACGCAGCAAACTATCCTGTATCCAGAGGACACTACCTCCTGAATCCACCAGAATGAGGCAAGATGCCTTCTGATAGGAGCAAGGTGCTGCAGTCATCCCCTCACCCAGATGGGCGAGGGCGCCCCATCATGCTTGAGGGGGTTTGGTGGAAGATTTAGGCTTAACCCCGCCGGAGGGGCCAGGGCGTTGTCTGTCGCTCCTGGGGCAGGAGTCTGCACGAGCCCCCAGGAAGGACACCCCTGGTTCTTGTTTTACACTATGGTAGGGAGGGGGAGGGGTGCCCATGCCCCGAGGGGGCCGAGACGGCCGCCTGCGTTGGGGTGATTTGCCCTTTTTACTAAACAGGTCGAGACGGGCCCCAAACAGGCGTTGCCCTCTGAAGGGAAGCCCAGTCAGAATCCTTTTAGCAGCATCGTCAGCACCCCACTGTCGCAGCCAGACCAAGCGACGTATAGCCACCACAAGGGCAGAAGTCCTCGCACACATTCTGATGGTGTCATCCAGCGCTGAAAGGATACATTTTATAAATATATCACACCTGGAGAGTGCATTAAACACCTCCCAGGGAAGATCCTCAGGGTGATGCTCAAGCATCATTCTTATGAGGGTTCTAGCGGCCACTGCAGTGATGGACAGACCGGGCGCAGCGCCGTTCCTGCACAAGAAAAGGCGTGGGAAGCCAGCCTATCAATGCGCCGGTCCTCGGCATCCCGAAGGATACTATAAGCAGGGGCTGTAATGAAGGGGGGGGTTAGGAACCCCAATGATCGGTGAGTCCACCACGGGGAGTGATGACCAACAATTAACCACCTCAGGGGGAAAAGAGTATTTCCAATCCCAGTCCCCTGGGGCCCCTGAAAGTTTACTGGGACATTCCCATTCCTTGATTACAAGAGCATGGAAGTGAGCCTGCTCTAGAAATTCCAAGCGCGCTGTGGCTGTATGGAAACGCTCCCCTCTCGGCTTGGGAGGCGCGCCAGGGAGCGAGATAGACAGGGCCTTAAAGATCCTAATCAGCAAACCATCGGTGTCAAACTGGCTCCAGTCTTCCTGGCCAGAATAGTCATGACTCCTCGGCCTCTCATCAGATGAACCCGAGTCAGAGAACAGCTCTCCGTCAGACGGAGTACAGGCACGCGGAGTAGTGAACGTCAAGGGCCGCTTCTTACCAGGGCCCAAGCGCTCTGTCGACCCCGCAATAATCTGGTCAGCCGTAGGCAGTCTGGAAAACGCAGCAGGCTGTAACTCCCCACTTGTATGCGACTCAGCAGGAGTGAGATTTAAGCATGGGGAAATAGGAGTATCGAAGCGAGGTGCAGCCACTGGCGAGCCTGATTGCAGGGCCAGTGCTTGCTCAGCACATGGTGCGCAGACTCGTGCTCTGTCAGCATCAGCATAGGGATGTCCACACGCAATACACAGCCGGTCTTGTCCCAGAGGGACCCCGGTCACATAATTCTGAGATGCCTCCATATGGTGATTATCTAGGCACAATATGCCAGTAGGGATTTACGCAAAAGGCAACCCTAGATGCCCCAAAGACCCGCTAGGAATGTGGGAGAAATTTTTTACAAGCCCGCTAAAATTATGTCAGGTCGGGAGAAGCCACCGGAGTCTTTGACGTCTGAAAGACAGAAAAGAGGATAAGAGGTGTCAAAGCCCTGCGCAGCAGAAAAATTGTATAATGAAAGCACCCGCGAGGGTACTTACAGACCAAAGGAGGAGGGGGACTGCAACCACGCACGCGCGAAGATCATCAAAATGGCGCCCAGCGAACCTCGAAGGGCGGGCCAAATCTTTGGTCGTGACGCGGAGCGCACCAAGCCAAGTCCCCACCCACCCCGAAGAGTGCGAAGCTCTGAGGTAGCAGTCAAACACGCAAAGGATAAAAATACCATTTTGTGAAATACTCACCTGTAAAATGGGTATTATAAGTATGTCACACACCCCGCTTCAAGATATCCATAACATGTGGGTAATACCGACCTGAAGAGGGCGTTCCTGCAGAGATGATAGCAAAAAGAGAGCCCCTCCCTGATCCATAAATACCTGGGACCTCCCACTCATCACCCAGTATAAAGAAGCAGTAAGGTAAGGGACCAGGAAGAGGCAAATATAAGTCATAACAACGCAAAGTTCACAATATAAAGGATCCAGAATACAAGAAGGGCGGGTGAAGCGGGGTGTGTGACATACTTATAATACCCATTTTACAGGTGAGTATTTCACAAAATGGTATTATTCTAAGTATGTCACACACCCCGCTTCAAGATATCCATAACATGTGGGACATCCAATAGCAGTGTCCATAAAAGGGCGGGGATCCAAAACAAGGCAACAAGGTACAACTTAAACCACAACAGCTTGCAGAACTTTGCGGCCAAAAACAGCAACCTTGTAAAACTTGGAAAAAGTGTGAACAGAAGACCAAGTAGCGGCCTTACAAACTTGCTCACAGAGGCCTGGTGCTGAAAAGCCCAGGACGCTCCAACCACACGAGTAGAATGAGCAGTAACACGAAAAGGGGGACTCCTCCCCTTGGCAGAATAGGCCCCAATGATGGCCTGACGAATCCATTTACTAATGGAAGATTTGGCAGGAGCCAAACCTTTCCTAGGCCCAAAGGGCACCACAAAAAAAGCATCAGTCTTACGAAAGGAAGACGTAACCACCAGATAATATTTCACAACGCGAACTACATCCAAGGAATGCAACGCCCTTTCCTTGTCGTTGCTGGGATTAGGACATAGAGAAGGCAGAACAATGTCCTGATTCAGATGAAAGGCAGAGACCACCTTAGGAAGAAAATCCGGCTTAAAACGAAAGACCACCTTGTCCTGATGCCTTTCGAAGTACGAAGCTTTAATGGACAAGGCTGCCAACTCAGAAACACGCCTAACCAAAGTGATAGCCACCAAAAAGGCCACCTTCTGAGTAAGTGAAGACAAAGCGACCTCATTCAAGGGCTCAAACGGAGGACCCTGAAGAGCAGAAAGAACCAGGTTCAAATCCCAAACTGGAGCAAAAGGCTTCCTAGGAGGCCGTACATGCGTAACTCCTTGGAAAAAAGTCTTGACCAAGGGATGAAGTGCAAAGGACCTTTGAAAGAACACCGCCAGGGCAGAAACCTGCCCCTTCAGAGTACTAAGTTGAAGCCCCAGATCCAGACCATGTTGAAGAAACTCCAGGATCCTGGAGATGGAGAACTCCCGACAAGAGAAAGACCTACTTTCACACCAGTCAATATAGGACCTCCAGGTCCTATAGTAAATAGTAGAGGAAGAGCGCTTCCTAGCGCTAATAAGAGTCTGAACCACCGCGTCAGAAAGACCTTCCTCCTTCAAGATGGCGGTTTCAGCAGCCACGCCGTCAAAGCCAGCGAAAGTAAATTGGGATAGCGTAGCCGACCCTGGGTGAGCAGGTCCGGCAGTAGAGGCAGAACGAACTGATCCTCTGCCAGCCTTACCAGATCTGCGAACCAAACCTGCCTTGGCCACCTTGGCGCCACCAGAATCGCCGACGCACCCTCCATGGCCAGCTTGCGCACCACTCTGGCTAACATTGGAAACGGAGGGAACAGGTAAAGAAACCCCAGATCCCTCCAGTTCAGGGACATGGCATCCACCGCCAGGGCCAGTGGATCCTGCGAGAGAGACACAAATACCGGAAGCTTGTGATTGTGACGGGAGGCAAAGAGGTCCACCGCCAGGAACCCCCACCTGAGGCAAATCGAGCGAAACACCTGAGGACTGAGGGACCACTCCCCCTGACGAGAGGAGGCCCTGCTCAGAGAGTCCGCCTCCGTGTTCTCCACTCCCGGAATGTAGACTGCTGAGATACACGGGACGTGGCTCTCCGCCCAGTCCAGAATCAAAGACACTTCCCTGAGGGCACTCCTGCTGCGAGTCCCCCCCTGGTGATTGATGTAAGCAACCGCCGTCCGGTTGTCCGACCGGACCTGAACTGGCAGGCCCTGCAACTGATGAGTCAAGCGAAACAGAACCAACCTGATGGCTCTCAACTCCAGAACATTGATGGGCTCGTGAGCCTCCTGCGGGCCCCACAGACCCTGAAACTGGAGGTCCTTCCAAACACCCCCCCAACCAGACAGACTGGCATCCGTGGTGACTGTTTCCCAACACGGCGCCAGAAAGGATCTGCCCTTCAGCAGATTGACGGACCCCAGCCACCATTGCAGGGATCGACGAACTCGGGGAGTCATCAGGAAGGACTGATCCAACGATAGTGGAGACTTGTCCCAAACCTGCAACAGATGAAGCTGAAGCGTCCTCGTATGAAACTGCGCAAAGGGAACTGCCTCGAATGAGGCCACCATTAACCCCACCAGCCTCATCCCTAGCCGGATGGCCGGATGAGGGACCGACAAGAGAAGCCGAACTAACTCCTGAATCAAAAGAATCTTGGCCTGGGGCAGAAACACCCTGGCCTGCAAAGTGTCCAGAGACATTCCCAGAAAGGTCACTACTCTGGACGGAGAAAGGGAAGACTTGGGGTGGTTGATCACCCAACCGAACCTCTCCAGAGTGGACACCACCAACCTGGTGTCCAACTCCGCTTGGTTGAAGGAAGAGGCCATGATCAGAAGATCGTCCAAATAGGGCACAATACGGACACCCTGCACCCTGAGCAGAGCCATCACCCCCGCCAGCACCTTGGTGAACACCCGAGGAGCCGAGGTGAGCCCGAAAAGGGAGTGCCACAAACTGAAAGTGCCGATCCTCCACCACGAACCTGAGAAACCTCTGGTGTGCCGGAAAAATCGGAACGTGTAGATAAGCATCCTTGATGTCTATGGACGTCAGAGAGTGAATAGCCGAGCGCAGCGTTTCCATGCGGAATTTCTGCGGCCGTATGAACCTGTTGAGAAACTTCAGATCCAATATGGGACGGACCGATCCGTCCTTTTTGGGTACCGTGAACAGATTGGAATAAAAACCCCTGCCCTGATCCGAGGGGGGCACTGGGCAAATGACAGCCATGTCCAGAAGATTCTCTACTGCCACCACGAGTCCCTGCGCCGCCAGAGGCTCCGAAGGCATCCGAGACCTGAAAAATCTGGAAGGGGGGCGGAGCTCGAACTCCAGCTTGTAACCGGAAGACACCACTTCCCGGATCCATCTGTCCGAGACCTCTTGATCCCAGACCCAAGAGAAGTGTCGCAGCCGTCCCCCCACCCGCAAGGGTGAGGGCGCCCCCTCATTGCTGAGCTGGCTTAGTAGCCGGCTTGGGCTTAGAGCCCCAACTGTATCCTGGACGGGCACGTCCTCTGCCCCTGCTCCCAGAATCACCTCTGGAAGAGGGGAAGGCAAATCCCCTGCCAGATCTGGCCCCACGAAAGGAGGGGGTAAAGGAAGGCGCCCCCCGAAAGGGACGGCGTTGTTTCTTGCGTTGAGGTAACCTACCACCCTTGGTGACAGAGTCCAATGTCTCTCCAAAGAGCCGTAATCCAAGAAAAGGTAGAGCCGTCAGTGACTTTTTGGACATAAAATCGGCCGCCCACTGGCGCAACCACACCGACCGCCGAATAGTCACCAGCAGAGCAGACGTCCTACCACACATCATCAAGGCGTCATCCAAGGCTGTTAACACAAAAGATAAAAACAACTCACACCGTTTAAGGCTAAGGAACTCTTCACTACCAGGACGAAGCCCGGAGGAGGTCAGGAGATCCTTGACCACAGATCTGGCAGCCAACACCATTAGCGCCGAAGCGCAAACGGGTCGCATGGCTGACCCAACGCTAGCAAAACCATGACAAGCCATCTGGTCAATGCGTTTATCCTCTCCATCCTTGAGGGTGGAACAATCAGGTCTATTTAAAACAGAGGAGTTGGACAACCCCAAAACCGGTGCATCCACCTCGGGGGGGATGCCCAGCGCTTAACCGCCTCCGAAGGGAAGGGATATTTCTTATCCCACCCCTGAGGAATGCCAGGGAGCCGAGCCGGCCTGTCCCATTCCTTAGCAATAATTTTGTCAAAATGCCTTTGCGTAGGAAACTCCAAGCGCGGCCTGGATTCCTCAAACAACTCACCCTTCTGCTGTGGCGCCTCCTCTGGAGGGGAAATATTCAGAACCTCCAACATAAGAGCATGCCGCGGCGCCGGTCTAAGTGACACAGCAGGCGGGTGCAACCGCAGCGTCCAGCGGAGCACCCGCCCTGCTCGTTACAGTGAGACACAGCCAACGGGGGGCCGGCCCCGCTCCCCCATAAGTGTGTGAGAGGAAAGCTCCCCTCACAAGGAGAAAGAACCGGCGCCCCGGCAGTAATGGCGGCCGCGGCGCCGAGATAGTACCAAACACGCACACACATACACCACACAATAAAGTGCAAAGCATAATAAAATGAATAAAATGACTAAAATGATTAAATACTAGCCCTAGGAAAGAGACCCCCAACCCCCACTGTGACCAAAAGGAGGACTGTAGAGGGACCCCCCAGGGGCAAATACCAAGGGACGGGGCATCCCAAACCGGGATTACCAACCCGGTGTAACCGCCTACCCTCTTATTTAGGGTCTCACGGGGGAGCTCTGCTCCTAAGCACCAGAGGTGCCAGTATACCCTCGCTCGGGCCTGCAGCCAAGACTGTGGAGGCACATATCTTATAGTTACCCCGGCTACCTGAAATCCCCCTGTGCAAGGAGGAGCCATCATCTTCTGACTTGCTCGCCGTCTGCAGAGATGGAAAAACTGGGTGATGAGTGGGAGGTCCCAGGTATTTATGGATCAGGGAGGGGCTTTCTTTTTGCTATCATCTCTGCAGGAACGCCCTCTTCAGGTCGGTATTACCCACATGTTATGGATATCTTGAAGCGGGGTGTGTGACATACTTAGAATATAAACTTAGTATAAGCCTTTGCTAATGGAGACGCCGTAGCGTCTGGACGCCGCCGCCGCCGGCCGGCGCAGCACACTTTTAGTAAAGGAAAAGACACAAGCACGGCAGCACCCAATTATAAAGAGCAAGCAGCGCGGCTCTGACACCCAGTTGCAAGTCAAGGGCAATACTACGGCCATAAGCGTGACACCACAGTACACCGAGACCGCCACACACATACCCCCCCATCTCTTTTCCCCCGAACTATGGGGGAAACGAGGGAGGATGGCGACCCTTTACACAGGGTCCACCGTTACACGGGGCATGGGCAATAATGCGGGAGGGGCATCCACTAGAGGCTCACCATCAGCCTAAACTGCCTACCCTTTGGTGGGGGACTGCGGTGGAGCATGGCTCCATAAGCACGCATGGTGCTGCCTACCTTCACCCGACCAGCGCAGCCCAGGCTGGGAGGCACATCACAGGGAGGACGGGTGGGAATAATCCAATAGGGCCGCAGGCTGTAATAGCCCCGCTCACCTGCGAGAGAGTGATACTTCATGTCTTCGCAGTCAGCACTGCAGAGAAATCTGGGGATTTGTGGGAGGTCCCTGGGTATTTAAGGGGCCGGGAGAAGCCTGTTTTCTCATGTCTGCAGTGCACAGCGCCTCCTGGCGGAGAATACCCAAGTGTAAGTATTATATCTGGAGCAGGACGTACTGTATACTTAGAATACACAGGGATGTGAAGGTAAGCGTCTTTGATGTCCACAGGCGTCATGAAGTCCCCTGGGCACAGGGAGCTGATGGTCGAGCGCAGAGTTTCCATGTGAAAACGCCTGTTCCTGACAAATTTGTTGAGGATCTTTAAATCCAGAATGGGCCTGACTGACCCATCTTTTTTGGGAACTGTGAAGAGGTTGGAATAGAACCCCTTGCCTCTTTCTCTTAAAGGGACCCTGCAAACAACCCCCAGACCCAGAAGGCCTTGCACGGCCTGCACCAATACCTGAGCTGAGACAGGGTCCTGAGGGATCCGGGACCTGATGAATCTTGGGGGGGGTGAACAGCAAACTATCTTGTAACCGGAGGACACTACCTCCTGAATCCACCGGTCTGGGACGTGATGCCTCCAGACGTGTGCAAAGTGCTGTAGCCGTCAGCAGCCCACTGGTGCAGCCAAATCGTGCGGCGTATAGCCACCACCAAGGCAGAAGTTCTGGCACACATCCTAATGGCATCATCCAAGGCAGATAGGATAAAATTTACAAACACATCACAGTTAGTGCATTAAATACCTCAGGTAGCAAATCATCAGGAGCACCACCAAGTACACTTCTGATCAGGGACCTGAGCGCCACAGATGTAATGGCCGAGGCGCAGACCGGGCGCAGCGCCGTCCCCACAAATGCAAAGGCATGGGACACCAATTGGTCAATGTGCCGGTCCTCGGCATCCCGCAGAGTAGTAGAGTCAGGGGAGTGCATGACAGAGGTGTTGGACAACCCTAGGGCATCCACCTCGGGAGGGGATGACCAGCACTTAACCACATCAGCAGGAAAGGGATACTTTCTGTCCCAACTCTTAGGTATACCGGGAAGCCTACTGGGACATTCCCACTCCTTAAGCATGAGATTATTGAAATGAGCTTGCTCAGGAAATTCCAAACGAGCCTTAGCAGTATGAAAAAGCTCACCCCTTTGCCTAGGAGCCGCAACAAAGGGGGGGGGGGGGGGAATGGACAGAACCTCAAAAATCTGTACCAGCAGTCTGTCAGTATCATCCGGGGCCCAGAGGTCAGAGCCACCATCGTCATGACCCCTGGGTCTCTCAACAGATGACCCTGAATCGGAAAACAGCTCCCCTTCGTCCGAGGGGGTATAGTCACATAAATGCAAATACTCCTCAGATTCCATAGGAAAAAGAGTGACATCAGGGGTTAAATGACGCTTTTTATCAGTGGCCTTACGCGCTAAAGTATTAGCAATCAATTTTTCAACACTGGCCAGTCTAGCAGACACATCAGGCTGAGAATCCCCGCTTGTATGCAAGTCAGTGGGAGTGAGACTAAAGCTTGGGGGAGTAGGTGAAGTGAGACGAGGTGCAGGCTCAGCCACAGGAAGGCCAGATTGCAACGTTAGCACCTGCTGTGTGCAAGGAACACAGACCCGTGCATTGTCACCGCTAATAGGCGATACCCCACAAGCTACACACAGCCAGGCTTGTCCCGAAGGAACTCCGGTCACATTATCCTGAGATGCCTCCATATGGTGATTATAAGGCACAATATGTCAGTAGGGATTGATGCTATAAAGTAACCCTGGATGCCCCAATAACCCGCTAGGGAAGTGGGAGTAATTATACTAGACCCAACTATCAATTTACACCAGGCCGGGAGAAGCCAATGGGTTCACCCGTCTGAAAGACACAATGAAAAGAAGGAGTTAGAGCCATACACACTAAAAATGAGCATAAAACCGCCCGCAAGGGCACTTACGGACTGCGGTAAGTAGAACCCTGACACGCGTGCACGACCAGACAAAATGGCGCCTGGAGTACCTCGAAGGGCGGGCCAGAGCGAGCCGTGACGCAGAGCGCGCCAAGCCAGGCCCCGCCCCCTCCGAAGAGCGCGAAGCCCACAGACAAGCAGCCAATGAGAACGCAGAAGCGTCTGAGGTAACGCCGCCGCGGAACATCCGAATGAAGGAAGAGACGCGTGCGGTGGCGGCATTTTGCAAATAGTAAAACGAAAAAGTCAGTGCGGCGGCTGACACCACATATACTAGTCAAAAACAGACAATACACCGTATGAACGAATCACAATACACACTCACCCCCCCCCCCCCCCTCCTTCTTAACCCCCCGAAGGCTACAGGGAGAATGAGGGAGGACAGCGGCCCTCTGTACAGGACCCACCGCTACACGGGGCGATAATGCGGGAGGGGCATCCCATAAAGGCTCACCATCAGCCTATAACGCCTACCATTTGGTGGGGGATTGCAATGGAGCAGCGCTCCTTAAGCACACATGGTGCTGCCTACCTTCACCCGACCAGTGCAGCCCAGACAGGGAGGCACATCACATGAGAACGGGTGGGAATAGTCCAACAGGGCCGCAGGCTAATAGCCCCGCTCACCTGCGAGAGAGTGATAAATTCATGTCTTCGCAGTAAGCACTGCAGAGAAATCTGGGGATTTGTGGGAGGTCCCCGGGTATTTGAGGGGCCAGGAGGAGCCTGTTTTGCATGTCTCTGCAGTGCAGCGCCATCTGGCGGAGGATAACCCTAGTGTAAGTATTACATTTGGAGCAGGACGTACTGTATACTAAGAATAGTAATATATTTATGCAATCACACTGGCACTGTATATAGGTCTTAAAGTGGACCAACACCCAGGGGTGATCGGCCCGGGAATCTATAACATCCCCGGGCCGATCACCTCCCTCACCGCGGGGCATCAGAGATCGGGATGTCCCGCGGGGTGAAACCCCCCCCCCCCCCCAAAAGCCCCAAAAAACCTTACCTTATCGGCGACGGATCAGCCGCCGCCGCCTCCCGCGCGCCCCTCTAGCAGTGCACGTGCCCTGTAAGAGGGACGCGCGGGAGGCGGCGGCTTATCCGTCGCCAAAAAGGTATGTTTTTGGGAGCTTTTGGGGGGGTTTCACACAGCGGGGCATCCTGATCTCGGATGCCCTGCTGAAGTGGACCAACACCCAGATAGTGAAAATCCTGGGTGTTGGTCCACTTTAACATTGAAAAAAGCCATTTTATATATTCAGTTAGTAACAAGCAATAAGAAAGCAAACCCCAGGATAGTCTAAAACAACCAAATAAATGTATGTAACTTAACATTAAAAGCCCTGGAGGAGCCGATGGCTGTGGTCGAATGAGCAGCAAGTTTGAGTGGAGGGGGTGGACGTTCACCTAGAACGCGAAGTAGCTTATCCAGTTGCTGGTGTTCATCTTAGAAGCTAGGAGGCCCATCAGTCCAAAACCATGAAAAAAGATGCAGGCTTTCTACAAGAGACTAAATGCAACTTCCACTCCCTGGGGAGAGAGGGGTTAGGGCACAAAGCTGGTACGGAAATAGCCTCATTGATGTGGAAGGAGGATACCAGAGCCGGCTAGCAAAATATTACCTTATCCCTGCATAGAACAAGGTAGGGATACCCAGCGGATAGCACCACTAAATCAACCTACGTACAAATGTTCTCACCACTAGGAATTTTACCATTTGAGAATGAAGAGCCTCTGTAAAATATTAAGGAAACATGTACAATAATGCAGTGCTAAAATTCTAGTGCAAGAAATAACGGTGGTGCCTGGTCCACATCTGATCATGTGTCTCACTAAGGCCTTGCCATGCCATGTCTCCTCAGCATAGACAAGACCCCTGAATCCACACCATTTACTATAACCATGGTGGTCCGCAAAAAAAAGATCCCACAGCCACAGAAAAAAAAAAGAAAGATTGGAATCTCACCTGCGTGCCCAAGAGGTAGCCTCCTTTTTGTCCATGAGCATCATCTCATAGTAGTTGGTGAGATTTTGCTCTATGAAATGGAAAGTCCTTACGCTGACAGTTTCAGAAACCAGTTCTGGTCGGAAACGGAAGAGGCGGTTAAAAGCCATAAAGAAAGCCATAGACCACAAGTAATACGTTTCATCATGCTGTTGAGCCTTTTCACGAATCAAATGATCCTACAGAAACAAAGAACAAAAAAAGGCCAAATTGAGATTATAATCTATTGAGATAATAATTAAGGGACATTCAAGGCAAAGCATTAACCCTTTAAATGCCAAGCACGTAGTTTCTACACATTTGCTTCTCCTACCGCAAAGCACGTAGAAACTACATGCGTGCCATTTTACCCTGTTACTGTAAAAATAATTTGAAAAATAGCTCACCTCGGCCCTGGATTTAACACTGAGGGTCTCCTCTCCCCCTGGGGGGCATCCTATCCCCACCCGGGGTCTGCCCACAATATTTTTAATATTTTTTTATTTAACCCTTTATACTGTAGATGATAGTTGTATTTTATTTGTAAATGGTGTGAAGTGCTCTTTTCAATTTGAGGGGGGGGGGTCTCCTGGGCAGAAACAAGGGGCTACCAATACATATGTGGTACAGTTGTTTATTTCAAATGTAAAAGGTTGTTTTTCTTAAAAAACTGCAAGGTGCGCATAGCAGTTGTATTTTATCGGAAAACCTCCTAAGCACAGTTTCAGTAGATACCCTCCTGGGCAGGAAAGGGTGTCTACCAATACATATGTGGTACCGTTGTAACCACAACAAATGGGGCTTTTACGCGAAATGATATTTTATTGAAAAAAGTACATTTTTTTATTACCAAAAAACACTGCAAATTGTAAAAAATAGTTTTTTTGCACATATTTCACCCAAAAATATTGGCAATACACTGCAAAATTGACATTTATGTTAAAGCCTAGGCTGAAAAAAAATCCCCGTTAAAATCGTTCATGACTCCTCACGGAGAGATGGAGGCTTCACCCCCTGGGAGGAAACACAAACTGAACAGATGTTAAACCCCACCTCTTCCTGTTCACCTCAGTATTAGTAAAGTAACAAAGGTAAACCATAGGACAGTGGAAGGGAACTAAGCCATTATTTTTTAAATAATTAAAGCTCTTCCTTCTAAAAGTGATCTGCCCTAGCCGGCATGTTGGGGGGCACTATATCTTGGGGCCCATTATTAGATGTCTGGCATCTCTGGCAAAAAATTCAAGGATCAGATCTCAGTATGTCCCTATCTGGGAGAATAGAACAGTAGGGTTCCTTTATTGATGCAAGTCACATACCCGCCTGGCTGATCTGATGGCAGACAAGAAACAAAATTTCAAACCTTCTCTGGTACATCCTCCAATGCACAAATGAAGGTCCCAATACCCCTTTTAAAACAAACAGTAAGTCCCCCTGTTGGAAAACTTTTAAGGGTAACTGTCTTTATATACGTAGTTGATTTCTTGATGCTGTCCTCACTGGCAGGCTAGAAGGACTGATAAGCTTAAAGTGGACCAAACCCCAGGGGCATCCGAGAGCGGGATATCCCACGGGGTGAACCCCCCCCCCAAAGCCCCAAAAAACCTTACCTTATCGGTGACGGATCAGCCGCCGCCGCCTCCCACGCGCGCCTCTAGCAGTGCGCGCGCCCGCGCCAGCCGTTTGTGAATGGCCGGCGCGGGCCCTGTAAGAGGGACGCTCGGGAGGCGGCGGTTTATCCGTCGCCGAAAAGGTAAGTTTTTTGGGGCTTTTGGGGGGGGTTTCACACAGCGGGGCATCCTGATCTCGGATGCCCCGCTGAAGTGGACCAACACCCAGGATAGTGAAAATCCTGGGTGTTGGTCCACTTTAAGTCTGAGTCCTACTACTAATCCTTTTTCGAATTCTTCCTGTAGGATTCTGAGGACTGCTGGAATATTGTCTTTGTTCAGTTTGTTGGCTTCACAAAACAAAGAAAATACCATTTTGTGAGTACTCACCTGAAAAATGGATATTGTTGGTGTGCCACACACCCCGCTTCACTTTTAAATATTCTTCACTTAATGGATTAACTCACACTAAGCTACACTTGTCAGGTATGCACCACCTATACAATCCCATAAATGGCAGGTGCCAATTAGAGGGACCTACTAATCACAACTCTCTTTATCTGGTGAGACCCCAGGGCTGGCCCACCACTCGGTCCACAAATGCTAATTGCACACTGCTAAATCTGATATCAAATTTATTAAAGCATAAGAAATTCATACATAATACCAAATACAAAAGACAACATATATACACACAGTTAAAAAACACTTATTAAAACCCAAATTAAGTGGGGAGGAACTCCAGGGCTATATAACTATTACAATAATTAATAAATTAATCAATCAACAATAATAATAGCGAACATCTCATAATGCAATGGCGCTTATGAAAAGTGCTGAGTGCATAAAGTGCCTAGTGTCTACTTATAAGGTGCTCTATTAATATGTGAACAATTACACTGCTAAGAACTCGCAGTGTTTACAAACAAGTTTGTGCAATCATGCATTATATACAAAGAAAGTGCCACGTGCAAAAAAAGGTCAGTGCATCTACTCTAAACCTAAGCCTAAATAGTGCTACTACAATATCTGATAAGCGCCACTTAAAATTCCTTCTTTCATTCAACTTTCGTCTTCATATTCCTCTCGCCCACGATCATTGTGTACAGCCCTTCTCCTCTGTGACACGCACCCGGGGTTTGAACGTCATTTCCGCCTGTGCGATCTGGGGGGGTATTTAACATGCCGGCATTCTCAACCCAGACACCCGAGCGAAGTGGTGGAGGACCACGCAGCGCGCCGGTGAGGTAAGTGGGGAGGACAGGGGGCTCTGGTCGGTACTTCGCAGCATTATTTCTGACTGCGAGTGTAGTTTTATTTACAAATTATTGCTTACACCATATGTGAGTGGCGCTTATCAGATATTGTAGTAGCACTATTTAGGCTTAGGTTTAGAGTAGATGCACTGACCTTTTTTTGCACGTGGCACTTTCTTTGTATATAATGCATGATTGCACAAACTTGTTTGTAAACACTGCGAGTTCTTAGCAGTGTAATTGTTCACATATTAATAGAGCACCTTATAAGTAGACACTAGGCACTTTATGCACTCAGCACTTTTCATAAGCGCCATTGCATTATGAGATGTTCGCTATTATTATTGTTGATTGATTAATTTATTAATTATTGTAATAGTTATATAGCCCTGGAGTTCCTCCCCACTTAATTTGGGTTTTAATAAGTGTTTTTTAACTGTGTGTATATATGTTGTCTTTTGTATTTGGTATTATGTATGAATTTCTTATGCTTTAATAAATTTGATATCAGATTTAGCAGTGTGCAATTAGCATTTGTGGACCGAGTGGTGGGCCAGCCCTGGGGTCGCACCAGATAAAGAGAGTTAATGGATTAACTCACCGCCAGGTGACGCAGTGCAGAGAGGAAGTCTTGTAACGAGCCCCCTTCCGGCCTACATATACCTGGTACCTCCCTCACCAGTATATTAAAAAGCAGAAAGACAAGGTACCAGTATTCCACCAGCAACCTCAAAATCAATTTGATATAAATAAAAAGCTTCACCATATAAAGGCTTCGGAAATACCGAAAAGGGTGGGAGTAAAGCGGGGTGTGTGGCACACCAACAATATCCATTTTTCAGGTGAGTACTCACAAAATGGTATTATTCTTGGTGTGTCACACACCCCGCTTCACTTTTAAATATTCTTCACTTAATGGGACATCCAAAAGCAGTGTCCACAAGGGATGGGCATCTCAAGGCCAGGTGAAGCATAACTTAAATGACTGCAGTCTGCAGAACTTTGCGGCCAAAAACAGCATCCGCTGAGGCTCGCACATCAACTTTGTAAAACTTAGAAAAAGTATGAACAGAAGACCAAGTGGCGGCCTTACAAACTTGTTCAACAGAAGCTTGGTGCTGAAAAGCCCAAGACGCCCCAACGGCGCGAGTAGAATGAGCAGTGATACGAAAAGGGGGAACTCTTCCCTTAGCAGAATAGGCCGCAGTAACGGCCTGACGTATCCACTTGCTAATGGCAGATTTGGCTGGTGCCAAAGCCTTCTTAGGCCCATGGGGCACAACAAAAAAGGAATCCGTCCTACGAAAAGGAGACGTGATAATCAAGTAGTACTAAACACAGCGTACTACATCCAAACAATGCAAAACCCTCTCTTTGTCATTCTTAGGATTAGGACACAAGGAGGGAAGAACAATATCTTGGTTCAAATGAAAAGCAGAAACAACCTTAGGAAGAAAGTCTGGCTTGAACCGAAAGACCACTTTAACCTGATGCCTCTCAAAATAAGGCGCCTGGATAGACAAGGCCGCCAGCTCTGAGACACGCCGGACAGAAGTGATAGCTACCAAGAAGACAATCTTCTGAGTCAGGGTAGACAAAGCAATATCCTGCAAAGGCTCAAAAGGAGGAGCTTGAAGAGCAGAAAGAACCAAATTCAAATCCCAAACAGGGAGTAATGGTTTCCTGGGAGGCCGCACATGCGTAACCCCCTGGAAAAAAGTTTTAACTAAAGGCTTAAGCGCAACACGCTTCTGAAAAAAGATAGATAAGGCAGAGACCTGCCCTTTTAACGTACTCAGCTGGAGACCAGAGTCCAGCCCTGATTGTAAAAACTCCAGAATCCTGGAGACCGAAAAGACCCTACAAGGAAAAGATCTTATCTCACACCAAGCAATATAGGCTTTCCAAGTCCTATAGTAGGTGATGGAAGAAGACCTCTTCCGGGCACTGATCAGAGTCTTAATGACTGAATCAGAAAGACCCTCCTCCTTCAGGATGGAGGTTTCAGCAGCCAGGCCATCAAACCCAGCACTGGTAAATTGGGGTAACACAATTGACCCTGAGTGAGCAGATCGGGCCGAAGAGGCAGAACGAACTGGTCCACTGCCAGCTGAACGATGTCTGCGAACCTCACTCGTCTTGGCCACCTTGGAGCCACGAGAACGGCGGATACCTTTTCCAGAGCCAACTTCCGAAGCACCCTGCTCAGCATGGGTATCGGAGGAAACAGGTATAGAAATCCCAGAACTCCCCAGCCCAGGGACATGGCGTCCACTGCCAGAGCCAGAGGATCCTGGGAGAGCGACACGAAGTTCGGGAGCCTGCGAGAGGCAAACGGGTCCACCTCCGGGGTCCCCCATCGGAGACACAGTGAGCGAAACACCCGAGGATGGAGAGCCCATTCTCCCAGACGGGGAGAGCCCCTGCTCAACCGGTCCGCTACCTGGTTCTTCACCTCTGGAATGTAAACCGCCGAGAAACAAGGAACATGGGACACCGCCCAGGTCAGGATCAGGGACACTTCTCTGAGAGCACTCAGACTGCGAGTCCCTCCCTGATGACCGATGTAAGCAACCGCTGTTTGATTGTCTGAACGCACCTGGACCGGAGGGCCCAGAACGTGCCGAGTCAGGAGAGCAAGCACCCGACGGATGGTTCTCAGTTTCAGAATATTGGTGGGTAAGTGGGCCTCTTGAGGTCCCCACTGCCCCTGAAACTGCAGCTCCTTCCAGAATCCGCCCCATCCCGACAGACTGGCGTCCGCGGTGACAATTTTCCAAAGGAGGGTCAGGAAAAACCTGCCCTACACCAGATTGGTCGAGACCAACCACCACAGGAGGGACTGCCGGACCCGGGAGGATAACTGGAAGGCCCGATCCAGCGACCGAGGCTGCTGGTCCCAAGACGCTAACAGAAAAAGCTGAAGCGTTCTCGTGTGAATTTGGGCAAAAGGAAGAAACACTCTGTGTTGATGAGAGTCCAGGCCGGGACGAACCGACCCATCTTTCTCGGGGACTCGAATTCCAGGTCGTAACCGGCCGACACTACCTCCTGGATCCATCTGCCTGGAACCACTTGGTTCCAAACCTGGGAGTGGTGCAATAGTCCCCCCACCCGCACGGGTGAGGGCAGCCCCTCATTGCTGAGAGGGCTTATCAGCAGGTTTGGGCTTGGTGCCCCAGGACTGAGTGGGCCGGCCACGGCCCCTCCCCCGAGTCCAACCTGCACCTCTGGTAGCGGGAAAGGAAGCCCCCCTGCCCGCTCTGAATCCTCGAAAGGAAGGCCTACCGGAACCTGCCCCCCTAAAGGGGCCACGAGGCCTCTTGCGTTGTGGCATCTTACCACCCTTTGCGACTGAATCAATTTTCTCCCTAAACAGACGCAACCCCAAAAAGGGGAGAGCTGTGAGCACCCACTGACGCAGCCATACTAACCGGCGAATAGCCACCAGCATAGCCGCTGCCTTGCTACTCATAGCCAGCGCATCGTCCTGAGCGGATAGGACATAGGAAACAAAAGATTCACACTGCTTAAGCGCAGTAAACTGTTTACAAGCGGGACTGAGATCCTCATATAGCCCCTGAATTAAAGACCTAATCGCCAATAGAAGAAGGGCTGAAGCACACACCGGGCGCAACGCTGACCCGGAATAAATAAAACCATGGCGCGCGTATTGGTCAATCCGACGATCTTCCCCATCTTTAGGGACAGTGGTCTCAGCAGACTGTACCATAGCCGTGCTGGAGAGCCCTAGCACAGGGGTATCGACGTCAGGAGGGACAGACCAAAGCTTTACCAACTCTGGCGGAAAAGGATAACGCTTTTCCCAACTGGAAGGGATTCCAGATAACCGCGTGGGATGTTCCCATTCCTTAAGGACCACCCTCTCAAAGTGGTGTTGTCTGGGAAAAACCCAATGCGGCTGAGGCTCCTTAAACAACTGACCCTTTGGCAGGGTGACAGCCTCAGGTGGATCTAAATTCAAAATTTTAAACATTTGAGCCAGAATGGAGGGGGTGTCAAAAACAACCCCCTCCGACCAATCGCATCAGCCTCAAGCTGATCTGCAGGCTCATCTGACTCCAACAGGAATTCTTCCTCGTTCGGGGATCCATCGGACCATTCCACAGGCTCACATAACTCGTCCTGTGGAGCCGAAGGTACCGGAGTCAGGTGCCTCCGTTTTGCAGCGGCCTTTAACCCTGCTTTAACGGGCACTACTTTCCGGGGGCTGGCCGACCGTGCCGCCACCTCGGACTGCGAATCCCCACTTTTGACAGTGTCATGCGGGGTCCGGAACAGGGAGGGCGAGGTAGGCGATGATGAAGGTTGCGATGGGCCAGCAGCCGAAGCAACAGACTGGCGCGCAATGCTCTGCTTTGCACAAGGGATGCAAATAAAGACATCATCAGCTGGGAGTAGAACCCCACAACTTACGCACCCCCCGAATGGCTCAGAAGAACCATTTCCGGCAATAACGTAAGCCTCCATATGGTGATTTATGGTATTCGCAATTTTTGGGCTTTAAGGCATAAGCCAACCCGGGATGCCCCCTTATTTGTAAATGTCCCGGAAGGGAGGATTTTTATTTATATATTTTTTTTTCCCCAAAAAGGAAGGTCCCCCTTAATAATCTATATATAAATATAGAATATATATATATATAGAATATATATATATATATATATATATATATATATATATATATATATATTTTTTTTTTTTTTTTTTTTTTTTTTAAATATATATACACAAGTATATATAAATAAATATGTCCCAATTTAGGAGAAAAAGAGACTAGCCAGGCAATAAAGAACTGGGAGGCTACTAATTGAAGGAATCCCAGGATCTGTGGGGAAAAAACAACCAACAGTAAAAACCCCCAGAAACCAATGGCAACATGCAATATAACATACATACACAGCACCAAGTGCTTTGAAGAGGCAATAAAACTGGCCTCTGATTTTTCCTCCTTATATATTTTTCCCTTTTTTTTTTTTTTTTTTTTTTCAAAACAAAAGTATATTTCCATTAAATATATTACTTTTTAATAAACAGTCAAACCCATAAAAATATAGACGGCCCCACCAGGTGAGGCCGCTTACCTGCCCCAGTAAGGCTTCCAAATCCCAACACCCAACCAAAGAGGTGGTGGAGACAGGCAGAAAATGTCAGCGAAGGCGGGAGTGGCCGATTAAAACAAAGGAGAAAAGCGGAGGGGGGAGGGGAGCTGGATAAGGTGAGAAAAGCGCAGGCAGCCAAAAGCAAGCCTGACACCATACAGCCTGCCCTGGTCACCCCTAAAGCTCTGGCTCTACAGGCCAGCAGCAGCCCGCAAAACAGAGACTGCCATATAAGGAGGAATCAAAGTCAGGCCATATGCACACTCACTTGCAGTGAAGCCTGACAACGTTGAAATAAGCAAAACACATGAACATACAGTAAACCATACACACAATACACATCCCTCTACCCCCCCCCCCCCCCATAATGAAGGGAGAAGGGACCGTAACGGGAGAGAAAGGGGCTACGGGGACCCTCGGGACAGGGGCATCCCATTTCCGGATCACCATGCCGGATAGCCGCATTGCCCCACGCATGAGGTCGAGCGGAGGAGATAAGCTCCTAGGCACTTAAAGTGCCATCTACCATTTGCCCAGTGAGCAGCCTAGGCTGGGAGGCTTCCATTCCACCATCAAGGTATAAACACTCAAACCGAGCAGAAATAGACCAAAAGGGGGGTGCCGGGGTAAGACCCCGGCTACCTGTAAGCAGGAGACTTCAATCTTATCGTTAAGCAGAGAGAAAAATACTGGTGATTGAAGGGAGGTACCAGGTATATGTAGGCCGGAAGGGGGCTCGTTACAAGACTTCCTCTCTGCACTGCGTCACCTGGCGGTGAGTTAACCCATTAAGTGAAGAATATTTAAAAGTGAAGCGGGGTGTGTGGCACACCAAGAATATACATTTTATTTGGTGGTCAATTCTTGACTTTCCATGAGAATCTCATCACTCTGGCCGAGCAGACCTTCCTTTCTAAGGTGGCCCTCTTAGATCCATGTTGTTAGTTAAAGATTTACTGGCTCTGAATGCAGAGTGGGACCCTGATGAGCAAGTTCGGAATATTTGGTAGATGCCATGGCCCCTTCACTATCCTTTTCAGCTCAGAGAACCAGGATATTCCTGGCAAAAACAAAAATGGGGCTAGGAGAACGCTGACCTTTTTCCTGCGCCATCTTCCGGATAATTTGTGGCATCATTTTGAAAGGAGGGAAGGCATAAGCTGGTGGAATTTCCGGGAATGAGCCAGAGCAGCCACTGCTAATGCATTGCCTCCCCCTTGTCACTGAGCAAAACATTTCTCATTTTAAAGTTGTTGGTAATGGCAAAGATCTATATCTGTGGAAGACCCCTTGGAGTTACCCTCTGAAGGAAAACCTCCTGGTTTAGGCACCACTAGATCTCTTGAACCCTGACCCAGGTTTAAAATCTGCAATAGTTTTTAGGCTACTCTATAAAGTGAATTGCCACTATTGACAGGACCTGTTCCTGTTAGATAGATTTATTAGTGTTAAGGACTTGGTCCCACCCTGGTGATTTAGGAATGCTGCTGTGGAGGCATTGTATGACCAGATCTGGACTTCTCAGCCTGAGATATCTGGTATAAAAGGATTCAGTACTTGTTTGAACACCAAAAGTTCCCTGAAGTTGGAGGATCTGCCTGCTACGCATGGTGGCCCCTTTGCCTGGACCGGTTGACTCTCCTGGTGTGCTCCCCAACCCCAGGAGCTAGTGTCTGTTAAAATGATCTTCCTCCTCTTAGGATTACTGGAACGGTCTACAAGGGGAGACCCTCTAGAATATACGTCTCCATCATGATTCTATGATCCAGTGAGTCTGGACACCTGTCCCATGAGATAGGAGGAATCTCATATGGAGCTGAGCCAATGGGACACGTGCCGCCCTGAGACCGAGCAGGTTCCTAATTTCTCGCAGAGAAAACTGCAGAGAATTGATGAATCTTTGGGTCATCGTCACAATGACCTGTATTTTTTTTCTGCAGAAGCAGAACCACTTGAAGGATATTGTCTATATTGTACCCAAGGAATATGTAAAGATGACTGGACATAAAGACTCATTTTTACGAAACAGACAACCCAGCCCAAGGTCCTTAGAAGTCCTTTCCAGGGCAATTCAAATAGCTGCACATAATAATCAATCTAATTTTTTCTAACTCCTGTTGTGGTAAATTTTAAAATCAAACAGAGCAAATGTAAGTGCTGACACTGCTTCAGTATTATGCATGCAGATGGGGTAAGTGAGTTTTGGGGAGTTTTCTTTCCCCATTGTGCCAGGCTGTTCCAGTTTAAATAGGTCAATCAGAACAGCCCAATGTAAAGCCTGGCCTAACCTATATAAATATAGGTTATCAATATGATCTTTGTTAGAGAGCACCATTAAGTTACATGGTGCTGTACAAGTTAGACATTACATGTCGTAATACACTATTCATGCCCATGGTATTACTAACCAGAAGTGCAACAAAAGGGAATATATATATATGTAAAAAATGCTAACAGCCACTAGTAATAACACTGTGTATTCTACAGAAACAGAAAGCTGAGATTAGAGCAATGTGAATTACAGAGCAGCCATATGCCTTACGCCTAGAACAAATAGAGGTTAGAAGCACAGGGATAGCACTAGTCAGCTTCAGTCCCTAAAGAAGAGCTGCCGTCAAAAAACATATTTCAGATCCTTAGAAGGATTCTAATATAGTAAGGCATAATCAATCATGGAAGCCTATTGGGGACAGGAAGTTGCTGCGCACTGCAATGAAGCATGTCTTCATGGAAGCAATGCAGCCTCTGTATGTGTGTGCTACTATTCCCTGACTCCCACCAGATGAGAGCTCTGCTAGAACCAAAATTTTCCTTTATGGCGTGAGTTAGAAAGTTGTATTAGGAAAATGTTCCAATTAATCAGGACCCTTCCTAGCAGAGAGTAGCAAGGGCGTGTAGGTCCGCTTTAATAAAGGAAACCCAAGTGTTAGCAGAGGGTAGATGGCAATTTTACCTGTAGCCATTTAAATCTGCCTTATGCATTACATATTCTCTGACACTAATGGCATATAGCATATAATATACCATTTGTCTAAAAACAGATAACATAAGGTAACAAAGCAATATGGCGGGATTAGCTCCCAAAACTTGCGTTCATTGTATAGTATTTTATACAATAATGTCTTATTTTTGCATTCAGCAAGGAAAACTGCTTAGCCTGTTGTAAAACCCACAAGGTGTGACCCAGCCAGACAGGTGCAACAGACCTGTAATCAGCACAGCTGTGTCAGTTCACCTGCAGGGCTTCCAATCAATAAGGCTACAGCAGCCCAGACACCGGCATCAGGGAACTCAGGTAACTCCTAGCATGCTCTTAGCAACAAAAAGGAGAATATATATATATTTAAATTTTAACTGTTTTGACAGGAGCAGACAGCTGGACCCCTTTATCCCAGACTGAGCGGAACAAAGAATAATTGTTGGATTGGGATCTGGATTGCGTTAATCCCATACAAAGTTTCCCACAGATGTCGATAAAAACGGGAAGAGACCAATATAATGTCCTCTGCTTGATCCACCATGCCTGAAGTGAGGTAGCCTGATGATTCCCAGGAGTTGCTCTCTTAAAATACTGGAAAGTCTTAATTCTTAACCCTCTGTATGCCATAGAGGGGGGCCAGATAAAAATAGATGGGTAGACCGTGCATATGTATTCCCCTTTCACTGGGAGCACTTGAGCTGAACAGGGAACCCAGCGGAGCATGGAAAGGACTTTGGTGGAAGTGGATATGTAGTAAGGGACACTAGAGTTCTAGGTTCCTTTTAACTGCCTGTAACTAGCTGAAGTTTCCTCACCCATTACTAGTTTTAGGCATGCCTGACATAATGACTTCTGCCAGGTAGGCGGAAGTGTAATGCTGCAGGATTCAAAGCGTTTAATAGGTTAAAGATCCCAGAGTTGGCTTTTGGGGGGTCCTTGCTTCTAAACTTAAGACTGGGTGGATTAACTGGAGGACAACAACCTAAAAGTATTTAGGTATACATACCCCCTTACAGTAAAAAAAAATGCCCTAATAATCATCAGGATTTATACATTACCGGCTCCTGAGGCATTTTTGCACAAGGTGTGAGGGCCAGATGATCTACTGCCTGCAGCATGTATCTTTCAGCCCAGGATCCTCGATCCTTACTGGACTAGAGACTGAGTCCTGCCACTGCAGAGTAGGGGTGTCAGAAAAAATCGATTCATTCAACTATCGCGATATTTCATTAGGCGATATTTGTATTGATTCAAAATATGTTTGAATCGATCTTTTACAAACTATTGCAGGTGAAAAGCACGCTCTCCAGCTCTCGCCCGCCTCAACCACGCCCCCTGACCTCAGAATCTGCTTCCTAGTGTAGCCTGGTAATCCAGAAGCTGGACTAGCAGGTCACGTGTCCATCCTGTAGCCTCTGTTTCCCTCTGCTAGTTGCTTATTTCGCCTTAATCCCTCTTTTTCTTTGTTTTCCCCAATTGTTGCTCTTTCCCAGCACCTCCGGGGGAAGGGTGGCGGCTGCTGACACTTCGGCCCGGACAGAGCACCGACAGTCCAGTCTAGGCGTGTAAGGCTCCTGGATGTCGTGAACCTATCAGAGTACACCTGATGTGCGAGTCACTTGTTGTCGGGCAGATTTGCTCAGCTGGGTGACGTTGCATCCGTTCCTCTCCTCTGCAGGAGGATGCGATGTTCTGGTTGCTATGCACAGTTTTGTTTTCGGGGGGAACCTGGGAAAGCGGGAAACTGGGAAGAAGGTTAACATTTTCATACAAGCTTCATTTTTATGGCACTTTAGTAACTCTTGATTAGGCTGCCACACTTGAGAAGAAGGCTAATATATGAGAGGATTCATTCCCTGAGCAGTCCTGAGATACCCCAGCTACAAGTGATGACCACAAAGCCTCTAAAATAGCTTTATTCCCCCAGACAGCCACACCACCCTGCCGCATGACCTTCTACTCCATTAGCGTGATCTTCCATTACGGTCGGGTATGTTTATCCATCTATTCCCATCCTCTGACAACACAAAAAAAAAAAACGCAATATATCGTCTTTGAGACAGAATCAGGATATATCGTATCGTCATACGTGTATCGCGATACTTATCGTATCGCCAGATTCTTGCCAATTTACACCCCTACTGCGGCACCCGCCGATGTTGCTCCTGGTCTCTCCAGCTTCAGTTTGGATGGGGAGGCAAGTACTGCTTGTACTTCTGGGTCGCCCAGATTGAGGACGAAGACTGCTGCACTGGAGACTCCGGTTAGTACCCAAGGGGCCCCCAATAGGCACGCACACCCGCTGGCCAATCAGCCGGGAATTACAGGGGACTGCCCTGGCTGCCTGTGAACCTCGGGTGAACTACACCTGATAACAGATGGTTCTAGGCTAAGAGGGCTTCTCCAGAACTCCTGGAGCTGAAAACAAAAAAGACAATTCTGTGAGTACTCACCTGTAGAATTGCTTTTACCATGTATGGCACGGCCTGCGTCACAAAGTCATTACATCTGGGTAATCCCGCCACAAGGTAGCGCAATGTACTGCAGAAGAGTTGTGGCTCCTCCCAGTACCATATAAAAACGGAATCACCATAGACTTATCCAGTGTTGACAAGCAGTTATTCAAGAAACTGGGAGCTGATAAGGTAAAAACAAAAACCCCAACTAACTTGGAACAATCACCATAAAGAGGCAACCAAGAATAACGATAACAAGGGTGGGGTGAAGCAGGCTGTGGCATACATGGTAAACGCAATTCTACAGGTGAGTACTCGCAGAATTGTCTTTTTCCCATTGCATGGCACGGCCTGCTTCATGAAGTCATTACATCTGGGACATCCAAAAGCAATGTCCATAAAGTAGGGTGGGATCCCCAAAGAGTAACGGCAGGCAGTTCAAACCACCGTGCCTGCTTCTGAAGGCCCTTCACCTTCTGCTGAGGCAGGAATACCTTGACCTGAGAGGTATCCAGAGTCATGCCTAGAAAAGGACCTCACCAAAGATGGAGACAGTGAAGACTTGTGATAGTTGATCACCCAGCCGAAGGACTCGAGAGTGGAGGTCACCACCAGAGTATCCTTTTAGGCCTGATGAAGAGCCTACCATCCTTGGCTAAAACATCCAGACGCTCACCAAAGAGCCACAGCCCAGTAAAGGGGAGCCCAGTGAGAGCCATCTTAGCAGCTGCATCAGCCGCCCACTGACACAGCCAAACAGAGGCGTATAGCCACCAAAAATACCATTTTGTGATTACTCACCTATAAAATGGGTATTATAAGTATGTCTCACACCCTGCTTCGGAAGATTAATTACACGTGGGTTATGGTCCAGTAGAGGGCGAACTTCTGCAGAGATGACTAGAAAAAAGAAGCCCCTCCCGGTCCATAAATACCTGGGACCTCCCACACATTCCCCTGTATAAGAAAGCAGTAAGGAGACCAGGAAGAGCCAATAAAAACCATGAGAAAAAAGTTTCACCATATAGAGGATCCAAGATACAACTCAGGGTGGGACGAAGCAGGGTGTGAGACATACTTATAATACCCAGGTGAGTAATCACAAAATGGTATTATTCCAATTATGTCTCACACCCTGCTTCGGAAGATTAATTACACGTGGGACATCTAATAGCAGTGTCCAAAAAGGGTGGGGATCCCAACAGGCAATAGTGCACAAATGAAAACACTGCAGCTTGCAGAACCTTGCGGCCAAAAACGGCATCCGCTGAGGCCCGCACATCAACCTTATAAAACTTGGAAAAAGTATGAACAGAAGACCAAGTAGCAGCCTTACAAACTTGTTCAACAGAGGCTTGGTGCTGAAACGCCCAGGAAGCCCCAACAGCACGAGTAGAATGAGCAGTGGTCTGGAAAGGGGGATCCCTCCCTTTAGCAGAATAGGCCTTAATAACGGCCTGACGAATCCATTTACTAATGGTAGACTTTATGGGCACCAAACCCTTCTTGGGCCCAGAGGGCACCACAAAAAAGGCGTCCGTCTTCCGGAATGGTGAAGTAGCCACCAGATAGTACTTTACACATCTAACGACGTCCAGAGAGTGCAAGGGCCTCTCCTTGTCATTGCTAGGTTTAGGACACAATGAAGGAAGCACAATGTCCTGATTGAGGTGAAAGGCAGAGACAACCTTTGGCAAGAAGTCTGGTTTAAAACGGAAAACCACCTTGTCCTGATGTCTCTCAAAGTAGGGGGGCCTGAATGGACAGAGCCGCCAACTCCGAAACACGTCAAACAGAGGTGATAGCCACCAAAAAGGCAACCTTTAAGGTGAAAATGGATAGTGCAGAATCCTGCACTGGTTCAAAAGGAGGACCCTGAAGGGCAGACAACACCAAATTTTTTGCGAGGAGGGCGCACATGAGTGACCCCCTGAAAAAAAGGTGTTAACCAAAAGGACGAAGAGCGAAAGATCTCTGAAAGAAAACCACCAGAGCGGACACATGCCCCATAAGAGTGCTAAGCTGAAAACCCATGTCCAGACCATGCTGAAGAAACTCCAAAATCCGAGGAATGGAAAACACCCGACAAGGAAAGGCCCTAGCCTCACACCAATCAATGTAGGTCCGCCTGGTCCTGTAGTAGATATTAGAGGAAGATTTCTTCCTAGCCCTGACAAGAGCCTGGACAACGGCTTCAGACAAACCCTTTCCTTTAAGATGAAGTTTTCAGCAGCCACGCCGTCAAAGCCAGCGTTTGTAAATTGGGGTAACAAAGCTGACCTTGTGTGATCAGATCCGGAACCAGAGGCAGCCTGAATTGATCGACCGCCAGCCGGACGACGTCTGCGAACCACACCCGTCTTGGCCACCTTGGGGCCACCAGGATTGCTGGCACACCCTCTTGAGCCAGCTTGCGTTCCACCTTGCCCACCATGGGAAAGGGAGAAAACAGATACAGGAGACCGAGCTCCCGCCAGGACAGAGACATGGCATCTACTGCCAAAGCCAGAGGGTCCTGGAACAGAGACACAAATGGCGGAAGCTTGTAATTGTAAAGAGAGGCAAACAGATCCACCTCCGGACTCCCCCACCTGCGACAGAGGGATAGAAATACCTTGTTGCTGAGGGACCATTCCCCCCAGTGAGAGGTCCCTCTGCTCAGGGAGTCCGCTTCCAGGTTCTCCACCCCTGGAATGTAGACTGCCGAGATGCACGGAACATTGCTCTAGGCCCAAGCAAGAATCATAGACACCTCCAGGAGGACATTCCGGCTGCAAGTCCCTCCTTGGTGATTGATGTAAGCGATCGCTGTCCGATTGTCGGAGCGAACCTGAACTGGTAAGCCCTGAAGGTGATGTGTCAGGTGCGACAGCACCAACCGAACCGCCCTGAGCTCCAGAATGTTGATGGGGATATGGGCCTCCTGAGGACCCCACAGCCCCTGGAACGGACGTTCCCTCCAGAAGCCTCCCCAGCCTGACAGACTGGCATCCGTGGTGACCGTCTCCCAACAGGGCGCAACAAAGGACCTGCCCCCCAGGAGATTCCTCTGGTCCATCCATCACTGGAAGGACCGCCGGACAAGAGGGGACAGAACACAAGTCTGATCCAGAGACAGAGGACATTTGTCCCAAACCGATAGAAGATGGAGCTGAAGGGGTCTCATGTGAAACTGAGCAAATGGCACTGCCTCGAAGCAAGCCACCATCAAACCTACCAGCCTCATGCATTGCCGGATGGACGGACGAGGGCTGGACAGAAGAAAAGGAATAAGAGCCTGAAGAACATCCACCTTCGGCTGGGGTAGGAACACCCTGGTCTGAATGGTATCCAGAGTCATGCCCAGGAACGAAGCCACCCTTGACGGGGATAGAGAGGACTTGGGGTAATTGATTACCCACCCGAGCCTCTCCAGCGTTGTCACCACCGTTCTGGTGTCCATCTCCGCCTGGCGGAGAGAGGACGACGTAATGAGGTCGTCCAGGTAAGGCAAGATATGAATGCCCCGGACTCTGAGAAGGGCCATCACGCCATCCAAAACCATGGTAAACACCCTGGGCGCCGAAGTTGGCCCGAAGGGAAGAGCCACAAACTGGAAGTGCTGGTTGTCTACCACGAACCTGAGGAACCCTTGGTGTCCCAGGAAGACTGGCACATGAAGGTAAGCGTCCTTGATATCCATTGTGGTCATAAAGTCCCCCAGACGCAGTGAGTTGACAGCAGAGCGCAGTCTCCATGCAAAATTTTTGGGTTCTGATGAACCGGTTGAGAGTTTTCAAGTCCAAAATGGGTCTTATGGAACCATCTTTTTTGGGCACCGTAAAGAGGTTGGAATAGTAACCCAGACCTCTCTCTGTGGGGGGAACCGGACAAACTACCCCCATATCCCAAAGGTTTTGCACCGCCATAAAAAGGCCCTGTGCCGCCCGTGGGTCCGACGGAACCCGGGACCTGAGGAATCTGGGAGGAGGCCGGCATGCAAACTCCAGCTTGTACCCGGAGGAAATTACCTCCCGGATCCAGATGTCCGTGACCTCTAGGGTCCAGACCTGAGCAAAGAGCCGCAGCCGTCCCCCCACCCGCAAGGGTGAGGGCGCCCCTTCATTGCTGAGCGGGCTTGGCAACGGATTTGGGTTTAGTACCCCAGGAAGTCCCAGGTCAGGCACGTCCTCTGCCCCTACCCCAGGCATCTCCTCGGAATGCAGTGAAATACGTTCCCCTGCTTGACAAGAGAGCCACGACAGGGAAGGTTGAATGAGCCCGAACCCCGAAAGGGCCGGCGCTGCTTCTTGCGTTGAGGTAACTTACCCCCTCTGGCAACCAAGTCTAAACGATCACCAAACAGGCGCAGACCCACGAAGACCTGTGAGCGCCTTCTTAGCAGCGTTATCGGCCGCCCACTGGCGCAACCAGACCGACCGGCATATAGCAACCTGCAACGCCGAGGTCCTGCTACACATACGGATAGTATCATCCAAGGCTGATAAGACAAAAGCAATGAACATCTCACAATGAGTCAAAGCTGTAAACTCCTCACTGCAAGGATCCAATTGGTAACCATCCAAAAGTCCCCAAATTAGAGCTCTAGTAGCCACGGCCGTGATCGCAGAAGCACACACAAGCAAAGGCAGGTGAAGCCAATTGATAGAGACGTCGGTCCTCCCCATCCTTCAAGGTAGTGGAATCCGGGGTGTGCACGACTGAAGTATTGGACAATCCCAGGATGGCCGCATCGACCTCTGGGGGTGTCGACCAACGTTTTACCACATCAACAGGAAAGGGATACTTCCTATCCCACCCTTGAGGGAAACCAGGGAGCCGACTAGGCCTTTCCCATTCCTTAAGGATCAGATTGTTGAAGTGCTTCTGATCCGGGAACTCCAAACAAGGCTTGGCGGTCCCAAAACATTCCCCCCGTTGTGGAGGGGCCTCCGCAGGAGGGGAAATGGCAAGTACCTCAAAAATTTGAGTAAGGAGCCTATGGGTGTCGACAGTATCCCCGCGCTGAGCCGGCATCAGCGCCAGGGTACTGCCGATCCTCAGAAAAGTCAGAGTCTGGGAACAGTTCCCTTTCCTCGAGCGGGGAACAATCAGACCAGTCAAAAGGATCAAAATCAGCATAATCAAAGGCCGGCGCCAAGTGCCGTCTCTTAGCTGGGGCCTTCCTGGCCGCAGAGCTAGCAATCAATCTCTCAATGTTGGCCAGTTATGCGCATACAACAGATTGCGACTCCCCACTGGTGACAACGTCACTTGGGGTCATAACCAGGCGTGGGTGTGTAGGTGATGAGCCCAGCGGGGCTGAACCGTCCGCACGGGGCCCAGCTAGCCGCACAAGCGCCTGTTGTGCACATGGAATACAAATTTGCACATTATCTCCCAAAAGGGATGCCCCACATATCACACACGACCGGGGTTGTCCCGAAGGGACCCCCGAGTTCAGTATCCTGGGGAGCCTCCATATGGTGATTTTTTGATAGTCGCAAAGATCAGTGGGAATTACGCTATGAGGCTACCCGGGATGCCCCTTAGCGTCCGTTAGTGGGAGGATTTAATAATGACAAAAAAAGGGAACCCCAATTTGAACAAGGGACCTAAGGACCGGGAGAATCCCCTTTTTAATAAAAGGCTTGGTAACCCCACCTGAAAGACACAATGAGGGACCCCATAAAAATCAATTATGCACACAAAAAAACCAAGCACCAACATATGCAGCATAAGGCATTAAATGCAGTATCCCCAGGCGCTGTGGTAACAGCGCAATGTACATATAAAAACAATACAATCATAAAACCAATGCCCCGAAGGGCGCTCACAGTATCCGATCTGGCAGGAATGGAGTCTATTAGCCAGAAGATCCTCAGCGCCACGCATGGCCCCGCCCCCTCCCGGAAAACTGACAAGCGGCTCCCAGCCAATGGCTGAGAGCCACAAACTGCGTCTGAGGAGAGGGGCGGACCATAATCGGCGCGCAGAGCGTCAGGCCCCGCCCCCTCCTGACTGAGGAAAAAAGGAGAGAACGAGAGCCGCGCTCCCCAGCCATGCTGCGGAACGGGCCATGAGACAACCAGCCCGCCGCCGCTGACCAATACAGCGAGCGTGCGGCCCGCAGATAACCGTAAAAAAACATGCACACACACACGCGCTGGCAGTAGCCAGCACGTGAAGTAAAAACGGCACATGACAGTAACAATAAGGGACAAGATGGAGGGAACGAGGAGTAATGGAGGGGAAGCCGAAAGCTACCTACAATTATGTAGCGACGGCATAGATGCGGACAGGGCATCCCATGTCAGAATCACTAACCTGACGACCGCCTACCCCTTGGTGGAAGATTTGCGGTAGAGCATGGCTCCTGTTCAAACACCTCTAAGGTGTGCCCTACCCTCGCCCAGGCCATACAGCCAAGGCTGGGACGCATAGGGACATGAATGAAATAGTCCAGGTGGAAATAGGAAAAAAGTGGCCGGATGTACATCCGGCTTACCTGTAAAGGAAAGAGACAGCCATCTTCTTGACTTGCTTCGCCGTCTGCAGAGACTTATCTGGGAAATGTGTGGGAGGTCCCAGGTATTTATGGACCGGGAGGGGCTTCTTTTTTCTAGTCATCTCTGCAGAAGTTCGCCCTCTACTGGACCATAACCCACGTGTAAGTAATCTTCCGAAGCAGGGTGTGAGACATACTCACCCTGCTTTCTCTTAGGCACCTCAGGGGGGACAATGTGCAAGATTTCAAAAATGTGAGCCAACAGGCTATCAGTGTCCTCAGGGAACCATGAGTCCTCCCCAGACGCAGACCCAGGGTCACTGCTAGTCCCCAGAGGAGTCAGCGTCCTGAAAGAGTTTCCCCTCCTCTAGGGGGTAAAGTCCAACAAAAGTATCAGGTCCCTCATCCTCCTCAGGAAAGAGGGATGTCACGGGAGCTAGGTGCCGCTTCTTGCCAGAGGCCTTACGTGGAACAGGCCTGGCAAGCTGCCTTTCAATACTGGCCACACAGTGCCAGATCAGACTGTGACCCCCAGCTAGTATCCCCCTCACTGGGGCCTAAATGCAGGCGTGGGGGGGTAGGCGATGCCGAAGGGGCGCAGAGCTGGGAAGCGAAGCGGGCAGCCCAGCCTAGAGCGCAAGGATACCTTGGGCACACGGCACACACACCGTGACACTGTTACTCACAGGGGATACCCCACACATGGAACACAGCTGGGATTGCCCCGAAGGACCCCCAAGCACGCTATCACCAGAAGCCTCCATATGGTGATTAACACAGGCGCAACAGGCCAGCACAGGGTAAAGGCTAAAAAAAGCCACCCGGGATGCCCCCCCAAGGGATGCCCCCAGAAGCCAGTAAGGGAACATGAGGGATGTAAGGGGTAGGACCGGGAGAAACCACAGTTGTCCCGCCTGAAAGACTAAAGACATAAG
Source organism: Gastrophryne carolinensis (assembly GCA_027917425.1). Lineage (NCBI taxonomy): Eukaryota > Metazoa > Chordata > Amphibia > Anura > Microhylidae > Gastrophryne > Gastrophryne carolinensis. Next base: position 165,078,360 of record CM051236.1, read on the forward strand.
CATCCCGCAGCACATGCCCCAAGGAACAAAAAAAACCCCGAAAGGGGACTCACGGACCAAGCAGGGCAAGGGTACCAGCCGCCTGAGCACAGGAGGAAGCGACAACAGACAGGGATCACCGCCACAGCTCCGGGATGAAGAAGGGCCCTAGACGCGCAGCAGAATCAAAATAGCGCCGACAGAGGAACCTTGAGGGGCGGGCCACGGGAGGACGACGTGATACGCGGCATCCTCCGGCCCCCCCCCCCGAAGAGTGCGAAAACGGCGCTCAGGTGACCTCGCCGACGTCATCACACAAAAAAAATGCCTCACAGATATAGCAAAGCGGCGAGGCGGCGAAAAACAGTTAAACTCACAGTAAAAAACAGATTGATAACAGCAAAAAAACAACCTCGCCACTACCACCCACCCCCCCTCCACCGAGCAAATGACGGGGAGGGAGAGAGGAAGGCGAGCGAGCAGCGGCGAGACCCAGGCCAGGGATGGGGGGACCCCAAAACGCCAGAATAAGTAAACAGTCCCCAAAAACACTCACCCCCTGAGAAGCTAGGACAGGAACTATGGCGATTCCGTTTTTATATGGTACCGGGAGGAGCCACAACTCTTCTGCAGTACACTGCGCCACCTTGTGACTTCATGAAGCAGGCCGTGCCATGCAATGGGAAAAACAACTTGGTTGCAGCCTACTGTCTATTCCTTAAGAAGGAACCTCTGTGCAAAACAGTGAATATGGTCTGGCAAAAGAGGGTGACAAAAAAAATACAATTCTGTGAATACTCACCTGTAAAATGGGTATTATAAGTATGTCACACACCCCGCTTCAAGACATTCATTACATGTGGGTATACTGACCTGTAGATGGCGATCTTGCAGAGATGATATCAAAAAGGTAAGCCCCTCCCAGCCCATAAATACCTGGAACCTCCCACTCATTCCCCAGTATAAAGATAGCAGTAAGATCAAAGGACCAGGAAAGCCAATTAAAACTAACAAAGGCTCACCATATAAAGGATCCAGAATACAAAAGGGCAGGGTGAAGCGGGGTATGTGACATACTTATAATACTCATTTTACAGGTGAGTATTCACAAAATGGTATTATTCTAAGTATGTCACACACCCCGCTTCAAGACATTCATTACATGTGGGACATCCAAGAGCAGTGTCCATAAAGGGCAGGGATCCAAAAAACAAGGCAACAAGGCACAAACTTAAACCACTGCAGCTTGCAGAACTTTGCAGCCAAAAACAGCATCCGCTGAGGCCCGCACATCAACCTTGTAAAACTTGGAAAAAGTGTGAACCGAAGACCAAGTAGCAGCCTTACAAACCTGCTCAAACGAAAGCCTGGTGCTGGAAGGCCCAGGACGCTCCAACAGCACGAGTAGAATGAGCAGTAACACGAAAAGGGGGAACCTTCCCCTTAGCAGAATAGGCCCCAACAATGGCCTGGTGAATCCATTTACTAATGGAAGACTTGGCAGGAGCCAAACATTTCCTAGGCCCAGAGGGCACCACAAAAAGGGCGTCAGTCCTACGAAAGGGAGAAGTAGCCACCAAATAGTACTTCACACAGCGAACCACATCCAAAGAATGCAAAACCCTCTCCTTGTCATTGCTGGGCTTAGGACACAAGGAGGGAAGAACAATATCCTGATTCAGATGAAACACAACCTTCTGAGTAAGCGTAGAAAGTGCAATATCCTGCAAAGGTTCAAAAGGCGGACCCTGCAAGGCAGACAAAACCAAATTCAAATCCCAAACTGGGAGCAAAGGCTTCCTAGGAGGCCGCACATGCGTAACCCCCTGGAAAGAAGTCTTAACCAGAGGATGAAGAGCAAAAGACTTTTTAAAGAAAACCGCCAGGGCAGAAACCTGCCCTTTCAGCGTACTAAGCCGCAAACCTTGGTCCAGACCATGTTGCAGAATTCCAAGACCCTAGGGATAGAAAACACCCTGCAAGGCAAAGCCCTAACCTCACACCAATCAAGACCTCCAAGTCCATTAATAGATGGCGGAGGAGGACTGCTTTCTAGCCCTAACCAGAGTCTGAATGACAGCATCAGAAAGACCTTCCTCCCTCAAGATGGAGGTTTCAGCAACCACGCCGTCAAAGCCAGCGTTGGTAAATTGGGGTAGACCCTGAGTGAGCAGATCCGGCAAAAGGGGCAGGTCTAACTGATCCTCTGCCAACCTTACCACGTCTGCAAACCAAACCTGTCTTGGCCACCTTGGAGCCACCAGGATTGCTAACGCGCCCTCTAGGGTCAGCTTGCACACCACTTTGCCCACCATGGGAAACGGAGGGAACAGGTACAGAAACCCCAGATCCCTCCAGTTCAGAGACATGGCATCCGCTGCCAGAGCCAGTGGATCCCGCGAGAGAGACACAAATGCCGGAAGCTTGTGATTGTGACGAGAGGCAAAGAGGTCCACCTCCGGAGTCCCCCACCGGAGTCAAAGCGACCGAAACACCTTGGGGCTGAGCGACCATTTCCCCCGGCGAGATGACCCCCCTGCTCAGGGAGTCCGCCTCCGTGTTCTCCACTCCTGGAATGTACACTGCCCAGACGCATGGGACATTGTCCTCTGCCCAATCCAGTATCAAAGACACCTCCCTGAGGGCCCGCCTGCTGCGAGTCCCTCCCTGGTGATTGATGTAGGCAACCGCCGTCCGATTGTCTGACCGAACCTGAACCGGTAGTCCCGTAACTGAGGAGTCAAGTGAGCCAGAACCAACCTGATGGCTCTCAGCTCCAGAACATTGATGGGGTCGTGAGCCTCCTGAGGCCCCCACAGCTCCTGAAACTGAAGATCCAGATTCTTCCAAAATCCCCCCAACCTGACAGGCTGGCATCCGTGGTGACCGTCTCCCAACAAGGGGTCATGAAGGACCTGCCCCTTGTCAGATTGCTCGGTTTCAGCCACCACCGGAGGGAACGCCGCACCCGGGGGGACATCAGAAAGGACTGATCCAATGACAGCGGGGACCCGTCCCAGGCCGCCAAGAGAAGGAGCTGGAGCGTCCTTGTGTGAAACTGGGCAAAGGGAACCGCCTCTAACGACGCCACCATCAATCCCACCAGTCGGTTCCCTAGCCGGATGGACGGGCGGGGGATGGATAGGAGACGCTGAGCCAATTCCTGAATCAGAAGAACCTTGGCTCGGGGGAGAAACATCCTGGCCTGAGAGGTATCCAGAGACATTCCCAAGAACTCCACCACCCTGGAGGGAGCGAGGCAGGACTTGGGATAGTTGATCACCCAACCGAAACTCTCCAGAGTGGACACCACAGTCCTGGTATCCAGCTGCGCCTGACTGAGGGAAGACGCCATGATGAAAAGATCGTCCAGATAGGGCACGATGCGGATACCCCTGGCTCTGAGGATGGCCATCACTCCTTGGTAAACACCCTTGGAGCCGAGGTAAGGCCAAACGGAAGAGCCACAAACTGAAAATGCCGATTGTCCACGACAAACCTGAGGAATCTCTGGTGTGGTAGAAATATTGGAATATGCAGGTAAGCATCCTTGATGTCTATGGACGTCATGAAGTCCCCCTGACAAAGTGAATGGATGGCTGAGGGCAGAGTTTCCATACGGAACTTCCGGGGACGGATGAACCTGTTGAGCAACTTCAAATCCAGAATGGGACGAACGGAACCGTCCTTCTTGGCCACCGTGAACAAATTGGAATAGAAGCCCAGACCTCGGTCTGAGAGGGGCACCGGACAGATGACAGCCATGTCCACGAGACTTGCTACTGCCGCCCGAAGCCCCTGGGCGGCCAGAGGATCTGACGGCGCCCGAGACCTGAAGAATCTGGCAGGGGGCCGGAACTCGAACTCCAGCTTGTAACCGGAAGACACCACTTCCTGAATCCACCTGTCCGAGACCTGTTGGACCCAGACCTGGGAGAAGAGTTGCAACCGTCCCCCCACCCACAAGGGTGAGGGCCCCCCTCATTGCTGAGCCGGCTTGGCAGCGGCTCTAGACTTGGAACCCCAACTGTGCCCTGGACGGGCCCGACCCCTGCCCCTAGGCCAGGAATCACCTCTGGACGAAGGGAAGGCCGAGCCCCTGCCAACTCTAGCCCCACGAAAGGACTGAGAGAAGGAAGCCACCCCCCGAAAGGAGCGACACTGCTTCTTACGCTGAGGTAACTTGCCTCCCTTTGCCACCGAATCCAATTTTTCTCCAAAGAGCCGCAACCCCACAAAGGGAAGGGCCGTGAGCGACTTTTTGGACACAAAATCAGCCGCCCACTGGCGTAACCAAACCGACCGGCGGATAGCCACAAGCAGGGCCGCAGCCCTGCTACACATCACCAATGTGTCGTCCAGGGCGGACAGCACAAAGGACAAAAATAACTCACAACGCTTAAGGTCGGCAAACTCCTCACTAGCCGGGTCAAGCCCAGAAGAGGTCAACAATCCTCTAACCACCGACCTGGCAGCTACCAATACAAGCGCAGAAGCACAAACCGGCCGCAAGGCCGATCCAACACTGGCAAGAACATGACAAGCCATCTGGTCAATGCGTTTATCCTCACCATCCTTGAGAGTAGTGCACTCCGGAGAATGGAGGACTGAGGAGCTGGACAACCCCAAAACAGGAACATCCACATAAATATATATATATATAACGAGGGCTAAGTAATCAGAGCCACATTCTCAGGCACACGTCTGACTGAAGCAACAGCCCCGGAGGGGCGGCATGAACTACAAAACAGCTCAGACAGCATCCAGAATAAGTCCCAAGGGAACAATCCGCAGGACAACAGAATGAAAAACAGGGAACAGGGAACATAGAACTACTTGGGAGATGCCCCTTAGCAATCCCCAAGAGAACTCCTAACAAGGAAGACTGAACCAGACTTCTACAGGAAGGCAGACAGGACAGAACCTGAACCTTCAGAGTACCTAGATGGGGAGCCAACCCCAACCTATGCTGTAACAACTCTAGAACCCCGGGAACCGAGAACGTCCAACAGGGGAGAGACCAAGACTCATGCCAATCAATATGGGTACACCATAACCCACAATAGACGGAGGAAGAGGAAGCCAAAGAAGCTTGCTCCTAGCCCCCCATATACCAAGTCACCCAGAAGATAAGCCCGTCTCCAAGGGGTGAATGAATCAGCTGTCAAGCCCCAGACTAGAGTCTGTAGATTGGGACGACATAAGGAGCCTGACAAGGGCAGAACCGCACTCCTGAGAGAGCGTACAGGTCCACTGACCTCAGCAGAAGCATCTGCGAACCACAGTTCACTAGGCCACCCAGGGGCCATCAATCTAACGGGTCTCTTTATCAGCACGATCGTGCGCAGGACCCCACATAGCAGGGTGAATGAGGAGAAGACATGTAAAATAGAAAGTCTATACATAAATTTACTAAGCCCCCATGACCAGAGTCAGAATATTCTGGGACAGTAAAAACAAGGGCAGAGCCCCTGTGATATAAGCAAGACCCAACAGAGCCACCCTAGTTGGCTCTCAGAGGGACTCCAGGATAGCACAACCTGCCACTGAAAGACATCCATTGGAGCGAATACCACTGAGGAGCAAGGGACGTAGACCCCCACCCAGATCAGGAACCTTCCCGGAGAATTATCCTGCTTCAAGCTCCAGACCAATAATAAAACAGGCCATTGTCTTCCAACAGGCCAAGAGTCCCCAAATAGACAGGTCCTAAAGAGGAGAAGTCCAGCAGTATAGAGGCAACTGAAGGCTCATTGTTTTAACAAAGCCAGTAGGTACGATGGACCCTCTAAGGGACCCTACCTAGGAACCACGGGGGTTTTGGAAGAAATCCCCCCCCCCCCCCGCCAACCTGCGAGACTTGGCACCCAAGGTGACCATTCACAGGAAGATGCAAGCAAAGAAGGGGGTGCCCCCTGACAGGGTCCTTGAACATAACCAGCTCCAGAGGAACCACCGTACCAAGGGGGAATGAGCACAGACCTAGCTCCAGGGGTGCTGGAACCCCATGTAGGATCAATAACCTACTGTAACGAATAGCCCAAGGGCTCGGTATATAAGGGAAATCATCTGATACGCCACCAACGGGCCCACCAGCTGCAATCCTGCCTGGTGAAAGTAAGGTGTCAGCAGAGAGGGACAGAGCCCCAGTGACCAGGAGTCCACTTGTTGCCAAGGAAGAAGGCTCAAGCCTGAACCGAATCCAAGGAATGGAGATAGCGAATAATGGACCCTGAGGGATTGAGGTGACTGAGCACCCATCTAATTAACTCCCAGAGGACACCGCCGGCCGACTAACCCACTCGGCCGGACGTAGAGAATGGGGAGTAAGGAAAGACGACCCGGTAGGTCCTAGTGCGGACGCCCCACAGGCATGTCCGAGACATCACCCCCATCCGCGCCATGGCGAGTAGCCTGGGGGGGGAAGAGAGGCCAAAAACAAGGCCCCAATCCGCAGGGTTGGTCCTGCAACACTGACTAGTAACGGTCTTGGTGTCCAGAAGACAGAGGGGGAACTAAAAGGGTCTAGAACTCCACAGGAGGCCAGAAGCCCCCCTTGCACAGGGCGCCTGTGTCCCAAGACAGAGATATCATACAGGGACTACCTGTGAGTGTAGAATTGCCAAGCCTACCATAGGTCAACATGGCCCAGACTGCTTCATCGTTTTGAGGGAAAGAGAAAGGTTAACAGAGGCCATCGCCCCATTCTGTTAAGGGCAACCTGCAAGTAAGCCCAGACCCTGAGTACGGCCTGCACCAACTCCTGAGGGGAAAACAAGGGCTAGAATCACCCTGACAACCTCTGAGAGGGACCGCCCAGCAAATTCTATGGATCCACCCAAAGGAGAAGATACGCTCCCAGATAGGAGCCAGGTGCTGTGGCAGTCCCCTCACCCAGAAGGGCGAGGGCGTCCCTTAATGGTTGGGAAGTTTTGGCAGATTTGGACTTAGCCCTGCCAAAGGGCCCAGGGCGTTGCCTGCCCACCCCGTGGTGGAAATCCACTCCGAAAAGTTGGAAGCACACCTCAGGTTCGTGTTTGACACTAACGTAGGGAGGGGGAGGGGTGTCCCTGCCCCGAGGAGGCCGAGACGGCCTTCTACGTAGGGGTGCCTTACCCTTTTTTCCAAAAAGGTCCAAACGGGCCGCAAATAGACGCCGTCCTCTGAAGGGAAGGCCAGTGAGAGCCTTTTTCGTAGCATCGTCAGCACCCCACTGTCACAGCCAGACCAGGCGGCGAATAGCTACCACAAGGGCAGAGGTTCTAGCATACATCTTAAAGTGGACCAACACCCAGGATTTTGACTATCCTGGGTCTTGGTCCACTGTGTGAAACCCCCCCGATCACCCTAAAAACTCACCTCTCCCCGCGCCGACGGACAAGGGATTTGCCAGCCGCGTAAAACCGGCTCCTCCGCCGCCGCCTCCCGCGCGTCCCTCTTGACGCGCGCGCCCGCGCCGGCCATTCAGACGGCCGGCGCGGGCACGCCTAGAGGGGCGCGAGGAAGGCGGCGCCGGCCGCCACCGAAGATAAGGTAAGGGGGTTTGGGGTGCTTGGGGGGGGTTTCACCCCGCGGGATATCCCGATCTCGGATGTCCCGCGGGGAGGGAGGTGATCGGCCCGGGAATCTTATAGATTCCCGGGCCGATCACCAGAGGGTGATGGTCCACTTTAATGGTGTCATCCAGCGCTGAGAGGATAAACCTCACAAACACATCACAATCTGAGAGCGCATTAAATACCCCCCAGGGGAGGTCCTCAGGTCGGTGATCAAGTAGTTTTCTAATGAGAGTCCTGGCGGCCACCGCAGTGATGTCCGCAGCACAGACCGGGAGCAGAGCCGTCCCTGCACACGAAAAGGCGTGGGAAGCCAGTCTGTCAATGCGCCGGTACTCAGCATCCTGAAGGGTATGGTAATAAGGAGCCGTCATGAAGGGGGGGGTTAGTAACCCCTATAATCGGTGCATCCACCACAGGAGGTGCTGACCAAAAGTTAACCACATCAGGAGGGAAAGGGTACTTCCAATCCCAGACCCCTGGGACCCCTTTAAGTTTACAAGGCGATTCCCATTCTTGGGATATAAGATTCTGGAAATGCTCCTGTTCCAGGAATTCCAAGCGCGGCGGTGCTGTGTGGAAACTCTCTTTCTTAGGCTTGGAAGCCTCTCCAGGAGGGGAGATAGACAAAACCTCAAAGATCTTAATAAGTAGTTCATCTGTGTCACACAGGCCCCAAGACCCAGGCCCAGAATCATCACGGCTCCCGGGCATCTCATCTGAGGAGCCCGAATCGGAGAATAGCTCACCTTCATCAGAAGGATCAAGGTCCTGCATAGCAGCAGATTCATCAGTATCATTAGGAACCGGAGAACCAGGAGGCATCAGGGACCGCTTCTTTCCAGGGCCCAAGCGCTCCGCCTAATTAGACAGCACCTGCTCAGCTGTAGGCAGCCTGCACGGCACGACTTGCTGGTCATCCCCGCTCGAGTGAGACTCATCAGGAGTGAGATTTAGGTCCGGGGAGACAGGTGTATTGAAGGGAGGTGCAGCCACTGGCAAACCTGATTGCAGGGTCAGTGCCTGTTCAGCACACGGTCCGCAGACCCGTGCTCTGTCAGCATCAGCATGGGGCTGACCACACATTGTACACAGCCAGTCATGTCCCCGAGGGACCCCGGGTACATAGTTCTGAGATGCCTCCATATGGTGATTATCTGAGCAGTATGCCCGCAGGGATTTACGCAATAGGCAACCCTGGATGCCCCAAGACCCGCTAGGAATGTGGGAGAATTTATTATGAGGACCCGCAATAATATATGTCAGGCCGGGAGAAGCCACCGAAATCCTGGCGTCTGAAAGACATAATGGGATAAGAGGGGGTGCCAGTGCCATGCGCGCCGAATAGAAAATCATAGGAACAAAAAAACGCCCAGGAGGGCACTTACATGACCAAGGGAGGAGGCGGATCGCAACCACGCGCGCGGACCGTCAAAATGGCGCCAAGCGAACCTCGAGGGGTGGGCCTGATCTGGCTGTGACGCGGGGCGCGTCATGCCAAGTCCCCGCCTCCACCAAAGAGCGCGAAGCTCTAACCAGCGCAACATCAATGACAGTAGTGGATAGGACACACATACATAATGTAATTAAGGAGATTACTCTCACACTAGAGAATGATGCTGCCGTCCAGGCTGCACACTAATGTAATGAAAGGACCCACACGCCTGCAACCAGAAGGTTTATGTGGGGCAAGGAGGGGGGCACTGACACCCAGGTTTAAATAAAAGATCAACGGCCATAACGTGTTAACATTACACTGGGACTGCCACACATACCCCCCCCCCCCCTTTCTTTTCTCCCGAGCTATGGGAGGAAGCGAGGGAGAAGCGGATCTGCACCCAGGGATTATCGCTATGAGGGGCATGGGCAACAAAGCGGGAGGGGCATCTAATGGAGGCTTACCATCGGCCTAAACCGCCTACCCTATGGTGGGGGATTGCGGTGGAGCGCAGCTCCATGAGCACACGAGGTTCTGCCTACCTTCACCCGACCAGCGCAGCCCAGGCTGGGAGGCACATCTTTATCGAAGAGGACGGGTGGAAATAGTCCCGCAGGGCCGCAGGCTGGAATAGCCCCGCTAACCTGCGACAGAGTTGATACTTCATGTCTTCGCAGTCAGCACTGCAGAGAAATCTGGGGATTTGTGGGAGGTTCCTGGGTATGTGAAGGGCCGGGAGGAGCCTGTTTTTGCATGTCTGCAGTGAACAGCGCCCTCTGGCGGAGGAGAACCCACGTGTAAGTATTATATTGGAGCAGGACATACTGTATGCTTAGAATAAAGGTAACAGCAGACAGTTTAAACCACTGCCGCCTGCAAAACCTTGCGGCCAAAAACAGCATGAGCTGAGGCCTAACATCAACCTTGTAAAACTTTGAAAAGGTATGAACAGAAGACCAAGTAGCGCCCTTGCAAACTTGTTCAACAGAAGCCTGGTGCTGGAAGGCACAAGAGGCACCAATAGCACGAGTAGAATGAGCAGTAAGGCGAAAGGGATGACTCTTCCCCTTAGCAGAATAGGCCTGAAACACGGCCTGACGGATCCATTTGCTAACAGTAGACTTGGCAGGAGCCAAACCCTTCCTGGGCCCAGAAGGGACCACAAAAAGAGCATCAGTTTTCCTGAAGGACGCAGTGACCACCAGGTAATACTTCAGACACCTGACCACATCCAAGGAATGCAAAACCCTCTCCTTAGCGTTGCTAGGATTAGGGCACAAAGAGAGAAGAACAATATCTTGATTCAAATAAAAGGCAGACACTACCTTAGGCAGAAAATCTGGCTGAAAGCAGAACCCCACCTTGTCCTGGGGTCTTCCCAAGTATGGGGGCTGAATAGAAGAGCCGCCAACTCAGACACACGCCTGACCGAAGTAATGGCTACCAGAAAGACAACCTTGAGGGTAAGAACAGCCAGAGCAGAATCCTGCATAGGTTCAAAGGGAGCACCCTGCAAGGCAGACAAAACCAAGTTCAAATCCCAAACAGGGACCACAGGTTTACGTCGGGAACGACCATGAGCGACCCCCTGGAAAAAAAGGCTTAATCAAAGAATGCTGAGCAAAAGACTTCTGAAAGAAAACAGACAGGGCAGAAAACCTGACCCTTCAGAGTACTGAGTTAGAGTCCCGACTCCAACCCCAGCTGTAAGAACTCCAGAACCCTGGGGACTGAAAACACCCGACAGAGAAGAGACCTAGACTCACACCAGTCAATGTAGGTATGCCATACCCTGTAATAGATGGAAAAAGAAGTTTTCTTCCTAGCCTTCACCATGGTATCAACCACCGAGGCGGACAAGCCTTTTTCCATCAAGATGGAGGTTTCAGCAGCCAGGCCGTCAAAGCCAGAGTTTGTAAATTGGGATGGCGTAAGGGGCCCTGAGTGAGCAGAACTGGCACCCCTGGCAGAACGTACTGGTCTACTGCCATCTGCACCACGTCTGCGAACACACTCTTCTTGGCCGCCTGGGGCCACCAGAATTGCTGGCACTCCCTCCAAAGCAACCTTGCGCAGAACCCTGCGCAGAACCCTGCACAGCAGGGGGAATGGAGGAAATACATACAGGAACTGAATGTCCAGCCATGACATTGCTAGAGCATCCGTGGTCAAGGCCAGAGGATCCTGGGACAGGGAGACAAAGGCCGGGAGCTTGTGATTGTGACGGGACGCAAACAGATCCACATCTGGTTGGCCCCCCAACAGTGGCACAGAGATTGGAACACCCTGTTGCAGAGGGACCATTCTCCCTGGCGAGAGGTCCCCCTGGTCAGAGGGTCTGCCAGCAGATTTTCCACCCTTGGAATGTACACCGCTGATATGCAGAGAACATTGGCCTCCACCCAGGTCAGGATCAGAGACACTTCCTGGAGGGCCCTCTTGCTCCGGGTCCCTCCCTGATGATTGATGTAGGCAACTGCCATCTGGTTGTCCGAGCGCCAACTGAACAGGCAGGCCCTAAAGAGGAGTAGTCAAACGAGCCAGAACTAACCTGATCGCTCGCAGTTCCAAGACATTGACAGGTGTGTGGGCCTCCTGAGGGCCCCACCTCCCCTGGAACCGCAGGGACTTCCAGAAACACCCCCAACCTGATAGACTGGCATCCATGGTGACCGTCTCCCAGGAAGGGGCAAGAAAGGATCTGCCCCCCAACAGGTTCCTTGGGTCCATCCACCACAAGAGGGACCTCCTGACCAGGGGGGAGAGCACACAGACCCTGTCCAGGTACGCTGGGTCCTTGTCCCATACAGACAATAGGTGAAGTAGCAGAGGCCTCAATTGGAACTGAGCATAAGGGACTGCTTCAAAGCACGCCACCATCAGGCCCACCAGCTGCCTCCCCTGCCTGATGGAGGGATGGGGACAAGCTAGGAGGGACTGAGCCTGTGCAATCAGATTGTCCACCTTCTGCTGAGGAAGGAAGATCCTTGCCTGAACTGTATCCCGATTCATTCCTAGGAATGGAGTTACCAAGAAAGGGGACAGTGAGGACTTGGGGTGGTTGATCCCCCATCCAAATGACTCCAGAATGGGCACCACCAGCTGAGTATCCAACTCTGATGTAGAGACTGGGAAGTGATGAGGATGTCGTCCAGATAGGGAAGCATGCCGACACCCTGACATCTGAGTAGAGACATCACGCCAGCCAGCACCTTGGTGAACACCCTGGGAGCTGAAGTGAGGCCGAAGGGCAAGGCCACAAATTGGTAATGTTGATCCATCAGAGCGAACCTGAGGAACTTTTGATGACCTGGGAACACAGGAATATGATGGTAAGTGTCACGATCACGCTCAGCCCAGCCAGACAGAGTGTGATAGTACAAGGGTTAAGAGCCACCAGACCCCTGGGCATGCACTACTAGTCCCAGCAAGTCATCAATTAACCCTAATAAACGTGTATCACCAGAGCTTCCCTCAGGAAGGTGAGCTCATCTATTTAGAGGTCAAAGACTAGAGCTGATTAATTAAACATTTAATCTGATAAAAGGTATCACAGTGCTGGATGTAATTTACAACAATAAAATGACATACAAGAATACAGAAAGAGTATACAGCAAATAACAGTTCAAAAAAAAAAGTCCTTACGCAGTCCCTTCTTGTTGGAGTTCTCTGTGGTTGCTTGTTGCTTGGGACGATCTTATGATCCCAGGTCCTTAGCTTGAAATGCACACCAACATGTCAGCTCTCCTAGCTTTTTGTTAGCCAGAATTTGGAGGGAAAAATGGCTTAACAGGACACCTTCCATTTCCATGGAATTCCTAAGGGTGGGGTGGAGATTCTATTTCCCAGGTCCCCTTATCTGATGGCCAGTTTATGGCCAGAGCAAAGACAACAGCCTGGCACTTCAAAGAGGAAGTATCACAGAGTCTTAATTAAGTTGGAATGTACACGCTGCATGGCCCTGTTTTTATATAGGAGGGTGTTTTATGGCACACTGGTGGAGGGGAAAGCTGCTGGTCCATATTCAAATATACACACACATATATACACTCATAATACGTATGTTCTATAATCATGCCATGGGCATGACACCTCCCCCTTAAGATGGGGCAGAGAGATCCAGCCTACCCAGGCTGATAAATCTGCACCCACTAACAGTCTATTTCCCCCTGACGCGATAGTCCATCTGCATTTTGATGCAGGCTTCCTTTCCTGTGTTGGACTGTGAAATTATATTGTTGGAGGATAAGACTCCAGCGAAGCAGTTTGCCATTGTTACCCGACACCCTGTCTAACCAATGTAGAGGATTGTGATCTGTTATGACAGTGAAATCCCTTCCGTACAGGTAGGGTTGTAATTTTTGCAAAGCCCAGACCATAGCTAGACATTCTTTCTCTATGACAGCATAGGCCACTTCTCTAGGCAATAGCTTCCTACTAAGGTATAGTATGGGGTGTTCTTCTCCATGGGAGTTCACTTGGCTAAGAACAGCCCCCAGCCCAAAATTGGAAGCATCCGTTTGTACCACGAACCTCCTGCTGAAATCAGGGGCCTGGAGGACCGGAGAGTTGGACAATGCTGTCTTGAGGGCGACAAAGGCCTTATTACAGTCCTCAGTCCAGGTAATTTGCTTGGACACTTTCTTTTTAGTCAAATCGGTGAGGGGTTTGGCTATCTTGCTATAGTCTGGGACAAATCTACGATAATAACCTGCTGTTCCCAGGAAAGACATGACCTGTTTTTTGGTCTTGGGAATTGGCCAGGCCATAATAGACTCCACCTTACTGGGCTCGGGGCGTAGGGTCCCTCCTCCTACCCGATGTCCCAGATACTGCACTTCTGTCATGCCAACTTGACACTTTTCTGGTTTGATGGTAAGCCCTGCCTCAGCTATTTGTTTTACCACCTTGTGCAGGTGAATCAGGTGCTCCTCCCAGGTCTTGCTAAATATGGCAATATCATCTAAGTAAGCTACTGCATATTCCTTGTGGCCCTCTAGCAGCTGATCGACTAGTCGCTGAAAAGTGGCTGGGGCATTTTTCATCCCAAAGGGCATGACACAGCACTCAAACAACCCAAAGGGAGTAATAAAGGCTGACCTTTCCTGGGCCTCTGGCGTCATGGGGATCTGCCAGTACCCTCGGCTCAAATCCATAATAGTGACGTATTGAGAACCTGCTAGCTGATCAAGCAGTTCATCTATTCTGGGCATTGGGTAGGCATCAAATGTGGTCACGGCATTTAACCTTCGGTAATCCACACAGAACCTGGTGGATTTATCCTTTTTGGGCACTAGCACTACTGGGGAGGCCCAGGGGCTTTTAGACTTCTTAATTACCCCTAGTTTTAGCATGTCCTCGATCTCCTTCTGTATGTGGGCCTTTATTTCTGGGGATACCCGGTAGGCTACCTGTCTAAGCGGTGGCTGGGCCCCCGTATCCACATGGTGGGTAGCTACGGTAGTTCGCCCTGGCTTCCCAGTAAAGTTGGCACTGAAGGGGCCTAACACCTGATGTAGCTGCCTCTTCCTTTCATCTGGGAGCTGGGGATTGACCTGCACATCCTGAAGGGATCCCTGGCTCTTAGCTTCCTCCACAAGATCTAGTAAGGGATCACTAACCCCCTCTTCCTCTGGTGCACTGCACACACTGAGTACCACATCCTCCGGGTCATAGTAGGCCTTTAACATATTAATGTGGTACTGTCTCTGTCTCTGACTTTTCTTATCAAGGGCTACTACATACGTGGTTGGTTCTGGGCGCTGTAAAATGGTGAAAGGACCCTCCCAGGCAGCCTGTAACTTATTCTGCCTAATGGGGTTTAGAACCATTACCTTCTGTCCCACCTCATAGACCCGGTCCCTTGCATTGCGGTCATACCAGTGTTTCTGCCTGGACTGTGCTGCTCTGAGGTTATCGTGTACTAGCCCAGTCAACACCTGCATTCTGTCCCTAAACTTTAGGACATACTCCACCACCGAAGTTTCAGGAGTATGTTGCACCCCTTCCCACTCCCCTCTAACTAAATCTAGGGGCCCCCGCACTTTGCGACCATACAATAATTCAAAAGGTGAGAAACCTGTAGATTCTTGGGGTACCTCCCTGTAAGCAAATAACAAATAGGGTAAGTACTTTTCCCAGTCCCTGCCTTCTGACTCTACAAAGGTTTTTAACATTTGTTTCAGGGTCCCATTGAACCTCTCGCAGAGACCATTTGTTTGGGGGTGGTATGGGCTTGCTACCAGGTGCTGTACGTTTACCTTCTTACAGAGACTTTGCATTAGATTGGACATGAACTGGGTGCCCTGATCAGTGAGCATTTCTCTAGGGAACCCAACCCTGCAGAATATACTGATCAGCGCATCTGCCACCTTATCTGCCCGGACAGAAGATAAGGCAACAGCCTCCGGGTACCTGGTTGCATAGTCCACCACAGTAAGAATAAACTGTTTCCCTGTGCTGCTGGGTATAGCTAGAGGCCCCACAATATCCACTGCCACTCGCTCAAAGGGTACAGATATGATGGGTAGGGGCACTAGGGGAACACGAGTTACATCCCCGGACTTACCCACCCTCTGGCAAACGTGACAGGACCTACAGTAACTAGCAACAGCAGTACCCATACCTGGCCAGTAGAAATTGTGTGCCAACCTGGACTTTGTTTTGGCCACTCCCAAGTGTCCCGCCAGGGGGGTCTCATGGGCTAACCTCAGTAGCTCTTTCCTAAACTGCCTAGGAACCACCAACTGCCTTTCTCTCTCCTGGGGCCCTAGCATGGTTTTGGAAAGGGACTCCCAATACAGGATATTGTTTTCCCAATATACCCGATGCCCATCTGAGTTAGCGCCTGGCTGCTCAGCACGCTGTCTCAGCCCTTCAAGGGAAGGATCACTGCGCAGAGCTTCCCGAAAATGTTCATTGCCCTCCCCCCATCTCGTGGCATCAGGGGACACATTTCCCTCAGGTGAACTACCATCTCCACCCTCCCCTGCTTCGGCTTGTGAGTCACCACCATCCTCCCTTCTTTTTACAGCTGCAGCTCTGGCACACTGCTGACGTGTAACCACTGCCACCATTGATATGCCTCCCTGGGGTTTACCTTCCTCCCCCTCAGTCCCGGACATAACATCGTTACAGGCATCATATACAGCTACATCACTCCTTCCTCCCTCCTCCTCCTCAGCCATCTCCGGCTTACAGGATGGGGACACATCACACACTGCTGGTCCCTCATCCTTACCTGTCACCAGGGGCCCACCAACCCCTCCCCCTAGCCCATCTCCGCTAGGTTTTGACACAGGTAATTCATTGGCATTACATTTCACAATACACCCCACTCCACCTTTGGAAGACATAACTGGTTCAGTCACAGGTAAACATTTATCAGCCCCCTGCACTCCCTCCCAGTTATCACATTTCACAGTGTCCCCCAAAGTCTCGTACAGTACCTCAGAACGATCAGGGCTGTCTCCTAGCCCCTGTGGTGTGCAGGCAGTGTCCTCTGGAGCATAATGGCATAGCATCCGACCCAAATCATTCCCCAGCAGAACACTGACAGGGATGTCCTCAGAGACCCCCACCTCTCGCAAACCTTTGCCTGCACCCCAATCCAGGTACACACGGGCCATGGGTACAGCCGGGCGCACACCTCCAATTCCTTTTAAAGCCATGGTTTTTCCAGGGATGATGTCCTCGGTATCCACCACTTCAGGCCGCACTAAGGTAAAGGAGGCCCCCGAATCACGTAGACCCACGGTCACCCGGTCACCCACAGTTACGCACTGCAGGTTATCCACTCTTTTCTCCACTGTTCCAGACACCAGAAAAACGGCTGGGTGTCCTTCAACTGCCGGGGGAGAATTCTTTTTGTTGGGGCAGGTGGCACTCAGGTGCCCAATCTTGTTGCATCTGTAACATCGGCGGGTGTCCCCCTGACCCGATGTGGTTCCTGTTGCTCTTGGTGTGGACGGCAGGAATCTCCCAGTTGACCTACTGGCACTCTGTGGGTGGGCAGCTCCCTTCCAGGTACTTGATCCAGCTTGTGCAGAACCACGCTTCGCTGTTGGTGCACGGTTATTAGCAAAGTCATCTCCTAGTTCTGCGGCTTCTGCGACTGTCTTGGGCTTGCGGTCCAAAATCCACTCTCTGGCTTCACAGCTCCTTGTTTGGAGGAACTGATCCAGAACCATCAAGTCCTCCAGGGCCTCATAAGTGGTGACTTGTAGGCCCCCAGTCCATTGCCTGAATGCAGTCCTTAGCTGACCTGCATGTTCAGTGCAACTCTCTGTGGTGCTCTGTTGTAAAGTCCTAAACTTCTTCCGATAGGTTTCTGGAGTCAGATTAGCACTTTTTAGCAGGGCAGATTTTATTGCCTCATAGTCCTGGTCTCTTTCAGAGGGAAGAGAAGCAAACACATCCAGAGCTTTTCCTCGCAGCCGTGGGGTTAGATATCGTCCCCACTGCTCTTTAGGAAGATGAAACTGCCGGCAAACCTTTTCAAATCCTCTCAGGAATATGTCCAAATCACCATCTTTCTCCATCATGGGGAAATGTTCCAAGCGGGGTTTGTGGTCACCTTCACCCTGCACATCACTGCGTGCGGATAAAGCGTCCCCTCTCAGCCTCAGGACCTCCAGTTCATGTCTGCGCTCAGCAGCTCGTGCCTGGGCCTCTCTTTCTGCTGTTTGGTACTGGAGAAGCAACTGGAGTTTAATATTAGCATCCACATCTCCAAGGTGTTGTAAAGCAGTCCGCATATAAGAGTCCAAGGCTTCATGTGGAGTACTGTCCTGATGGGGAGTAATGTGGTGTCCCTCGGTCCCCGCTGTAGGACTTAGCCTCACATCACTCAGCTCTGCTGCACGGGCATCATTTTCCACAAGATCGGCAATAAGCTGGTCCTTGGTCTTTCCCGCTGTAGGGATCTCCTTTTCTTGGCACATTAACTCCAGTGCGGGCTTGGACTGCTTGCGATATGCCTCCATATTTCCGATATGAAGCAGAGGGAGTAAAACAACAGATGGGAAGGACAGAACTGTCTTGCACTCTTTTTTGGTATGTCACTTAGATCAGCACTGAGCTCTGTCTTTGGGAATTTACACACAATAAGATGTATGCAAATTTCTTTTAGTGCTTAAGATTTTCGGGTAAAATCCAGCAAGCACTAAAAATCTCTAAATATGTCCCGACGCTGCCACCAGTTGTCACGATCACGCTCAGCCCAGCCAGACAGAGTGTGATAGTACAAGGGTTAAGAGCCACCAGACCCCTGGGCATGCACTACTAGTCCCAGCAAGTCATCAATTAACCCTAATAAACGTGTATCACCAGAGCTTCCCTCAGGAAGGTGAGCTCATCTATTTAGAGGTCAAAGACTAGAGCTGATTAATTAAACATTTAATCTGATAAAAGGTATCACAGTGCTGGATGTAATTTACAACAATAAAATGACATACAAGAATACAGAAAGAGTATACAGCAAATAACAGTTCAAAAAAAAAAGTCCTTACGCAGTCCCTTCTTGTTGGAGTTCTCTGTGGTTGCTTGTTGCTTGGGACGATCTTATGATCCCAGGTCCTTAGCTTGAAATGCACACCAACATGTCAGCTCTCCTAGCTTTTTGTTAGCCAGAATTTGGAGGGAAAAATGGCTTAACAGGACACCTTCCATTTCCATGGAATTCCTAAGGGTGGGGTGGAGATTCTATTTCCCAGGTCCCCTTATCTGATGGCCAGTTTATGGCCAGAGCAAAGACAACAGCCTGGCACTTCAAAGAGGAAGTATCACAGAGTCTTAATTAAGTTGGAATGTACACGCTGCATGGCCCTGTTTTTATATAGGAGGGTGTTTTATGGCACACTGGTGGAGGGGAAAGCTGCTGGTCCATATTCAAATATACACACACATATATACACTCATAATACGTATGTTCTATAATCATGCCATGGGCATGACAGTAAGCATCTTTGATGTCCACAGAAGTCATGAAATCCCCTTGGCGCAGGGAACTGATGGCAGAGCGCAGAGTCTCCATGCAACAGCGCCTGCCCTTGACAAAACTTGTTGAGAATCTTTAAGTCCATCCTTTTTGGGTACTGTGAATAGGTTGGAATAAAAGCCCTTGCCTTTTTCTCTTAAAGGCACCTGGCAGATGAGCCCCAGCTCCAGGAGGCCTTGCACGGCTTGCACTAGCTCCTGAGTTGACACAGGGTCCTGAGGAATCCGGGACCTGATGAATCTTGGAGGGGGATCGGCAGCAAACTCCAACTTGTAACCGGAGCACACTACCTCCTGAATCCATCGGTCTGAGACATGAAGCCTCCAGACGTGAGCGAAGTGCTGCAGCCGTCCCCCCACCTAGATGGGTGAGGGCGCCCCATCATGCCTGAGGGGGCTTGGGAGAGGATTTAGCCTTGGGACCCCAGGAGGAGCCAGGACGTCCACGTCCTCTGCCTCTACCCCAGAAATCTCCCCGGGCCCCAGGGAAAGATACCCCCCTTCCCTGTCTTGCACCACGGTAAGGGGAGGAGAAGGAACCCTGACCCCGAAAGGGCCGAGGTTGCCGCCTGCGCTGGGGTAACCTGCCTCCCTTAGCAAAAAGGTCCAGGCGGTCTCCAACAGACACAGCGAGGGCCTTCTTGGCAGCATTGTCAGCAGCCCACTGGCGCAGCCAAACTGAGCGGCGTACAGCCACCACGAGGGCCAAAGTTCTGGCACACATTCTGATGGTCCCATCCAATGCTGACAGGACAAAATTTACAAAAACATCACAACTGGAGAGTGCATTAAACACCTCACAAGGCAAATCATCAGGGGCACAATCAAGCATCTATCTGATAAGGGTTCTAGTGGCCACAGCAGTAATAGCAGAAGCACAGACCGGGCGCAGCGCCGTCCCCACACATGCAAAGGCGTGGGAGGCCAGCTGGTCAATGCGCCGGTCCTCAGCATCCTGCAGGGTAGTGGAATTAGGGGAATGCATGACAGGTGTTAGATAGCCCTAGGATCGGGGCATCCACCCCAGGGGGGGGGGGGGGATAACCAACATTTAGCCACCTCAGCAGGAAAAGGATACTTCCTATCCCAACTCTCTGGAACCCCGGGAAGTTTCCTGGGCGCTCCCATTCCTTGAGCACAAGGTTATGGAAATGTGCCTGCTCTGGAAATTCCAAACGTGATTTTGCTGTATGGAAAAGCTCCCCATTTTTGCCTGGGAGCCTCAACAGAGAGAGAGATAGACAGAACCTCAAAGATCTGGGTCAATAATCTGTCAGTGTCATCAGATGAGCCTGAATCAGAACAGAGCTCCCCTTCATCAGACGGGGTATAGCCACACAGATTCATAAACTCCTCAGTTCCCATAGGGAAAACAGTAACATTAGGCGTCAAGTGCCTTCTTACCAGGGCCCTTACGCGCTATTCGCAATAATCTGTTCAACAATAGCCAGTCTAGAAGACACATCAGGCTGAGAATCCCCACTAGTATGCAACTCAGCAGGAGTGAGATTTAAGCTTGGGGGGAGTTGGTGAAGTGAAACGAGGTGCAGCCACTGGCAGGCCAGATTGCAATGCAAGCACCTGCTCAGCACAGGGTACACAGACCCGTGCCTTGTCAGCGTCCGCACGAGGCTGCCCGCACACTACACACAGCCGGTCTTGTCCCAAAGGGACCCCGGTAATCTATCCTGGGATGCCTCCATATGGTGATTATTAGGCACAATATGCCAGTAGGGATTTATGCTATAAGCAACCCTGGATACCCCAATGACCCGCTAGGGAAGTGGGAGTAATTATACAAGGCCCAACTATCAATTACACCGGGCCGGGAGAAGTCAATGGCTTCACCCGTCTGAAAGACACAGTGGGAAGAAGGGGTGTCAGAACCAAACACACAACAATGAGCATAAAAACCGCACGCGAGGGCACTTAAGGACCGCGGTAAGTATAAACCGCCACACGCGCACGCTGACAAAATGGCGCAGAGAGTACCTCGAAGGCCGGGCCAGAGCGGGCCGTGACGCCGGGCGCGCCAAGCCAGGTCCCGCCCCCCCCCCCCCCCCCGAAGAGCGCGAAGCCCACAGACAAGCAGCCAATGATAACGTAGAAGCGTCTGAGGTAACGCCGCCGCCCAGCGCGGAACATCCAAATGAAGGAAAAGACGCGCGCGGCGGCATTTGCAATAGTAAAAAGACAAGTCAGCGCGGCGGCAGACACCACATATACTAGTCAAAAGACATGACAAAAACGCAGTATGCACGAATCAAGCTACACGCTCACCCACCCCCCCCCCCCTTCTTTCCCTCCCGAAGGCTACAGGGAGAATGAGGGAGGATGGCGGCCCTCTGTACAGGACCCACCGCTACACGGGACATGGGGCAATAATGCGGGAGGGGCCTCCATAAAGGCTCACCATCAGCCTATACCGCCTACCCTTTGGTGGGGGACTGCGGTGGAGCAGCGCTCCTTAAGCACACATGGTGCTGCCTACCTTCATCCGACCAGCGCAGCCCAGGCTGGGAGGCACATCACAAGAGGAACGGGTGGGAATAGTCCAACAGGGCTGCAGGCTAATAGCCCCGCTCACCTGCGAGAGAGTGATAATTTCATGTCTTCGCAGTAAGCACTGCAGAGAAATCTGGGGATTTGTGGGAGGTCCCGGGTATTTGAGGGGCCGGGAGGAGCCTGTTTTACATGTCTCTGCAGTGCAGCGCAGCGCCATCTGGCGGAGGATAACCCAAGTGTAAGTAATCTATCTGGAGCAGGATGTACTGTATACTAAGAATAGAGAGCCATTTCTTGACCTTCACAGTCCAGACTGCAGAGAAATTCTGGGAATTGTGGGAGGTCCCTGGGTATTTGAGGGACCGGGAGGAGCCCGTTTTCGATGTCTCTGCAGTCCAGCGCCATCTGGTGGAGTATAAGCCAAGTGTAAGTATTCTATTTGGAGCAGGACGTACTGTATACTAAGAATAATGGGCTAATGTAACCGACTGGAATGTCCTTTATAACATTAATATGACCTATTGGGAAGCACTGCAGAATTAGGACCAGTACTCAATTTATTGTGCGGTTTTGGACCCCCCCCCCCCCCCCCCCCAAAAAACTCACCTCACCACGCCGGCCATTTGTGAATGGCGTGCGGGAGGCGGCAGCGGGCGCACTGTCTTGTCCGCCGCTTGTCCGCGAGCGTGGTGAGGTGAGTTTTTCGGGGTACTGGGGGGTTTTACACCCCTAATCGGGGTGCCCCCCTGAAATGGACCAAAACCCAGGATAGTCAAAATCCTGGGTGTTGGTCCACTTTAAACATTCTGCTAGTATCCCGCGTGTTCTAGTTTTCGTCTAAAAGTACTGTATTTTTGTAATTACCTCCAACCCCCAATATGGCCCCTGCAATGTACACTATGTGAAATATGAGGTGTATGCAGGTTTCTGGATGAGTGCACACACCTTTAGGCAAGCTACTCTCAGGACCATTACAATCTAGAATATCAGAATTTTGAAAACTGCCTCTGTGTAGACAAATTAGGTGCAGTTACAAGAAAAAAAAAATAGATCATGCCTATATACATCTTCCTTCACAAATTACATACATTTTTTCGATATTTTTAAAGACGAGACAAAGCTTTAACTGGCTTTCAAATAAGCTGACTCTATAGCATCTGAATGTATACATGAACTGTAAAAACTTATTCAAGATTTGAAGGTTAAAGCAAATTTATATTAAAAAATAGGATAGGGGACTAGAGCAGCAATTGCAGCACAAAACTCAAGGTCCTAGCGGCTCTGTGGTTGGGCCATCACAAATCTGCATTTAGCGGTTGCTTTGTTAACAGTATGAGCAGTCACTGCTGAAGGCAACAGATGGGGTGGAGGGGAGGGCAAATCAAAACTGGGCACATAATTATATGATACCTACGTGAGAAAATGTAACGCAACTCTCCTCTTCCAAGGTCAAAAATACAATTCTGTGAGCACTCACCTGTAGAATTGATTTTATAGTATACAGCACGTCCTGTTCCACTTTATTCCTTACACTTGGGTTATACCGCCATAAAGGTGGCACAGTGGACTGCAGAAAGACTTGTGGCCACTCCTGGCCCCATAAATAGCCAGGTACCTTCCACCAATTTCCAGTGTTAACAAGCAGTTAGTACAAGAAGCCGGGAGAAACAAAAATGGATAAGAACCCCAAATGAACATTAGAACAATACAGAGGTAACCAAGAAGAATGATAAGTGAGGGATGGAACAGGACGTGTTGTATACTATAAAATCAATTCTACAGGTGAGTACTCACAGAATTGTATTTTTCCAAGTATACAGCACGTCCTGTTCCACTTTATTCCTTACACTTGGGACATCCAAAAGCAGTGTCCGTAAGGTAGAGTGGGATCCCCAAAGAGCAACGGCAAGCAGTTTAGACCACTGCCGCCCGCAGAACTTTGGGGACAAAAACAGCGTCAGCTGAGGCCCTAACATCAACTTTGTAAAACTTGGAAAAAGTATGAAGACCAAGTAGCGGCCTTGCAAACTTGTTCAACAGAAGCTTGGTGCTGAAAAGCCCAAGAGGCACCAATAGCACGAGTGGAATGAGCAGTCACCATAAAGGGAGGCTCCTTCCCCTTAGCAGAATAGGCTTGTACCACCGCCTGACAGATCCACTTACTGATAATGGATTTAGCCGGAGGCAAACCCTTCCTAGGTCCAGAAGGGAGAACAAAAGGAGCATCAGTCTTCCTAAAAGACTGTAGTAGCTACCAAATAAAACTTCAAGGTCCTGACAACATCCAGAGAGTGCAAAACCCGCTCCTTAGGGTTACTAGGATTAGGACACAGAAGCAAAACAATGTCTTGATTGAGATGAAATGCAGACACAACCTTAGGCAAGAAATCTGGCCTGAACCGAAACATCACCTTGTCCTGGTGTCGCTCAAAGTAAGGAGGTTTGATGGAAAGCGCCGCCAACTCAGAAACACGCCTAACAGAAGTGATAGCCACCAAAAAGGCTACCTTAAGAGTCAAAATGGGCAAAGCACCTGCATGCTGAGGCTCAAAAGGAGGACCCTGCATGGCAGATAAAACAAAGTTCAAATCCCAAACGGGTAACAGAGGCTTACGTGGCGGGCGCACGTCAGTAACCCACTGGAAAAAAAATCTTAACCAAACGGTGGTTGGCAAAAGACCTTTGGAAGAAAATAGCCAAGGCTGAAACATGTCCCTTGAGGGTACTAAGTTGAAGGCCCAAATCCAAACCATGCTGCAAGAATTCCAGGATCCTGGGAATAGAAAACACCCTACAGGGAAGAGACTTAGACTCACACCAGTCAATGTAAGCATGCCATACCCTATAGTAGATAAAGGA
Source organism: Gastrophryne carolinensis (assembly GCA_027917425.1). Classification (NCBI taxonomy): domain Eukaryota; kingdom Metazoa; phylum Chordata; class Amphibia; order Anura; family Microhylidae; genus Gastrophryne; species Gastrophryne carolinensis. The sequence goes on from CM051236.1 coordinate 165,102,693, forward strand.
CGAGGACTTCTTCCTAGCCCTAATCATGGTAGTAACAGAGGCAGGCAGCCCCTTATCCATCAAGATGGAGGTTTCAGCAGCCAGGCCATCAAAGCCAGCATTTGTAAATTGGGATGGCGTAGTTGCCCCTGAGTGAGCAGGTTTAGAACCTTGGGCAGAGCGTACTGATCTACTGCCAACTGCACGATGTCTGCGAACCACACCCTTCTTGGCCAACAGGGGCCACCAGGATGGCTGGCACCCCTTCCTGGGCTATCTTGCGTAGCACCCTGCCCAGCAGAGGAAACAGAGGGAACACATAAAGGAGCCGAAACCCCTCCCAAGACAATGCTAGTGCATCCGTGGCTAAGGCCAGAGGATCCTGGGACAGAGAGACAAAGACTGGAAGCTTGTGATTGTGACAGGACGCTAACAGTGACAGGACGCTAACAGATCCACATCTGGCTGACCCCAGCGGTGGCACAGAGAGCGAAACACCCTGCTGCTGAGGGACCATTCTCCCAGACGAGAAGTCCCCCTGCTCAGGAAGTCCGCCTCCAGATTTTCCGGCCCCGGGATGTACACTGCCAAGATGCAAGGAACATTCTCCTCCGCCCAGGACAGAATCAGGGACACTACCTTGAGGGCCCTCTTGCTCCGGGTCCCCCCCGATGATTGATGTAGGCAACCGCCATCTGGTTGTCCGAGCGGATCTGAACAGCCCGACCCCGAAGGTATGGGGTCAATTGGGCGAGAACCAACCTCACCGCCCTCAGTTCCAGAATGTTGATAGGAGTATGGGCCTCCTGGGGGCCCCACTGACCCTGGAATTTCAAGGACTTCCAGAAGCCCCCCCAACCTGTCAGACTGGCATCTGTGGTGAAAGTCTCCCAACAAGGAGACAGAAAGGTTCTGCCCACCAAGAGGTTCCTTGAGTCCAGCCACCACGAGAGGGACCATCTGACCGGGGGGGGGGGAGAGCAAACTCCTGATCCAGGGACACAGCGTCCCGATCCCACACTGTGGTGTAACTGAAGAGGTCTCATGTGAAACTGAGCATAGGGTACCGCCTCGAAGCAAGACACCATCAGGCCCACCAGCTGCATCCCCTGCCGGATGGAGGGATGAGGACAAGAAAGTAGAAACTGTGAGCATAAAGACTCTCCACCTTCTGCTGAGGGAGAAAAACCTTGACCTGAGCTGTATCCTGAGTCATGCACAGAAAATACCTCACCCTTGACAGGGACAGAAAAGACTTGGGATCATTGATCACCCAGCCGAAGGATTCTAGTGTGGACACCACCATCTGGGTATCCAGTTCGGCCTGATGAAAGGACTGAGACATGATCAGAATGTCATCCAAATAAGGAAGAATGCGGATGCCCTGAGATCTCAGCAGAGCCATCACGCCCGCCAGCACCTTGGTGAAAACCCTGGGAGCTGAGGTGATACCAAAAGGTAAGGCCACAAATTGGTAGTGCTGATCCTCCAGAGCGAACCTGAGAAATTTCTGATGACCTGGAAAAATTGGTACATGAAGGTAAGCGTCCTTGATGTCTACAGAGGTCATGAAGTCGCCCCCAGGCGCAGTGTATTGACTGCTGAGCGTAGGGTCTCCATGCGAAAATGCTTGAATCTGACAAACTTGTTGAGGCGCTTTAAATCCAGAATGGGCCTGAGGGACCCATCCTTTTTTGGGAACCGTGAATAGATTGGAGTAGAAGCCTCTGCCCCTTTCCCTGAGAGGCACCGTACAGATGACCCCCAACTCTAGAAGGTTTCGGACCGCAAGACGCAAGCCCTGAGCTGACAGGGGGTTTTGAGCCATCCGGGATCTGACAAATCTTGGGGGCGGCCAGTCTGCAAACTGTCTTGTAACCGGAGGACACCACCTCCTGAATCCACCGGTCAGAGATGGAGTCTCCAAACGTGGGCAAAGAGCCGAAGCCGTCACCCCACCCACCCCACCCCCCACCGCCCCTGGCAAACAGGTCCAAGCATTCACCAAAGAGCCGTAGCCCCTTAAAAGGGAAACCAGTGAAAAAAAAATAAGCAATAAATTCATAGCAAAGTAGGAGAGATCTATATTCCTCTCCTCCAGCACCATCAGAGGCCCCATCTAAGAGACACTTAAGCAGCCCTTTAATAGCAATAGCCTTTATGGCAGAGGCACATACCGGGCGCAGCGCAGGCCCCACACAGGCAAATGCATGACAGGCCAATTGATCCATGCGCCGGTCCCCACCATCCCGCAGGGTAGTAGTGTCCGGTGAGTGCATGACTGATGTATTAGACAACCCGAGAACGGGCGTGTCCACCTCAGGAGGACATGAACGCTTAATCACCTCAGCGGGAAAGGGATACCTCCTGTCCCAACTTATGGGCACCCCAGGTAACTTACTAGGCCGTTCCCACTCTTTAAGCACCAAATTATTAAAATGACTCTGCTCAGGGAACGCCAAGCGTCGTTTAACAGTATGAAAAAGCTCACCCTGCTGCTGCGGAGCCACGGCAGGAGGGGATATACAAAGCACTTCATAAATGTGAGACAATAACCTGTCAGTGTCGTCATCTGAAGACCAAGGGTCTTCTCCAAAGGGAGACCCGGTACCACCATATATCTTAGGTTGTTCCTCAGATGATTCTGAATCAGAAAATAATTCCCCCTCCTCGAGGGGACAAAAACCAGAAAGGGCATAAAATTCCTCAGCCTCAGCCCCCGAGCACATTTTCCCGGAAGCCTCCATATGGTGATTTTAGACACAGGCACAATCGGCCAGTACAGGGACACAGCTAAACAATAGCCACCTTTTTTGGGATACCCCCAAAGCCCGCTAGGGAAGGTGAGAGATTGGTAAGGGGCAGGGCCGAGAGAACCACAGTCAAGGGGACCCGCCTGCAAGACACAACGAGGCACACAATAAGTATCCCCAGCACATACAAAGGAAAACCAATAGAAAAAACCCCCCGTAAGATACTCACGGGCCAAGCGTCAACCAGAGATTAGAGCACAGCCAGACCGCGTCGCAGCACCGCAAGGACGAGGTCACAAAATGGCGCCGGCATCAGTACCTAGAGAGGCAGACCGCAAGTGCATGACGCAAAACGCATCAAACCACGGTTCCCGCCCCCCCGAAGAGCGCGAAACTGATCACGTGAGGCGCCATGACAGAAGCAAAAAAGACATAGCGCCAACCACCGCGGAGCGTCGTACAACGCGTGTCACGGCAAAGGGGTTCCCACACAACCTACTAGAGGGGAGGGGAGACAGGGTGAGGGAGAGGGGCCAAGGACCCAAGACCTGGGGCATCCCAATGAGGCTCACCATAGAAAGTCTGTCGCCGACTACCCTTTGGTACAGGGTCTTGCGGCCCGGAGCAGCGCCCGACCCTAGTGCTGTCCTACCTTCAGCCAAACCGCAGCCGAGGCTGGGAGGCAGTGGGTCCAGAACGGGTGGAAATAGGCCTGCAGGGCCCTAGGCTGATAAGCCCCGCTCCCTGCAGAATAGAGAGCCCTCTTCTATCTTCGCAGTCCAGACTGTAGAGAAACTCTGGAAATTGGTGGGAGGTACCTGACTATTTATGGGGCCAGGAGTGGCCACAAGTCTTTCTGCAGTCTACTGCGCCACCTTGTGGCGGTATAACCCAAGTGTAAGGAATAAAGTGGAACAGGACGTGCTGTATACTTGGAAAAATAAACCAACTGCATCGCAAAGCCATATGCGTCTTCTGTGCTTTTCATCTTTGTACTCTAACATTTAGTGAAAACATAGCCTCCAGGTTGCCAGGAATGAATGGATGGATGCATACAATGCACATATGCCTTGGTGCTTTATAGCACATTGATGGAACAGAGTTAATTCCTCCATAAGGTACCTACAAATGGCTAAAAAGTTTACCATGACTTACCTTTACAATGTACATAAGTCTATTATAGCAATTCTCTAAGAAGTCAATGCAAAACTCCTTTAAGAAGAGGCGCACATTAAGGGCAGAGCGGCGGCGAACTTCAGTGTCCTTCGCTTGTTGTTTTCTCTTAGGAACCCTTTTCACTTCTTTTCCAATATCATGAGAATAATTCTTATACTATATAAAAAAATAAAAATAGTATAGCAGTGTAACATTTCAGAATCAAAACGTGCAATGAAGTTTAAGTGCAGAATTTTCCACAGATTACTATAAATATATAATTCCAGGTTCTAGGAGAAAAAAAATCCCCCTTCACCCAGCAGCTATGGTACTACATCATAACGATATCTCGTTAGGCAGCAATAAATTAACCTTTGCTAAACCATTTAATGAATGTAGCACGCGCAAGTGGTGCCCACATTTTGGAAAAAAAAAAAAAACATTGCTTCAGACTGGATCACAGAGGAACAGGTCAGATAAATGGACACTTTGATTCCAATTTCACTTGCATAACCCCTGGTTAAATCTTCAGGAAACACCAGAATATGCCTCATCTTTGAAAGACCCGTATAGAGCAATTATCCTAACTTATAACACTGGAGAATAATATTTTATAATCAATTAATACTCACCTATTCCAGCTTTCTCCCTATCAGTCACCAATCACCCTCACCATTTAACTCCCCCTCCTGCTTATTTTTCATATTCAACCCCCTTTTTCTCACTATTCCTTTTATAACCTCATTTTTATCTGTTTTCTTGGGTTTCTGACATCATATAAAGAATTTCTCAGACAGTTGCGACATGGGTGGGTAGCGTCTTAAGACCACCCCGCCCCCCAGCATACCATTCAGACTTAACTAAATGCTAACGCTCGTCCAATTAAACCGGACCTTCACCACGATTTATTGAAAAGCCCAAACCCTTATAAAACAATTCCCCAGCACATAAAAATACAATTCTGTGAAATACTCACCTGTAGAATTGGTATTATACGCATACAGTACGTCCTGCTCCATATATAATACTTACACGTGGGTAATCCTCCGCCAGATGGCGCCGTGCACTGCAGACATGCAAAAACAGGCTCCTCCTGGCCCTTCACATACCCTGGGACCTCCCACAAATCCCCAGCATTGAAAAGCAGTGAGAAAAAGAAGCCGGGAGTAACCAACCACCAAAAACTGGTAATAACCATGATAATAATCACCATACAGGGGATCCAGAATAATGTAAAACCAGGGTGGGGTGGAGCAGGACGTACTGTATGCGTATAATACCAATTCTACAGGTGAGCATTTCACAGAATTGTATTTTTTTAAGCATACAGTACGTCCTGCTCCATATATAATACTTACACGTGGGACATCCAATAGCAGTGTCCATAAAGTAGGGTGGAATCCCCAACAAAAAAGGCACAGCAGACAGTTAAAAGCACTGTCACCTGCAACTTTGCTACCAAGAGCTACGTGAGCAAAGGCTCCAACGTCAACTTCATAAAAACCTTGGAGAAGGTATAAACAGAAAACAAGTAGCGGTCCAGCAACTCGTTCAACCAAAACCTGGCGCTGAAAGGCGCTGAAACCAATGCACCAATAGAATCAGAATAAAGAAAGGAGAAGATTTTTTTCCCCGTAAAAAGAACAGGCCTGAGAAACAGCCCGACCAGTCCAAACGCTAACAGTAGTATTGGCAGAAGCCGAAACCTTTCTTAGGACCAGAGGGGACAACCCAACCAAGTAAAGACCAGGCCAAAGGGCCTCGTAACCCCTGAAAGCAGATGAGATCAGGCACATACGGATGGAAACGCCAGCAAACCCCAAAGGGCATCAGTCCCCCTAAAGGACAAGAGACCATCCAGGAAAAGCTTCCAACACCTGTTGAGGGAATGCAAACCCCCTTTCTTGCAGCGTTACAAGGGATAATGCCCGGAAGAAAGACAATGTCCTGAATACATAAGCCCAAGACACCACCTTAGGCAGAAGGACCGGCGTAAAGCAGAACACCACCTCATCATGGTGTATATATCAATAAACGAGGGCTAGCTAAACAGAGCCGCCCGCACAGGCACACGACTGACTGAAGTAACAGCCCCCAGAAGGACAACTGGAAGGTAAGAACAGACAGACAGCATCCGGAATAGGTCCAAAGAGAACGCCCCACAAGGCAAGCAGAATAAAAAGCAATCCCAACAAGGATCATAGAATTACATGGGGAATGCACATGAGTAATCCCCAAAAGAAAGCTCAACCAAGGAAAAAAGTGAGCAAAAGACTTCTATAGGAAGGCGGACAGGGCAGAACCTGAACCTTCAGAGTATTGAGATGGAAAGCCAACTCCAACCCATGCAGCAACAAAGCTATAACCCTGAGAACAGAGAGCGCCCAACAGGGAAGCCCTAGACTCACACCAATCAATATGGGTATGCTATACTCTGTAATAGACCAAGGAAGAAGAAAAGGCTTGGTCCTAGACTTCCCATAGTCACAGTCACCGAGAAGGTAAGCCTGTCTCCATCAAGTTGGAAGAATCTGCAGTCAGGTCGTCTAGACCAGAACCTGTAGATTGGGGTGACATAAAGGCCCGAGTGAGCAGATCAGCACACCTGAAAGCACGTACAGGTCCGCAGTCCTCAGCACCACGACTGCAAACCACACTCCCATAGGCCACCAGAATCACTGGTCCCCCCTTCCAGAGTAACTTGCGCAGATCCCCGTCTAGCAGGGTGAATGAAGATAAGACATAAGCATAGCATGTCCAGGCACAACTCAAGTAAGCCTCACGACCACAGTCAGGAATACTTGGACAGAGAACAGAAGGCTGAGAACTAGTGATAGTGACGGGCCCCCAACAGAACCACACAAGTTGGATCTCAAAGAGACAAAATGATTAGCACATCCTGTCTCAGAAGGACATCCATAGGAGCGAATACCACCGATGGACAGGGAACGTAGTCCATCGCCCAGATCAGGAATAGATACCTTCCAGGAGAATCAACCTGCTCCGAGTCCCACACAGATAATCAATACAGGACACCGTCAACAGACAGACCAAGAGCCCTCAAGGAGGAGGTCCAGAAGAGGGATAGGCCAAGCATATAGAGCCACCCCGAAAGTTCACTATTTCAAAATCCAATAGATGTATGGGCCCCCCAAGGGCCCTACCTTGGAACCACAAGGGGTTTTAGAAGGAAACTCCTCTCCCTGTCAACCTGATAGATATGGCATCCATTTACAGGAAAAAACGCAAAGAAGGTGTGCCCCCTGACTGGTTCCTTGAGTACAACAGTCTAAGAAACCACCTTACCAAGGGGGAAGGTACAAAGACCCAGATCCAGTAAAGCTGGAATCTGACCAGCATTAATATAAGTAGCAGAAGAGCCCAAGAGCACTGAGTAAAAGTCTGGGCAGCCACCAATGGGCCCACCAGCTGCAATCCTGCCTGGCGCAGAACGGGGACAGCAATGAGGGACAGAGCCCATGTAACCAGATTGTCCACTCGAATGTCAATGAAGACGGTTCTAGCCTGAACCAAATCTAAATTCAACCCCAGAAATGGAAAAGCCAAATAAGGGAACAAAAGAGGAATTGAGGTGATAGAGCACCCAACCAAGGACTCCCAAAGGACACCACCAGCCGAGTAACCAACTCGGCCTGACGTAGAGATTGGGAAGCAAGGAAGGACGACCGGGTAGTTCACCACGCGGAAGCCCCTGGGTCTCAGCAGAGACATCACCCCCGTTAGTGCCTTGGCGAGCACTCTGGGAGCAGAAGAGAGGCCAGGTAACAAGGCCACAATCAACCGTGTTGGACCTCCAACACAAATCTGTAAGAGCCTCAGTGTCCACAAATACACAGTGGAAATGAAATAAGCATCTTAGATCTCCACAAACGGCAGGAGGCCCCTGGGTGTAGGGTGCTGGCGGCCCAACCAAGAGAAACCATGCAGAAACTGCCAGTGAATGTAAAATTGTCGAACCTATGGAAGCCCAGAATGGACCAGACCGCCTCATCCTTTTGGAGGAAATGTGGAAAAAGGTAGAAGTAAAAGCCCCTGCCTGCTAAGGGCAACCTGCAAGTGGCCCCAGACCCTGCACAAACACCTGAAGAGAGACAGGGACCAAAGGCACCCTGACAATCACGGGAAGGGACCGCCCAGCAACTCTATCCTGCATCCAGGAGGAAACTACCTCCTGAATCCACCAGCAAGAGGCATAACGCCTCCTGATAGGAGCAAGGTGCTGCGGCCATGCCCTCACCCAGAAGGGCGAGGGCGTCCCATCATGCTTGGGGAGTTTTGGTGAAAGATTTGGACTTAGTCCTGCCGGAGGGGCCAGGGCGTTGTCTGCCAACCCTGGGACAGGAATCTACACCAAATAGCTGGAAGCACACCCATGGATCCTGTTTGACACTAACATAGGGGGGAGGAGGGGTGCCCCTGCCCCAAGGAGGCCGAGACAGCCTTCTGCGTAGGGGTGTTTTGCCCTTTTTTCCAAAAAGGTCCAGACGGGCCCCAAATAGGCATCGCCCTTTAAAGGGGAGCACAGTAAGAGTCTTTTTTGTAGCATCGTCAACACCCCACTGTGGCAGCCAGAGCAAGCGACGTATAGCTACCACAAGGGCAGAAGTTCTTGCACACATCCTAATGGTGTCATCCAGCGCTAAAAGGATAAACCTTACAAATACATCGCAACTGAAGAGTACGTTAAACACCTCCCAGGGAAGATCCTCAGGTTGATGGTCAATCATCTTTCTCATGAGGGTTCTAGCGGCCACTGCAGTGATGGTCGCGGCACAGACCGGGCGCAGCGCCGTCCCTGCACAAGAAAAGGCATGGGAAGCCAGCCTATCAATGCGCCGGTCCTCAGCATCCCGAAGGGTACGATAAGGAGCAGCTGTAATGAAGGGGGGGGGGGGTTAAGAACCCCTATGATCGGTGCATCCACCACGGGAGGGGATGACCAACAGTTAACCACATCAGGGGGAAAAGGGTATTTCCAATCCCAGTCCCCTGGAACCCCTGGAAGTTTACTAGGGGATTCCCATTCTTTGAGTACGAGAGCATGGAAATGATCCTGCTCCAGAAATTCCAAGCGCGGTGTCGCTGTATGGAAACTCTCTCCTCGAGGCCTGGGAACCTCACCAGAGGGAGAGATAGACAATACCTCAAACATTTTTATCAGCAATTCATCAGTGTCACACAGGCCCCAGGAACCAGGACCAGTATCATCATGACTCCTAGTCCCCTCGTCAGGGGAGTCAGAGTCGGAGAACAGCTCACCTTCATCAGAAGGAGCAAAACCCCCGCGGAGCAGCGAATTCCTCAGTTTCAGTAGGAAGGGGTGAAACCGGAGGCGTCAGGGACCGCTTCTTTCCAGGGCCCAAGCGCTCTGCCAACCTCGAGATAACCTGATCAGCCGTAGGCAGAATGCGCGGCACGACTTGCTGGTCATCCCAGCTCGAGTGCGACTCATCAGGCGTGAAATTTAAGCACGGGGAGACAGGTGTATTAAACCGAGGTGCAGCCACTGGCAACCCTGATTGCAGGGCCAGTACTTGTTCAGCACAGGGTCCGCAGACCCGTGCTGTCAGCATCAGCTTGGGGTTGTCCACACGCTGAACATAGCCGGTCACATAATGAGATGCCTACATATGGTGATTATCTAGACACAATATGTCCGTAGGCAACCCTGGATGCCCCAAGACCCGCTGATCAATGTAGGAGATCAATGTATCAATGTATATATAGATATCTATCTATCTATCTATCTATCATCTATCTATCCGGGAGAAGCCACCGGAGACTTGACGTCTGAAAGACAAAGGGAATAAGAGGTGTCAGGGCCATGCGCAGCTGATAAAATATTTAACGAAGAATCGCCCCCGCGAGGGCACTTACAGACCAAGGAGGAGGGGAACCGCCACCACGCGCGAAGATCAAAATGGCGCCCAGCGAACCTCGAAGGGCGGGCCCAATCTTTGGCCGTGACGCGGAGCGCGCCAAGCCAAGTCCCCGCCCACCCTGAAGAGCGCGAAGCTCCGAGGTAGTTGTCAAACACGCAAGGATAAAATCACTTAATATAAGCCTTGCAAAAGGAAGACGGCGCAGCGTCTATAAGAAGCCACCGCCCGCGCGGAACACTATTCAGAAAAGGAGGGACACACGTACAGCGGCAGCCAAAGAATAATGAGCAAGAAGCGTGGCTCTGACACCCAGATGTAAATCAAGGGCAATACTATGGCCATAAGCGTGACATTAGAGTACACTGGGACCGCCACACACATAACCCCCCCCCCCCCTTTCTTTTCCCCCTAACTACTGGGGGAAACGAGGGAGGATGGTGACCCTTTACGCAGGGTCCACCGCTACACGGGGCAATAATGCGGGAGGGGCATCCACTAGAGGCTCACCATCAGCCTAACCGCCTACCCTATGGTGGGGGACTGCGGTGGAGCATGGCTCCATAAGCACACATGGTGCTGCCTACCTTCACCCGACCAGCGCAGCCCAGGCTGGGAGGCACATCACAAGGACGACGGGTGGAAATAGTCCCACAGGGCCGCAGGCTGTAATAGCCCCGCTCACCTGCGAGAGAGTGATACTTCATGTCTTCGCAGTCAGCACTGCAGAGAAATCTGGGGATTTGTGGGAGGTCCCTAAGTACGTGAAGGGCCGGGAGGAGCCTGTTTTTGCATGTCTGCAGTGCACAGCGCCATCTGGCGGAGGATTACCCACGTGTAAGTATTATATATGGAGCAGGACGTACTGTATGCTTAGAATATTAATATATTTAAAGTTTTTAGTCACTTATTCTTTCCCCCACTGGGCTGTAACTCTGTTCAGGACTTTAGGATACAGGCGCCCCCATCTTGACTCAGAAGCATCACACTTACTGAGGAGAGGAGAGTGGGATAAAGTACAGGGGGGCGGGTTATGGCTGTGCTTTGCTCAAACAGAGCAGAGCTGGGGTCAGGAAAAGGTCAGCAATCCCAGAATGCAGAGCAGCACAGTCAGAAGGCACTTCCTGTTTGCAGGCTGCCCTATGTTCCATGAGCCGCCATCTTGGATGTTTAAAGGCTCATAACATGCAGTAGATGCAGGTAGGATGATTTTTAATGTGGGCAATCTGTATGTGCAGGGTGTGGGAAACATACAAGATAGACTCTTATTCAGAGTGAAGGACCGCTTTAAGAGTAACTGTACAAGTAACAATCACATGCACTATATTGGTGTATTATGATGATGTGCAATGGAAGTATTAGCAGTTTATTGTAATTTATGAAACTGCCAACGCTAATCTATTCTTTGTCTTTGATTATCACTGTTTACTTGTATTTCTATGCAAAAACCTAAATAAACGAACATTAAATACAGAAATCAAGCTTCACAAAGTAAAATGGTTCCAACCTCACACTTACATTGTGAAGTCCTTTGTGGTAGATTATATCTTTATTTCCAATGGACTTTAAACCTTCAATAATATAAGACCCACCAAACCGGGAATGCCTAGAAAAAGAAAACAATGCATAGAAAAATATCTTTGCACTGAGCATGCATGTAAAAAGTTCCTATTACAAAGCATAGATCTATTTTGAATGCAAGAAATCTATAGCTCAAGTGGACATCTTTAAAATGAAATGCCCTTTATAAAGGAGAATAACTTCTGGCACATACTGTACTTGCAATAAACCCATTATCATTTTATAAATCTAAAGCTGGGCCAATCAGACTTTTACAGTTTTTGATGTAACTGGCTTTTTTTTTTTTTTTTTTTTTTTTTATTTTTTTAACTTACCGTGTACCACGCTGAAAAACTCTGCTTTTTTTTTCTGCCATCTCTCTCTGCCGGAGCATCTCAAGATCCTTCATGTCTGTCACCCTTTCAGCAGATGAACGAGCCTGACCGGTTGCAGCCAAATGTTCTGCATTCTGTAAAGCAAGAAACCAAATTCGTAATATTTCCTTAAGAAATAACCACAAAAAGCCTTCATTATTTTTACTTAATCTTATTGGAAGACCACTTCTGCTATCTGTGACTATTAAAAAAAAAAACCCATTGAAGTTAATGGGGGCACTCTGGAGTGAGGCCACCCCCACCTGCCACACATGCCCTGCTCCCCGCAGGGCATCCGGAATCCGGATGCCCCGCGGGGTGAAACCCCCCCCATGACGCCCAGAAACCTTACCTTATCCCCGTTCCAACGGCGCATGCGCGGCCGCATCTTGCGCTTCCCTCTAGCAGGGCGCGCACCCGCGCTGGCCGTTTGTGGGGTGCCCCGCGAAAGTGGACCAAAACCCAGGATAGTGAAAATCCTGGGTGCTGGTCCACTTAAAAAAAAAAAAAAAAACACAACATTTGCATGCCAGCAGCTCCAATGTAGATATTACACTCCTGGCCTATCTGAATAGCTGGGCGCAGGGAGTGTGTGGCTACAGGGAAAATGGGAATGCGGCCATCGGCGAAGACAGCATTGTGGGAGGACCAGGGATAAGGTAAGATTACAGACGTCCTGGGGAGATTTACAGAATGGGGCCATCCGATATAGGATGCTCCTGGTCAGACTATCGACCGTCCCTGGAATCTCTTAGATTCCAGGGCGGCGGCAGCAGGGTGACTGATCTACTTTAAGACAGTCTTTGATGCCTCCCATGTCCTTAGCAGCCCTTAAGATATTGCAGAGTCACTGCATTTGGCAGGAGCTCTGCACCTTTACCAACACAACCTGTGATCTGGGGCAAAACCAAATGCCCAGGCAGAGGAAGAGCTGCAGAACAGCAGGCAAACACCACCTATTTTCCACCACGAAGGAGGGGAGGAAGAAAGGCGCCCCTGATCGCAAGATGGCGGCACATATTGCAGACGAGCCTAGGGGTCGGGGTACGGACTTTGCACCTTATGCGACCGCGACACAGCAGGGAAAGAAAAGGGAAACTGCAGAGCTGAAACCGGACTCCATGCCCTCTAACAAGCTGCAGAGGGCCTCGCAAGTCGAAGATGGCGGTGCAGATCCACAGTGCACCAGCAGAGAGAGACTGCAGAACTAGGTTTAGGAACCACATATCGCAGCAGTGTTTGAATCCATCGGATGCATAGTATGTATTTTTTGTTTAAACACCAGAATCTGTGTTCTCCAACTTGCCAACAAAAAGTCATTCTCCATAATAGTTTTCAGTAGTTTTATCTGTGAGCTGCCAGGAGGGAGGAGATTGCAGCCACTCCAAGATGGGAAGGGGTGTCTGACCTGTGCACATAGGTCTAGAGCCCAGACCCTCAATTGTGCAGAGGAAGTTCCAAGATTCTAACAGGCAGCTTCACGACCCACTGTGGTTGCTCTGCAAAACTGCATGTCATATAAGGTAACTTGTTTTTTGCTCATTCTCCCTCTCTGTAAATACTCATTTGTAACTTATCCCTCAGACATGTATATGAATCTCTTAATTGCTTGTATATTGCCTGATGTGCCCTTACAGCGATTAAATACATAACTTAATTTTGGGTTGCTTTTACCTTGATTTTGAATCCATAGTCCATGTTTTCCATGTCATAGTATAAGCCACTAAAGCTGGCTTCTGGCCCAACTGGGACTGTATCTTAGAGCTGGTGGCAATCATTAAGGGTTGGCCTGTTCACTGGTGTCAGTTAAGGGATCCCACAGCCATTTAGGGCCTTCATATTGGCATTAAAGTGGAAGTCCAGTCATGGGGAACCCCTTAACCTAACTCACAGGCCAGTGCTCTGGGTCCTGGGCACCACCATCTTGGTAGAAAGCACAAGCAGCTTACCCCAGCCTATCAATTCAAGTAAATGGATAGACAGGGGCACACACATTGCGGGGGATGCCGCTTTGCCTTTCTGTGCGACATCCTCACAGACTGGGGAGAACCTCGCTGTTTTGATGGTTAGGTTTTCTTTCTAATCCCCTGTCCTGCCTCAGCATCAGGGGGTGGTTGGCAGTGCGCGTGGGGGGGGGGGGGGGGGGGGTGAAACTATGACTGGACTTCCACTTTAAAAGGAAAACCTAGTGCGGAATTGTGGTGACGGACGTCAGCTGGTCTCATGTGATTAAATGGTATGATAAAAAACATGTATATTGTATATTTTTTTTTTTTAAATAAAAGCAAATTAAGCTTTGTTATTGCTCAGATAATGGTGCTAATTATTTGGTAAAAATACCATTTTGTGAGTACTCACCTGTAAAATGGATATTGTCAGTGCGTCACACACCCCGCTTCCCCTTTCATTCTTACGATAGGGTTACTCCACCGGCAGGTGGCGACGTTGCAGAGAGAAGTCTTGAAAACGAGCCCCTCCTGGCCTACATATACCTGGGACCTCCCAACACCCAGTGAATTCAAACAACAGTAAGACAAGGTACCAGGAAATCCAACGGTAACCTCAAAATAAAATAAAGGAAAGCTTCACCATATAGAGGATCCAGGATACCAAAAAGGGCGGGTGAAGCGGGGTGTGTGACACTGCCAATATCCATTTTACAGGTGAGTACTCGCAAAATGGTATTATTCTCAGTGTGTCACATACCCCGCTTCCCCTTTAATTCTTACGATAGGGACATCCAAAAGCAGTGTCCACAAGGGGTGGGTATCCGACAGCAAAATGAATAACTTAAACGACTGCGGTCTGCAGAACCTTGCGGCCAAACACAGCATCTGCTGAGGCCCGCACATCAACTTTGTAAAACTTAGAAAAAGTATGAACAGAAGACCAAGTAGCAGCCTTATAAACTTGTTCAACAGAAGCTTGGTGCTGAAAAGCCCAAGACGCTCCAACAGCGCGAGTAGAATGAGCAGTGATACGAAAAGGGGGAACCTTCCCCTTGGCCGAATAGGCCCCAACAACCGCCTGACGAATCAATTTGCTAATTGAAGACTTGGCCAGAGCCAAACCCTTCCTAGGCCCACAGGGCACAACAAAAAAAGGCATCAGTCTTACGAAAAGGAGAAGTAGTAATCAAATAGTACTTAACACAGCGTACTACATCCAAACAATGCAAAATCCTCTCCTTGTCATTCTTAGGCTTAGGACACAAGGAGGGAAGAACAATATCCTGATTCAAATGAAAAGCAGAAAACAACCTTAGGAAGAAAGTCCGGTTTGAAATGAAAAACCACCTTGTCCGGATGCCTCTCAAAGTAGGGCGCCTGAATCGACAAGGCCGCCAACTCTGAGACACGCCGAACCGAAGTGATAGCCACCAAGAAGGCAATCTGAGTCAAGGTAGACAGAGCAATATCCTGCAAGGGCTCAAAGGGAGGAGCCTGAAGAGCAGAAAGAACCAAGTTCAAGTCCCAAACAGGGAGCAATGGCTTCCTGGGAGGCCGCACATGCATAACCCCTGGAAAAAAAATTAACTTAAGGATGAAGCGCAAAAGGCTTCTGAAAAAAGATAGACAAGGTGGAAACCTGCCCTTTCAGAATACTCAGCTGGAGACCAGAGTCCAGCCCTGATTGCAAAAAATCCAGAATCCTGGAAACCGAAAAGACCCTACAAGGCAAAGATCTAACCTCACACCAAGCGATATAGGCTCTCCAAGTCCTATAGTAGATGATAGAAGAAGACCTCTTCCGGGCACAGATCAGAGTCTTAACAACCGAGTCAGAAAGACCCTCCTCCTTCAAGATGAAGGTTTCAGCAGCCAAGCCGTCAAACCCAGCGTTGGTAAATTGGGGTAACACAGCCGACCCTGAGTGAGCAGATGAAGAGGCAGAACGATCTGATCCACCGCCAGCCGAACAATGTCTGCGAACCATACTCGTCTTGGCCACCTTGGAGCCACAAGAATGGCGGACACCCTTTCCAGAGACAGCTTCCGTACCACCCTGCCTAGCATGGGTATCGGAGGAAAAAGGTAACGAAAACCCAGACCCCCCCAGCTCAGGGACATGGCGTCCACCGCCAGAGCCAGAGGATCCTGGGAGAGCGACGGTAAGGTCGGAAGCCTGCAATTGTGACGAGAGGCAAACAGGTCCACCTCCGGTGTCCCCCACCGGAGACACAGCGACCAAAAAACTTGAGGATGGAGACCCCCATTCTCCCAGACGGGAAGAGCCCCTGCTCAACAGATCCACTTCCCTGTTTTCCACACCCGGAATGTAAACTGCTGAGAGACGAGGAACATGGGCCTCCGCCCAGGTCAGGATCAGGGACACCTCTCTGAGGGCACCCAGACTGCGAGTCCCTCCCTGATGATTGATGTAAGCAACCCTGAGTGAGCAGATGAAGAGGCAGAACGATCTGATCCACCGCCAGCCGAACGAACGATGTCTGCGAACCATACTCGTCTTGGCCACCTTGGAGCCACGAGAATGGCGGACACCCTTTCCAGAGACAGCTTCCGTACCACCCTGCCTAGCATGGGTATCGGAGGAAAAAGGTACCGAAAACCCAGACCCCCCCAGCTCAGGGACATGGCGTCCACCGCCAGAGCCAGAGGATCCTGGGAGAGCGACGGGAAGGTCGGAAGCCTGCAATTGTGACGAGAGGCAAACAGGTCCACCTCCGGACTTGAGGATGGAGAGCCCATTCTCCCAGACGGGAAGAGCCCCTGCTCAACAGATCCACTTCCCTGTTTTCCACACCCGGAATGTAAACTGCTGAGAGACGAGGAACATGGGCCTCCCCCAGGTCAGGATCAGGGACACCTCTCTGAGGGCACCCAGACTGCGAGACCCTCCCTGATGATTGATGTAAGCAACCGCTGTCCGATTGTCCGAACGAACCTGAAGGCCAAGAACATGCTGAGTCAACAAGAAACAGACGGATGGCTCTCAGTTCCAGAACATTGATGGGCAAGTGAGCCTCTCGAGGCCCCCACTGCCCCCGAAACTGAAGATCCTTCCAGAATCCCCCCCATCCCGAAAGACTGGCGTCCGTGGTGACAATTTCCCAGAGAGGAGTCAGGAAAGACCTGCCCCTCAAGAGATTGGTCGAGACCAACCACCATTGAAGGGACTGCCGGACCCGGGAGGACAACTGGAAGGACCGATCCAACGACCGCGGTCGCCGGTCCCAAGACGCCAACAGATGAAGCTGAAGCGTCCTTGTGTGAAATTGAGCAAAAGGAACCGCCTCGAAAGAGGCAACCATCAACCCTACCAGTCTCATCCCCAGACGGATGGACGGTCGAGGATTGGAAAGAAGGAACCAAGCCAATTCCTGAATCAGACAAATCTTGGATTGAGGCAGACACCACCCTGGCCGGGGCGAGGGAGGACTTGGGAAAGTTGATCACCCAACCGAAGCTTTCCAGCGTGGAGACCACCGTCCTGGTGTCCGTCTCCGATTGATTGAGAGAAGGAGCCATGATGAGAAGGTCGTCCAGATAAGGCACGACGCGAATGCGAAGATCTGAGAATGGCCATCACCCCTGCCAGCACCTTGGTGAACACTCTTGGGGCCGAGGTAAGGCCAAACGGAAGTGCCACAAATTGAAAATGCCGATCCTTCATTACGAACTGAAGAAAATGTTGATGAGCCTGGCAGATGGGAACATGAAGGTAAGCATCCTTGATGTCTATGGACGTCATGAAGTCCCCCTGCCGAAGAGAACCGATGACCGATCGCAGAGTTTCCATGCGAAACTTCCGAGTACGGATGAACCTGTTGAGGAACTTCAGATCCAGAACGGGGCGAACCGACCCGTCTTTCTTGGGGACTGTGAAAAGATTGGAGTAAAACCTGAGGCCCACTTCCAAGTGCGGCACCTGCCGGATGACCGCCATTTCCAGAAGATTCTTCACAGACGCCAGGAGCCCCTGCACGGCCAAAGGATCGGTGGGCACCAGAGACCGGAAAAAACGTGAAGGAGGGCGAGACTCGAACTCCAGCTTGTAACCGGACGACGCCACCTCCCGGATCCATCTGTCCGGAACCTCCTGGTCCCAAACCCGGGAGAAGTGTCGCAATCGTCCCTCCACCTGCACGGGTGTGGGCACCCCCTCATTGCTGAGCGGGCTTACCAGCAGGCTTGGGCTTGGCGCCCCAGGACTGACCGGGACGGCCACTGCCCCTCCCCCGGGTCCAACCTGCACCCCTGGTAGCGGGAAAGGAGGCCCCTCTGCCCGCTCTGACTCCCCGAAAGGAGGGGCTAAAGGAAGCCGCTCCCCGAAAGGAACGACGCGGCCTCTTGCGTTGAGGCAACTTACCACCCTTGGTAACTGAATCCAATTTGTCGCCAAACAGGCGCAAACCCACAAAAGGAAGAGCCGTAAGCGACTTCTTAGAGTTAAAGTCCGCCGTCCACTGACACAGCCACACCGCCCGACGAATAGCAACCAACAGGGCCGCGGTCCTGCTACACATCGCAAGCGCATCGTCCTGGGCGGTCATGACAAAGGAAATAAACGACTCACACTGCTTGGGAGAACCGAACTCATCACAAATGGGATCAAGATCTGCGTACAAATCTCTAATAATGGACCTAACAGCCATCAGAAGAAGCGCCGAAGCACAAACCGGACGCAGTGCCGATCCAGCACTGATAAAACCATGGCGAGCCAATTGATCAATCCGACGATCCTCACCATCCTTAATGGTAGCAGTGTCAGGGAGTGCAACACAGCCGTGTTAGACAGCCCCAACACGGGGGCATCGACGTCAGGGGGAACAGACCAAAGCTTCACCAAATCCTCTGGAAAGGGATAACGCTTATCCCAACTAGGAGGAACTCCAACAAGGCGCGTGGGTTGTTCCCATTCCTTAAGGACAACCCTCACAAAGTGTTGTTGCCTAGGAAACACCAAACGCGGCTGGAGCACATCAAACAACTCACCCCTTGGCGGAGGGACCGCCTCAGGTGGATCCAAAGCCAAAATCTCAAACATTTGAGTCAAAATGGAAGGAGTGTCAAGGAACACCCCCGCAGCCTGATCGCCAGCGGTACCAACCATTTGCTGGTCTACAGGCTCGTCCGACTCCTCTATCTCCTCAGCCGGGGGACAATCAGACCAATCCAATACTTCGAACACCTCATCCCCCGGAACAGGCGATGCCGGAGAAAGGTGCTTCCGCTTAGCCGTAGCCTTCTGAGCCACCGCGGCGGAAACCATTTTCTCGAGGCTGGCCAATCGTGCACACACCTCGGATTGCGAATCCCCACCTTTGGCAACGTCATACGGGGTCCAGAATAGGTTGGGGGGGGGGGCTAGGAGATGACGGAAGTTGCGAGGAGCCAGAAGCCAGATTGCCAGACTGGCGCGCAATATTCTGCTGTGCACATGGAACACATATTATGACATCACCGCCTGGGAGCGGAGCCCCACAACCCCCACACAGCCTGGATAGCCCCGAAGAGCCATTTCCGGTAATGTCGGAAGCCTCCATACGGTGAAATTATGGCATTCGCAATAACCCAGGGATTTACACATTAAGCAACCCGGGATGCCCCCTTTTATAATTAAAGTCCCGGGAGTGGGAGGATTTTTAACCAATAAGACTAGCCAGGTATATCAGACCGGGCCCACCGCAGCGCGGAAATCCCCGGACCTGTAGGAAAGAGACCACAATCAGCCCCCAGAAAAAATATAACAAAAAGCCTGCTGCAAGCAAACATACACATACAGACACTGTACATTAAATAGACAAGGTATACTGAAAAACACATATATATGAAATATTTTATAATATATATATATATATATATTATATATATACATGCAGCCTTTTATACCCCTTTTATAAACAGTGCACTATCACAGTGATGAGCCAGTGCAACCAATTGTATGAGTAATTACAACCATATGAGCCACATATATACTGCATGAAAATAATGTCCAAAAACTGCATGACAACAGACAAGAGTCAAAGTGAATACTTGCGTAAGCCTCAGAGCCCCTCAGCAGCCAAAAGAGCATGAAGCGCTCCGGCCCCGCCCCCCGTCACGTCAGCACAGTGCGGGCCGCGTCAACGTATGAGCGAGGCGGGTGCCCGCAAACAAAAAACAAGGCACGCGCCCGCCCCAGAGTAAAAACATACAAACCACTAGACCACCAGGGACACCAGGAAAAAGGAGCCCCCGCAGAGGAACACCTGCGGCTAGACCGCAGCGCCGGCCCTACAAACTATCAGCAGTGATTAAAAAATACAGCCAAAGATGTTAACACACATGCATGCCAGGCACACTTTAGTCAAAAGCAAGGCCAGTAAAGACACCCCCAAGGGCCACTCCCCCCCCCCCCCACGCTAAGGGAGAAGGGACCAGGCGAGGGAAGGCTAGGCTAAAAAGGAGGGACCGGGACAGGGCATCCCAAATCCAGATCACCGGCCGGATAACCGCGTTGCCCCATGCGTGGGGACGAGCAGAGGAGCTAAGCTCCTAGGCACCATGAGGTGCCGTCTACCATTGCCCAGGCAGCAGCCTAGGCTGGGAGGCTTCCAGCATCTTTAACAGAGTATACAAAAAAAAACAAGCAGCTGGGGATGTCGGGGTCTGACCCCGGCTACCTGTAAGCAGGAGACTTCTTTCTTCTGTCTTGTCGCATCTTGCAGAGAGAAAACACTGGGTGTTAAGTGGGAGGTCCCAGGTATATGTAGGCCAGGAGGGGCTCATTTTCAAGACTTCTCTCTGCAACGTCGCCGCCTGCCGGTGGAGTAACCCTATCGTAAGAATTAAAGGGGAAGCGGGGTGTGTGACACACTGAGAATATAAGGTTTCACATTGGGCGTGCTTTGGGCTGCAACTTGCATCTCCTTGAGCTTTTTAAATGCAACACACAAGAAGACTACTTTTTTTTAACTAGTGAAGTATATAATTTTTATACTTTTTTTTAAGTTTGGAAACCGCACCTGGACTATGCAGTAAAAGAAAATATCTGTACAGCCAGTAGGGTGCAGTTTCCAAACGTAAAAAAATATTCTTACCTTAATGAGTAAAGTACATGCACCTCATCTGTAAAAATGGCAACCAAAAGGTCAACTAGCTTTACCAAATAATTAGCATGATCCCCTAATGTTTACTGCAACTCTTTCTACTATTCATCACCAATTGAAGTGGTGCAGTTATTCCCCCCAAACCAAAACCAATTAGCATATTCCTGTAGCATCCAGTGAACAAGAAAAAAAAATGTATAAAGATGCCAGAGGCACTGTTATATTGCATTCAAGTAAAATTAGTATTATGTACTGTAATAATTCCTCTTAATCTTCACCAAGTCATACAATCATTACAATAGGGTTATATTCCAGTTCATAGGCGTCAGTGAGGTCCATCCCATACTCCGATTGGTGACAAGCATTAGGATGGACATAATGAAATAGAATAAACGTTTTTAATCTAACATGGGATAGCACAACTTGCAGGAGGACTGAAGCCAGGGCCTATCAGCCAAATTAGAGTAACTGCACAGCTACCAGACAGATGGATGCTTTATGACAGAGTAAAGATTAAGAGAAGAGAATTATTACGGTAGGTAATACTAAAATCCCTTTTCTTTTCACTTGAATTACACAGATTCCTTATGATAGGGACATTCCAAAGCAGTAAGGGACATGGGCGGGGAAAAAAAAAAAAAAACGTAGCTGCACAGTAAGCAAGCAAATGATCCCACTACCTCGGTAAGGCTGCCCAGAGCACCTTGCGGCCAAAAGTAGCATCAGCCGATGCTTGCACATCTACTTTGAAGAACTTTGATAACTTGTGGACAGATAACCATGTGGCCACTACTCTGTTCTGCCCATTCCAGAGTCCCATGAACTTCCGTCATGGCCACTCTGCTGCGGGTGCCACCCTGGTGGTCGATGTAAGTGACTGCAGTGGCACTGTCCGACTATGTGGCCTTTCGAGCCTGTCAGGAGTTCAGCGACTGGAGTATCTGATTGTATAAAACACCAACCCAATCCCCTCAGGCAGGCGTCTGTTGTGATCACTGTCCAGCTCGGTGGTATAAAAGACTTTCCCTGAGTGATCTGAAGGGAAGACATCCACCAGTGAAGACACTACAATGCCTGACTTGTGCCGACAATTGGCATGGTTGTTCCAGTATTTCCCGAGACTTGTTCTAGTCTGAAAGAACTGCCAGCTGGAGGGCCACACTGTACAAGGGGCACCACTTCTATTGCTAACACAGTAAGCCCCACGAGCCGCATGCACTGCCTGAAGGTTGGGGAAGAAGTGGAGAGAATTTCTCTTTCAGGTGGAGGTGCTCCTGTTCTGTATCCAGATGCATCCCCAGGAACATGAGGGATCTGAGTGAAGTCAGTTTATTAGCCAGCAAAGTTGTGGAGATCCTTCTGCGTCTCCTGAAAGCATGGCGGTATGGATCAGTTTGAGCTAGGGGGATGATGTGGATTTCTTTTTAAGTACCACCTTGACTACTGACAGAATCTTGGTGAATATTCTCGGCACTGTTGCCTGGACGAATGGCAGAGCCACAAACTGAAAGTGATTACCCCCTAATACGAGCCTTAGAAAGAACATGGGAACGGAAAATCGGAACATGCAGGTAGGTATCCTGAATGTTTACGAATGCCAGAAAGTCTCCTGGGTTCAGGAGCACCACTACTGTGGTGTACTGGTCCGATTGAAGGCATTGAGATTTTTCAGATCCAGTAGTGGTCTTACTAAAACTTTTTTAGGGACTACAAAGAGGTTAGAGTTAAAACCAGATACTACCTGTGTGGTAGGTATGGGCTGAATCACCCTCATGCAAATAAGAGTGCCACAGCTTCAGTTTGACAGGGAAGACCCTCCAGGGCAAAAAGGTCTGATTTTCTATTTTGTATCCAAGGACACGAGGACTCAACTGCTGAGACCTGCGAAAGGGCCAAAAGGAGGGAGTTCTCTTAAAGGAGGGTCCGTCTCTACACTCTTGAGAAGTTTGGTAGACTTTCCTCCCTGTTATGTTCTTAATCAAGGTATCCAGAGTCCCTCCAAAGAGCAGCTTACCCTTAAAGGGAAGGCAGGTCAGGTGTTTCTTAGGAGGTGGCATCACCCGACCATTGCTTCAACCGAAGAATGAGCCTTTGTAAAACTGTCACCGCAAGAGTGCAAACATTGAGCCTTGAAGCATTTGTCATGGCTTGCTACTGGAAGTCCATTGCATAGTGGAGAAAATGAAGCTATTCTGGTATCTCTGACATCCAAGCAGCATCAAAAAATACCATTTTGTGATTACTCACCTGTAAAATGGGTATTCTAAGTATGTCACGCACCCCGCTTCAGATAGTCATTACACTTGTTACACGTTATACCGACCTGTAGAGGGCGATCTTGCAGAGATGTCATGAAAAAAAGGGAGCCCCTCCCACTCCATATATACCTGGTACCTCCCACTCATTCCCCAGTATTAAGACAGCAGTAAAGGGACCAGGAAGAGCCAAAACAACCAGCAACAGTAAAAAAGGTTCACCATAAAAAGGATCCAGAATACCAAAGGGCGGGGTGAAGCGACATACTTAAAAAACCCATTTTACAGGTGAGTAATCACAAAATGGTATTATTCTAAGTATGTCACACACCCCGCTTGAGATAGTCATTACACTTGGGACATCCAATAGCAGTGTCCATAAAGGGCGGGGATCCAAAACAAGGCAAAAATTCACAAACCTAAACCACTGCAGCTTGCAGAACTTTGCGTCCAAAAACAGCATCCGCTGAGGCCCGCACATCAACCTTGTAAAACTTGGAAAAAGTGTGAACAGAAGACCAAGTAGCAGCCTTACAAACTTGCTCAACAGAGGCCTGATGCTGGAAGGCCCAGGACGCCCCAACGGCACGAGTAGAATGAGCAGTAACACGAAAAGGGGGAACCTTCCCCTTAGCAGAATAGGCCCCAACAATGGCCTGGCAAATCCATTTACTAATGGAAGACTTGACGGGAGCCAAACCTTTCCTAGGCCTGGAGGGCACCACAAAAAGGGCATCAGTCCTACGAAAAGAACAAGTAGCCACCAAATAGTACTTCACACAGCGAACCACATGCAAAAAATGCAAAAGCCTCTCCTCGTCATTGCTGGGCTTAGGACACAAGGAGGGTAGAACAATGTCCTGATTAAGGTGGAAAGCAGAAACCACCTTAGGAAGGAAATCTGGCTCGAAGCGGAAAACAACCTTGTCCTGATGTCTCCCAAAATAAGGAGCCTTACTGGACAAAGCCGCCAACTCCGATACACGCCGAACGGAAGTGATGGCAACCAGAAACGCAATCTGAGTAAGCGTAGAAAGAGCAATATCCTGCAAAGGTTCCAAAGGAGGACCCACGAAAAGCAGAAAGAACCAAATTCAAATCCCAAACTGGGAGCAAAGGCTTCCTAGGAGGCCGCACATGCGTAACCCCCTGGAAAAAGGCCCTAACCAGAGGGTGAAGTGCAAAAGACTTTTGAAAGAAAACTGCCAGGGCAGAAACATGCCCTTTCAGCATACTAAGCTGCAAACCCAGGTCCAGACCATGTTGCAGAAATTCCAAAACCCTAGGCATAGAAAACACCCTGCAAAGCAAGGCCCAGACCTCACACCAATCAATATAAGACCTCCAAATCCTAGTAGATGGCAGAGGAAGACTTCTTTCTAGCCCTAACCAGAGTCTGAATGACAGCATCAGAAAGACCTTCCTCCTTCAAGATGGAGGATTCAGCAGCCACGCCGTCAAAGCCAGCGTAGAATTGGGGTAGAACAGTGGATCCTGAGTGAGCAGATCCGGCAGAAGGGGCAGATCTAACTGATCCGCTGCCAACCTTACCACGTCTGCGAACCAAACCTGTCTTGGCCATCTTGGAACCACCAGTATTGCTGACGCGCCCTCTAGGGCCAGCTTGCGCACCACCTTGCCCACCATGGGAAACGGAGGGAACAGGTACAGAAACCCCAGATCCCTCCAGTTCAGAGACATGGCATCCACTGCCAGAGCCAGCGGATCCCGCAAGAGAGACACAAATGCCGGAAGCTTGTGATTGTGACGAGAGGAAAAGAGGTCCACCTCCGGAGTCCCCCACCGATGGCAAAGCGACCGAAACACCTTGGGGCCGAGCGACCATTCCCCCGGTGAAATGAGCACCTGCTCAGGGAGTCCGCCTCAGTGTTCTCCACTTCCGGAATGTACACTGCCGAGATGCATGGGACATTGCCCTCAGCCCAATCCAGAATCAAAGACACTTCCCTGAGGGCACGCCTGCTGCGAGTCCCACCCTGGTGATTGATGTATGCGACCGCCGTCCGATTGTCCGACCGAACTTGAACTGGTAAGCCCTGTAACTGATGAGTCAAGTGGGCCAGAACCAACCTGATGGCTCTCAGCTCCAGAACATTGATGGGATCGTGAGCCTCCTGAGGCCCCCCACAGTCCCTGAAACTGAAGATCCTTCCAAAATCCCCCCCAACCTGACAGGCTGGCATCCGTGGTGACAGTCTCCCAACGAGGGGTCATAAAGGATCTGCCCCTCAACAGATTGCTCGGTTCCAGCCACCACCGAAGGAAATGCCGAACCCGGGGGGACATCAGAAAAGACTGATCCAATGACAGCGGGGACCCATCCCAGGCCGCCAAGAGATGGAGCTGGAGCGTCCTTGTGTGAAACTGGGCAAAGGGAACCGCCTCGAACAAAGCCACCATCAATCCCACCAGTCGCATCCCCAGCCGAATGGACGGGCGAGGGATGGATAGGAGAAGCTGAGTCAATTCCTGAATCAAAAGAACCTTGGGCCGGGGGAGGAACACCCTGGACTGAGAAGTATCCAGAGACATTCCCAGGAACGCCACCACCCTGGAGGGAGAGAGGCAGGACTTGGGATAGTTGATCACCCAGCCGAATCTCTCCAGGGTGGCTACCACAGTCCTGGTATCTAGCTCCGCCTGGCTGAGAAAAGGATGCCATAATAAGAAGGATCGTCCAGATAAGGCACGATGCGGATACCCTGGGCTCTGAGAAGGGCCATTACCCCAGCTAGCACCTTGGTGAAAACCCTTGGAGCCGAGGTAAGGCCAAACGGAAGGGCCACAAACTGAAAATGCCGATCTTCCACCACGAACCTGAGAAATCTCTGATGCACCGGGAAGATTGGAACATGCAGATAAGCATCCTTGATGTCTATGGACGTCAGCTACACACAGACGGGCTTGTCCCGAAGGAACCCCGTTCACGATATCCTGAGATGCCTCCATATGGTGATTATTATATTCAATATGCCAGTAGGGATTGACGCTGTAAAGCAACCCTGGATGCCCCAAACACCCGCTGGGAAGTGGGAGTGATTTGTTAAAAGGTTCTGGACCGGACTCTACGCTGGGCCGGGAGAAGCCACCGAAGTCCGCGGTCTGAAAGACACAAGGGGAACAGGGATGTCAGAGCCAAGCGCGAAGAAGTCAAAGCTAGGAAAGGGATCGCCCGTGAGGGCACTTACAGAACAGCGAGGGGAGGACCGCCTTCACCACGCGCATGTGAGAAGGAAATGGCGCCAAGCGAACCTCGAAGGGCGGGCCAGAGCGGACGATGACGCGGAGCGCGCCAAACCGAACCACGCCCCCCCTCCGGAGAGCACGAAGCTCGAAGTCGCGCAGCCAATCAGAAGCGACAGATATTGTCAGGGAGACATCACCTCAGAGAGATCTGACAGTGATAGAACGCCAAGTGTCAATTGAATAAAACTGAAGCACGCACCGAGTAATACATGAAAGCGTAGTAGGAAAGCAAAAGGCTGAGAGTGAAGCGCAGCTCTGACTCCAAGGACCAAATAAGACAATGGTTGACTAGTGTGATTAGGGCAAGGATTAGCCGTCGTACACACGACCCCCCCCCCCCCCTTCTTTTTTCCCCCACTAACGGGGAAATCTAGGGAGGAAGCTGATCCAAAATACTGGGTTCACCGCTACACCGGGCGAGGGGCACTAGTGCGGGAGGGGCATCCAATAGAAGGCTCACCATACGCCTTAACCGCCTACCCTATGGAGGGGGATTGCGGTGGAGTCTAGCTCCATAAGCACACTAGGTGCTGCCTACCTTCACCCGACCCAACGCAGCCCAGGTTGGGAGGCATTAGTTCACAACGAGGACGGGTGGAAATAGTCCCGCAGGGCCTCGGGCTGTCAAGCCCCGCTCGCCTGCGAGAGCGTGATACTTCATGTCTTCGCAGTTCAAGCCCTGCAGAGAAATCTGGGGATTTGTGGGAGGTCCTCCGGTATATGTAGGGCCGGGAGGAGCTTGTTTTCTTCATGTTCTGCAGTGCACGGCGCTGAAGGTGGAGGTATACCCACATGTAAGGACTATGTCTGGAGCAGGACGTGCTGTCTGCTTAGAATAGGGCGCCAGAGAAGGGGGGCGGGCCGCAACCAGCGCGCCGAGCGCCCGCCCCCTCTCCTGACTGAGGTGAAGAGAAAGAATGCCCGCGCTCTCAGCCATGCTGCGGAGCCGGCCCGTTCATTAGGGAGCCAGCCCGCTGCCGCCGAGACGTGCGGACCTGGCCTAAGTGCGCACAATCATAAACACACACGTTTAGCGAAACAACCACGATCCCAAAATGGAGATACAGATCCACCCCCCTATAACCCAAGACGGGGAGTGACGGAGGGGGGGGGGTCCCAAAACTACCTAAGGCAGCGCAGGGACAATAAACGGACAGGGCATCCCATACCAGGATCATGAACCTGGCGGCCGCCTACCCTTTGTATAGGGTCTCACGGAGGAGCAGAGCGCCTATACAGTACACCTCTAAGGTGTAACCTACCGTTACCCGGACTCACAGCCAAGGCTGAGAGGCATAGGGACTAAGAATTAAAGTCCAGGCAGAAATAGGGACAAGTGGCCGGGTGTAAACCCGGCTTACCTGCAAAGGAAAGAAAGACAGCCATCTTCTTGACAAGCTTCGCCGTCTGCAGACTTATCTGGGGAATGTGTGGGAGGTCCCAGGTATTTATGGGCCGAGAGGGGCTTCTTTTTTTATAGTCATCTCTGCAGAAGTTCGCTCTCTACTGGACATAACCCAAGTGTAATGACTACTTCCGAAGCAAGGTGTGAGACATACTTAGAATATCTGTCTTGATATGAGCTTTATTGGTGGCAATGATCGGAGGGAATGAGGACATGTTTGCCTAGAGTGCAGATAAAGGCATCAGCCTTCAGTGATGCTTCCCAACTCTTCAGGGTTTCCGCTGTAAGGGGGTAGAAGATTTCTCCATGTCATCCCACTCATCCGATTGCACTTTCATGACCAACTTAAGGAATGGCTAACTTTTAGGTATTTTCCTTTTCTGAACCAGAACCGTGGTGGAAATAGAAGCGGTGTCTTTAGACATAATAAGGACCGCCGCCACAGCCTCAATCAAACCTTTTAAAGTGGACCAACAGTCAAAAAAAGCAATTCTGTGAGTACTCACCTGTAGAATTGTTTTTGTTCTTGAATGGCACGGCCTGCTTCGGTATTCATAACAGTTGGGTTATTCCGCCACAAGGTGGCACAGTGGTACTGCAGAAAGCTGTGGCATCTCCCGGCCCCCTATAAAAACCATAGAGTTAGCGTAGACAAGCAGTGAGACAAGAAGCCGGGAGAGAATAAAGGTAAAAAATTAAAAAAAAAAGGTAAAAAACCCCAATTAACTTGGAACAATCACCATAAAGAGGCAACCAAGAATAACGATAACAAGGGTGGGTCGAAGCAGGCCGTGCCATGCAAGAACAAAAACAATTTTACAGGTGAGTACTCACAGAAATGTTTTTTTCTTTATTGCATGGCATGGCCTGCTTCGGTATTCATAACAGTTTGGACATCCAAAAGCAGTGCCCAAAAGTAGGGGGGGTCCCCAATGAGTAACAGCTGGCAGTTCAAGTCACTACCGCCTGAAGCACCTTGTGGCCAAAAGCAGCATCCGCTGAGCCTTAAAATCAACCTTGTAAAACTTGGAAAAAGTATGAACAGAAGACCAAATGGTGGCCTTGCAACAGAAGCTTGGTGCGGAAAAGCCCAAGAGGCACCAATAGCACGAGTGGAATGAGCAGTAATCCTAAAGGGAGGTTCCTTTTCCTTAGCAGAATAGGCTTGAACCACCGCCTGACAGATCCACTTGCTGATAGTGGATTTAGCCGGAGGCAAACCCTTCCTAGGTCCAGAAGTGAGAACAAAAAGAGCACCAGATTTACTGAAAGGCTCAGTAGCGACCAAATAAAATTTCAAAGCCCTGACCACATCCAGAGAATGCAGTGTCCGCTGGAATTAGGAGGATTAGGACACAATGAAGGCAAGACAATGTCCAGATTGAGATGAAAGGCAGACACCACCTTAGGCAAGAAATCCGGCTTAAGCCAAAACACCACCTTATCCTGATGCCTCTCAAAATAAGGAGGTTTGATGGAAAGCACCGCCAGCTCAGAAATTCGCCTTACAGAAGTGATAGCCACCAAAAAGGCTACCTTAAGAGTCAGAATGGGCAAAGCGGCCCCACGGATAGGCTCAAAGGGAGACCCTGCAGAGAAGACAACACCATATTCAAGTCCCAGACTGGTAGCATAGGCTTACAAGGTGGGCGCACATGAGTGACACCCTGGAAAAAAGTTTTAACCAACCAGTGGTTGGGAAAGGATCTTTGGAAAAATTGCCAGAGCTGAAACATGGCCTTTGAGGGTACTAAGTTGAAGGCCAGAATCCAAACCATGTTGCAAAAATTCCAGAATCCTGGGAATGGAAAAATACCGTTTTGTGAGAACTCACCTCAATAAAGGGTATTATGAGTGTGCCATACACTCCACTTCGATCTTCATGACACGTGGGTAATCTCCAGTAGAGGGAAAACTTCTGCAGAGATGAATATGCAAAAAAAAAAGAAAGCCCCTCCGGGCCCATATATACCTGGGACCTCCCACCAATTTCCCAGTGTAAAAAAAGCAGTAAGGGGACCAGGAAGAACCACTTATAACCTTAAAAATCAAAACCAATGGTTAACCATAAAAAAGCCCCAGAATACCTGAAAAGAAGGGGTGGGGCGAAGTGGAGTGTATGGCACACTCATAATACCCGTTTAAAAGGTGAGTACTCACAAAACGGTATAATTCTAAGTGTGCCATACACTCCACTTCAATCTTCATGACATGTGGGACATCCAATAGCAGTGTCTGTCATGGGTGGGAACCAGAAACAGTAAAGAATGTACCAACTCAAACCACTGCAGCTTGCAGAACCTTGTGGCCAAAAACAGCATCCGTTGAAGCCCGCACATCAACCTTGTAAAACTTGGAAAAAGTATGAACGGAAGACCAAGTAGCAGCCTTACAAACTTGTTCAACAGAAGCTTGGTGCTGAAAAGCCCAGGATGCACCAACAGCACGAGTAGAGTGCGCAGTGACCTTAAAAGGGGGAGTCCTCCCCTTAGCAGAATAGGTCCCAACAATGGCCTGACGAATCCATTTGCTAATCGTAGACTTAGCAGGCGCCAAACCTTTCCTGGGCCCGCAGGGCACTACGGAAAAAGCGTCCGTCTTGCGGAAGGAAGTAGTAGTCACCGAATAGTACTTCACACAGCGAACAACATCCAAATTGTGCAAAACCCTCTCCTTATTGTTAGGCTTAGGACACAAGGAAGGGACAACAATATTCTGATTGAGGTGGAAAGCAGACACCACCTTAGGAAGGAAATCTGGCTTAAAACGAAAAACCACCTTATCCTGGTGTCTCTCAAAGTAAGGGGCCTGAATAGACAGAGCCGCCAACTCAGAGACACGCCGAACAGAGGTATTAGCCACCAAGAAAGCAACCTTCTGAGTGAGAACCGAAAGGGCAATATCCAGTAACGGCTCAAAAGGAGGACCCTGGAGAGCCGAAAGAACCAAGTTCAAATCCCAAACAGGAACCACAGCCTTCCGAGGGGGCAGCACATGCGCGACCCCTTGGAAAAAGGTCTTAACCAGCGGGTGTAAGGCAAAAGACCTCTGGAAGAAAACCGACAGAGCAGAAACCTGTCCTTTCAAAGTACTAAGCTGGAACCCAAGATCCAGATTATGCTGAAGAAACTCCCAAATCCTTGGAATCGAAAACACCCTGCAAGGCAAGGCCCTAGCCTCACACCAATCAATATAGGACCTCCAAGTCCTATAGTAAATGCCAGAAGGGGGACCGCTTCCTAGCACTAATCAAGGCCTGGACAACAGCCTCAGACAAACCTTCCTCCATCAGAATGAATGTTTCAGCAGCCAAGCCGTCAAAGCCAGCGTTTGTAAATTGGGGTAAAGAAGTTGACCCTGAGAGAATAGATCCAGCAACACGGGAAGCCGGTACTGATCTACCGCCAGCCTTACCACATCTGCGTACCAAACCCTTGGCCACCTTGGAGCCACCAGAATTGCTGGTGCCCCTTCCATAATCAGCTTGCGAATTACCCTGCCGAGCATGGCGAAGGGCGGAAACAGGTACAGAAACCCCAGATTCTTCCAGGCAAGAGACAAGGCATCCACTGCCAGGGCTAGAGGATCCTGGGCTAGAGGATCCTGGGAAAGAGCCACAAAGGCCAGAAGTTTGTAATTGTGCCTCAAGGCAGAGATCCACCTCTGGAGTCCCCCACATGCGGCAAAGATCCAGAAAAACATCAGGGTTGAGAGACCACTCTCCTTGGCAAGAGGATCCCCTGCTCAGGGAATCCGCCTCCGTGTTCTCCACTCCCGGAATGTAAACTGCCGAAATGCAAGGAACATTGCTCTCCACCCAGTGCAGAATCATTGAGACTTCCCTGAGGGCACCCCTGCTGCGAGTCCCTCCTTGGTGATTTATGTAGGCTCGTTCGATTGTCTGACCGAACCTGAACCGGTAGACCCCGTAACTGTGACATCAGCCGTTGCAGAACAAGCCGGATGGCTCTGAGCTCCAAGATATTGATGGGGTTGTGAGCCTCCTGAGGGCTCCACACCCCGCTGAACTGATGACTTTTCCAATGACCTCCCTAGCCCGACAGGCTGGCATCCGTGGTAACAGTCTCCCAACAAGGGACCAGAAAGGACCTGCCCCTCAACAGGTTGCTCGACTACAGCCACCACCAAAGGGACTGCCGAACCCTGGGAGACATCCTGAAAGAGCGATCCAATGACTGCGGGCACCTGTCCCAATGCGTCAATAGGTGAAGTTGAAGTGATCTCATGTGAAACTGTGCAAACGGTACCGCCTCGAAGGAGGACACCATCAAGCCCACCAGTTTCATCCCCTGTCGGATAGAGGGACAAGGACTGGCCCGAAGAAGACGGATCGGATCCTGAATACCCTGCACCTTGGTCTGGGGCCAGAAACACTCTGTCCTGAATAGTATCCAGATTCATGCCCAGAAATGAAATCACTCGTGACGGAGAGAGGGAAGACTTGGGGCGGTCGACACCACCTGGTGGGTGTCCAGCTCCGCCTGACGGAGGGAGGAAGCTGAGATCAACAGGTCGTCCAGATAAGGCACAATGCGAATGACCTGAGCTCTGAGCAGGGCCATAATTCCCGCCAAGACCCTGGTGAAGACCCGCGGTGCCGAGGTCAGCCCGAAGGGAAGAGCTACAAACTGAAAATGTTTGATCCCCCACCGCAAACCTGAGGAATCTCTGATGCACTGGAAAAATGGGAACATGCAGATACGCATCCTTGATGTCTATGGATGTCATGAAATCCCCCTGGTGAAGGGAAATGATAGCGGAGCGCAGAGTCTCCATGCGGAACATTTTGGCTCTGATAAACCTGTTTAGAACCTTGAGATCTAGAATGGGTCTCACCAAACCCTCCTTTTTGGGTACCGTGAAAAGGTTGGAGTAGTAACCCCTGCCTCTCTCCGACTGAGGCACCGGAGAAATAACTCCCATGTCCAGAAGGTTTCTTACTGCTAACAGGAGCCCCTGTGCAGCCTGATGGTCCGAGGGCACCCGAGACCTTAAGAACCTTGGAGGCGGCCAGTACTCGAACTCCAGTTTGTACCCGGACGAGACCACTTCCAGGATCCAATTGTCTGTGACCTCCCGGGCCCAGACCTGGAAGAAGAGCCACAGCCGTCACCCCACACGGGTGAGGGCGCCTCTTCATTGCTGAGCCGGCTTACCGGCGGGCTTAGGCTTGGAACCCCAGGCAGCCGTCGGGCGCACCCGACCTCTGCCCCTATTCCAAGACGAACCCCTGACACCAGAGACGGGCAGACCCCTAGTCGCTCTGGCTCCACGAAAGGAAGGGGTGAAGGAACCAGCCCCCCGAAAGGGACGGCACTGTTTCTTCCTCTGAGGTAACCTACCTCCCTTAGCAACAGCATCCAATTTATCTCCAAACAGCCGCGTACCCATGAAGGGAAGAGACGCAAGCGATTTCTTGGCCCCAAAGTCCGCCGTCCACTGATGCAGCCAGACCAATCTGCGCATGGCCACCAATAAGGCCGAAGTCCTGCTACACATGACGATAGAATCTTCCATAGCAGACAAAACAAAATCCATGAACAATTCACACCTCTTAAGAGTAGCGAACTCAGCGCTATCCGGATCAAACTGACCATCATTCAGCCAGTCCCTGATCGGACCTGGTAGCAAGTGACACTAGGCACCGATCCCACACTGGCAAACGCATGACAAGCCATCTGATCAAGGCGCTTATCCTCGCCATCCTTAAGGGAGGTAGCGTCAGGGGTGTTAAGCACAGAAGAATTGGTCAAGCCCAAAACAGGCGCATCGACCTCAGGAGGAGAGGACCATCGCTTGACCGCCTCCACCGGGAAAGGATACTTCTTGTCCCATCCCTGGGGAGCACCAGGAAGCAGACAGGGCCTCTCCCATCCTTTCTGGATCAGTGAGTCAAAATGATCCTGCATAGGGAATTCTAGACAGGGCTTGCGGACCCCCAAAAATTCCCCCTTCTTTAGGGGAGGCGCCTCCGGGGAATCAATATCCAACACCTTCAACATATGTGACAAAACAGCAGCCGTATCTGCGGTATCCCCAGGCGCCTGCCCAACAAAAGCATCACCAGACTGTACAAAATCAGACTGTCTCCTCAAACACTTCCCCGTCCCACACTGGCTGGGCCGACGACAAATGTCTCTTTTTAGCTTGGGCCTTCTTGCCCACCGTGCTAACAATAAACCTTTCAATGCTGGCCAACCTGGCACCAACATCCGACTGCGACTCCCCGCTGGCACCAATGTCATTCGGGGTACGGATCAAGTGGGGAGGGGAAGGCTATGAAGCGGGAGGAGCCGACACAGAAGGCTGGGACCCAGACTTCCGCGTTATGGCCTTATGAGCGCATGGAGTACAGATCGGTACATCCTCTCCCGTAAGGGATGCCCCACACCCGACACATGGGCGGGCTTGCCCCAAGGTGAGCCAGAGCCCAGTATCCTGCGGAGCCTCCATATTGTGATTTTTTAGTGGTCAGTCGCAAGACCGCAGGGAATTACGCTTAAGCAACCCGTGATGCCCCTTAAATGTCCCGGTGGGAGGATTTAGAGATCAAACTAGGGACCCCAGGACCAGGAGGAACCCCTTAATATGCACAATATGAAGCAATCTGTAACACACAATAGGCATATCAGTAACTAATAATAGCATCTGCCTTAATAAAAGTACAACCATACCACACCTAAATATCTAAACATATATACAGATATATACAGCAAAAAAATTGTCAAAAACACACACCAGGGGCCCACCCCACCAGAGAGTGACCCCCCAATACAAGGAAAAAATGGCCATCAGGCCCCTACCTGACCCCTAAGAGCAGCCACGCAGGAAGCACCAAGATGGCCCCTAGCCTTGAGGTAACAGGACCCAGGAAGAAGAAGGGGGCGTGCCAGCGCCGAAGGCGTGCTTTCCAGGCCACGCCCCCCTCCCTGCAGCGCGGATCTGGCCAGAGGAAGGCATTGCAAAAAAACGCGCCGACGAGTGGGCGGGGCTACCGCGGCAGCACCCCCTTTCACACACACACACAGTCTGAGTGAATTTCACTCAGGCTGACAGGGAGCCATCTTGCAACAGATTCATCAGGGATAACTGCCAGGAGGACCACACAAGCATATATACCCAGTGTGAAGCACCCAACAGACACACACACACCATAAAAACCCATAAAATATTATAAATGCGAGGAGAGGCCAGTTAAGACGCGCCAGCCCCCCGCCCCCCCTCCGAGGGAGTAAGGGACCCGAAGGGAAAAGGGAAAACCCGGCCAATAATAAGGCCGCATGCTAGCAGGGACGGGGGCATCCCCTACCAGGATCACCACAACCTGGTTTTACTGCCTGCCCCATAATGAGGTCTCACGGTGGAGCGCGGCTCCTACTGCACCCACAGGGTGCTCCTACCCTTGCCAGGGCCCGCAGCCTAAGCTGGGAGGCTCAACAGGGTAAATTTAGAATGAGTCCTGGCAGCAATAGGGACAAAAAGGGGGCCGGGCGCGAGCCCGGCTTACCTGCAAGTAAGAGAAGTCTTCATCTTCTGTCTTGCTCGCCTTCCCTGCAGAGAAGGAACTGGGAAATTGGTGGGAGGTCCCAGGTATATATGGGCCAGGAGGGGCTTTCTTCTTTTGCATATTCATCTCTGCAGAAGTTCGCCCTCTACTGGAGATTACCCACATGTCATGAAGATCGAAGTATATGTATGGCACACTTAGAATAAACCTGACAGGGAAGAGACTTGGACACACACCAGGCAATGTAAGCATGCCAGACCCTGTAATAGATAAAGGATGAGGACTCCTTCCTAGCCCGAATCATGATATCCACAACAGAGGCAGGCAACCCCTTCTCTGTCAAGATGTAGGTTTCAGCAGCCAAGCCGTTAAAGCCAGCGTTTGTAAATTGGGATGGCGTAGCTGCCCGAGTGAGAAGATCTGGAGCCTTGGGCAAGACGTACCGGTCTACCGCCAACTGCACGACGTCTGCGAACCAAACCCTTCTTGGTCAACAAGGGGCCACCAGGATGGCTGGTACCCGCTCCTGGGCTATCTTGTGCATGACCCTGCCCAGGAGAGGAAACGGAGGGAACACAGAGAAGGCGAAACTCCGTCCAAGGTATTGCAAGAGCATCTGTGGCGAAGGCCAGAGGATCCCGAGATAGAGAGAAATCTGGGAAGTTTGTGATTGTGACGGGACGCAAACAAGTCCACGTCCGGCTGACCCCAGCGGTGACACAGGGAGAGAAACACTCGGTTGTTGAGGGACCATTCCCCCAGACGAGATGTCCCCCTGCTCAGGGAGTCCGCCACCTGGTTCTCCACTCCCGGAATGTAGACCGCTGAGATGCAGGGAACATGCCGTTCCGCCCAAGACATAATCAGGGACACTTCTTGAAGGCTCGCTTGCTCCGAGTCCCTCCCTGATGATTGATGTAGGCAACCGCCATCTGGTTGTCTGAGTGGATCTGAACAGCCCGGCCCTGAAGGAGAGTGGTTAGGCGAGAAAGAACCAACTTGATCGCCCTCAGTTCCATGATGCTGATGGAAGCATGGGCCTCTTGTGGGCCAGACCGACCCTGGAACTTCAGGGACTTCAAGAAGCCTCCCCAACCGGTCAGACTGGCATCTGTGGTGACCGTCTCCCAGCACGGGGGCAGGAAGGTCCTACCCCCCAGAAGGTTCCTTGAGTCCAGCCACCACAAGAGGGACTGTCTGGCCAGAGGGACACAGGGAGGGACACAGGGTCCCGATCCCAGACTGACAAGAGGTGCAACTGAAGAGGTCTCATGTGAAAATTGAGCAAAGGGGACTGCCTCGAAGCAGGACAACATCAGGCCGACCAACTGCATCCGCTGATGGATGGAGGGATGAGGACACGATAGCAGAGCCAGAGCCTGCTTCTGAAGACCCCCCCACCTGCTGCTGAGGAAGGAACACCTTGACCTGAGAGGTATCCAGAGTCATGCCCAGAAAAGACTTCACCAAGGACGGGGACAGAGAAAAGTTTGGATAGTTGACCACCCACCCGAAGGACTCCAGAGTGGATGTGTGCTGCTCGGCCTGAGGAAAGGAATTGGCCACAATCAGGATGTCGTCCAGGTAAGGAATGATGCGAATGCCCTGGTTCCTTAGTAAAGCCATCACCCCCGCCAGTACCTTAGTGAACACCCGAAGCGCCAAGGCGATACCGAAGGGTAGAGCCACAAACTGGTATTGCTGACCCTGCAGCTCGAACCTTAGAAATCTCTGATGACCTGGGAAGATAGGTACATGAAGATACGCATCCTTGATGTCCACAGTGGTCATGAAGTCGCCCGGGCGAAGGGTACTGACAGCAGAGCGTAGCGTCTCCATACAAAAATGCTTGAATCTGACAAATTTGTTGAGGCCCTTCAGGTCCAGAATGGGCCTCAGAGAGCCGTCCTTTTTAGGGACCGTGAAAAGATTAGAATAGTACCCCTGACCCCGTTCTTGATGGGGCACCTGACAAATGATTCCGGACTCTAATAGGCATTGAACCGCCAGAAGCAACCCTTGAGCAGACAGGGGGGTTAAAGACATCCGGGATTTGATTAATCTTTGGGGAGGGGGGGGCAGGTTGCAAACTATCTTGTAACCGGAGGACACTACTTCCTGAATCCACCAGTCTGAGTCGTGAAGCCTCCAGATGAGAGCGAAGAGCCGAAGCCGCCCCCCACCCAGATGGGTGAGGGCGCCCCTTCCTGAGGGGGCTTGGGCTTGGAACTCCAGGAGAGGCTGGGACGGCCGTGGGATCTGCCACGGCCCCAAGAATCTCTGCAGCTACTAGAGAGGAGGGAGCCACGGCCTCCTCTGGGAGCACGAAAGGAAGAGAGGGGACAGAGGACCCCCGAAAGGGCCGACACTGCCTTCTACGCTGAGGTAGCCTGCCATCCTTGGCTAGAATATCAAGACACTCCCCAAATAGCCGCAGCCTCGCGAAGGGGAGTCCAGTGAGAGCTTTCTTAGCAGCGGCGTCAGCTGCCCACTGACGTAACCAAACAGAGCGGCGCATAGCCACCAAGAGCGCAGAGGCCCTACGCTCAGCCGCACAGCATCATCCATAGCAGTAAGGATAAAGGCCACAAAATCAGAGCAAACCAAGAGAGTCCTCTACTCCTCCCCCCGCTACGATCCGTAGCGCCATCAAGGAGACGCTTGAGCAGTTTCTTAAGGGCAATAGCTGTAACGGCAGCCGCACAGGCCAGGCGCAATCCAGCCCCCACACAGGTAAAGGCATGGCAGGCCAAGTGATCCATGCGCCGGTCCTCACTGTCCCTCAGAGTGGTAGTGTCAGGTGAAGGCATGACCGAAGTGTTGGACAAGCCTAGCACAGGAGCGTCCACTTCAGGGGGAAATGACCACCTCTTAACAAGATCAGCAGGAAAGGGATACCTCTTATCCAATCCCTTGGGCACAGCAGGCAGCCCGTTAGGGCGTTCCCATTCATTAAACACCATAGTGGTGAAATGTCCCGGCTCAGGGAACTCCAGAAGCTGTTTACTAGGACGAAACAGCTCACCCTGTTTCCTTTTAGCCTCCACAGCGGCAGCAATGTGTAAAATGTGAGACAGCAAATTATCAGTGTCCTCAGGATACCATGAATGCTCCCCAGATTCAGGGTCACCATCACAACCCTCCTGCTGGTCCCCAGAGGAGTCAGAGTCCTGGAGCAGTTCCTCTTCCTCTAGGGAATAACATCCAGCAGTGACATCAAATTCCTCATACTCCTCTGTAGAGCATGAGGGAGTGGAAATCAGGTGCCGCTTCTTGCCAGAGGCCTTCCTAGGAACAGTCCTCAATGCTGGCCACCCACAGAGCCAAATCAGAGTGTGACTCCCTGCTAATATCCCCTTCACTAGGGCCCAATTGCAGGAGCGGGAGAGTAGGTGAAGCCGAGGGAGGCGCAGAGCTGGGAAGCGAAGCAGGCAAACCAGCTTGGAGCGCAAGTACACTCTCAGCGCACGGCATGCACACCATGACACTGTTACTTACAGAATGGAACACAGCCGAGCTTGTCGCTATCCCCAGAAGCCTCCATATGGTGATTAACACATGCGCAATAGGCCAGCGGTGGGTAAAGGCTAGTACAGAAGCCACCCGGGATACCCTCCCACGGGATGCCCCCAGAAATCTGTGAAGGGGGGATGAGGGGGAGGAAGGAGTAGAGCCGGGAGAAACCACAACCCAATGGTGTCCCGCCTAAAAGACATAAGTGAAAACGACACATGAGCATCCCACAGCACATAGCCCCAAGGTCAATAAAAAAAACCCCAAGGGGGACTCAGACCAGAGAAACCGCAGGGTCACCAAGGCACAGACCGCAGGATGAAGCGACACACCAGAGGAAGCAGCGCTGCAGCCAGGAAGGGAGAAATCCAGCCGCGCAGCTAGTCCAAAATGGCGCTGGCAGAGGTACCTCGAGGGGCGGGCCGCGGGGAGACGCAATATGAGTCATCCCAAGGCCCCGCCCCCCCCCCCCCCAAAGAGCGCGAAAACGGCGATCACGTGACCCGATCGGCACCATGACAAAGCAAAAACCGCCTCAGGTTATAGCGCCAACTGCCGCGGAGCACAGTACAAAGCGTGCGGCGGCGGCTGAACAAAACACACACAATAAACGCCAAAACAACACATAGAACACCCCCCCCCCCCAAGGAAAAGAAGGAGACATAGTCCCCAAAAAACACTCACCCCCTCAGAAGCCAGAACATGAACTCCGCATCCCTATTAGGCTCACCATAAAGCCTATGGCCGGCTACCCTTTGTGGTACAGGGTCTGCGGCTGGAGCTGCGCTCCTGGACCTTCACCTGATCTGTCCGCCGAGGCTGGGAGACAGTGAGGGTCCAGAAACGGATGGAAATAGACATGCAGGGCCGCACTCTTAGTTGCCCCGCTCACCTGCGCAAGAGAGAGAGACATCTTCTAACTTCGCAGTATCACTGCAAACACTGGGAACTCTATGGTTAATCCCATTTTTATAGGGGGCAGGGAAGTTCCAAAATGGCCACTACCTTTTTTTTTCCAACTGTGCCAGGCTGTTGGTCCGGTTTAATATTTTCTGCCCTAAAGTGGACCAAAACCTAGGATTCTCAATATCCTGGGCTTTGATTCTTCCCCCCAGGGCACTGGTATGGAGAGCTCTCCAGAACGCCAAGCTATCTGACCTTTCCTGGAGCCCAAGATGTAGGCGAGGCTACTCGTCCAATCAGCTTTTCCCACCGTGCAGCTGGAGAAACTGAATAGAATCCCTAGCCGCACTTGTGGCCACACTTGTGGCATCACTCCCCCCCCCCCCCCCCCCCGAGTGAATGAGTTGCCTGCCGGGCTAGACACCGTGCTGGGCACAGACTTCAGACCCCTTTGTATGTTGTAATCAATGAGTCCTAAACCAAGACTAACCCTGCCTGGGGAGAGAATATGCACGCGGTGAGCACTGAATGCCTGCACCAGAAGCTCACGTGTGTGAATACATGCTCGTGGGGGAAGAACGTGCCCTCCAGGACCAGCTGAGATCACCGCCAATGTACGCACCCCCCCCAAAAAAAAAAAAAAAAAAATGTGCTACTCCACATTAAAAAGGAGAGGGGAAGCATGAAAAAACATGTCTACTACTAGTGGAAGAGTAAAAAAACTAGTATTGAGTATTGGGTGGAACTCATCCAGGGAGGAGGTACTCTTACTGGCTGCTAAGGACAGGAGGATAACCTTATCGTAAGTAATCTGTGTGACTGAGTGAAGGGAAAATAACGTGTCCTATGGATCTCCAACTGAAGCACTCACTAGGCAATAGCTGACAGACTATGAAAAACTGGAATTTAAAGCAACTTACCTGATCGCGAAACATTAACGATATTGTTTCTAAGATATGCATGCTCCATTGCTGTTCAGTTTCAGAGCTAGCCAAAAACTTTAAGAGATCGTCCATCCCACTCATATGTATTGCCCACAGAACTCTGTCGTGGGTGCTGGCATCATCATCGACGCTCTGGAAGTAAGCACACATATCGATCATCTGAAGAGATTCAACGCATACATAGGAGAAATATCAGACAGAAGGTAAGGTTCATATAGTTTTACTTTTTCATCAAAAGCATGTGCCATCTGCAGTGCACTTTGCATTAATAAACACATTACGTTAGTAAAAGGAAGCACCTTTCTGCGACTTGGATAGATTCTGGGAATTTGCTGAAAATTATGAATCACTTTTTCACCAACATTTAGTACACACCCTAGACACACTCTAAATCACACTCCACTGCAAATAGCAGCTGTCTCCCAAGAACAGTTGGGGTACCAAACTTTCATTGTGGGATGCACAAAATGAAAGCAGACCAAAAGTTAAAAAAAAAACAAAAAAAACAAAAAAAAAAAAGTTGGTCATTTAGCTCCTCTAGGATGGCCAACATGGATGGCATTGTGAGGATCATCCCTTATTTCACTTTATGGCATGCATCTAAAGACACAATTTTGAATACAGCTCACACTAGGTTCTGGTTAGTTAAACATATAATGTTGCGAAATATTGTTTAGCCAATATAAATACAT
Organism: Gastrophryne carolinensis; assembly: GCA_027917425.1. Classification (NCBI taxonomy): domain Eukaryota; kingdom Metazoa; phylum Chordata; class Amphibia; order Anura; family Microhylidae; genus Gastrophryne; species Gastrophryne carolinensis. The sequence goes on from CM051236.1 coordinate 165,143,973, forward strand.
CTATATAAATCTGCCAATGTAAAATCCTGCCCCTGAAAGGGTTGTAACCAATCAAGTGTCTTAAAGTTTATGACGCATAAGTACCATTTAGCACAATGTCGAAACAATAAAGGCTCAGAGAGGGACTTTGAGCACACAGGAAGGCAATCAACTCATGTCAATTTAAAGCTTTCTCATCTGGACTCAGAGGGCAAGAGGCGCTGCCTAACAGAATTCAGTTCACAAGACAATCTACCCCAATGTGGCAATTATATCCTAACAGTGTAACGTTGCTGTCAGTCATATGACCCACCTGCACAGAGAATTAACTATTGAGAAGGCAGTTGCTAATTTCTGGATATTTGGTAGTTGCGGGCCATCTTCTGCACATCCTTATGAATATTTCTGCAGGGATCACATTTGTCCACAATTCTTGAAGACACAGTATTAGTCTGCTTATGGCTAGATTTACATATTTATTATTAATTAGATACCCCTTGATCCTTAAATGTTTAACACTGTAGGTTTTCTATCAAATTGACTTATCAACACAACTTTAATCTGAAAATCTGAAAAAAAAGCATACTGGAATCCAAGGTTAAGGGGTAAATACGGAGAAGTTAAATCTAGCTCGCTAGGTTTCCCACAGTAATAGAGGCAATGGTGCAACAAGTAGTGATTAACGGTACATTAATCAGTTAAATATAACAATGAGTAAGGCAGTAATAAACAAGGTAAAGCAGTCCTTTTTCTAAGTAGTATTGGGTTGATTTGCACCCAGTATTCACATAACCTCTGTAGATGCCATATCAGGCCAAACATTGTGTCCATTGTCCATCGTCCATAGTCCTAGTGAAATGAGGGAGATCTCGTGTAGAGTCCTAGGAAAATGGGATGCCTTGACGCATCTCAATTTAGCAGCATCCTAAGATCAGGAGGTAGTAGCAAGCAGCATCAGTAAATGTTTGGGTCAAGGAGAAGGCTTCTGCGACAAGTTGAGGATATGCAGTTATGGTAGGTCCGAATGGTTTTGGGTAGAGCTTAAATGGCTTCAAGTTTAGGGGTAAGCTTGAGTGTTCCATACGTGTAGGAGACCCACAGGAAATGATGCGCATAAAAGGTCCAGAGCGTCAGAGGAGAACCCCCGATTTATTGGTAGGGGGTAATTATAGTCAACCTGCAGTGGGGGTGGCCGGAGAAAACTGTCACATAAGCCTCGTCTTTAAAGTGGAAGTCCAGACTTGAATTGCCCATTTTTAATATAAATGCAGAAGGTTTTGGTTAAAATTATGAGGAGAAGCATTCTGTATCACAATTATCAATACATTTAGGTATTTTTCTTCCAGTTAAAAAGGACAATATAAGAGACATACAAGATAAAATGTTAATACCTTCTCCTCATCTGGGTCTGCTGGCACATGAAGGATATTACGAACAAGTAGAAGAATCCTTTCGACTAATAAATTATGTTCCTCTCCACGTTGCTCCCAATCCTATAGAAAAATAAAATCCATCAAATCAATCTCTTGCTGGTGTAGGAAACAGTTCCTGTCTATTAATACCAATCAGGCATGTTGCTAAAATGCAAAAAAGACAGGATGCATCAACAGAACCCAAAAACAAATTAAAACTTAGTGGCAACACCTACCATCTGCAGCAGGTTGTAGAGCTTTTCACTTAGTACCACAAAAAGTCGCTCATTTGCAAAGGCCTAAATTTAAAGAGCAAAGCAGAATGATTAATAAGGTGATCTAGATCCCCCAGTTGCCTAAATATTCTGTGAGGAGGGAGGCTTAAATAGGACAATTTATCTTGAAGGAATGTTCCAAGAAAATACACATCAAAATAAAAATTACCAAAAATCTTACTACAATCATTTTATAGAAACAGTACATTTCGGTGCAAGAAACAAAACCAATAAATACATTTCAAGTATATTTATAGATTTCAAGGGAGCAAGAGATTATTTTAGTGTCCCTCAAATTGTCATATTTTGTGGATCTCCATATAGAGGCTCTATAGCACTGCCTGAGCACTAATTATTTCCCCTATATCTGGGTGGACACCTGAAAAGCCCTACCTGTAAGTGGCTCAAGAAGAGGGTCGGGGAACACTTGATTATATATCATGTCATTCAAGTGGGCCTAAAGGAAAAAATGGCTGAAAGTGGACAAATCAGGATTTTTACTATCCTGGCAATTGGTTCTTGTACCTCAGGCATCCTTCAGATTCAGAATGCCTTGCTGTGTGAACCCCCCCCCCCCCCCCCCCGATCAACTTGCCATTTTCCACAGCAAATGTGCTCATCCAATCAGCACTTTATCCCGTGACATGCTGCAGGGACACCAGGAACACCGGGAATGTGGCTGCGGCCAGGGACTGGTAGGAGGTAAGGAGTTTGTGCGTGATCTGGGAGGGGGTATACAGCGTGGTATCCCAAATTTTAAACTCCAGGGCCAGTTCCACTAGTGATTGGTCCACTTTAAGGTCCATCCAATCCTCTGAAAATAGCATAAAAGAGGGATTCTCTGAGAAATATGCCTGATGGATTACCGATATATAAAATTGCAGCTCGAGAGACCTGCATTGTTACTTCTTGTGGCTCCTCCCATTTCAAAAACTAGGGATCCCACGCACGATATTAAAGGTGAGATTGATGAGGTGATTAGATGGGCTACTGAAACCTCTGTCATAGACCAAAAAACTGCCAGATTCCTGACAACTGAACATCCTCTTATCCCTTTATTCTATTGTCTCCCAAAGATACATAAAAGGCTTAATAACCCTCCAGGTCACCCTATTGTGGCAGGCACTGAATCAATTTTCCAAAATCCTGCAATCTTTATAGATCAACTACTGCAGTCCCTTGTTCTCGCCACCCCCTCATACCTACAGGATACCACGGATTTCTTAAACCACATTACCACACTAGGTGCACTCACTGACGACCGTATCTTGGCTACTATGGATGTATCAAGCCTTTACACTTTCATTCCCCACTCTTCAGGGATTGATGTGATACGCGAGGCACTGGCAGGCACCTCCCTCCCAGGTGGCATACAGGCTTTGGCCATCAAATTACTTACCATCATCCTCAATAGAAATTACTTTTCCTTTGACAACAAATTCTATTTTCAAGCACAAGGCCCAGCTATGGGGTCTAACATGGCCCCAAGCTATGCCAACTTATTTATGGCTAATTTTGAATAGAGGTTTGTATACCCCACTGAACATTACCAATCGCATGTCTTGGTTTGGCTACGCTTTATTGATGATGTTTTTCGGATTTGGAAAGGTGACATTAACCTTCTTCATTTATTCCACAACTATCTTAACCAGTGCCTACCCACAATATCCTTCTCTTTGGAACATAGCCAAGATACCATCCATTTTCTAGATGTACAGATCAACAACAACAACAACAACAACAGGACCCTTTTGACTGACATATATAAAAAACCTACAGACAGGAATACCTTTCTCCATGCCAGAAGTTTCCACCCCCCCCCCCCCCACACACACACACACACACACACACACACACACTCTACTGAAATCTCTACCATATTCAGTTTGTGAGAATTCGGAGAATTACGACAACGGATGATCTCTTATCAAACAGTCGGATGAAGTTATCAGTAATCTTATCCAACGTGGTTACAATCAGGTGGATCTAAGGGAAGCGCAAAACAGGGCCCGGAGTCTTGACAGAGGCTCCTTGAGAAAATTTAAACTTAAAAGGGATAACAAACGTATACCTTTGGTTTTCACATATTCTGATCTCTCTGTTCAGGCGCAAAAGATTGTCAAAAAACACTGGCCCGTCCTTAGAACGGATGAAAAACTATCTGAAATCAGCAAGGATCCCCCGATGACGGCTTTTAAGAAAGCAAGGAACATAAGGTCCACCTTGGTTAAAGTAGAATTTCACTCCCCCACATCACAGACTTCTACTAACTGGTTAAGGGAATTACAAACTCCCAAAAGGTATGTACCCTTATGGGCGACTGCACACGCATCCCATGACAGGAAAACAGTTCCCAATACGTAGCTTCGCTAACTGTTCCACAAAAAATGTTATTTACCTTTTAAAATGCCCTTGCGGTAAGGGGTATGTGGGAAAAACAAAAAGAGAAGTGAGAAATAGAATCAGTGAGCACCGCTCAGATATCAGATCAGGAAGGATTGAATGCCCCATAGCTAGGCATTTCCTAGAAGAGGATCATCTGGTAAACCAATTAAAATTTCTTGTCATAGAGGTGGTGACACCCCCCAAACGTGGTGGCAATTTAGAGAAAAGGCTACTTCAGCGAGAGTTATATTGGATCCATCAGTTGCGCACTAGAAGCCCCTTGGGCTTGAATGAAGTTACGGATTTCTCTGTTTTCTATTAGAATATGACCCCGTTATGCATTCATACCCCTAGCTTTTCATAGGATCTCAGTACTGGCCTGTTACCTTATATATCATCCTAACTAGATCTGCCATTCTATCATGATATATATTCTCTCTTCTTTCTCAAGTATTGAGCGATAATGTAATATTTTGAGGATTTATCCTCAGGTATTGTTTTTAATTTTTACAAGCACTTCTCATTTTAAACCTTTTTATTTTTATTCTTAGAAGGCGGTATATAGCCTCGAGCGAATTACTCCAGCAGTGCGGATATCTGCCTTGAATACATTACCTCACCCTTCGTTCCTGTATGTCCCGCGATGTCTATGGCTTCACTACTACGCAGCGGTCGCTGTAATGCGAACTGCCATCTTTTTGGTTGAAGTCGGAAATGACGTCAGATGATGCATCTCTCCATAACCGGAAACGTCGGAGCCGCCATTTTGTCTTAGTCCGCAGCGCCCGATGCACTAGGGCACAGCCTGCTCTCTCCTCCCATATGCCGCGTCATGACGCACCCCTTGCGTCACCACTGGCCATGGCTGGCAAACACTGCCATCCAGGCTGCGAGTGATCGGGATGCGCATTGACAGCCGCTAGTGACGTCATTGGTTCGCGCCTGCATGTGCGCGGCCACTGGCGCCACTTTCGCATTCGCTGGAGGCAGATTACTTGGTATACTTAAACCACCAACACAGGACAAACAATACCGCTGCTCGTGAAGAAGGCTCACCCTAAAGCCGAAACGTCAGGATCTTTATCTACCCAGTGCTGCAGCCGTCCGGGCTGTTTTCTCTGTAAGTGCTTATCTGCAACCATTTTACTTATAATGGCATCTAACAGAATGGACTAAAGGACGCTGTCTGACCCACTCCAGGGACGCAATATTTCTCTGTACCTATGAACTTTCTTGCTCTACCTACAACACGTAATTGTCCTTGGGGCACTATATATGGACAGTGCAGCCCCCCAGTGCTGGCTTCAGTATATATTATTGTTTATTACCAGTGGTCTACTATAATTGCCACATATATTGTTCTTGTATTTTTTGTATATACACTTGATTTGTGTCACTTGTCACCAGCATTAAAATTCTTCTGTTATATGCATATTTTCGTTTAAGGGTGTTCAATTTTCCATCTATATCCTCCCATTTCTCTACAATCACGTCTGGGTTTTCAACCAGCCATTTTTTCGTAATTAGAGTGTTCAGTCAAGTCTGGCATCCCTATTCTAAACTGTACCATAATGCAATACCTTAATTGTAGGCATTTATAAAAGTTGCACTTGTTAAAGTGGCCTAAAACCCAGGATTTTGACTATTCTGGGTTTTGGTCCACTCCCCTTGGGCACCGATCGAGGGTGCCCCGCTGTGTGGAACCCCCCAGAGATCGCTCTTTAAATCACCTGATCCCGGTCCTACTGTGCATGCGCGGCCGCTTGTCCAATCAGCGCACTCGGAGCCGCTGAGCTATGTACGGCTCCGAGCGGGCTGGCAGCCACATCTCGCACTTCCCTCTAACATGGAGTGCACCGCCATAGCCATGGCCGGAGCGGGCACGCGCCCTGCTAGAGAGACAGCGGGGATACGGTCGCGGGCTGCGCATGCACCGTTGGACCGGGATTAAGGTAAGTGCTGCGGACAACCTGGGGGGGGGGGGGGGTTCACACAGCAGGGCATCCCGATTTTGGATGCCCTGCGGGAGGGAATGGATCGGATGGTTTTTGGTCCACTTTAATAGCCAGTGTTTCATTGTAGGGCAAGTACACTTGAATTTCTGAAAGTGTATTTTTGTGCGCCAAAATTACGTCCTCAAGGTGTGGAGCAGACTTAGTATATTTTCTTACGTTAAGGCATTTTTCACCACCTGCAACCCATTGGCAACATACACCAAGAAGAGGGAAGCAAGTCCTGTACACACAGAACACTGCTGCTGGGCATGTGTAAAGTTAAGTGCTGTTATGGCCGCTGCTGAGGTAAGAGGTCAGTGTTCTGTGTGCCACTTCTCTCCGTGGTGTACAGACTTTGTGTATGCCAATGGCAACAAAAACTGCTTCCATAAGACAAACATTTTCAACATAGGAAAAAAATACTAGATCAGCTCAGCACCGTTAGGATATCATTCTGGCAAAAAAAAAAAAAAAAAATTATACACTTTTCAAAAATTCCATCGAAAGGGGACTTACCCTTTATGCTTGGAGAATGGTATAACATTGCCATCCTCCAGTATTTGGCACAATTAAGGTAATCCCAAAGTGGCCCACCCTTGCCCCATGGAACAAATATAAGGCGAGTGATGGGGTTGCCACCTATTAGTCTCGTCAGATGGATAAAGCCAGGTGGTGCACACATGTTGCCGAGCCTTTAAGTTGCCGAATTGGGGATAAAAAATCTGCCAGGAGGTCCCCACCCCTAACATATTATGAACATAATATTTTCGAGCCAGAAGAATAGGGCCCCCACTGTCTATCAGGTCTCTCAAATACACCATCTGTCCAGTTACATAATATTGGAAGAGATTAGGCAAGGCCAAACTAGCCTCAGATCTGGATCTCTGCAGTACTGGGACTCCCACCTCTGCTCCCCCCCCCCCCCCAAAGACCAGACCAATGTAGCCATCAGGCTACTCAGCTCCGCAAAAAAAGGATCTAGGAATAGGCGATACGTTGTGTCTCAAATCATAAAGAAGGTTTGGGAGTATCAGCATCTTAACCCTACCCATAACTCCCAGACGAAGCTTATGCACTTTTTAAATCTATGTCTGCAGTTCTACAAGGATGCAGCCCTAACAGTAAGACAAATGTGCCCAGTAAAATGCGAAGATCTAATAGGATGAATAGGATAGATTGTGCAAAAAAATATAAAGAAACAAATTACAACAGGATTCGTTACGTTAGATGTTGGTTTCTTAAAGGTGGATTCCAGTCATTGTAACAAAGGGGAAAAAAATACAATTCTGTGAAAGACTCACCTGTAGAATTGGTATTATACGCATACAGTACGTCCTGCTCCATATATAATACTTACACGTGGGGTAATCCTCCGCCAGAGGGCGCTGTTCACTGCAGACATGCAAAAAACAGGCTTCTCCCAGCCCTTCATATACCCAGGGACCTCCCACAAATCCCCAGCGTTGAAAAGCAGTGAGAAAAGCCGGGAGAAACCAACCACCAAACTGGTAACAATAGCAATGATAACAATCACCATACAGGGGATCCAGAAAAAAATGTAAAACCAGGGTGGGGTGGAGCAGGACGTACTGTATGCGTATAATACCAATTCTACAGGTGAGTATTTCACAGAATTGTATTATTCTAAGCATACAGTACGTCCTGCTCCTTATATAATACTTACACGTGGGACATCCAATAGCAGTGTCCATAAAGTAGGGTGGGATCCCCATCAAAAAAGGCACAGCAGACAGTAAAGGCGCTGTCACCTGCAAACCTTGCTACCAAGTACGACATGAGCAAAGGCTCTAACGTCAGTCTCATAAAACCTTTGAAAAGGTAAGAACAGAAAACAAGCAGCGGTCTAGCAAACCTGTTTAACAGAAAACCTGGTGCTGAAGGGCCAAAGGTACCCAAGCACAATTAGAACAGAATAAAAAAGAGGAAGAATCTTCCCCTTAAAGGAATAGGCCAGAGTAACGGCCTGACCAGCCCCAAATGCAACAGGAGCCCCGGTAAAACTTAGAACTCTCCCGCCAGACAGGCGGGGATACTGACCACTACACCAACAAGGATCAGCAAAGAGCCGAAACCTTTACTTAGGACCAGAAAGACAAACCATCCAAGTAAGAGCAGTCCAAAGGGCGCATAGACCCTGGAAGCAAACAAGATCAGGCGCATACGTATGGAGGCGCCCGCAGACCCCAAGGGGCATCAGTCCCCCTAAGGGACAAGAAACAACCAGGAAAACTTCAATACCTGTTGAGGGAATGTAGACCCCCTTACTTCGGCATTACTAAGAATAAGGCCCATAGGCAGACAAAAAGACTTAAATAATGATCATAAGACACCACCTTGGGCAAAAAGGTCCGGCGTAAGGCGGAATGCCACCAAATCATGATATAAGGGAACAACCCGCAAGGCAAACAGAATAAAAAGTGATCCCAACAGGGACCATAGAACTACTTGGGAGGTGCACCCGAGCAATCCCCAAGAGAACGCTTAACAAGGAAGACTGAACAAGACTTTTTAGAGGAAGGCAGACAGGACAGAACCTGAACCTTCAGAGTACCTAGATGGGGAGCCAGCCCCAACCCATGCTGTAGTAACTCTAGAACCCCGGGAACAGATAACGTCCAACAGAGGAGAGACCAGGACTCACGCCAATCAATATGGGTACACCATACCCCATAATAGACGGAGGAAGAAGAAGAAAGGAAGCTTGCTCCTAGCCCCCCATAGATCAAGTCACCCAGAAGATAAACCCGTCTCCAAAAGGGTGAATGAATCAGCTGTCAAGCCCTCAGACTATAACCTGTAGATTGGGGCGACATAAGAAGGAGCCTGACAAGGGCAGAACCGCACTCCTGAGAGAGCGTACAGGTTCGATGACCACAGATGTTTCTGCTGAGAACCACAGTCCACTCGGCCGCCCAGGGGCCATAAATCTCACGGGTCTCTTCATCAGCGCAACCGTGCGCAGAACACCACCAGGCAGGGTGAATGAAGAGAAGACATATAAAATAGAATGTCCAGACATAACAATTAATAAGCCCCCATGACCAGAGTCAGAATATTGTGGGGCAGTAAAAACAAGGGCAGAGCCCATGTGATATTAACGGGACCCAACAGAGCCCCCCTAGCTGGCTCTCAGAGGGACACCAGGATAGCACAACCTGCCACTGAAGGACATCCATTGGAGCGAATACCACAGAGATGAAGGGAACGTTGACCCCCACCTAGATCAGGACCAGAAACCTTCCAGGAGAATCATCCTGGTCCAAGTTCCAGACTGATAATAAATACAGGCCACTGTCCTCCGACAGGCCAAGAGATCCCCAAATAGACAGGTCCTGAAGAGGAGTAGTCCAGCAAGATAGAACCAACTGAAGGCTCACTGTTTTAACAAAATCAATAGGTAAGATGGACCCTCTAAGGGACCCTACCTAGGAACCACGGGGGATTTATAGAAGAAAATCCCCCCCCCCCCGTCAACCTGCGAGACTAGGTACCAAAGGTGACCATCCACAGGAAAATGCAAGAAAAGGAGGGGGGTGCCCCCGGACAGGGTTCTTGAATTTAATCAGACCAAGAGGAACCAACGTACCAAGGGGGAATGAGCACAGACCTAGCTCCAGGGGTGCTGGAACCCCATCCAGGATTAATATCCTACTGTGCCGAAGAGCCCAAGGGCTCAGAATATAAGGGACATCTCTGATCCACCAACGGGCCCACCAGCTGCAATCCTGCCTGGTGAAGGAAGGAGACAGCAACGAGGGACAGAGTCCATGTAACCAGGAGTCCACTTATTGCCAAGGAGGAAGGAACAAGCCTGAACCAAATCCAAGGAACGGAGATAGCAAATAAGGGACAATGAGGGATTGAGGTGACTGAGCACCCATTCAAATGACTCCCAAAGAACACCGCTAGCCGAGTAATCAGCGCGGCCTGACGTAGGGATTGTAAGTAAGGACGACCAGATAGATCCTTGTGCGGACGCCCCCTGGTCTCATCAGAGACATCACCCCCATCAGTGCCTAAGCGAGCACAGGGAGCAGACGAGGGGCCCAATAACAAGGCAACAATCAGCAGTGTCGGCCCTCCAACACTAACCTGTAAAAGCCTCGGTGTCCCAGAGACACAGGGGTGCTAAAATAAGCATCTTAGAATTCCACAGACGGCAAGAGGCCCACTGGGTGCAGGGCGCTGGAAGCCCAACTCAGAGATAGCATGCATAACTGCCTGAGACTATCAATTGCCGAACCCATGGGAGGTCAGAATGGGCCAGACTGCCTCATCCTTAAGGGGAATGTGGAAACAAACTGGCGTAGAGGCCCCAGCCTGTCTGTTAAGGGCATCCTGCAAACGACCCCAGACCTAGCAAGCCAAGCAAGGCCTGCACCAACACCTGAAGAAAGACAGGGACCAGAAGCACCCTGACAATCTTGGGAAAGGACCACCCAGCAAACTCTATCCTGCATCCGGAGGAAACTACCTCCTGAAACCAACAGAACAAGGCAAGACGCCTCCCGATAGGAGCAAAGTGCTGCGGCCATCCCCCCACCCAGGCGGGCGAGGGCGTCCCATCATGCTTGGGGGGTTTTGGAGAAGGATTTTGACTTAGGGCCCAGGACGTTGTCCGCCGCTCCTGGGGCAGGAGTCTGCACAAGCCCGTAGAAAGGGCACCCCAGGTTCTTGTTTAACACTATGGTATGGAGGGGGAGGGGTATCCCTGCTCCGAGGGGGCCGAGACAGCCGCCAGCGATGGGGCGAATTGCCCTTTTTTCCCCAAAGAGGTCCAGACGGGCCCCAAACAGGCGTTGCCCTCTAAAGGGAAGCCCAGTCAGAGTTCTTTTAGCAACATCGTCAGCACCCCACTGTCGCAGCCAGAGCAAGCGACGTATAGCCACCACTAGGGCAGAAGTCCTCGCACACATTCTGATGGTGTCATCCAGAGCTAAAAGGATAAATTTAACAAAAATATCACAACTGGAGAGTGCATTAAACACCTCCCAGGGTAGATACTCAGGGTGATGCTCAAGCATCTTTCTTATGAGGGTTCTAGCGGCCACTGCAGTGATGCCCGCGGCAGACCGGGCACAGCGCCGTTCCTGCACAAGCAAAGGCGTGTGAAGCCAGCCTATCGATGCGCCGGTCCTCGACATCCCGAAGAGTGCTATAAGCCGGGGCAGTAATGAAGGGGGGGGGTTAGGAACCCCAATGATCGGTGCGTCCACCACGGGGGGCGATGACCAACAATTAACCACCTCAGGGGGAAAAGGGTATTTCCAATCCCAGTCCCCTGGAATCCCTGGAAGCTTAGTGGGGCATTCCCATTCCTTGAGTATAAGAGTATGGTGAGCCTGCTCGAGAAATTCCAAGCGCGCAGTCGCCGTATGGAAACGCTCCCCTCTCGGCTTGGGAACCGCGCCAGGGAGCGAGATAGACAGGGCCTTAAAAATCTTAAGCAACAGACCATCGGTGTCAAACTGGCTCCAGTCATCCTGGCCCGAATCGTCATGACCCCTCGGCCTCTCCTCAGAGGAACCTGGGTCAGAGAACATTTCTCCATCGTCAGACGGAGTACCATCACGCGGAGAAATAAACTCCTCCGATCCAATAGCAAAGGCAGAAGCCAGGGGCATCAAGGGCCGCTTCCTGCCAGGGCCCAAGCGTTCGGACCACCCCGCAACAATCTGGTCAGCCGTAGGCCGTCTAGAAGACACATCAGGCTGTAACTCCCCACTAGTATGCGACTCAGCAGGAGCGAGATCTAGGAGGGGAGTATCGGAGCGAGGTGCAGCCACAGGCGCCGCTTGCAGGGCCAGTGCTTGCTCGGCACATGGTGCGCAGACCCGTGCTCTGCCAGCAACGGCATGGAGGAGTCCACACGCTCCAAAGACCCGCTGATTAATGTGGGAGAATTGTAAGTAGGCCTGCTAAATATCTATCTATATATCTATATATGAGGCCGGGAGAAGCCCCCGGAGACTAGGCGATTGAAAGACAAAGGGAGAAGAGCCATGCGCGGCTGGAAAAACATAATAAAGAGACACCCGCGAGGGCACTTACAGACCAAAAGAGGAGGGGGACCGTCACCACGCGCACGAAGATCGTCAAAATGGCGCCCAGCGAACCTCAAAGGGTGGGCTCAATGCTCGGCCGTGACGCGGAGCGCGCCGAGTCAAGTCCCCGCCCACCCCTTAGAGCGCGAAGCTCTGAGGTAGTAGTCAAAAAAGCAAGGATAAAATCACATACGTATTTTGTAAAGGAAGACGCCGTAGCATCTAGATGACGCTGCCGCCCGGCGCAGCAAACTATGCAGTAAAGGAAAGGACACACGTACGGCGGCAGCCAAAACAGAATAAAGAGCAAGCAGCACGGCTCTGACACCCAGATGTTAATAAAGGGCAAAAATAAGGCCATAAGCTTGACATTACAGTGCACTGGGACCAGCACACACATACCCCCCCCCCCTTTCTTTTCCCCCTAACTACTGGGGGGAAATGGGGGAGGGTGGCGACCCTATAAACAGGGTCCACCACTAATCAGGGCACGGGGCAATAATGCGGGAGGGGCATCCACTAGAGGCTCACCATCAGCCTAAACGCCTACCCTATGGTGGGGGAATGCGGTGGAGCATAGCTCCATAAGCACACAAGGTGCTGCCTACCTTCACCTGACCAGCGCAGCCCAGGCTGGGAGGCACATCTTTATCGAAGCGGACGGGTGGTAATAGTCCTGCAGGGCCGCAGGCTGTAAAAGCCCCGCTCACCTGCGAGAGAGTGATACTTCATGTCTTCGCAGTCAGTACTGCAGAGAAATCTGGGGATTTGTGGGAGGTCCCTGGGTATATGAAGGGCCGGGAGGAGCCGTTTTTTTGCATGTCTGCAGTGAACAGCGCCCTCTGGCGGAGGATTACCCCACGTGTAAGTATTATATATGGAGCAGGACGTACTGTATGCTTAGAATAAGGGGGAATGGGGTTACCCCCATGACTGGACTTCCTCTAACACTACGGAGGCAAAATATAATAATTGCTCAGGGTGATCAATTAATGATCAAATTGAACAAAAACCTTGCTGCCCCTGGGGCATCCGACTTTAGGATACCCCACTGTGTGAAATTACCCAAACCACTTTGCTTACTCATTCCATGCCAACACCAGGCATTTCTGAATGGTGGGTGCGGGTACGCACAACCGAAGAAGAGGTCACACTACCATTCGGGTTTCCTAGTTGCTCATTCATATGCACAGCTAGAAAACCAGATTGGCTGGCAGGCCCACATGTGGGATTTTGCTGGCGAGGTGCGTAAACCAGGCAACCCGGGGGATTTTCAATCCCACAATGGGATGCCCCAGGGAGGAGGAGAAGTGAAAGTTTGTTTCTCTTAAAGTTTGAAATTCAGTTGCAGTTTGCAGCTGCTCAAAATGTTCTGCAGTGTTCTTTGAATTAATGTGAATGGAGTAGAAACTCGAGTAGCTTGATGTGCAAGATCAGATATACTCGCCTCTTTATACGCTTGCAAGAAGGACACCACCTGTAAATAATGGTGGCGGAAAGTAGGATCCTGAGGAACTTTCCCAAAGCACAGGAGGGCAGGCTGGGTAAGGTTTACCATTAACCTGAAAAGGAATTAAAAATATTCAGGAATGTAGAGCATGTCCAACAATTCCAGTAAATGCACAATAAAACAAGAAAAAAAATACCATTTTGTGATTACTCACCTGTAAAATGGGCATTATAAGTATGTCTCGCACCCTGCTTCGGAATGATTAATAACACGTGGGTTATAGTCCAGTAGAGGGCGAACTTCTGCAGAGATGACTAGAAAAAAAGAAACCCCTCCCAGTCCATAAATACCTGGAACCTCCCACACATTCCCCAGTATAAGAAAGCAGTAAGGGGACCAGGAAGAGCCAATAAAATCTATGAGAAAAAAATTTCACCAAAAAGAGGATCCAAGATACAACTCAGGGCGGGACGAAGCAGGGTGTGAGACATACTTATAATACCCATTTTACAGGTGAGTAATCACAAAATGGTATTATTTCAAGTATGTCTCACACCCTGCTTCGGAATGATTAATAACACGTGGGACATCCAATAGCAGTGTACAAAAAGGGTGGGAATCCCAACAGGCACTAATGCACAAATTAAACCACTGCAACTTGCAGAACTTTGCGGACAAAAAACAGCATCCGCTGAGGCCCTCACATCAACCTTATAAAACTTGGAAAAAGTACGAACAGAAGACCAAGTACAGCACGAGTAGAATTAGCAGTGATCTGAAAAGGGGGATCCCTCCCCTTGGCAGCATAGGCCCTAATAACGGCCTGATGAATCCAAATACTAAAGGTAGACTTGACGGGCGCCAAAACCTTCCTGGGCCCACAAAAAAAGCGTCCGTCTTCCGAAATGGTGAAGTAGCCACCAGATAGTACTTTACACATCTAACGACATCCAGAGATTGCAAGGCCCTCTCCTTGTTGCTAGACTTAGGACACAAGGAAGGAAGCACAATGTCCTGATAGAGTTGAAAGGCAGAGAGTCTGGGTTAATGCAGAAAACCACCTTGTCCTGATGTACCTCAAAGCAGGGGGCCTGAATGGACAGAGCCGCCAACTCAGAAACACGTCGAACAGAGGTGATAGCCACCAAAAAGGCAACCTTTAAGGTGAAAATGGATAGTGCAACATCCTGCACTGGTTCAAAAGGACGACCCTGAAGGGCAGACAACACCAATTTTAAATCCCAAACCAGTAACATGGGTTTGCGAGGAGGGCGCACATAAGTGACCCCCTGGAAAAAAGATCTTAACCAAAGGCTGAAGAGCGAAAGACCTCTGAAAGAAAACCGCCAGTGCGGAAACATGCCCCTTCAGAGTGCCAAGTTGAAAACCCATGAGCAGACCGTGCTTCAGACAAACCCTTTTCTTTTAAGATGAAGGTTTCAGCAGCCACGTAGTCAGAGCCAGCGTTTGTAAATTGGGATAACAAAGCTGACCTTGTGTGATCAAATCCAGAACAGGAGGCAGCCTGTATTAATCTACCATCAGCCGCACGACGTCTGCGAACCACACCTGTCTCGGCCACCTTGGAGCCACCAGGATTGCTGGCACGTCCTCGTGAACCAGCTTGTGTACCACCCTGCCCACCATGGAAAAGGGAGGAAACAGATACAGGAGACCGTGCTCCCACCAGGACAGAGACATGGCATCCACTGCCAGAGCCAGAGGGTCCTGGGACAGACACACAAATGCAAGAAGCTTGTGATTGTGATGAGAGGCAAACCGATCCACCTCCGGCATCCCCCACTTGTGACAGAGGGATAGAAAGACCTTGTTGCTGAGGGACCATTCCCCCCGGCGAGAGGCCCCCCTACACAGAGAGTCCGCTTCCAGGTTCTCCACCCCTGGAATGTACACCGCCGAGATACATGGAACATTGCTCTCGGCCCATGCAAGAATCAGAGACACTTCCCGGAGGGCACTCCTGCTGTGAGTCCCTCTTTGATGATTGAAGTAAGCCACCACAGTTCAATTGTCCGGTAATCCCTGGAGATGATGTGTCCCTGGAGATGATGTGTCAGGTGCGACAGCACCAACCGTACCGCCCTCAGCTCCAGGATATCGATGGGGATGTGAGCCTCCTGAGGACCCCACAGACCCTGAAACTGATGTTCCTTCCAGAAACGCCCCCAGCCCGACAGGCTGGCATCTGTGGTGACCGCCTCCCAGCGGGGCGCCAGAAAGGATCTGCCCCCCAGAAGATTCTTCGGGTCCAGCCACCACTGGAGGGACCGCCGGACCAGATGAGACAGCACAAATGACTGATCCAAGGACAGAGGACATCTGTCCCAAGCCGATAAAAGATGTAGTTGAAGAGGCCTCATGTGAAACTGAGCAAAAGGAACTGCCTCGAAACAAGCCACCACCAACCCCACCAGTCCCATCCCTTGCCTGATGGACGGACGAGGGTTGGACAAAAGGAGACGAATCAGAGCTTGAACAACATCCCCCTTTGACTGGGGTAGGAACACCCTGGTCTGAATGGTATCCAGATTCATGCCCAGAAACGAAGCCTCCCTTGACGGGGAGAGAGAAGACTTGGGGTAGTTGATTACCCAGCCGAACCTCTCCAGCGTTGTCACCGCCGTCCTGATGTCCAGCTCTGCCTGGCTGAGAGAGGATGCCATGATGAGAAGGTCGTCCAGATACGGCACAATGCGAATGCCCTGGGCTCTGAGAAGGGCCATTACGCCCGCCAACACCTTGGTGAACACCCTTGGTGCCGAGGTCAGCCCGAAGGGAAGAGCCACAAACTGGTAGTGCTGATCGCCTACCACGAATCTGAGAAACCATTGACGTCCCGTAAAGACCGGCACATGAAGGTAAGCGTCCTTGATGTCCATTGAAGTCAAAGTCCCCTGGATGAAGGGAGTTGACGGCAGAGCGCAGTTGTCTCCATGCGAAATTTCTTGGTTCTGATGAACCTGTTGAGTCCAAAATGGATCTTATGGAGCCATCCTTTTTGGGCACCGTAAAGAGGTTGGAGTAGAAACCCTGACCTCTCTCTATGGGGGGAACCGGACAAACGACCCCCACGTCCCGAAGGTTTTGCACCGCCATGAAAAATACCTGTACGGCTCGGGGGTCCGCAGGAACCAGAGACCTGAGGAATATGGGAGGAGGCCTGTATGCGAACTCCAGCTTGTACCCAGACGAGACCACCTCCAGGATCCAGTTGTCTGTGACCTCCAGGGTCCAGACCTGGGCGAAGAGCCGCAGCCATCCCCCCACCCGTGTGGGTGAGGGCGCCCCCTCATTGCTGAGCGGGCTTGGCAGCAGCCTCGGGTTTGGCACCCCAGGCAGTCCCGGGACGGGCGCGTCCTCTGCCCCTACCCCAGGAATCTCCTCTGAACGCAGGATAAGAGCTTCCCCTGCTGGCTCGAGAGCCACGAAAGGAGGGATTGAAAGAGCCTGAACCCCGAAAGGGTCGGCGCCGTTTTGTGCGCTGCGGCAACTTACCTCCTTTTGCCACCGAGTCCAATTTATCACCAAACAGGCGCATACCCACGAAGGGTAGCCCTGTGAGCGCCTTCTTTGCAGCGATATCAGCCGCCCATTGGCGCAACCAAACTGATCGGCGTATAGCCACTAGCAATGCCGAGGTCCTACTACACATACATATAGTGTCATCCAAGGCCGATAAGACAAATGCAATGAATATCTCAACGCGTCAATGCTGCAAATTCCTCACTGGAAGGACTCAGATGGGGATCATCCAACAGTCCCCTGATTAAGGTTCTAGAAGCCACGGCCATGAAAGCAGAGGCACAAACCGGGCGTAAGGCCGAACCCACACAAAGGCATGCAAAGCCATGTGGTCGAGAAGCCGGTCCTAACTATCCTTCAAGGTAGTGGAATCTGGGGAGGGCACAACCGATGTATTGGACAATCCTAGAACCGGAGCGTCGACCACTGGGGGTGACGACCAACGCTTAACCACATCCATGGGAAAGGGATACTACCTATCCCACCCCTGAGGGATACCAGGAAGCCGGCTGGGCTTTTCCCATTCTTTCAGGATCAGATTGTTAAAGTGTTTCTGATCCGGGAACTCCAAACTAGGTATGGCGGTCCCAAAAAATTCCCCCCTTTGCGGAGGGGCCTCCACAGGAGGGGAAATAGCAAGCGCTTCAACTATGGGCCAGGAGTCTGGGGGTATCAATGGTATCCCCACATTCCTTACCGGCATCAGCATCCAGAAACTGCTGATCGTCAGAGCCTTCAGATTCTGAAAACAATTCAGTCCAAAGAGTCATACTGATCATAGTCAAAGGCCAGCGCAGAGGGCGCCAAATGCCGTCTCTTAGCTGGGGCCTTCCTGGCCGCAGAGCTAGCAATCATCTTCTCAATGTTGGCCAATCCTGCGCAGACATCGGATTGCGACTCCCCGCTAATGACCACGTCACTAGGGGTCAAAGCCAGGCGTGGGGTTGTAGGTGATGAGGCCAGCGTGGCCGATCCAGACGCTAGTGGCCCGGATTGCCACGTAATGGCCTGCTGTGCACATGGTACACAAATTTGCACATTGTCCCCTGCAAGGGATACCCCACAAACCATACACTGCCGGGGTTGCCCCGAAGGGATCCCGAGCACGGTATCATGGGAAGCCTCCATATGGTGATTTTTTAGGGTAGTCGCAATGACCGATGGGAATTACGCTATGAAGCTACCAGGGATGCCCCTTAGCGTCCGTTAGTGGGAGGATTTAAAAATGACCAAAGGGAACCCCAATCTGAGCAAGGGACCTGAGAACCGGGAGAACCCCCTTTTCTAATCAAGGCAAGGTAGTCTCCCTGAAAGACACAATTGAGGAACCCTTAAGTAAAGGCATTAATTCTTAATAAAAAGCCATAAACACAATATAATACAAAATACAATCCCGGAGCTAACAATCCCCCAGCGCCAGTGTTCATTAATCAAGGTATGAATAACAGTATAAAATAAAACCAAGGCCCCGCAGGGCACTCACAGCGACCGTAGGGATAATGGCGTCTCACAGGGCCAGTCTTAAGAGGAAGGGCAGCTCCCAACCCGGGAAGAGAATGGCGGCTCCCGGCCAAAGGCCGCAGCAGAGCGCCAGAGCGCCAGAGGAGGGGGGCGGGCTGCAACAAGCGCGCCGAGCGCCCGGCCCCGCCCCCTCGCCCAGTGCCCCGAAACACACACACAAACTGCCACTCACAACACACCCACGCTGGCAGAGCCAACAGCACACAAGAAAAAACCAACAACAAAAGGTCAAAATGGAGGGTCAAGCCCCCCCCCCCTACTAACCGGGAACGGGGAGTAATGGAGGGGATCCCCAAGCTACCCAAGTTATATAGCTATGGTAATAAACGGACAGGGCATCCCACACCAGGATCACCAACCTGGCAGCCACCCCTTGGAGGGGGGTCTCACGGAGGAGCATGGCTCCTATGCACTACACCTCTAAGGTGTACCCTACCCTCGCCTGGACCCACAGCCAAGGCTGGGAGGCATAGGGACTTAAAAACAACAAGGTCCGGGCGGAAATAGGAAAAAATTGGCCGGGTGTGCACCCGGCTTACCTGCGAAGGAAAGACAGCCATCTTGACTTACTTCGCCGTCTGCAGAGACTTATCTGGGGAATGTGTGGGAGGTCCCAGGTATTTATGAACTGGGAGGGGTTTCTTTTTTTCTAGTCATCTCTGCAGAAGTTCGCCCTCTACTGGACTATAACCCACGTGTTAATAATCGTTCCGAAGCAAGGTGTGAGACATACTTGGAATAAATTAGTTTGTTAAAAGTATGGAAAGATCGGTGTCACTACCCATAATCCATGTTCATTTTGGCGTCAGGGGTTTTTTATTTGGGTTTTACTCGTGGCAAATGTTTAACCAAAAATCTACGGGTTTCAATGGGGGAAAAAAAAAACAGCACAATATAGCTTCCAATTGACCTGCCTTGCGCTTTATGTTTTAGAGCAGTGTTTCCCTACCCTCCTCAAGGACCATCAACCAGCCACATTTTGCAGATCTCCACACAGACCCACAGGTAAGGATCAAGCATGGCAGCAGTGATATATAGAGGCAGCTATGTAGAGATCAACAAAACATGACTTGTTGCTGGTCCTTGAGGAGAGGGTTGGGGGAACACCGCTTTAGAGCTCCAGTTGTGACCCTCATAAGTTAAGCTCCACCCCAACATTCAGTGGGCTGAAACTAAGTTTTTTGGCCTATTAGCTTCAAACCGACAGTTTGACTCTAGTGCACAAATACTTCACTACTTCTAGCATATGCACTGCCTGAAGTTAAACATGGGAGTCTGCTGACTATGCTGAAAACAGACCACCAAGATTCCAGTGGATCGAGCTTAGTCAGTAAGGTAACATTACAAGCTAAAATATACAAACACCAAGTTACCTAATGGGGTCACAGAAAAATACAACTCTGTGAAGTACTCACCTGTAGAGTTGATATTATATGCATACAGAACGTCCTGCTCCAGTAATAGTAATAACATGTGGGTAATCCTCCGCCTCCGGCGCCGTGCACTGCAGACATGTAGAAAACAAGCTCCTCCCGGCCCTACATATACCGAGGGACCTCCCACAAATCCCCAGCATTGAAAAGCAGTGAGAAAGAGAGGCCAGGAGAAACAACCACCCAAAACTGGCAATAATATAAAAGATAACACCAAACAGGGGATCCAGAACAAGGTGAAAACAGGGTGGGGTGGAGCAGGACGCGCTGTATGCATATAATATCAACTCTACAGGTGAGTACTTCACAGAGTTGTATTATTCTAAGCATACAGCACGTCCTGCTCCAGTAGTAGTAATAACATGTGGGACATCCAATAGCAGTGTCCATAAAGAAGGGTGGGATCCCCAACAGAAGGCAACAGCAAGCAGTCTAAACTACTGCCGCCTGCAAAACCTTGCGGCCAAACACAGCGAGGCCCTAACATCAACCTTGTAAAACTTTGTAAAGGTATGAACAGAAGACCAAGTAGCGGCCTCGCAAACTTGTTCCACAGAGGCCTGGTGCTGAAAAGCCCAAGAAGCCCCAACGGCTCTAGTAGAGTGAGCAGTAAGACGAAGGGGGGGGGGGGGGGGGGGGGGGGAGTCTTCCCCTTAGAAGTATAGGCTTGAACCACAGCCTGACAAATCCATTTACTGATGGTAGACTTGGCGGGAGCCAAGCCCTTCCTAGGCCCATGAGGCACAACGAAGAGAGCATCCGTCTTCCTAAAGGCCTGAGTGGCAACCAGGTAAGACTTGACACACCTAACCACATCCAAGGAATTACTAGGATTAGGGCACAAGGAAGGAAGTACAATATCTTGATTCAAATGAAATGCAGACACAACCTTAGGCAGGAAGTCTGGCTTGAAGCGAAACACCACCTTATCCCGGTGTCTCTCAAAGTAGGGAGGCTGAATAGACAAAGCAGCCAACTCAGACACACGTCTGACCGAAGTGATAGCTACCAGGAAGACAACCTTGAGCGTGAGCACCGCGAGAGCGGCCTCATGAATGGGCTCAAAAGGAGCCCCCTGCAGGGCCGACAACACCAAGTTCAGATCCCAAACAGGAACCATAGGTTTCCGAGGAGGACGCACATGAGTGACCCCCTGAAAGAAGGTCTTGATAAGAAGGTGCTGGGCAAAGGACTTCTGAAAGAAGATAGACAGGGCCGAAACCTGGCCCTTCAAGGTACTAAGCTTAAGACCTAAGTCTAGACCATGTTGTAAAAACTCCAGCACCCTGGAGACTAAGAATTCCCGGCAGGGAAGAGACCTGGATTCACACCAGTCAATGTAAGCATGCCATACTCTATAATAGATGGCAGCAGAAGTCTTCTTCCTGGCTTGCACCATAGTAGCCACAACAGATGCAGACAAACCTTTTTCCCTTAAGATGGAGGTTTGAATAGCCAAGCCGTCAAAGCCAGAGTTAGTAAATTGGGGTGGCGTAGAGACCCCCGAGTCAGAAGATCTGGCAACCTTGGCAGATCGTACTGATCTACTGTCATTTGAACCACGTCTGCGAACCACACTCTTTTTGGACACCTTGGGGCCACCAGAATCGCGGGTACCCCTTCCAGAGCGATCTTGCGCAGCACTCTGCCCAGAAGGGGAAGTGGTGGAAACACATACAGGAGCCGAAACTCCTTCCAAGACATTGACAGGGCATCCGAAGCCAGAGGATCCTGAGACAGGGATACAAAGCTCGGTAGCTTGTGATTGTGACGTGACGCAAAGAGATCCACGTCTGGCACACCCCAACGGTGACACAGGGACTGAAAAACCCTGTCGCAGAGGGACCATTCCCCCTGACAGGACGATCGCCTGCTCAGAGCATCTGCAAGCAGATTCTCCGCCCCCGGAATGTAGACAGCCGAGATGCATTGGACATTGGTCTCTGCCCATGTTAGAATAAGAGACACCTCCTGGAGAGCGCCCTTGCTCCGGGTTCCTCCCTGATGATTGATGTAGGCTACCGCCGCCCTGTTGTCTGAGCGTACCTGGACCGCCAGACCTTTCAGGTGCTGGGTCAATCGTTCCAGCACCAATCTGACTGCCCTGAGTTCCAGGACATTGATAGGAAGATGGGCCTCCTGAGGGCCCCACCTCCCCTGGAAGCGCAGGGACCTCCAGAATCCCCCCCAGCCCGAAAGACTGGCGTCCGTTGTGACCATCTCCCAAGAGGGAGCCAGGAAGGATCTGCCCCTTGTCAAGTTCCTGTGGTCCAACCACCACGCAAGGGATTGTCTGACTGAGGGGGGAATCACCCAGCTGTCGTCCAGAGATGCTGGGTCCTTGTTCCATACTGATAGAAGGTGAAGCTGCAGGGTTCTCAAATGAAACTGGGCAAAGGGCACCGCCTCGAAGCTTGCCACCATCGAGCCCACCAACTGCATTCCCTGCCGGATGGAGGGATGAGGGTTCGCGAGCAGGGATCTCGCCTGCATTGTCAGAGCTTCCACCTTCTGCGGAGGAAGGAATATCCTTGACTGAACCGAGTCCAGAGTCATCCCCAGAAACGGGGTCACTGAGGAGGGGGACAGAGAGGACTTTGGGTAATTGATCACCCAGCCGAAGGACTCCAGGGTGGACACCACCAACCGAGTGTCCAGCTCTGCCTGCCGCAGAGACCGAGAGGTGATGAGTATATCGTCCAGGTAGGGCAACACGGGTATGCCCTTTAGTCTTAAGACATCACCCCTGCCAGCACCTTGGTGAACGCCCTGGGAGCCGACGTAAGGCCGAAGGGCAGGGCCACGAACTGATAATGCTGATCCAACAGCGCAAATCTGAGAAACCTTTGGTGCCCTGGGAACACCGGAACGTGCAGGTAAGCATCCTTGATGTCTACAGATGTCATGAAGTCCCCTGGACGCAGCGAGGCAATGGCCGAGCGCAGAGTTTCCATACGAAAATGCCTGTTTCTGACAAATCTGTTTAGGATTTTCAAATCCAGAATGGGTCTGACTGACCCGTGCTTTTTGGGCACCGTGAACAGGTTGGAATAAAACCCCATGCCCCTGTCTCTTAAGGGGACCTCGCAGATGACCCCGAGCTCCAGAAGGTCCTGCACAGCCAGCATCAAGACTCGAGCTGAGGCAGGATCCTGTGGGATCCGAGACCCAACGAACCTGGTTGGGGGGCAGCACAGCAAATTCTATCTTGTAACCGGAGGACACTACCTCCTGAATCCACCGGTCTGGGACAAGGCGTCTCCAGACATGCTCGAAGTGCTGTAAACGTCCCCCCACCCTGACGGGCGAGGGCGCCCCTTCATGCTTGGGGGGGTCTTGGGGGGGGGGGGGCTTTGGGCTTGGGCCCCCAGGAGGAACCAGGACGGCGTCCTCTGTTCTTGTTCCAGGACTCTGCGCGAGACCCAGCGAAGGACACCCCTCTACCCTGCTTGGCCCCACGGTAGGGGAGCTTGGGCCACGAAAGGGCCGAATCTGACGCTTGCGCTGGGGCAACTTGCCACCCTTGGCAAAGATATCTAACCTTTCTCCAAACAGGCGCAGCCCTTTAAATGGAAGCCCCGTAAGGGCCTTCTTGGCGACGTCAGCAGCCCACTGGCGTAACCAGATCGCGTATGGCTACCACCAGAGCAGAGGATCTAGCGCTCAGCTTAATAGCATCGTCCGATGCAGATAGGATATAATTCACAAAGGTATCACAGGTCCCAGAGCGTTGACGGCCTCAGAGGGCAAGTCATCCGCCCCTTCCAGGGCAGTCTTAACCACCGTCCTGAGCGCCACCGCCGTGATGGCTAAGGCGCAAACCGGGCGGAGCGACGCTCCCCCAAATGCAAAGGCATGACATGCCAATTGATCAACTCGCCTATCCTCTAAATCCCGCAGCGTAGTAGTGTCAGGGGAGTGCATAATAGAGGTGTTGGACAGACTCAGAATAGGGGCATAGACCTCGGGAGGGGATGTCCAACACTTAACCAGATCGGCCGGAAACGGATATTACTTATCCATAGCTTTAGGAATCCCCTGGAGTTTGCTGGGATGTTCCCATTCTTTCAGCACTAGGCTATTAAAATGAGTTTGTTCGGGAAACTCCAACCGCACCCTAGCGGTATGAAACAGATCACCCCTTTGCCGAGGAGCCGCGGGAGGGGGAGAGAGGGATAACACATCAAAGATCTGGGACAGCAGTCTATCAATGTCGTCCTGGGACTATGATTAGAACCAGACTCCTCCTGACTCCTGCACTCGTCATCGTAGGACCCTGAGTCAGAGAGCAGTTCCCCTTCCTCAGATGGGGAATGTGCATAGGAAAGCAGTAAATCATCAGATTCTACAGGGAGAATAGTAGATTCAGGATTCAAATGACGCCTCTTGGCAGTAGCCTTGCGCGCCAAGGAGCCAGCGATGAAGTTTTCCACACTAGCCAGTCTAGAAGCCAAATCAGCGTGAGAATCCCCACTAGTATTGGGGGTTAGGCTCAAGCTTGGGGGAGTAGGGGAAGTAAGGCGTGGTGCGGGCCCAGCCTCGGAAGAGGTGGGGAGACCGGCTAGCGCCTGCTGGGCACAAGGGACGCAGGCCGGTGCATTGTCACTGCTGCTAGGTAAGACCCCACAAGCTACACACAGACGGGCTTGTCCCAAGGGGACCCCGTTCACAATATCCTGGGATGCCTCCATATGGTGATTATTAAATTCAATATGCCAGTAGGGATTGACGCTATAAGCAACCCTGGATGCCCCAATAACCCGCTGGGAAGTGGGAGTAATTTCTGAAAAATGGTCTGGACCGGGTGCTACGTCGGGCCGGGGGAAGCCACGAGGACCGCTGTCTGAAAGACACAAGGAGAACAGGGATGTCCGAGCCGAGCGCGAAGAAGCAAGCTAGGGAAAAGATCGCCCATGAGGGCACTTACAGGTCTGCGAGGGGAGGACCGTCTTCACCACGCGCATGCGAGAAGGAAATGGCGCCCAGCGAACCTCGAAGGGCGGGCCAGAGCGGGCGATGACGCGGAACGCGCCAGACCGAACCACGCCCCCCCCGGAGAGTGCGAAGCTCGAAGGCGCGCAGCCAATCAGGAGAGAACAGTAGATACGTCAGAATCACTTCAGAGAAAACGTCTGAGTGAATAAGGAGATAGAAAACGCCGTAGCTTCCCCGAACAGGGCTGCCGTATACGCCATAGAGAACAATAAAAATACCATTTTGTGAATACTCACCTGTAAAATGGGTATTATAAGTATGTCACACACCCCACTTCAAACATTAATTATTACACTTGGGTTATACCACCAGCCGGTGGCGACGTTGCAGAGAAGTCATGAAAAACGAGCCCCTCCTGGTCTATACATACCTGGTACCTCCCACTCATTCCCCAGTATTCAAAACAGCAGTAAAGACAAGGTACCAGGAAAAAACCCATTGGTAACCCTCAAACTGTAAACGAAACTTCACCTATAAAAAATCCGGGATACCAAAAAAAGGCGGGTGAAGTGGGGTGTGTGACATACTTATAATACCCATTTTACAGGTGAGTATTCACAAAATGGTATTATTCTAAGTATGTCACACACCCCACTTCAAACATTATTACACTTGGGACATCCAAAAGCAGTGTCCAGAAAAGGGCGGGTATCCAACAAGGCCATAATGCAAAACTCAAACCACTGCAGCTTGCAGAACCTTGCGGCCAACACAGCATCAGCAGAAGCTCACACATCAACCTTGTAAAAACTTGGAAAAGGTGTAAACAGAAGACCAAGTAGCAGCCTTACAAACTTGTTCAACCGAAACCTGGTGCTGAAAAGCCCCACAGCACGAGTAGAATGAGCAGGGATACGAAAAAGGGAAAACCTTCCCCTTGGTAGAATAGGCCCCAACAACAGCCTAACGAAACCATTTGCTAATGGAAGACTTAGCGGGAGCCAAACCCTTCCTAGGCCCAACAGGGCACCACGAAAAAGACAGCAGTCGAACGAAAAGGAGATGTAGTAAAACAGTACTTCACGCAGCATACCACATCCAAACAGTGCAAACCCTTTCCTTGTCATTCCTATGCTTAGGACACAAGGAAGGAAGAACAATGTCCTGGGAAAGGTGAAAAGCAGAGACCACCTATGGAAAAAAAGGCCGGTTTGAAACGGAAAACCACTTTGTCCTGATGTCTCTCAAGGTGAGTAGCCTGAACCGAAAAGGCTGCCAACTCCGAAACACGCCGAACTGAAGCGATGGCCACCAAAAGGACAAGCTTCTGAGTCAGAGTAGAAATAACAATAACCTGCAAAGGCCCAAAGGAGGAGCCTGAAGAGCAGAGATAACCAAAATCAAATCCCAAACAGGGAGAAAAGGCCTCCTAGGAGGCCACAATGCGAGACCCCCTGGAAGAAAGTCTTGACCAAAGGAGGAAACGCAAAAGACTTTTGAAAAACAGACAGACAAAGCAACAACCTGCCCCATTAAGATACTCAGCTGAAGACCAGAGTCCAGCCACTATTGAAGAAATTCCAAAATCCTGACAAGGCAAAGAACTAGCCTCACTCCAATCAATATAAGATCTCCAAATCCTATAAAAGATGGTAGAAGAGGACCTCTTCCTGGCACTAGTAAAAGGCTGAATACCCAAACCGAAGACCTTCCTCCCCTAAGACGGAGGTTTCAGCAGCCAGACCGTCACAGCCAGCGTTGATGAATTGGGGCAACGCAGTTGACCCTGTATGATAAGATCCAGCCAAAGAAGCAGAACGCACTGATCCACCGCCAGACAAACGAAGTCTGCGAAACACACCCTCCTAGGTCACCTTGGAGCCATGAAAAAGGCTTAAACCCCGTCCAGGGCCAGCTTTCGCAACACCTTGCCTAGCATGGAGATCGGAGGAAACAGATAAGTAACCCCAGGTCCCCCCAGCTCAGGGACATGGCAACCACCGCCAGAGCCAGAGGATCCTGAGATAGCGACACGAAGGTCGGAAGCTTGCAAAAGTGACGAGGAGCAAACAGATACACCTCCAGACCAGAGACAAAACGACCGAAAAACCTGAAGGTGGAAAGAGCATTCCCCCCGGCGGAAGGAGCAACCACTCAGGAACACGAGTCCCCGCCCAAGCTAGAATCAGAGACACCTCTCTGAGGGCACGCAGACTGCGAGTCCCTCCCAAGCGATCGATTGTAAGCAACCGCCGACCAATCGACCGACCGAACCAGAAACCAGCAAACCCTGTAAATGCTGCGTCAATTGAGACAGAACCAACCTGATGACTTTCAACTCCAGAACGTAGATGGGCAAGTGGGCCTCCCGAGGACCTGCCCCTCAAGAGAATGTCCACTGGAGAGACTGCCGAACCCGGGAGAACATCCGGAAAGATCCATCCAACGACCGCGGTCGCCGGTCCAAGACGCCAACAGATGAAACTGAAACATCCTCGTGAGAAAACTGAACAAAGGGAACTGCCTCAAAGGAAGCTACCATCAACCCCACCAGTCTCACCCCTAGCCGGATGGACGGGCAAGGATTGGAAGAAGAAGAAGAAGAAGAAGAAGAAGCTGCGCCAATCCATGAACCAAGAAAACTTTGGCCAGAGGCCGAACAACTCTGTGTTAGCAATAATCCAAGGTCATCCCCAAAAAGGGCACCACCCTGGCCGGAACGAGAAAGGACTTAGGATAGTTGATCACCCGCCAAACCTTTCCAAAGTGGATACCACAGTCCCGGTGTCCACCTTCGCTTGACTGAAAGAAGAAGCCATGAAAAGAAGATCGACCAGACAGGGCACCATGAGAATCCCCTGAGCTCTGAGAAGGGCTATCATGCCCGCCAACACCTTGGTGAACACTCTTGGAGCCGAGGAAAGGCAGAACGGAAGAGCCACAACTTGAAAATGCCGATCTTCCACCACGAAACGAAGAAACCTTTGGTGAGCCGGAAGACATGAATATGAAAATAGGCACCTTGATGTCTATGAACGTCATGAAATCCCCCTGCCACAGAGAATTAAGGGCAGAACGCAGAGGTTCCATGCGAAACCTCCGGGGAAGAATAAACACATTGAGGAACTTCAGATCCAGGATGGGACGAACCAACCCGTCCAACTCGGGCACGGAGAAGAGATTGGAATAATACCCGCGGCCCACCTCCAAAGGGGGGACCGGGCAGATGACTACCATATCCAGAAGATTCCTCACCGCCGCCAGGAGTCCCTGCGCGACCAAAGGATCTGAGAGCACACAAGACCTGAAAATCTTAGGAGGAGATCGGAACTCGAACTCCAGCTTGTAAACCGGCCGACACCACCTCCCGGATCCACCTATCCAAGACCGCCAGGTCCCATACCCGGGAGAAGAATCGCAACCGTCCCCCCACCCGCAAGGGTGAGGGCGTCCCCTCATTGCTGAGCGGACTATGCAGCTGATTTGGAATTGGCGCCCCAGGCGTGAACGGGACGGCCACGGCCTCTACCCCTGTTCCAGCTAGCACCCCTGGGGGCCAAGGAGCCCGCGCCTCCGTCAGTTCTGGCTCCCCGAAAGAAGGCTTAAAAAAGGTCGCCCCTCGAAAGGAACAACAAATCTTACTTGCGCTGAGGTAACATACCTCCCTTGCAACCAAATCTAAACTCTCACCAAACAGGCACAAACCCAAAAGGGGAAGAGCCGTAAGCGACCTATTGGAATTAAAACCAGCAGTCCATTGCCACAACCACACAGACCGCCGGACAGCTACCAACAGAGCCGTAGCCCTGCCACACATCAACATAGCGTCATCCTGAGCGGCCAGGACAAACGAACGAAGGACTCGCAACGCTTGAGGGCGAGATCAAGAACCGCACATAAATCAGACAATGGCCTCACCGCCAACAACAAAAGTGCCGAAGCACAAACAGGTCTCAAACCGAAACCGCACAGACAAAACCATGGCGGGTCAGCTGGCCAATCCGGCGATCCACGCCATCCTTAAGAGTAGTCGTGAAAAGAAAAAGCAATACTGCCATATTGGATAGCCCCAAACCTGGAGCCTCAACCTCGGGAGGGGCAGACCAGCGCCTCACCAAGTCCGCCAGACAAGGATACTTCCTATCCCAACTAGGCGGAACACCAACGAAACGCGTAGGTTGCTCTCATTCCTTAAGGACGACAGTAACAAAATGTCGTTGACTGGGAAGCTCCAAGCGCAGCTTGGGCACCTCAAACAACTAGCCCCTTTGGCGGAGGAACCGCCTCAAGAGGATCCAAATCCAAAAACCTCAAACATTTGAGCCAATATGGAATGGGTGTCCAAACAGACCCCAAGGCCTGGTCACCCTCAGCACCAAACAGCTGCTGAACCTCAGGATCGTCCAAATCCTCAAATAGCTCCCCAACTTCCAATGCCTCAACAACCTCAACATCTGAGTCCGGCGGAGGCGGGCAAAAGTGTTTCCGCTTAGCCGGAGCCCACTGAGCAACCACAGCGGAAAACATCTTCTCGAGGCTAGCCAATCGGGCGCATACCTCGGACTGCGAATCCCCACCCATGACAACGTCACACGGGGTCCGGAACAGGCGAGGAGGAGCCGGAGACGGCACGGCGGTGAAGAGACAGACACCGGGGTGCCGGACTGGCGCTCAATGTTCCGCTGCGCACATGGAATGCATATAGTAACATCCCCTGGGGGCGGAGCCCCACAACCACCGTACAGCCTGGACTGCCCCGAAGGGCCGTGTCCGGTATCCTTGGTAGCCTCCATATGGTGAATTTATGGCCTTCGCAATGACCCAGGGATTTACGCATTGTATTTATTTATTTATTTATTTTTTAAATGGCCCTAAAGTGGGAGAATTTGCAATATAACCAATATAGGAACAAAATTGAATGGACAACCCCACTAGACAGGCAGCTAAGACCGGGAGAGCCCTGCAGCATGGGATCCCAGGATCTGAAACAGAAAAGACAACAGTCACTCCAAGCACAAATGGACCAGCACATGTCAAATATAACACAATATGACAGACATGAACCCGCACAGGGAACAGTATACAGAATACATACAATGCACATAACTATGTAAATAAAATAAATATATGAAGGATATATAACTATATATAAATATATATATATGAATGTGGAAGGCTAGGGATGCACAGCAAAAGAGCCCAGCAAACAATGCTACATAATGCCAGGCCGACAAGAACCAGGGCACAATCCACAGCAAGGGAATCTGTCCCAAAACTGTCCCAGGCGCCCCCAGCCAAGAACCACCTTAAAATGAAAAAAACCCCGGCCTACCTTAAAAAAACGCAGCCGAAATGGCGGCCACACACACACACACGAGGAGGCAGAGGGAGAAGAAAGGCGGGCCCAGCAGAGCGCAGACGCTCCGGCCCCACCCCTCCCTCCAATCAGAGCACAGCGCGGGCCGCGGGCCCCCCTTTCCACCTCCAGAGAACCGGAGACGACAGCGGGCACATGTTTTAACAGGGACAGGTGGCCCGGCGGCACCTACACGCCGCCCGGCCCCGCCCGCAGCCGCCTCGGGAAAAAACGCCAGAGCATCGGGCGCCAGTACATGGCGCCCGCAATGACAACAAACAGGGGCACACCGGCGGCACACACGCCGCCCGGACCCGCCCCCACTTGCCCTCCGGAGAGCCACAAAACTGGGGAGCTTAATGGAGCCCCCAAACATAAGAGGGAGCTGGACAAACGGGCGGGCCGGCGGCAACATACACACGCCGCCCAGCCCCGCCCCACACCATCCAACAACATTAAAACACACGCACACAGTCAGTAGCAAAGCATACCCAGGCACACAGACAAGCCCCCCTCCCCCAACTAGCGCAGGGAGAAGGGACCAAGCGGGGTAAGGACACCTGATAGGGACTAAAGGTCGGGGGCATCCCAAATCCGGATCACCAAAACCGGATAACCGCATTGCCCCATAATATGGGGTCTAGCGGAGGAGCTAATCTCCTAGGCACCTTAAGTGCCATCTACCCTAGCCCGGCCTACAGCCTAAGCTGGGAGGCTACATATATAATAAGGGGGATAATAAACATAAGGCCGGGCAGAAATAGACCAGAAAGGGGGGGCCGGGGTGATACCCCGGCTACCTGCAAGCAGGAGACTTCTTTTTTCTGTATGTGTATATATGCAAAACATGACCGGATGGTGGCCTTTATAGCAGAGGGTTGGGGACCCCTACTGTAGAATGCCCTGGCATAACACATGTTGTGTCTAGAAGTTACAAACAATGCCTAGGTATAGCATAGAAATTAACCAAGGAATGCAAAGTTTCGCAAAAAACATATATTCCATTTATTACCTAGGATTTCTATACAATGCAAGCCTTCTACACATTCACCATTAACGCATACACTTTTTCAATATTGGAGGACAGGGTACAATGTACATATTAACTGGCATGGCTAAGGAAACAAGTTTTGTAATCATTGTGGAGGTTAAATTAGACTGCTTTAGGCAGAGTGCCTCTTATTAGAGACACATTCTTTGAGAAGGTCTATGGGGAAATAGTATAATAGAAATAAGTACCATTATTTAAACTTGCAATAGTTGGGATTACCTAATAACTGCATCAAAGAGGTGCTCATCATTATGATGCTGAATGATCAAAGGCACAAGGTCATTCTGCAGAATCTGAGCTGCTCCCAGCTGTTGTCGGATATCCCTGGTTTCATCTTCATGGCGCAAGTAGCGTATTAAATCTTTTATGCTCTCTAAAAGATAGGACAAAATACATCTAGTTCATTATAAAAGATCAAATTAAAAGTTAACTCCAGACAGTTATCGGTAAGCCGAACCAACAAACTGACATGCATTAATATTTATACAAATCTTTCTATTTCTAAGCTCACTGGTCAACAGTGTTATATGATTAACAAATAATATATGTACTCCATTTGGGGGGGGGGGGGCTAGGGGTGGGCTGGTGTCCGAAAAAGTGCTGTTAACAATGCAGATTTGATAACGCTGATGAACAGAAGGGATGTTCTGTGGCTCTCACTGGTGCCCATTACGAATTATCCTTCATCCCAACTGATCATGCACTGTTCTACAAAGCAAAATGTACCAATGGCAGTGCAATTGATAAAGCCCATTTAAAGGGAATACACCCCCAACCCCATAAAGAGACTACACTCCACTTACTTCACTTCAACCATTCACTCCTGTGTAGACTGGAACTGTTCCGTTGTCCAGAAATGCTATGAGGTAGCAGGTTACAGGAAATAGATAAGTCAAATATATACGAATACTATTTCTAGGGGAGGGCAAGCAAGGCTATCGCCTGGGTGCCAAGGCCATTGGGGGCACCTAAATTGCAGCCAGGAGTCATCAGCAATGAGGCAGCCCACCTTATCCCCCCCATATAAGTACAAGAGAAGTTGAGAAGTTTAAAAGGTCGGTCACTCCCCCTCTTCCTCAGGGTTTACATATTAGCTATTAGGAAAAAAATAACCAAAAATATTTGTGTATAATTTTACCTATGGTATGAGAGGGTGGGAATACCCCGGGTATTGTGGAGGAGTTCCTGGAAAACATCTTACCGTTAAGAGTAATCTAGTAATTCCCGTTTCCTCCACAACACCATACTGAGATAATAAACATAATACCTCCCAGGGTGGATGACTGCTAAAAGGACCTTTCTTCCGAACGCCAGGTTCTGGACTGAATTTCGAGCCGGTAGTGCCTGACAAATGTATCCGTGGAAGCCCACGTTGCAGCCATACAAATCTGTTCCAGAGATGCAGAAGCCAGCTCTACACATGAAATTGAAACTGCCCCAGTGGAATGGGCCTTTATTTTTAAGGGTGGGGGCATGGCCTGCACTTTTGTATGCCTCAATAATGGCCAACCTAAGCCATCTGGTGATAGTTGATTTGAAAACTTTAAAACCCCTTTAGCTCCCCTAAACTGAGCAAACAGATTATAATCAATTTTCCACATGTGTCGTTTCTAAATACTAAAGCACACACACATACACACACACACACACACACACACACACACACACACACACACACACACACACACACACAACAGGTTCCCCCCTAGTACCTCTCTTGGGTTCTAGAGGGGTTGCTTCTACGTCCTTTTGATGCTACTGACCTGCAGATTAGAGGTAACCTCTTTATTTATCTAAACAAGGAATAATCCTTAGTTAGGCAGTAGGTGAGCAGTCACCTCTACCATCACTTTTGTAAAGATCCTTGGGGCCAATGAGAGCCCAAAGGGAAGGGCAACAAGCTGAATGTGCCACCTCTGACCCTAGAAGGCCACTCTCAGAAAATGGTAATATAGGCATCATAAGAGCTATTGACACCATGAAGCAATCCTTCTCCAGTAAGGGAATGGTTGACATAACCAATTCTATCTTGAACTTCTGATAAATAAACTGGTTTAGCTTTTTTAGATTCAGAAATAATCTGTGAGACCCATTTAGTTTCTTTACCAAAAACAGGGTAGAATAAAAGCCCCTCCTTTGTGCCTTCACAGGGACGAGCTGGATAACTTTTTTGAAAGACTCTATTGTGAGGTAGGTTTATTGGGGAGTTCTTGTTGAGCTGCCGCAAAAAGATATCCTCTCGGCTTGTTGTTGGGCTTTGGAGCCTGTCATCTCCTGACATTTGTTTGGGGGTTTTTAAACTTGTGTTGATTGAAAATTTTGCAGTTCTTGGGAAAAAAAAAAAAATGTCTGTAGGAGGAGGCCTGGGAAATTGTACTTTCTTATCTGCCACATCCCAAATTGGGATGCCCCCGGGGACAAGGACCCATCACCAGCACAGTAAAAATCCTGGGTTAACGTTCCATTTTAAAAGCGGAGATGAGCTGGTTGGAAGAGAATAAAGCCTCAACAGGAAGCTTACTTTCTAGCAGTCTAATCTACTAGTTGTAGCAGTGGAGTGTAACTAAGATAAATCTCATCTTACCATTTGGTTTTCATTTCACTGCTTCTTCACAAACTGATGAAACTGATAAAGTCATTAGATAAAAATTCACTTTCATTCTAAAAATTACCCAAAAAAAAAAAATGTAATTTTTTTTTTTTATTAGCAGTAAACTCACCAAGGCAGTCAGGTTCTTTGTGATAGGTATCCCCCTCCAGATACCCCAAGGCACTGCATGTTGCTAAGAGTTCACAATTCATCATGTACAAGTCCATAAATCTTTAATCACGCAGAGAAATTAATGGGGGATCCTCACCTAGAAAAATGACACCACACCTGCTATAATTAACATTAAATAAATAAACCAAGTCTACACTTTGAAACAGTAAGTCATTGCAACAAAAACCTTTCATCTTGACGTTTAACAAAATATAGTCTTACCCGAATATTGCGTTTGAGAGAGAAACTTTGGAAACCAGACTGGCCTGGAAATAAAACAAAAAAATTATCTATGTAAGGATTTATCAAAAGACTCTTACAAGGCACAGAATGATAAAGCACATGATGTAAATTGGTAATTAGTTCAATCTGGGATCCATTTTCCGACAGTTTTAAAACAGTATTATAAAAGGGACTGTAAACCCAAAAGCAAAGAAGGCATCAAGTCACCTGATGCCTGTCCCATGTGCCTCTCCTCCATTTCCTGCAAAGCCATTTTATTCCTCAAGGACCAAACAAAAAAAGTGGTCTAATCACTCCCCCCCCCCCCCTTAGAATACATTTGCAACATTTGATGTCCAAATGTATGTAGTGATTACCCCTCTGCCTCATCTCTTTGTATTCCTACAAGCATACTATTAGAAAATATATAACATAACATACTATTAGGAAAATGTCATAAAAATAGATTGACAAATATCACGATATTTCATTAGACAATACTAGTATCAATTCAAAATGCTCAAATCAATCTTTTGTAAACTATTTATAAGTAACATTTAGTCCCGACCACTAGTTGCCAGGGCACTGCACAAGAGCCTGTTATTCAGCAGCTCTGTCCTACCTGCAGCAGAGAAACAACGGGATTGTCCTGTGTTATGCATGTGTGAATTTTGTATTAAATGTGTAGATTAGGTAGATTCTAAAGCTATATTCATTAAAAAAATAATCACAATATATCATCTTCGAGACAGAATCAATATATATTGTATCGTCATACCTGTATTGTAATACATATCGTCTCGCCAGATTCTTGACAATTCACACCCCTACTGACCACAGGGGCATAAAGTTCTTGCCTTTCAGAAACAGTAACAACCACCAATAAGGAAGTGTGTGGGGGGGGGGGCGGCGCAGATTGGCTTATAAAGTTATTAAAAGTGTAACTACAAATAAAATTTGTCCTATAACTTAAATAGGAGTTATGCTAGCATCCTGCAGACACCGCCATAAGATTTATCCAAGTATGTGAGTCAAATTGGTTCCCCATATTTGATATTGTTCTGGACATAGGAAACCCCTTACTCATGACTAGGACATGCCAGCCTTGTCCATTTTGATATCTTTAGAAAGCTTGTCCCCCACCAAGCTAAGAATAAAAACAGCGCACCCCTGCACCAACCCGGGGGGAGCGGCAGCATCTGTCTTCCAGACCCATAGAATCTAGCATGAATCTAGGGGGAGAAACTATTTTCGTGGTCACATACAGAGGGTCAGATCTGTGATCGTAGTGTGTCTGACCCAACTGCTCTTCCAACCCTTGGAATCTGAGGACTTTGCATCCCTTAATGAAGATATAGGATTTTCTGTAATTTGTACCCTTTGATTTTCTGTTTTTCTGCACATGTATATTGCCTTTTTATATTATTTGTATTTTTGTCTTTATTTTTAATTTAAAAATTTCAACTAAGCGCGGGCCTACCTTTTTGCAAATTAGAAAACTCCTAACATGGTTTACTTGAAGCTCTAAAAACTACCCTGGTTTCTGAAGATTGTATGACCTCTCGTAAATGTATATTAACCCATCGATTGTAACTAATCTATTGTATAGATGGGAAAGCATGACTATGCAAACCAGCAGATTGTATCTGATTGTTCAACAGCAGAAATGATCAGACTCGCCTCTGGGTAAGTGTGGGACAGAACCAGTGTGGATTGCCTGTGGCCAGCTTATATGTGGAGAGGGGTGTATAGGTGTGTCTCGATTACTCGCCAGCAGAATTTGATCGGATGGCGATTGGAGAGGGTTCCACCGGCCCAACGTAATCATTTAAAGTTTTACAGTGGTGGGGCAGCTTGTTTCACTTTGTGTGTGGGTGCTTCTGGTGTGATTGTGCAGCCCATACGTTGCAGATCGCTCGATCAAACTGAAATTGAAAGATTTTGTGACACAAGGTATTTACACATTTCAGATTTAGGGAATCTTTGAAATGGCTCATTTTACACTGTTCACAAGGAGGATAAGGTATGAGGAAGTTAGTGTGTGTCTGGGCAGAAACTTTAAATATTAGTTTTGCTTTTAGAATTTCTAAAAATGTCATGAGAACCCGCCTATAAATGGAAATAATTCCCAGGATACACAGTGCGGATGGAGTTGCCATTACCAGCATTACTAATTCTTTAAACACTGCGCTATTAGGATCAAATTGAATGGGTCACTCTACAGCACTGAAAGCTAGAGATTTCAGCCCTTTTCAGGCTTTCTATTTAGGATGATACATAGGGAGAATACCTGCTCCAGTGAGGGCTGTTTGGCAGACCTAATCTCACAGGAAGAAGGAAAGGGAGCATTTCTGGCACAGAGTTAGAAAGAAGGGTCCTAACTACTAAGTAAATAAGAGAACGCTCTCCCACCATTCAGAAATGCCTGGCTAGGATAGCAGGGATGCATTCACAGCTTGGGCATGCACCATATGATCTCCAACTATGTATATGTATACCAAACGACTGGGATGCCCAGAGATGAGGAAATTGGCTATTGTTTCTCGTTAAATTACACTGTACTTAATATGCAATACATAAAAAGGAGAACATTAATCTGCAGTGGATAAAAACATTCAAAAAACTGTATACAGTGAATGTGCAAAAGCCATTACAAGTAAACTAGTTTAGCATCATGTTAGTATATTTCTGAAGTGTCAATCGCAATGCTAACATTACAAAATAACCTCTAAGGTCACTGTACTATCAAGCCAACTTACAGGTAGGTTTTTTTTTTCAGGCACACACATACCATCACAAAACACATGAAAGAAAAAAGCTGGGCTACAATGACAAAGTTCAGATTTTTTTAAAGGCATTTAAAAAAACCTGCTCAGTAACATCTCTGGTGTATGACATCAATACTTCAGCAAGTACTCCTATTAGTAAACGAATGATCTGCACCAAGCCAGTCAAATATCTGATCTACCTGCCCACCCATCTCTGCATACAGTACCTGTCCATTCACAGCGGTGAGCAAAGTAAGGCTTTGTCTGTAAGCAGAAGCTGCTGTCAGATCTCCAACTGGTCACAGCAGCAGCTGTCATACTTAAAGAGCAAAGGAAGTGTTCCACAGCTCCCAATCAGCGAGGGGGAGGAAGAGGGCATGACCAAGGGAGGGCTCATCACATAACCTAGGTTATACAAGAGATCCATTTACCCAGAGGCCCTTGTTGAACTAACCTAGATTCTTAACCATTCTTCTGAAAGCAGCGCACAATGTCAGCAAAGCCATGCTGTCAAAAATCAGGTCAGATGTAGTCGTCAGAGAAAGAAAAAAGTGTTTAGGACAAACAAGGACATCAGGACACAAGCCTGATGAGATGAACCTGGTGCATCTATCGCTTCAGCATAATGGAAAATGTAAGTCTTTCCACTGCAAGTTAACAATATTGTACACATTGCTTGCAGACAAAGCTACAGAGGGTGACAAAAACACCAAAACAATGTAGACTCATTTAGTGTAAACCTAAATTATTGCTACTGAGAGGCAATAAACCCCTTAACTAGAGCACTATTGCTTACTGGTAACGGTATTTCTATGGGAGGAAACGCAACTGGAACATGTTTAAAAGCCACACCCCTCCCATCAGTTCTCAGTATCAAACATATTAATTGGTGGTGAACCATAGGACCAAATGTATAAGGAGGGGGGGTTTATAAGGGCCGTCCTGAAGGATTTTCCCCATCGTCCTTCAGGACGCCACTGAGAGGATAAATACTTTAGAACTAGGGATGGTCTTTGTCAGCTAACTTGTAGTGTTTGAGGAAGGTGTGGGGACACGACCACGTGGCTGCTTTGAAGATCACCTCAATAAGGAAGGAATGGTTATGTCCTGGGAACGGTGAAATGTAGGGGACATCTTGGGTTGGTAAAGGGATTCAGGACTAACAATTATTCTATCTGGAAAGATGGTGCAAAAAGGCTCTCAAAGTCAGAACTGAAAGACGACCCGATTTGATTGCTAGGACTTTATCTGAGGTCTCATCTAAGGGTTCAAGGGGAGGTCTAGCTAACCCTCTGAGGACCAAGACCCAGGAAGGACAACAATTACAAAGCATTGGTTTCTTCAGAGCTATTGAGATAAAGAATTGGTTGATCAAAGAGTGGTTCCGCAGTCTTCTGTCTAGGAAGACCAATAAGGCCAAGGCCTTTAGGGTACGTACTGCTAACCCTTGTTCAAGGCCCTCTTGTAGAAATTCAAGTACGGTAGCAACTGTGTCGCTTTTCAAAACTGTTCAATTCACAGAATGAATTGAAACGCTTCCATACTTTAGTGTTGATTTTTCTGGTAGTCATTGTCCTTGATTCTAGGAGAGTCATGACTACAGAGTGTTACAGAGACCCTTTTTCTTCAATATAGTCCATTCAGGATCCAGGCCGATATTTTCAGAGACTGGAGATTCGAGTGAAGCACCGCAACCCGAGTAAGCAGGTCTGGAATTAGAGGTAGTTCCCACAAGGTCTTCTTGTGCCATTGCTGTTAGAATCTTGAACCAGCTTCTTGGCCAGGCTGGTGGGATTAATAGAACAGATTTGTTCCAATGCCATCTTGCGGAGAGCCTGTGGCAGGATCTGAAGTGGAGGGAAAGCATAGGCGAGTCGAAATCCCCAAGGTTGGGCCAGGGCGTCTACTTCCAGGGCCACGTCCCCCTGACCCAGTGAGAAAATGCCATGGCATTCTGAATTTGATGTGTACACTGAACGGTTTAATAATTGACAAATCTGTGGATTAGGCTCCACTCTGAACGCCTGACCAGAGTCCTGCAGAAAGTCCGCTACTGAGTTAAGAGATCCCTTTAAGTGGCCTGCGGACAGGGATCTGATCCAGAGATGTAGAGGCCCAGGAGAGAGAGAGAGCAAAGACTGTAAAGCTTATCTGCTACGGCTATGGTTGTCACGCTGTCTGCCCAAATGTGGATGCCTTTGTATTTTAAGAGGGGTTTGAAGAGATTTAGAGCTTCCTGCACCACTTTGAGCTCTGATAGCTATAGGAATTTACTGCCTTCAGAGATTCATCCACCACCAGAGTGTGTTCTTGATTCCCTCTGGGAGGGTGGTGGTCTGCTCCAGAGAATCTGGAGAGTGATCCCAGGTCTGAAGTAGAAAGCCCTGTAGTGAAGTTGTGCCCAGACAATGGCCAGGATGGTGGAAGCCATTAATCCTAGGATCCGCTGAAGGAGACCTGATGCTCCCCAAAGATGATCTGAACTTCTCTAACCAGTTTTTCTTGGAATAAATCTGCCAGGCAGAATCTATGATGTATCCCAAAAAATGCAGGCTCTGGATGGCAACAGAACAGACTTTTCCCAGTTTATAATCCACCCCAGACAGGAGTGACACTGTCAGACCAAGGTTCTGTAAAACTTTATATATTCTTTATTTACCTTTTTCAAAATTTTACAACATACGTGGAAGAAAAGGAATACAGTCCACAAGCAACATGTATACAGAGAAGTCAAGTATGTGTAAATTTAAACTGTCACGTAGTTCAGAGAGGCATCATCGCAGCCCAGCCCTCTTCTCCCATGCATCTGTTACGCTCTACCCGAGAGGGGAGCGGCGACCTCCAAGCCCGCCCACTGACAGCCCCAGAGCGGTTGGCCTACTCATCTCCATCCGGCTGCCAGGGAGGCTCCAGTGCCGACTCCCTCCCCCCAGGACAGAAAGGCAGCACAATATCTATCGACATTTTGGGAGGCCCAGCGCATATACCTCTGCTGGGAACTAAAGGGACTAGAACTGGGGAGGGGGACAAGCATAAATAAGTAGACCACGAGGAGAAAGGGGGGGGGAGGTGGTAAGTGAGAGCGGGAAGGGAGGACTGAACATCTGCGCCAACTATTGGCTATCCTCTAATAGCGTCTGAAAATCCTGTGAGGTGGTGAAAATAACCCAGCTAGACCACTTAAGGTGGTGATCCTCAGAGGCTTCTTTCTGTGCGGCGATCAGGCCCTCGAACCTCTCAATCTCTGCCACTTTACTCAGCCACAGTGAAACACTTGGGGGAGTTGGGCTCTTCCAGAGCGAAGGGATGCAAGCCCTGGTGGCGTTTACCATCTGGCTAAGAACAGATCTCTGGTACCTTTTAGTGGGCAGCTCTGAGTGGTGGAGAAGGAAGAAGGGGACCTCCCAATCTGTCATGCGCTGCATTATGTCTCTGACCCTGGCCCAGAAGTTGGTCAACTTAGGGCACGACCAGAAGATATGGAGGGTATTACCCTCAACTCCGCCACACCGCCAGCACGAGGGGGGGGGGGCGGCTGGGAACCATTTGTGGAGTAGCGTAGGGACTCTATACCACCTCGTAAGAACCTTATAGTTACATTCCTTATACCTAGTACAAGTA
Source organism: Gastrophryne carolinensis (assembly GCA_027917425.1). Taxonomy (NCBI): domain Eukaryota; kingdom Metazoa; phylum Chordata; class Amphibia; order Anura; family Microhylidae; genus Gastrophryne; species Gastrophryne carolinensis. Next base: position 165,184,744 of record CM051236.1, read on the forward strand.
GCCGTTTTGTGGGCAAGACGAAAGATGCGCTTTTTATGCGCCTCCGTAAAGGTGACACCCAATTCACCTTCCCATTTTATGATAGACGGAAGAGGATCTTGGTTCTGGGGCGTCACTAGAATTTTATAGGTATATGACAACACATGTTGGATAGGGCCCTTCTCCTCGCAGAGCCTCTCAAACAACGTGAGGTCTCTAAGCTGTCGGGTTGCTCTTTCAGGGTGGATAGAAAGTGGCTAAACTGCCTTTGCTGCCAACTACTCCATCTCGGGAGATCTCTGGACTCCGCGATTGCGTCCAGAGGCTCCCAGCCATCTCGACTGCAGAAGTGCCAAATCCTACTGACTCCCTTCCTGAGCCAGCTCTCCGCTGTCCCTCCTCGCATCCCAGGAGGGAATGCTGGGTTTCTGTAAAACTTCTGACTCTGATCTCCCCATCACCAGAAGGTTGTCCAGATAAGATAGGACGTTCTGAGATCTTAGGACATAAATCACTTCTGACAATTTTTGTAAGAATTCAGGGTGCTGAAGAAATGCCACAGGGCAGAGCCCTGTACTGGAACTGAAGAACCTCTCTGCCTAGTAACAATGCAAATCTTAGGCAGCTGCAGTGACCTGGCCGAATTGGGATGTGTAAATAGGCATCTTGGAGATCAATACTGATCATCTAATCGTCCTGAGCCATGGAGTTCTTGATTGTGAAGACCCCATGCGATTTTTTTTGTAAGTTATGTACAAGTTTAAGTCCTTCAGATTTAAAATCCCCCAGTAGGCCTTGGGTGGTTTGAAGACTAGTATATTTGTGGCAATAGAATCCCCTTATCTGACAATGTAGTGGCACCAGTTCTATGACTCTCCTGCCAGAGCCCCGAGTTAGCTAGTGGTAATGCTAACCTCCTCTCTGTATTATTGGGAAAGCCTGGTGAGGAGAAATCTCTCCGGAGGTCTTTGGAAAAATTGCAGCTGGTATCCTGTGGAAACAAGGTCCAGAATTAACTGGTTCTGCGTAACTGACTGCCAGGTTTCCTGAAAGAAAGTTAGCCTGCCCCCCCCCCCCCCCAGGTATCTCAGAATCAGAGCCGAGGTCCATCAAATTGGGTGGGGGGTGCACAGATAGGGTTGGGTTTACACCCCCCCTGTACTGATCACAGTGCTTCTAAGTCTATTATAGGAGACGGGTTGTGAGGATCTGGGATTGAACTTGGCTTGGTTTCTAAATCGCTTGCTTTTTGAAGGAAACTTCTTAGTGCTTTCAGAGAATCTAGAAAACCTAAGTTAGTTACCTGGTAACTTTTTTTCTAAACATCCGTAAGGGCAGCATACGCCTGAGACCTCCGGGCTCCTCCCACCGAGTGGAACACGTGACCACCAGCAGATAAAATCTTGACTCCTCCCTCTCTTCCCCAGTTGTTGTAGAGATCTGAAGGAGAGAAGAAGAAACTAAGAACACCACTCCCACCGTGCAAATACTGTAGGACAATAAAATAACCCTCCAGACTTAACATAAGGGGGGGAAGTAGGCGTATGCTGCCCTTACGGATGTTTAGAAAAAAAGTTACCAGGTAACTAACTTAGGTTTTCTCAAAACATCCTTCGGGCAGCATACGCCTGAGAGATAGGCGAGGACTACCTCATAGGGTGGGAAGAACTGCTCGAAGAACACTCCTTCCAAAGGACTGGTTCCTCTGAGACAAGACATCCAAACGGTAATGCTTAGCGAAGGTCTTAGCTGAAGCCCATGTTGCTGCTTTGCAAATCTGTTCAATGGGAGACCCCAGCTTGCTCTGCCCAAGATGTGGAAACACTCCGTGTTGAGTGGGCTGTCACTCCATTTGGTATGTTGGAATCGCCATAAGCCATTTTAATGGTATTCTTCATCCATCGTGCCAATGTCGTTTTTGAAATACTCAATCCCTTTCTCGGTCCCGAGAAAGCTACAAATAGACTGTCCGACTTCCTGAAATTGCTGGTTTGATTTAAATAGAACAATAGTAGCGATTTGACATCCAAGGCCGCCAATTCTGGATTCTGTTCCGTGATGGAAGGAATTACAATCTCCTGAGATCGGTGGAAGTCCGATACTACTTTAGGAAGGTAACAGGGATCCACCTTCAATAGAACGTGGTCTGGAAACACTTGAAGGAACGGATGACGACAAGATAATGCTTGAATGTCGCTAACTCTTCGTGCTGATGTAATGGCAACAAGAAATAAAACCTTCCACGTAAGCAACTTAATATCCAGATGTTTATTCGGATAGAAAGGTGGAGAACTCAACATAGTTAACACCCTTGCTAGATCCCATTGAGGAATCACCTTTACTGGAATTGGTTTGGCGCGCTTGACAGCCAGCAAGAATCTCTTGATGATAGAAATAGAAGAGAGCTTCTTGTCCAAGAAAACTGAAAGGGCCGCAAGTTGGACCTTCAAAGTACTAAGGCTTAGTCCCTTGTCAACTCCCTGTTGCAGGAAATCCAAAATGACCGGAACTTTAAATGAAGTCTTCCTATTTTCTTTCTTCCAGGAGATAAAAGTCTTCCAAACCTTAAAGGTAAATTTTTCTCGTCACTAGCTTTCTGCTTGAAAGAAGAGTATTAATCACTGGCCCTGAGAACCCTCTCTTTCGTAGTAAGGAGACTTCAGGGTCCACAGTGTCAATCTCCACCAATGAGGATTCTGGCAAACTATAGGGCCCTGTGTCAACAGACGAGGGATCACCGGAATTTCCCAAGGGTCCCGCACTGATAGTTCCACCAGTGTTGAAAACCAGGATCTCTTCGGCCACCATGGTGCTAATAGGAGAACTGTAACTGGTTCCCGAAACAGCTTCTTCAGAAATAATGGAATCAGGCGTACTGGTGGAAAAGCGTAGGCCAGATGGAAATGCCAATGATGGGCTAATGCATCCACCCCCAGAGACCGATCTCTCGGATTCAGAGAAAAGTAACTCCTCACTTTGTGATTTTTTGCAGAAGCAAATAGATCCACCTCCGGAAAACCGTTTCGACTGCAAATCATCCGGAAGACCTCTGGATTCAGGGACCATTCCGTCTCTTTTATTTGTGACCGGCTCAAGAAATCTGCCATCTGATTTAGGGTCCCCTTCAAGTGTATTGCTGTTAGGGACGAAAGATGGACCTCTGCCCACATTAAAATCTCTGAGGCCACCATCATCAACTTTGAGGATCTTGTCCCTCCTTGGTGACTGATGTAGGCCACTGTCGTAGCATTGTCTGTTCTTACTTGAACATGTCTTCCCCGTAAATGTAACCGTAGGGCCCATAATGCGTTCTTTACTGCCACCAATTCTCTGAGGTTGGATGAGGAAACACTCATGACCGGTGACCATTTCCCTTGAGCTGTCCATGTCTTGCAATGCGCCCCCCAGCCCCAGGCTGAGGCGTCTGTAGTTACAATTATCTCCCTGGGATCTACCCATGGTAATCCCCTTGAGAAACGGTTTTCTTCCAACCACCAAATCAGGGATTCTTTGACTTTCTGTGGGATCGGAAAATGTTGATCTAGTCCGATCTGAGTTCCATCCCAATTCTCCAAAATATGGGCTTGAAGGCATCTGGAATGAAGTTGACCCCATCTTACTGCCGGAAAGGATGAAGTTAACAGGCCGAGGACTCTCATAGCTTGCCTTACGGAGGGAATCGGACCTGAGCAGATATTCCGAACTGCTTCCTGCAGGATAGCAATCTTTTGACGAGGAAGAATCAGGGCTTGAAGGACTGTATTGATCTCGAATCCCAAATAGGTCATGATTTGCGAAGGCACCAGGGATGATTTGTTGAAATTCACAATCCAACCCAAACGGCCTAAAAGATTCATGGTGAAAAAAAGATTCTCCTCCAATTTGTCTCCTGACTGAGCAAAGAGAAGGAGATCGTCCAAATAAGCGACTATTCCTATCCCCTTGCGTCTCAAAAAAGCCAGAGGTTCTGCTAATACCTTCGTAAAGATCCTTGGAATCGGAGGCAAGGCCGAAGGGAAGACAAACAAACTGGAAATGTAGAATTCAGTCTCCATCCTGTATTGCAAACCTCATAAAGGACTGAGCCAGGGGACTCATTGGTACTTGCCAATAGGCATCCTTCAAATCTATTGAAGCCAAAAAAGCCCCCCTGTGAAGCATACTTTTTACGGAAAAAATAGTTTCCATTCTGAAATGCTTGTATTGGACAAAATGGTTGAGATACTTTAGGTTCAAAATGAACCTGAATCCTCCCGTACTTTTCCTTACTAGGAAAAACGCTGGAGTAAAACCCTGTTCCCTGCAAGGGCAATGGCACTGGAACAATTACTCCCCTTGACTTCATGTCCAATATAATTGAAAAAATTGCTTCTCTTTCTTCCCTGCCTCCGGGAAGAGAAGAAATCAAAAATTTTGAAGGAGGGGTTTGAGAAAAATCTAGATGGAAGCCCTCCGTAATACCTCTTATCATGAAAGGACAATCCAACAGGCCTTGCCAGGCTGTGCAAAATCCCTTTAGCGTGGCGCCAATAATGATATTGGTGTCATTGCTTCTTGGATCTAGCCTGATAGGTTCCAAACAGGGTGGAACCTTTAAAATTGCCCTTCCGAGCGGTACTGGCGGAAGCGGAGGCTCCTCTGGCCCTCTTTGGAGCACCCTTGTTAAGAAAGGGACGTCTAAACGAACTCCTAGGAAAATAAATTCTACTAGTAGAAGGCTTAGGACGGGGCGGAAAACATTTATTTCTATCCGCCGTCATATCTAAGACTTTACCTAAATCAGATCCAAACAAACATTCACCTCTAAATGGCATTGCACAGAGTCTCATCTTGGATCCAATATCGCCCGGCCAGGTCTTAACCCAAAGAGACCTGCGAACCGAATTGGTGATAGCTAAGTTCTGCGCTGAGAATCTGATAGATTCAGCCATAGCGTCTGTAATAAATGCTGTGGCTGAAAACAGAATGGGTAAGGCTTTAAGGATTTTCTCTATGCTTGTTCCTTCCAAGAGACAATCCTTAAGCTGTTGTAACCAAAATCCCAGATTTCTGATTACACAATTGGAAGCCAAATTAGTTCTAAGTATGTTGGATTCCACTTGCCAAGCTTTCTTAAGGAGAGAATCCATCTTCCTATCCAAAGGATCATTAAGAACCCCAAAATCCTCAAACGCTAAACCAGCCCCCTTAGATACTTTAGCAAAGGGGGCATCCAACTTGGGGCATTTCTCCCAAAAGAGGGAATCTTCTTCAGCAAAGGGATACCTACGCTTAAGACCCCGAGTAATGTAAACCTTCCTCGATGGATCCTTCCACTGCTCCAAAATCATGTCCTTTAGGTAGTCATGAAAGGGAAAAACATAGGAAGAATCCGGGGCCAAATCTGGATAAAATTTGTCCTGTTTAGATAATGGACCCGTTACCTTTTCCTCTATGCCCATCGATAAATATATCATGTGCAATAGGTAAGGTAAGTCTCCCGGGGGAAACAAACACCTGGTCTTGGATGAGGAAGATTCCAATGAAGGATCCTCATCCGCAGAGGAAATTTCCCCCTCTTCAGAATCCTCCTCAGGAGTAAAGGATTCCTGGCAAGCAAAGAAGGATGGTTTTCCTAACTGACCTGAAAACAGGGAAGTATCAAATGGACCCGAAGAAGGCTGGGAAAACACCTGGTTGCCCGCACAATCAGGGACTCTATGTGACATGGGAGAAGAAGAGATCTGATCCTTAAGCTCCTTCATCATCCTCATCAAATCCTCATTTTGCTCCTTATTAACAATTTTACTTGTACAAACTTGGCAAAGAGGCTTAATGTAAGAATCCAGAAGCTTCACATCACAAAGGGGGCATCTTCTACTCTTTTTACTGGACTTTGACCCAGAAGAAGAGGACTTGGAAATATTTTTTGAGGCTTTGTCCGGAGTTTAAATTGGAATCAGTAAGGAGCAAAAAAATACATTAGTTTCCCCCCCAAAAAATTAAGGACTTACCAGGGCAGAGCTGGGCCTCCTCATCCCAGAATCAGCAGCAGACGGGATGATGGAAGGATCCTGTTCCACATAGATGAAATCTGTGGAAGAATCTCCCATAAGATTGAACAATCCGTCCTGTGGCCGTTCCGCCATGCTTCTGGATAAGAGGCAACAAGAAACTAAGTCTCTGAACCCATTAAATAGGGCAGGTGCAAGTTTCTCAATTTAATGACATTAACCCCTTGTAGTAAATAGAAGGGGAGGCCAGACCGTTAGACTGCCCTAAACACCGTGATATCACTTTAAGAACACGTGTTCTAGGGAAGCAGGATTTTTACCCCGGCGCAGGAATGTGACCTCAGACCGGGAGGAAGCAGCCTGGGACCTTATTTCCGGCTGGTCTATATAAAAAAATACTGGCAGCGCGCGCGCGTGTACCTGGGCCGTTGTCGCTGGAATCTGCCCCGCTGGAGCCTCGCTGCACCACCGCTGAGGCATCGCCGCTGCACCGTCGCCGTATGTGTGGTGCCCGCCCGAGGAGTACTGCAGCCGCTGCCGGTGACCCCCGGAGAAGATATGCCCAGGCGGGGTGCCGACTCGGCCGCCGGTCATGCCGGCAAAGAAATGCGGAAGTCAGCCGGGGAGACAGAGGACGCGTCATCGCCTCTGCTCCCCGCCTCTTAAAGGTACCGCACAAAAATCTTTTTTTTTTTTTTAAATTCCAGCCTAAATAAGGTCCCAATCCTAAGGAGTCCGGTAACTCAGACTCTTCCCATCATCCTCAGTAAGAGGGCATAACTTACTTACCCCCCTTTGAATATAAATTCAAAGAATGGGATCTGGCCATATCCCATAGGGTATCCCGAACCCCAGACTCGGAGAAGGTCTTCGGGAACAGGAAATGGACCACCTGCTTTCAAAAATAGGTCCATAGTAACCGGAAATACATACCTGAACCAACGGTCCAGGAGCCAGTGGTCAAGGCTCCTTCCTCGTGGAGGAACACGAAAACAACTGGGGAAGAGAGGGAGGAGTCAAGATTTTATCTGCTGGTGGTAATGTGTTCCACTCGGTGGGAGGAGCCCGGAGGTCTCAGGCGTATGCTGCCCGAAGGATGTTTTGAGAAAGAATGGTTTCTAGTTCCGGAGAGATTCCCCCTCAAATGATATACCACAGTGTCTGGTTTTGGAGGCCAAATCCCCCTGGCCAGGTTATTAGCCAAATGGCTCTTCTGACACAGTTGATAAGACAGTGGCCTTAGCGCTAGCCTGAACTGCCTAGGACGAGGTATCCACTAGAAAGGAAATGGCTCTAGACATGGAAGGCAGCATGTTAAAGTGGACCAACACCCAGGATTTTGACTATCCTGGGTCTTGGTCCACTTCGGTGGGGCACCCCCGATCGGGGTGCCCCGCTGTGTGAAACCCCCGAAAAACTCACCTCTCCCCGCGCCGACGGACAAGCCGCGGACAAGCGGCTCCTCCGCCGCCGCCTCCCGCGCGTCCCCCTTGACGCGGGTGCGCGCACGCCTAGAGGGGCGCGAGGGAGGCGGCGGCGGCCGGCGCCGAAGATAAGGTAAGGAGTTTGGGGTGTTTGGGGGGGGGTTTCACCCCGCGGGACATCCCGATCTCGGATGTCCCGCGGGAAGAGAGGTGATCTTATAGATTCCCGGGCCGATCCCCCGTGGGTGTTGGTCCACTTTAAGGAGAGTCTGCTTGTAAGTGTCCCTTTATATAAAACCCCTGAGGTTGGAATGCCAGGCCTGAAGGTTTCCAGTTACATAGTCGGATGCTATCATAGGTTTGAAAGCAAAGGTCGCAGCATCCTATGCCTTTCTAAGGATTTCCTCTGTGCAGCACTCCATGAGATCTCGTAAAGACCATACATTCTAAAAACTGAGGGGGGGGGGGGGGGAACATTCTTTGGAACCTGCCACTTCAGAGGCCCTAGAGTCTAAAAGAGTCCAGGGCCACCCGAATTCCACTCCTTGGGGCATCCTGAATTTGGATGCCCTGCTGTGTAAAACCCCCCAGAAGTCCTGTTTCATTCACCTTGTCACGGAGCCCTTGCTGCATCTCTAGCCGTGCGTGCGCCTGTACCTGGCCTTTCTGAATGGGTGGCAGCTGCTAGGTGAGCGGGGTATGCGGCCGGCCATGCCTCTCGGCCGCCAGCGCGTGAAAGCAAGCGCGTAGATTTTTTTGGGTGGCCCATCCAACCAATCGGCGCGCTCATTGTCGCCCAAATCTGAGCCAGGAAGGTGAGTGAGTGGGGCAACCTGGGGGTATACACACAGCAGGGCATCCCAAATAGAGATGCCCCCACTGAGAGGAACACCACCCCGAAAAGCGAGACTCGAGTGTGTTGTTCCTCTAACCAATAACTTATGGTATAATGAATCCTGAGCCAATTAGGGCTGCTTGTCAGAATGAATCTGCATAGTATAAAGTCCTCCAGAAGTTACAAGGTTTCTACTGAAATCTTATTGCTTGAACCTCTGGGGTCTCTTATATTAAGGGAATCCACATCTGAGGAAACTAAGCTATCCACTGACACAGCGGCTACTACAAGAGAAGAGGGACTAGAGCTAGAAATGTAGGCCTGCACAGGGTATGTGGGAATCTGACTAGTCACCCCCTTGTGACAGCGGAGGTGGGGTCCCTGGAAGAAGACGTCCTAGTCCTGATTGTAGACCTACAGACTCCTAAGGTAGAGGCCATGTCAGACTGCATATTGCCCATCATCTGTATAAAATAATAATAATATAAAAATAATTATATATAAAATGCTATGTTTTGCATCTTGTGTTCTAAGCAAGCCTTACAGAAGGATCTATTCCAGGAATCTGCCAGGTCGTTTCTTCCGCACATTTTGAGAGGGAGGAGGATAAGAGATAACAGAAGAAAGGGCATCCCAATTAGTTAAAACTCTGAGGGTTCTAGATACATACCAGGGTGGGGCTTTTAAACATGTTACTGAGAAGAAAGAAAAAATAAATAAATACCAGATGGCAAGAGTTGGTTACTAATACAGACTTAAAATCTGAATGAATTACCGTATCTGCCTACAGGTAAAATGAAGATCCACACAACATGACCTGCTGGGGTACTTGAGGAAAGATGACAAAATACTGCTCTATACGATGCCAGACCATATTTCACTGTATATGGGGACACTCCAAACTCATGCTTAGTAGACTTAAAGTGGACCAACACCCAGGATTTTCACTATCCTGGGTGTTGGTCCACTTCCGCGGGGCACCCCGATCATCCCTGCTAGAGGGACGCGCGGGAGGCGGCGGCTTGTCCGTCGCCGATAAGGTAAGTTTTAGGGGCTTTCTGGGGGGTTTCACACAGCAGGGCACCCAGATTTCAGATGCCCCACAGGGAGGGAGCTGATTGGCCCGGGAATCTTATAGATTCCCAGGCCGATCAGGGGTGGGTGTTGGTCCACTTTAATATGCGGTTACCTAGAGCGTTAGGTGGTCTTACAGTAGCACATATACCATTTAACATTAACGCATCACAGCCGAAATATGGTCTCTGGTGGATGTACCTGTCTGCTTGTTACCCAGTGACCCCCTTGCCTTCACTGATTTACAGAGGTGAGAAATTGTTTCCTTTGGCCACCAGCTGGTAAACACTATTCTTGATCAGAAAGATCAGTACTAGACAGTAATCCATAGAGCAGCGTTTCCCAACCCTCTTAATAGAGAGCCAACAGCAGCTCAGGTTTTACGGATCTTCACACAGATGCACAGGTGAAGTAATTTGCTCATTAGTTGGTTACCTGATGACTTCTTTTCTAATCATCTGAAAGGGCAGCATACCACTGAAATATTAAGGCTCTGCCCCAAGGTAGCAGCACATGACCACCACAAAAGCTTCCCCTGATCCTCCAGACATCAGTAATTTAAAGGTCCGGAAAAACAAAGACAGACAATGCACAAACTGGTAAAACAGCAAATGCTGCCTACAACACACTCCTGCCAAAGGATGTAGAAATACTTCTTGTTTTATGAGCAGTAATCGGCCCTGGAGAAGGAGATCCGTTGTAAGCAAAACTGATAGTGTTCTTTATCCATGTTGCCAATGGACCAATGTTGCCTTGGAAACATGCTGACCCTTCCTGTGACCCGAGAAGATAGTGAATAACTATCAGCCCCTCTCAAATCCTTTGCAAAGCAAACGGGCCCTGACAACCAAAGACTTATCTACAGAACCTGTGGAGGGTTAACTAAACCCGGTGAATGTAAGGATAATCTCTTGCGTCCAATGAAAGTCGAAAAATATCTTAGGGAGGTAGCAGGGAACTTGGAGCTTGAAGAAAGGGGTGATGGCAAGATAGAGCCTGGATATCACTTTTGCAGGCTGAAGTTAATGCCACCAAAAGAGAGCTGTGTAAAAAAATTTAATACGAGAGATCAACAGAGGTTCAAAGGGTGGTGTGATCAGAGCTCCAAGAACCTGGGCAGGATCTCATTGAGGAGCTAACCTCAAACGGACTGGTCTGGACTGCCTACAAGTTATTTGCAAAAAATGCCTGACCAACGCACAAAATGAAACTCTTATCCAGAAAAACAGGGCTACTAATTGGACTTTCAGGGTACTGATACCCAGGTTGACTCATTCCAGAAGGAAATCCAATGCGACTGGAAGAATAGAAAGGGATCTCTGATTAAGCACCTTCCAGGTGTTAAGAGTTTCCCACATTTTCACTTCTGTGGAACCTGCACAGGTCCCTGGGATAGATCTGGTCTCACTGGGAGCTCCCAAGGCTCTTGGACCAAGAGCATCCTCAGTTGAAAACCATGGTATCTTCGGCCATCATGGTGCCAGCAATAGAATCGTGGTTGACTGGCAGGATATTTTGTTTAGAACTTGTGGGAGGTACCGAACTGGAGGAAAAGTGTAAGCCAGACTGAAACACCCCTGGTGAGCCAGGGCATCTATTCCTAGCACTTGATTGAGGGAGAAGAGCAACCGCAGCTTATTGTTTCGACCAGAGGCAAAAAAATACAACTCTGTGAAGTACTCACCTGTAGAGTTGATATTCTACGCATACAGCACGTCCTGCTCCAGTAGTAGTAATAACATGTGGGTAATCCTCCGCCGCCGTGCACTGCAGACATGTAGAAAACAAGCTCCTCCCAGCCCTACATATACCGAGGGACCTCCCACAAATCCCCAGCATTGAAAAGCAGTGAGAAAGAGGCCAGGAGAAACAACCACCCAAAACTGGCAAAAATATCAAAGATAACAATCACCAACAGGGGATCCAGAACAAGGTGAAAACAGGGTGGGGTGGAGCAGGACATGCTGTATGCGTATAATATCAACTCTACAGGTGAGTACTTCACAGAGTTGTATTATTCTAAGCATACAGCACGTCCTGCTCCAGTAGTAGTAATAACATGTGGGACATCCAATAGCAGTGTCCATAAAGAAGGGTGGGATCCCCAACAGAAGGCAACAGCAAGCAGTCTAAACTACTGCCGCCTGCAGAACCTTGCGGCCAAACACAGCGTCAGCTGAGGCCCTAACATCAACCTTGTAAAAAACTTTGTAAAGGTATGTACAGAAGACCAAATAGCGGCCTTCCAAACTTGCTCCACAGAGGCCTGGTGCTGAAAAGCCCAAGAAGCCCCAACAGCTCTAGCAGAATGAGCAGTAAGACGAAAGGGGGGAGTCTTCCCCTTAGCAGTATAGGCTTGAACAACAGCCTGACGAATCAATTTACTGATGGTAGACTTGGCAGGAGCCAAACCCTTCCTAGGTCCATGAGGCACAACGAAGAGAGCATCAGTCTTTCTAAAGGCATGAGTGGTAACCAGGTAAGACTTGACACACCTGACCACATCCAAGGAATGCAAAACCCTTTCCTTAGGGTTACTAGGATTAGGACACAAGGAAGGAAGTACAATATCTTGATTCAAATGAAATGCAGACACAACCTTAGGCAGGAAGTCTGGCTTGAAGCGAAACACCACCTTATCCCGGTGTCTCTCAAAGTAGGGAGGCTGAATAGACAAAGCAGCCAACTCAGACACACGTCTGACCGAAGTGATGGCTACCAGGAAGACAACCTTGAGCGTGAGCACAGCTAGAGCGGCCTCATGAATAGGCTCAAAGGGAGCCCCCTGCAGGGCCGACAACACCAAGTTCAGATCCCAAACAGGAACCATAGGTTTCCGAGGAGGACGCACATGAGTGACCCCCTGAAAGAAGGTCGATAAGAGAGTGCTGGGCAAAGGTCTTCTGAAAGAAGATAGACAGGGCCGAAACCTGGCCCTTCAAGGTACTAAGCTTAAGACCTAAGCCTAGACCATGTTGTAAGAACTCCAGCACCCTGGATACTAAGAATTCCGGGCAGGGAAGGGACCTGGATTCACACCAGTCAATGCAAGCACGCCATACTCTATAATAGATGGCAGCAGAGGTCTTCTTCCTGGCTTGCACCATAGTAGCCACAACAGATGCAGACAAACCCTTTTCCATCAAGATGGAGGTTTCAATAGCCAAGCCGTCAAAGCCAGCGTTAGTAAATTGGGATGGCGTAGAGACCCTTGAGTCAGAAGGTCTGGCAACCTTGGCAGATCGTACTGATCTACTGCCATTTGAACCACACTCTTCTTGGCCACCTTGGGGCCACCAGAATCGTGGGTACCCAGAGCGATCTTGCGCAGCACTCTGCCCAGAAGGGGAATTGGTGGAAACACATACAGGAGCCGAAACTCCAGAGCCAGAGGATCCCGAGACAGGGATACAAAGCTCGGTAGCTTGTGATTGTGACGTGACACAAAGAGATCCACGTCTGGCACACCCCCAACGGTGACACAGTGACTGAAATACCCTGTCGCAGAGGGACCATTCCCCCTGACGGGACGACCCCCTGCTCAGAGCATTTGCAAGCAGATTCTCCGTCCCCGGAATGGAGACAGCCAATATGCATTGTACATTGGTCTCTGCCCAAGTTAAAATCAGAGACACCTCCTGGAGAGCACCCTTGCTCCAGGTTCCTCCCTGATGATTGATGTAGGCCACCATCGTCCTGTTGTCTGAGCGTACCTGAACCGCCAGACCCTGCAGGTGCTGGGTCAATCGTTCCAGCACCAATCGGACCGCCCTGAGTTCCAGGACATTGATAGGAAGATGGGCCTTCTGAGGGCCCCACCTCCCCTGGAAGCGCAGGGACTTCCAGAATACCCCCCAGCCCGAAAGACTGGCGTCCGTTGTGACCGTCTCCCAAGAGGGAGCCAGGAAGGATCTGCCCCTTGTCAAGTTCCTGTGGTCCAACCACCATGCAAGGGATTGTCTGACCGAGGGGGGAATCACCCAGCTGTCGTCCAGAGATGCTGGGTCCTTGTTCCATACTGACATAAGGTGAAGCAGCAGAGTTCTCAGATGAAACTGGGCAAAGGGCACCACCTCGAAGCTTGCTACCATCAAGCCCACCAACTGCATTCCCTGCCGGATGGAGGGATGAGGGTTCGCGAGCAGGGATCTCGCCTGGGTTGTCAGAGCTTCCACCTTCTGCGGAGGAAGGAATATCCTTGACTGAACCGAGTCCAGAATCATCCCCAGAAACGGGGTCACTGAGGAGGGGGACAGAGAGGACTTTGGGTAATTGATCACCCAGCCAAAGGACTCCAGGGTGGACACCACCAACCGAGTGTCCAGCTCTGCCTGCCGCAGAGACCGAGAGGTGATGAGTATATAGTCCAGGTAGGGCAACACGGGTATGTCCTTTAGTCTTAAGAGAGACATCACCCCTGCCAGCACCTTGGTGAACACCCTGGGAGCCGACGTAAGGCCGAATGGCAGAGCCACGGACGGATAATGCTGATCCAACAGCGCAAATCTGAGGAACCTTTGGTGCCCTGAGAACATCGGAACGTGCAGGTAAGAGTCCTTGATGTCCACAGATGTCATGAAGTCCCCTGGACGCAGCGAGGCAATGGCCGAGTTTCCATACGAAAATGCCTGTTTCTAACAAACTTGTTTAGGATTTTCAAATCCAGAATGGGTCTGACTGCCCGTCCTTTTTGGGGACCGTGAAAAGGTTGGAATAAAACCCCATGCCCCTGTCTCTTAAGGGGACCTCGCAGATGACCCCGAGCTCCAGAAGGTCCTGCACAGCCAGCATCAAGACTCGAGCTGAGGCAGGATCCTGTGGGATCCGAGACCCAACGAACCTGGTAGGGGGCAGCACAGCAAATTCTATCTTGTAACCGGAGGAGACTACCTCCTGAATCCACCGGTCTGGGACAAGGCGTCTCCAGACATGCTCGAAGTGCTGTAGACGTCCCCCCACCCTGACGGGCGAGGGCACCCCTTCATGCTTGGGGGGTCTTGGGGGGGGGGGGGGATTTGGGCTTGGGCCCCCAGGAGGAGCCAGGACGGCATCCTCTGTTCTTGTTCCAGGGTTCTGCGCGAGACCCAGAGAAGGACACCCCCTCTTCCCTGCTTGGTCCCACGGTAGGGGGTAGAATGGGAGCTTGGACCACGAAAGGGCCGAATCTGACGCTTGCGCTGGGGCAGCTTGCCACCCTTGGCAAAGATATCTAATCTTTCTCCAAACAGGCACAGTCCTTTAAATGGAAGCCCCGTAAGGGCCTTCTTGGCGACGTCAGCAGCCCACTGGCGTAGCCAGATCGCGCGGCGTATGGACACCACCAGAGCAGAAGATCTAGCGCTCAGCTTAATAGCATAGTTCGATGCAGATAGGATATAATTCACAAAGGTCTCACAGGTGGCCAGAGCGTTGACGGCCTCAGAGGGCAAATCATCCGCCCCTTCCAAGGCAGTCTTAACCACCGTCCTGAGTGCCACCGCCGTGATGGCTAAGGCGCACACCGGGCGGAGCGACGCTCCCCCAAAAGCAAAGGCATGACATGCCAATTGATCAACTCGCCAATCCTCTAAATTCCGCAGCACAGTAGTGTCAGGGGAGTGCATAAGAGGCGTTGGACAGACTCAGAATCGGGGCATCGACCTCGGGCGGCGATGTCCAACACTTAACCAGATCGGCAGGAAATGGATACTTCTTATCCACAGCTTTAGGCATCCCCTGGAGTTTGCAGGGATGTTCCCATTCTTTCAGCACTAGGTTATTAAAGTGAGTTTGTTAGGGAAACGCCAACCGCACCCTAGCGGTATGAAACAGATCGCCCCTTTGCCGAGGGGCCGCGGGAGGGGGAGAGAGGGATAACACATCAAAGATCTGAGACAGCAGTCTGTCAATGTCGTCCTGGGACCAAAGATCAGAACCAGACTCCTGACTCCTGGATTCGTCCTCGTAGGATCCTGAGTCAGAGAGCAGTTCCCCTTCCTCTTATGGGGACTGAGCATAGGAAAGCAGTAAATCATCAGATTCTACAGGGAGAATAGTAGCCTCAGGATTCAAATGATGCCTCTTGGCAGTAGCCTTGCGCGCCAAGGAGCCAGCGATGAAGCTTTCCACACTAGCCAATCTAGAGGCCAAATCAGCGTGAGAATCCCCACTAGTATTGGGGGTTAGGCTCAAGCTTGGGGGAGTAGGGGAAGTAAGGCGAGGTGCGGGCCCAGCCTCGGAAGAGGTGGGGAGACCGGCTAGCGCCTGTTGAGCACAAGGTACGCAGACCCGTGTATTGTCACTGCTGCTAGGTGAAACCCCACAAGCTGCACACAGACGGACTTGTCCCAGGGGGACCCCGTTCGCGATGTCCTAGGATGCCTCCATATGGTGATTATTAAATTCAATATGCCAGTAGGGATTGACGCTTTAAGCAACCCTGGATGCCCCAATAACCCGCTGGGAAGTGGGAGTAATTTCTGAAAAATGGTCTGGACCGGGTGCTACGTCGGGCCGGGGGAAGCCACGAGGACCGCTGCCTGAAAGACACAAGGAGAACAGGGATGTCAGAGCCGAGCGCGAAGAAGCAAGCTAGGGAAAAGATCGCCCATGAGGGCACTTACAGGTCTGCGAGGGGAGGACCATCTTCACCACGCGCATGCGAGAAGGAAATGGCGCCCAGCGAACCTCGAAGGGCGGGCCAGAGCGGGCGATGACGCGGAACGCGCCAGACAGAACCACGCCTCCCCCCCGGAGAGCGCGAAGCTAGAAGGCGCGCAGCCAATCAGGAGAGAATGGAAGATACGTCAGCATCACTTCAGAGAAGAAGTCTGACAGAGTAAGGAGATTTGAAAAACGCCGTAGCTTCTCCGAACAGTGCTGCCGTGTGCGCCTAGAGCACAGTAAAACGCTGCGGTCAGTTGAAAAATAAAAAAGTGAAACGTGCTCTGACACCCGGTAGCGGTAAAGCGTCTATAGTGTAATTAGGGCAAGGAGTAGGCCATCAAACACACAACCCCCCCCCCCTCTTTTTCCCCCCACTAACGGGGGAATCTGGGGAGGAAGGTGACCCGAATAGAGGGTTCACCGTTAGATGGGACATGGGGGCACTGGTGCGGGATGGGCATCCACTGAAGGCTCACCATTCGCCTTAACCGGCTACCCTATGGAGGGGGATTGCGGGGGATTGCGGTGGAGACTAGCTCCGTAAGCACACTAGGCGCTGCCTACCTTCACCTGACCAACGCAGCCCAGGCTGGGAGGCATTAATTCACAATGAGGACGGGTGGAAATAGCCCCGCTCGCCTGCGAGAGCGTGATACTTCATGTCTTCGCAGTTCCAGCACTGCAGATAAATCTGGGTATTTGTGGGAGGTCCCTCGGTATATGTAGGGCCGGGAGGAGCTTGTTTTCTACATGTCTGCAGTGCACGGCGCCGGAGGATTACCCACATGTTATTACTACTACTGGAGCAGAACGTGCTGTATGCTTAGAATAGATCCACCTCCAGAGTTCCTTTCAGGACACAAATCAGATTGAATACTTCCTGGTTCAGTGACCATTCTCCTGCCGATAGCGACTTTAAAAGTCTTGACTTTGGCAACCTTTCAGGTGGATGGCCGATAGGGATAAAAGGTTCAGTTCTGCCTAGATCAGAATTTCCTTTGCTGCTTGTTGCAGGACGGATGACCTTGTCCTTCCCCGATGATTTAGATATGTCATAGTAATCGCATTGCCTGTTCTGATTTGTACACAATGACCTTTCAGGTGGAGAGACAAGGTTAGCAATGCCTCCTTCACAGCTATCAATTCTCAGAGGATAGGCTCAATCTTCTGGACCATGTCCCTTGAGCAGTCAGGGATCCACAATGGGCAACAAAGTTCTATGCACCCAATTGGTGAGGGCCATGGCCCGCACCAAAATTCTCACCATGGCATCAGATAGATAAGAGGCTGCTGAGAAGAGAATTGGTAAAGCCTTTATATTCTAATTAATATCAGTTTGCTTCAAGAGACATGGTTTAAAGTGGACCAAAACCCAGGATTTTGACGATCCTGGTTTTTTGTCAGTGCCCCACTTAGTGAAACCCCCCAGGTTCGCCTGGTGGGTTTCGATCCACTTTAAGCTGTTGAAGCCAATAATTAAAGTGGACCAACACCCAGGATTTTGACCATGTAAAAACCCCCCAGAAAGCCCCTAAAACTCACCTGTCCCCGCTCCCACGTGACTCGCTCCACCAATCCCCGCCGAGGGACAAGCGAGGTCCGTCGACGGACAAGGGGAGCGAGGCCGCCGCCGCGCTCGGCGCTTCCCTCTATTAGGGCGCGCGCCTGCTAGAGGGATGCGCGAGCGGCGGCTCGCGCATGCGCCGCTGGATCCAGGAAGAGGTAGGGATTAAGGGGCTTTCCGGGGGGTTTCACACAGCGGGGCACCCCCGATCGGGGTGCCCCGCACGCCCGATGCTGATCGGCCCGGGAATCGATAAGCATCAGCATCGGGTGTTGGTCCACTTTAAGATTCCTGGCAACGCAAGTAGAGGTTAGAATTGGTTTCAGAGTACAAGATTCAGCTGCCATGCTTTCATCATCTTGTCTAAAGATCTTTGAGGGTACCAAAGTCCTTAAAGGCTAAACCTTCCTAACTGAATCATTCTACTCATCAAGGATAGCCTACTTAACCGAGTTATGAATGGGGAAGGATATAGGGGAATCAGGAACAAAATCGGGATAGAACCCATCATGTTTAGACTTAGAGGTGCAACTGCCATCCTCAGTGCCCATTAAAAGATGAGCCAAATGCAGGTGTTCTGGTAAATCTTGTGGAGGAAAAAGGAATTTCACTGGTAAAACCTCAGAAAGGGGGCGGGTCTATGTAACAAGGAGCCTTAATATGCTGAGAATGCCATATGGTATGCTGCCCTTAGGAAGTTAGGATGTTAGAAGAAAAAACATTCTAACAACTTGTTCTCATCAGATCTTGTACAACAATATTAAGATGGCTCTAACTATGACTAAACAGACACGCTGTACCCTGTGACATTCTGTTGCAAATGTAAAAACTAATAAAATAGTTGCAAATAGGCATCAATTAAGCTGCAGAGGCCACGTGCCTTGGGGAGGGTGCTGAGGCAGGAGCAGACAATCAGGTGCAGCGGTCTCTATAAATCCCAGTCGAAATCTGATCCCCAGCACTTCCTGGCAGTTTTTGCCGTTACCAATAAAAGCTCATGTTTCCCTGGCTCCAATAATGTAAGATGGAATTATCTGCAACCGAGCCTAAATTGCCCTGAAAAGCAGACAGCCAGCTTCAACTTTTGCTGCTGTGCTTATGACAATTTTCTCCACACTCAAGCTAGTTTCCAAGGATTCCCTATTTAGTACCATTTAAGAGGAACAAACCCCTGGGAATTTTCACACCTCAGGTTTTAATCTTCCCGCCTGGTGCAACCTTGTTTGTATCCTCCCAGACCGTCTATCCCTTAAAGGCGCTGGCATTAACCCCCCCCCCAACCCCCCTTTCTTTTAGAACAACTTCATCCATCACTGCCTCTTTCTGCTCCTCTGGGTGGTGCTGTGCAGGGTGGCATATAGTACCACCACTGCAACTGAATGCAAAGTGCAGCACACAATTGTATTTTGGGCTGTGTGAGTGCATTTCCACAATGTGAAAGGGAATTTAGGAAGGCCACAGGTTTCAAGCAATATGGGTAAGAACCCATACTGGAACATTGTAGGTCTGGGGAGTTAAAAAGTAACAACATTTCTGCCCCCTGTCCCTCCGGTTGAGCGTTTGATTAGTAAAAACGTACCTCCCTGGTCACATAGCGCTCAGCAACCCTCCGCTCCCTCACCGACTTCCGTAGGGCAGCGCCATCTTTGGCTTCCTGACAGACAAGAGGCGAGTATGCTCATCACTCAGGGGCGGCTAATGAAGGGAGGGGATGGAAATGGGCCAGGAATTCAGCAGGATAACGCTGACATCCTAAAAGCAGTCCAGAAAAGGGGGGGGGGGGGGGGTTATCTGAGAGGAACATCAAAAAAGGTCTGATGTTCCTTTTAAAGTGTTTGGCAATCATAAGTTAAAAAATAGATATCAGTAACTTACCTTGACACATGTTCCTCCAGCGCAGTCATTTTTCTCAGCATGGCTTTCTGAATGAGGAAATCCCCTGCCTCACTCTGGGTTCCGGCCACACCCACTGATCTGGTCCTTCAATCAGTGCTAACAGAACAATGTCCCCCCCCCCCCCCCCAATTTGGCTTGAATGGCTCTATGCCATCAAGCCCAGAAGACCCTACCTCCTTCAAGCTGAACTCAAGAGCTCTCCCTGCAGTAGGGGGACACACGGAGCGCCCAATGCCCCCCTCACCCGTTCACGCTGAGGATTATACCCCCGGCTGGCCCTGTCACACGATGAATGGCATTGCAGGCTCCTGACACTGCCCTCCTCCGCTGACATAGGCAGCCAGCCACTCCAGAGACTCCCTGTGACCGGGAGACTCACAGAACGGCGGCACTGCTGCACCCAATGCCCCTGCCCCTCCTCCCCTGCTGACGTCTACGCCCCCCCCCCCCAGGAGAGAGTAAGGGCGCTAGTGAATGTCACCTGTCACACCTCCCCCTCCCTCGCCTAAACACACTGTGGGGTGGGGTGGGGATTGTTCCCCCCTTCAACCTTGTATGCTCTATTGTGTGGGGGGGTGTTCAGATGCTCCCCAAGAACTATGCTGCTGTACCCAAACACTACAATACACAAACATACTCCCAAGTGCACAGGCAGGGTGCCTTATGCAAGTTCTGGGAATCTTACAGATCCTGCCCATTATGCTAATTATTATGCAGCGTCACAGATCCAAGGGACATGCCCACATGGAAATCCTGGCGATTACAGGTTTACTTCCCACGACACATGCGTAAGACACCTGCAGCATCATCATCAACATCCAGCCAGCTGCTGTGTGCTCCTGTGTCAGACCTAAGTGAATCACAGCCAGAGGAGAAGGATCCTGCTGGCCATTAGAGTGGACCAAAACCCACACCGATTGGCCCAGGAATCCCAATTAATTCCCTTCCACCGGGGCATCTAAAATCAGGATGCCCCGCTGTGTTAAACACCCCAGGTCACCCATACACTTACCTTGTTTCCCCGTCCAATGGCAAATGCGCGAGCCACGGCCGCATCCCCGCTATCGCTCTGGCAGGGCATGCCAGGCATTTGTGAACGGCCAGCACAGGAGCACTTCCTGTTAGAGGGAAACTGGCCTTAAAGTGGACCAACACCCAGGGGGGATCGGCCCGGGAATCTATAAGATTCCTGGACCGATCAGATCCCTCCCCGCGGGGCATCCGAAATCGCGTCTCTCGCTTCCCTCTAGCAGGGCGCGCTCCCGCGCCGGCCGTTTTGTGAATGGCCGGCGCAGGCGCGCTCCCTGGTAGAGGGAAGCGAGAGACGCAGCCAATGACAGCGCTCTGGTATGCGCGTCCAAGCGGCTTTGGACGCGCATACCAGAGCGGCTCTGAGCGCTGTCATTGGCCGGACGAGGTCACGTGGGAGCGGGGAGAGGTGAGTTTTTGCGGCGATCGGGGGGGTTTCACACAGCGGGGCACCCCCGACCGGGGTGCCCCACCTAAGTGGACCAATACCCAGGATAGTCAAAATCCTGGGTGTTGGTCCACTTTAAGACGACGTGACTTCAGCAGCTCCGATCGTGCTGCTTGGATGAGTGGCTGCGCATGCGCCGTAGGACCAGGAAGCAGCGACATTCTGCGGGGTTTCACATAGCGGGGCATCTCCGATCAGAATGCCCCGGGGGGGGGGGCTTTTTCACAAATGCTTGGCGTGCCCTGCTAGAGGGATAGCAGGGATGCAGCCCACGCATGTGTCGTTGGATCAGAAAGTAAGGCAATTGTATGGGTGACCTGGGGGGTTTCACACAGCGGGGCATCCTGGTTTTACATGCCCCAGAATGGATCAGCCCAGGAAACTGCTCAGTTCCAGTCCACTTTAAGCTTTCCTAGTTGCTCATTGATATCTGATTGGAGGAGAGCCCGTGCTTGCACCGTGGGATTGCCACCAAGGTAAGAAGAGGGTTCCACACAGCTGGGCATCCAAAACCAGTATGGCTCAGGGACGCAGAACAAAACACAGAATAGGCAAAATGGATGGCTGAACAAGTAAGAATCTTGGGCTTCCCCCAGACTTTCACACAACTGGACGAGAACACAAAACCCAGGACAGTCTTGAAGTGACCCAATAGGAATGGTTTCTAGTGCTGGGCTGTTTCCATCTGAGGGGAAATCCATGGGTGCCCTTGGTGGTGAGAGGCATATAAGGGTCCCCTGACACCGTTCTGTTACATGAACTTCCTTCAAGTTACTGCAACCAGAAACGGAAATAAAAATGCACGTCTTGGAGTCATGAGAAGGGTGACGAGCAGCTTACCTACACGCCGCTCCCCTCACAGCCCCCCTCCGCCATGCTGCACCGCGGGAACCTCCAAACACGGCAGTCACTAGATATTCGCGGGTAAAAGAGAATTCGTGATGTCACCGTCACGTGACTGACTGCCAGGCAAGTCATGTGACCTGTAAATTGGGGCGTGTGTGAGATAGCCGGCCTCTGTTATGTTCCTGACAGGAGGCGGAGGGAGCGTTCTAGAATAATGGCGGGGAGGCTTCAGTGTGGTGTGGTGTGGTGTGGGGTACAGCATTCCGCCGATGTCTGGGTGCTACACGAGATGTGGGAGCTGTGTGAGATACATGTCTGGGTGCTACACGAGATGTGGGCGCTGTGTGAGATACATGTCTGGGTGCTACACGAGATGTGGGTGCTGTGTGAGATAAATGTCTGGGTGCTACACGAGATGTGGGCGCTGTGTGAGCTAAATGTCTGGGTGCTACACGAGATGTGGGTGCTGTGTGAGATAAATGTCTGGGTGCTACATGAGATGTGGGCGCTGTGTGAGATACATGTCTGGGTGCTACACGAGATGTGGGTGCTGTGTGAGATACATGTCTGGGTGCTACACGAGATGTGGGCGCTGTGTGAGATACATGTCTGGGTGCTACACGAGATGTGGGTGCTGTGTGAGATACATGTCTGGGTGCTACACGAGATGTGGGTGCTGTGTGAGATACATGTCTGGGTGCTACACGAGATGTGGGTGCTGTGTGAGATACATGTCTGGGTGCTACACGAGATGTGGGCGCTGTGTGAGATAAATGTCTGGGTGCTACACGAGATGTGGGCGCTGTGTGAGATACATGTCTGGGTGCTACATGAGATGTGGGTGCTGTGTGAGATAAATGTCTGGGTGCTACACGAGATGTGGGCGCTGTGTGAGATAAATGTCTGGGTGCTACACGAGATGTGGGTGCTGTGTGAGCTAAATGTCTGGGTGCTACACGAGATGTGGGCGCTGTGTGAGATAAATGTCTGGGTGCTACATGAGATGTGGGTGCTGTGTGAGATAAATGTCTGGGTGCTACACGAGATGTGGGCGCTGTGTGAGATAAATGTCTGGGTGCTACACGAGATGTGGGCGCTGTGTGAGATAAATGTCTGGGTGCTACACGAGATGTGGGTGCTGTGTGAGATACATGTCTGGGTGCTACACGAGATGTGGGTGCTGTGTGAGATACATGTCTGGGTGCTACACGAGATGTGGGCGCTGTGTGAGATACATGTCTGGGTGCTACACGAGATGTGGGCGCTGTGTGAGCTAAATGTCTGGGTGCTACACGAGATGTGGGTGCTGTGTGAGATAAATGTCTGGGTGCTACACGAGATGTGGGCGCTGTGTGAGCTAAATGTCTGGGTGCTACACGAGATGTGGGCGCTGTGTGAGATAAATGTCTGGGTGCTACACGAGATGTGGGCGCTGTGTGAGATACATGTCTGGGTGCTACACGAGATGTGGGCGCTGTGTGAGCTAAATGTCTGGGTGCTACACGAGATGTGGGCGCTGTGTGAGATACATGTCTGGGTGCTACACGAGATGTGGGCGCTGTGTGAGCTAAATGTCTGGGTGCTACACGAGATGTGGGTGCTGTGTGAGATACATGTCTGGGTGCTACACGAGATGTGGGTGCTGTGTGAGATACATGTCTGGGTGCTACACGAGATGTGGGCGCTGTGTGAGCTAAATGTCTGGGTGCTACACGAGATGTGGGCGCTGTGTGAGCTAAATGTCTGGGTGCTACACGAGATGTGGGCGCTGTGTGAGATACATGTCTGGGTGCTACACGAGATGTGGGCGCTGTGTGAGATACATGTCTGGGTGCTACATGAGATGTGGGCGCTGTGTGAGATACATGTCTGGGTGCTACACGAGATGTGGGTGCTGTGTGAGATACATGTCTGGGTGCTACACGAGATGTGGGCGCTGTGTGAGATACATGTCTGGGTGCTACACGAGATGTGGGTGCTGTGTGAGATACATGTCTGGGTGCTACACGAGATGTGGGCGCTGTGTGAGCTAAATGTCTGGGTGCTACACGAGATGTGGGTGCTGTGTGAGATACATGTCTGGGTGCTACACGAGATGTGGGTGCTGTGTGAGATACATGTCTGGGTGCTACACGAGATGTGGGTGCTGTGTGAGATACATGTCTGGGTGCTACACGAGATGTGGGCGCTGTGTGAGCTAAATGTCTGGGTGCTACACGAGATGTGGGCGCTGTGTGAGATACATGTCTGGGTGCTACACGAGATGTGGGTGCTGTGTGAGATACATGTCTGGGTGCTACACGAGATGTGGGTGCTGTGTGAGATACATGTCTGGGTGCTACACGAGATGTGGGCGCTGTGTGAGATACATGTCTGGGTGCTACACGAGATGTGGGCGCTGTGTGAGATACATGTCTGGGTGCTACACGAGATGTGGGTGCTGTGTGAGATACATGTCTGGGTGCTACACGAGATGTGGGTGCTGTGTGAGATACATGTCTGGGTGCTACACGAGATGTGGGTGCTGTGTGAGATACATGTCTGGGTGCTACACGAGATGTGGGTGCTGTGTGAGATACATGTCTGGGTGCTACACGAGATGTGGGTGCTGTGTGAGATACATGTCTGGGTGCTACACGAGATGTGGGCGCTGTGTGAGCTAAATGTCTGGGTGCTACACGAGATGTGGGTGCTGTGTGAGCTAAATGTCTGGGTGCTACACGAGATGTGGGTGCTGTGTGAGCTAAATGTCTGGGTGCTACACGAGATGTGGGCGCTGTGTGAGCTAAATGTCTGGGTGCTACACGAGATGTGGGTGCTGTGTGAGATACATGTCTGGGTGCTACACGAGATGTGGGCGCTGTGTGAGATACATGTCTGGGTGCTACACGAGATGTGGGCGCTGTGTGAGATACATGTCTGGGTGCTACACGAGATGTGGGTGCTGTGTGAGATACATGTCTGGGTGCTACACGAGATGTGGGTGCTGTGTGAGATACATGTCTGGGTGCTACACGAGATGTGGGTGCTGTGTGAGATACATGTCTGGGTGCTACACGAGATGTGGGCGCTGTGTGAGCTAAATGTCTGGGTGCTACACGAGATGTGGGTGCTGTGTGAGCTAAATGTCTGGGTGCTACACGAGATGTGGGCGCTGTGTGAGCTAAATGTCTGGGTGCTACACGAGATGTGGGCGCTGTGTGAGATACATGTCTGGGTGCTACACGAGATGTGGGTGCTGTGTGAGATACATGTCTGGGTGCTACACGAGATGTGGGCGCTGTGTGAGATACATGTCTGTGTGCTACACGAGATGTGGGCGCTGTGTGAGATACATGTCTGGGTGCTACACGAGATGTGGGTGCTGTGTGAGATAAATGTCTGGGTGCTACACGAGATGTGGGCGCTGTGTGAGATAAATGTCTGGGTGCTACACGAGATGTGGGTGCTGTGTGAGATAAATGTCTGGGTGCTACACGAGATGTGGGCGCTGTGTGAGATAAATGTCTGGGTGCTACACGAGATGTGGGTGCTGTGTGAGCTAAATGTCTGGGTGCTACACGAGATGTGGGTGCTGTGTGAGATACATGTCTGGGTGCTACACGAGATGTGGGTGCTGTGTGAGATACATGTCTGGGTGCTACACGAGATGTGGGCGCTGTGTGAGATACATGTCTGGGTGCTACACGAGATGTGGGCGCTGTGTGAGCTAAATGTCTGGGTGCTACACGAGATGTGGGCGCTGTGTGAGCTAAATGTCTGGGTGCTACACGAGATGTGGGCGCTGTGTGAGATACATGTCTGGGTGCTACACGAGATGTGGGTGCTGTGTGAGATACATGTCTGGGTGCTACACGAGATGTGGGTGCTGTGTGAGATACATGTCTGGGTGCTACACGAGATGTGGGCGCTGTGTGAGATACATGTCTGGGTGCTACACGAGATGTGGGTGCTGTGTGAGATACATGTCTGGGTGCTACACGAGATGTGGGTGCTGTGTGAGATACATGTCTGGGTGCTACACGAGATGTGGGTGCTGTGTGAGATACATGTCTGGGTGCTACACGAGATGTGGGTGCTGTGTGAGATACATGTCTGGGTGCTACACGAGATGTGGGCGCTGTGTGAGATAAATGTCTGGGTGCTACACGAGATGTGGGCGCTGTGTGAGATACATGTCTGGGTGCTACACGAGATGTGGGCGCTGTGTGAGATACATGTCTGGGTGCTACACGAGATGGGGGTGCTGTGTGAGATACATGTCTGGGTGCTACACGAGATGTGGGCGCTGTGTGAGCTAAATGTCTGGGTGCTACACGAGATGTGGGCGCTGTGTGAGCTAAATGTCTGGGTGCTACACGAGATGTGGGCGCTGTGTGAGATACATGTCTGGGTGCTACACGAGATGTGGGCGCTGTGTGAGATACATGTCTGGGTGCTACACGAGATGTGGGCGCTGTGTGAGCTAAATGTCTGGGTGCTACACGAGATGTGGGCGCTGTGTGAGCTAAATGTCTGGGTGCTACACGAGATGTGGGCGCTGTGTGAGATACATGTCTGGGTGCTACATGAGATGTGGGTGCTGTGTGAGATAAATGTCTGGGTGCTACACGAGATGTGGGCGCTGTGTGAGATAAATGTCTGGGTGCTACACGAGATGTGGGTGCTGTGTGAGCTAAATGTCTGGGTGCTACACGAGATGTGGGCGCTGTGTGAGATAAATGTCTGGGTGCTACACGAGATGTGGGCGCTGTGTGAGATACATGTCTGGGTGCTACACGAGATGTGGGCGCTGTGTGAGCTAAATGTCTGGGTGCTACACGAGATGTGGGTGCTGTGTGAGCTAAATGTCTGGGTGCTACACGAGATGTGGGTGCTGTGTGAGCTAAATGTCTGGGTGCTACACGAGATGTGGGTGCTGTGTGAGATAAATGTCTGGGTGCTACATGAGATGTGGGTGCTGTGTGAGATACATGTCTGGGTGCTACACGAGATGTGGGTGCTGTGTGAGATAAATGTCTGGGTGCTACACGAGATGTGGGCGCTGTGTGAGATACATGTCTGGGTGCTACACGAGATGTGGGTGCTGTGTGAGATACATGTCTCGGTGCTACACGAGATGTGGGTGCTGTGTGAGATAAATGTCTGGGTGCTACACGAGATGTGGGTGCTGTGTGAGATACATGTCTCGGTGCTACACGAGATGTGGGTGCTGTGTGAGATAAATGTCTCGGTGCTACACGAGATGTGGGCGCTGTGTGAGATACATGTCTGGGTGCTACACGAGATGTGGGTGCTGTGTGTGATAAATGTCTGGGTGCTACACGAGATGTGGGCGCTGTGTGAGATAAATGTCTGGGTGCTACACGAGATGTGGGCGCTGTGTGAGATACATGTCTGGGTGCTACACGAGATGTGGGCGCTGTGTGAGCTAAATGTCTGGGTGCTACACGAGATGTGGGCGCTGTGTGAGATACATGTCTGGGTGCTACACGAGATGTGGGTGCTGTGTGAGATAAATGTCTGGGTGCTACACGAGATGTGGGTGCTGTGTGAGATAAATGTCTGGGTGCTACACGAGATGTGGGTGCTGTGTGAGATAAATGTCTGGGTGCTACACGAGATGTGGGCGCTGTGTGAGATACATGTCTGGGTGCTACATGAGATGTGGGCGCTGTGTGAGCTAAATGTCTGGGTGCTACACGAGATGTGGGCGCTGTGTGAGATACATGTCTGGGTGCTACACGAGATGTGGGTGCTGTGTGAGATACATGTCTGGGTGCTACATGAGATGTGGGCGCTGTGTGAGCTAAATGTCTGGGTGCTACACGAGATGTGGGCGCTGTGTGAGATACATGTCTGGGTGCTACACGAGATGTGGGCGCTGTGTGAGATACATGTCTGGGTGCTACACGAGATGTGGGTGCTGTGTGAGATAAATGTCTGGGTGCTACACGAGATGTGGGTGCTGTGTGAGATACATGTCTGGGTGCTACACGAGATGTGGGTGCTGTGTGAGATACATGTCTGGGTGCTACACGAGATGGGGGTGCTGTGTGAGATAAATGTCTGGGTGCTACACGAGATGTGGGCGCTGTGTGAGCTAAATGTCTGGGTGCTACACGAGATGTGGGCGCTGTGTGAGATACATGTCTGGGTGCTACACGAGATGTGGGTGCTGTGTGAGATACATGTCTGGGTGCTACACGAGATGTGGGTGCTGTGTGAGATAAATGTCTGGGTGCTACACGAGATGTGGGTGCTGTGTGAGATACATGTCTGAGTGCTACACGAGATGTGGGCGCTGTGTGAGATACATGTCTGGGTGCTACACGAGATGTGGGTGCTGTGTGAGCTAAATGTCTGGGTGCTACACGAGATGTGGGTGCTGTGTGAGATACATGTCTGGGTGCTACACGAGATGTGGGTGCTGTGTGAGATACATGTCTGGGTGCTACATGAGATGTGGGCGCTGTGTGAGATACATGTCTGGGTGCTACACGAGATGTGGGTGCTGTGTGAGATAAATGTCTGGGTGCTACATAAGATGTGGGCGCTGTGTGAGATACATGTCTGGGTGCTACACGAGATGTGGGTGCTGTGTGAGCTAAATGTCTGGGTGCTACATGAGATGTTGGTGCTGTGTGAGCTAAATGTCTGGGTGCTACACGAGATGTGGGTGCTGTGTGAGATAAATGTCTGGGTGCTACATAAGATGTGGGCGCTGTGTGAGATACATGTCTGGGTGCTACACGAGATGTGGGTGCTGTGTGAGCTAAATGTCTGGGTGCTACATGAGATGTTGGTGCTGTGTGAGCTAAATGTCTGGGTGCTACACGAGATGTGGGTGCTGTGTGAGCTAAATGTCTGGGTGCTACACGAGATGTGGGTGCTGTGTGAGATACATGTCTGGGTGCTACACGAGATGTGGGCGCTGTGTGAGCTAAATGTCTGGGTGCTACACGAGATGTGGGCGCTGTGTGAGATACATGTCTGGGTGCTACACGAGATGTGGGCGCTGTGTGAGATACATGTCTGGGTGCTACACGAGATGTGGGCGCTGTGTGAGATAAATGTCTGGGTGCTACACGAGATGTGGGCGCTGTGTGAGATACATGTCTGGGTGCTACACGAGATGTGGGCGCTGTGTGAGATACATGTCTGGGTGCTACACGAGATGTGGGTGCTGTGTGAGATACATGTCTGGGTGCTACACGAGATGTGGGTGCTGTGTGAGCTAAATGGGTGCTACACGAGATGTGGGCGCTGTGTGAGATACATGTCTGGGTGCTACACGAGATGTGGGCGCTGTGTGAGATACATGTCTGGGTGCTACACGAGATGTGGGTGCTGTGTGAGATAAATGTCTGGGTGCTACACGAGATGTGGGTGCTGTGTGAGATACATGTCTGGGTGGTACACGAGATGTGGGTGCTGTGTGAGATACATGTCTGGGTGCTACACGAGATGTGGGCGCTGTGTGAGATACATGTCTGGGTGCTACACGAGATGTGGGCGCTGTGTGAGATACATGTCTGGGTGCTACACGAGATGTGGGTGCTGTGTGAGATAAATGTCTGGGTGCTACACGAGATGTGGGTGCTGTGTGAGATAAATGTCTGGGTGCTACACGAGATGTGGGTGCTGTGTGAGATACATGTCTGGGTGCTACACGAGATGTGGGTGCTGTGTGAGATACATGTCTGGGTGCTACACGAGATGTGGGCGCTGTGTGAGATACATGTCTGGGTGCTACACGAGATGTGGGCGCTGTGTGAGATACATGTCTGGGTGCTACACGAGATGTGGGCGCTGTGTGAGATAAATGTCTGGGTGCTACACGAGATGTGGGCGCTGTGTGAGATACATGTCTGGGTGCTACACGAGATGTGGGCGCTGTGTGAGATACATGTCTGGGTGCTACACGAGATGTGGGTGCTGTGTGAGATACATGTCTGGGTGCTACACGAGATGTGGGTGCTGTGTGAGATACATGTCTGGGTGCTACACGAGATGTGGGCGCTGTGTGAGATACATGTCTGGGTGCTACACGAGATGTGGGTGCTGTGTGAGATACATGTCTGGGTGCTACACGAGATGTGGGTGCTGTGTGAGATACATGTCTGGGTGCTACACGAGATGTGGGCGCTGTGTGAGATACATGTCTGGGTGCTACACGAGATGTGGGTGCTGTGTGAGATACATGTCTGGGTGCTACACGAGATGTGGGTGCTGTGTGAGATACATGTCTGGGTGCTACACGAGATGTGGGTGCTGTGTGAGATACATGTCTGGGTGCTACACGAGATGTGGGCGCTGTGTGAGATACATGTCTGGGTGCTACACGAGATGTGGGTGCTGTGTGAGATACATGTCTGGGTGCTACACGAGATGTGGGTGCTGTGTGAGATACATGTCTGGGTGCTACACGAGATGTGGGTGCTGTGTGAGATAAATGTCTGGGTGCTACACGAGATGTGGGTGCTGTGTGAGATACATGTCTGGGTGCTACACGAGATGTGGGTGCTGTGTGAGATACATGTCTGGGTGCTACACGAGATGTGGGTGCTGTGTGAGATACATGTCTGGGTGCTACACGAGATGTGGGTGCTGTGTGAGATAAATGTCTGGGTGCTACACGAGATGTGGGCGCTGTGTGAGATACATGTCTGGGTGCTACACGAGATGTGGGTGCTGTGTGAGATACATGTCTGGGTGCTACACGAGATGTGGGTGCTGTGTGAGATACATGTCTGGGTGCTACACGAGATGTGGGTGCTGTGTGAGCTAAATGTCTGGGTGCTACACGAGATGTGGGTGCTGTGTGAGATACATGTCTGGGTGCTACACGAGATGTGGGTGCTGTGTGAGATACATGTCTGGGTGCTACACGAGATGTGGGCGCTGTGTGAGATACATGTCTGGGTGCTACACGAGATGTGGGTGCTGTGTGAGCTAAATGTCTGGGTGCTACACGAGATGTGGGCGCTGTGTGAGATACATGTCTGGGTGCTACACGAGATGTGGGTGCTGTGTGAGATACATGTCTGGGTGCTACACGAGATGTGGGTGCTGTGTGAGATACATGTCTGGGTGCTACATGAGATGTGGGCGCTGTGTGAGATAAATGTCTGGGTGCTACACGAGATGTGGGCGCTGTGTGAGATACATGTCTGGGTGCTACACGAGATGTGGGCGCTGTGTGAGATACATGTCTGGGTGCTACACGAGATGTGGGCGCTGTGTGAGATACATGTCTGGGTGCTACACGAGATGTGGGCGCTGTGTGAGATACATGTCTGGGTGCTACACGAGATGTGGGTGCTGTGTGAGCTAAATGTCTGGGTGCTACACGAGATGTGGGTGCTGTGTGAGATACATGTCTGGGTGCTACACGAGATGTGGGCGCTGTGTGAGATACATGTCTGGGTGCTACACGAGATGTGGCCGCTGTGTGAGATACATGTCTGGGTGCTACACGAGATGTGGGTGCTGTGTGAGATACATGTCTGGGTGCTACACGAGATGTGGGCGCTGTGTGAGATACATGTCTGGGTGCTACACGAGATGTGGGTGCTGTGTGAGCTAAATGGGTGCTACACGAGATGTGGGCGCTGTGTGAGATACATGTCTGGGTGCTACACGAGATGTGGCCGCTGTGTGAGATAAATGTCTGGGTGCTACACGAGATGTGGGCGCTGTGTGAGATACATGTCTGGGTGCTACACGAGATGTGGGTGCTGTGTGAGCTAAATGGGTGCTACACGAGATGTGGGCGCTGTGTGAGATACATGTCTGGGTGCTACACGAGATGTGGGCGCTGTGTGAGATACATGTCTGGGTGCTACACGAGATGTGGGTGCTGTGTGAGATACATGTCTGGGTGCTACACGAGATGTGGGCGCTGTGTGAGATACATGTCTGGGTGCTACACGAGATGTGGGCGCTGTGTGAGATACATGTCTGGGTGCTACACGAGATGTGGGTGCTGTGTGAGATAAATGTCTGGGTGCTACACGAGATGTGGGCGCTGTGTGAGATACATGTCTGGGTGCTACACGAGATGTGGGCGCTGTGTGAGATACATGTCTGGGTGCTACACGAGATGTGGGTGCTGTGTGAGATAAATGTCTGGGTGCTACACGAGATGTGGGTGCTGTGTGAGATACATGTCTGGGTGCTACACGAGATGTGGGCGCTGTGTGAGATACATGTCTGGGTGCTACACGAGATGTGGGGGCTGTGTGAGATACATGTCTGGGTGCTACACGAGATGTGGGGGCTGTGTGAGATACATGTCTGGGTGCTACACGAGATGTGGGGGCTGTGTGAGCTAAATGTCTGGGTGCTACACGAGATGTGGGCGCTGTGTGAGATACATGTCTGGGTGCTACACGAGATGTGGGTGCTGTGTGAGATAAATGTCTGGGTGCTACACGAGATGTGGGCGCTGTGTGAGCTAAATGTCTGGGTGCTACACGAGATGTGGGCGCTGTGTGAGATACATGTCTGGGTGCTACACGAGATGTGGGCGCTGTGTGAGATACATGTCTGGGTGCTACACAAGATGTGGGCGCTGTGTGAGATACATGTCTGGGTGCTACACGAGATGTGGGTGCTGTGTGAGATACATGTCTGGGTGCTACACGAGATGTGGGTGCTGTGTGAGATAAATGTCTGGGTGCTACACGAGATGTGGGCGCTGTGTGAGATACATGTCTGGGTGCTACACGAGATGTGGGTGCTGTGTGAGATACATGTCTGGGTGCTACACGAGATGTGGGTGCTGTGTGAGCTAAATGTCTGGGTGCTACACGAGATGTGGGCGCTGTGTGAGATACATGTCTGGGTGCTACACGAGATGTGGGCGCTGTGTGAGATACATGTCTGGGTGCTACACGAGATGTGGGTGCTGTGTGAGATACATGTCTGGGTGCTACACGAGATGTGGGCGCTGTGTGAGATACATGTCTGGGTGCTACACGAGATGTGGGCGCTGTGTGAGATACATGTCTGGGTGCTACACGAGATGTGGGCGCTGTGTGAGCTAAATGTCTGGGTGCTACACGAGATGTGGGCGCTGTGTGAGCTAAATGTCTGGGTGCTACACGAGATGTGGGCGCTGTGTGAGATACATGTCTGGGTGCTACACGAGATGGGGGCGCTGTGTGAGCTAAATGTCTGGGTGCTACACGAGATGTGGGCGCTGTGTGAGATACATGTCTGGGTGCTACACGAGATGTGGGTGCTGTGTGAGCTAAATGTCTGGGTGCTACACGAGATGTGGGTGCTGTGTGAGATACATGTCTGGGTGCTACACGAGATGTGGGCGCTGTGTGAGATACATGTCTGGGTGCTACACGAGATGTGGGTGCTGTGTGAGATACATGTCTGGGTGCTACACGAGATGTGGGCGCTGTGTGAGATACATGTCTGGGTGCTACACGAGATGTGGGCGCTGTGTGAGCTAAATGTCTGGGTGCTACACGAGATGTGGGTGCTGTGTGAGCTAAATGTCTGGGTGCTACACGAGATGTGGGCGCTGTGTGAGATACATGTCTGGGTGCTACACGAGATGTGGGCGCTGTGTGAGATACATGTCTGGGTGCTACACGAGATGTGGGCGCTGTGTGAGATACATGTCTGGGTGCTACACGAGATGGGGGTGCTGTGTGAGCTAAATGTCTGGGTGCTACACGAGATGTGGGTGCTGTGTGAGCTAAATGTCTGGGTGCTACACGAGATGTGGGCGCTGTGTGAGATACATGTCTGGGTGCTACACGAGATGTGGGTGCTGTGTGAGATACATGTCTGGGTGCTACACGAGATGTGGGCGCTGTGTGAGATACATGTCTGGGTGCTACACGAGATGTGGGTGCTGTGTGAGATACATGTCTGGGTGCTACACGAGATGTGGGCGCTGTGTGAGCTAAATGTCTGGGTGCCACACGAGATGTGGGTGCTGTGTGTGATAAATGTCTGGGTGCTACACGAGATGGGGGTGCTGTGTGAGATAAATGTCTGGGTGCTACACGAGATGTGGGCGCTGTGTGAGATAAATGTCTGGGTGCTACACGAGATGTGGGTGCTGTGTGAGATACATGTCTGGGTGCTACACGAGATGTGGGTGCTGTGTGAGATACATGTCTGGGTGCTACACGAGATGTGGGCGCTGTGTGAGATACATGTCTGGGTGCTACACGAGATGTGGGCGCTGTGTGAGATACATGTCTGGGTGCTACACGAGATGTGGGCGCTGTGTGAGATACATGTCTGGGTGCTACACGAGATGTGGGCGCTGTGTGAGATACATGTCTGGGTGCTACACGAGATGTGGGTGCTGTGTGAGATACATGTCTGGGTGCTACACGAGATGTGGGCGCTGTGTGAGCTAAATGTCTGGGTGCTACATGAGATGTGGGCGCTGTGTGAGATACATGTCTGGGTGCTACATGAGATGTGGGCGCTGTGTGAGCTAAATGTCTGGGTGCTACATGAGATGTGGGCGCTGTGTGAGCTAAATGTCTGGGTGCTACACGAGATGTGGGCGCTGTGTGAGATACATGTCTGGGTGCTACATGAGATGTGGGCGCTGTGTGAGCTAAATGTCTGGGTGCTACATGAGATGTGGGCGCTGTGTGAGCTAAATGTCTGGGTGCTACACGAGATGTGGGCGCTGTGTGAGATACATGTCTGGGTGCTACATGAGATGTGGGCGCTGTGTGAGCTAAATGTCTGGGTGCTACATGAGATGTGGGCGCTGTGTGAGATACATGTCTGGGTGCTACATGAGATGTGGGCGCTGTGTGAGCTAAATGTCTGGGTGCTACATGAGATGTGGGCGCTGTGTGAGCTAAATGTCTGGGTGCTACACGAGATGTGGGTGCTGTGTGAGATAAATGTCTGGGTGCTACATGAGATGTGGGCGCTGTGTGAGATACATGTCTGGGTGCTACACGAGATGTGGGTGCTGTGTGAGATACATGTCTGGGTGCTACACGAGATGTGGGCGCTGTGTGAGATACATGTCTGGGTGCTACACGAGATGTGGGCGCTGTGTGAGATACATGTCTGGGTGCTACACGAGATGTGGGTGCTGTGTGAGATACATGTCTGGGTGCTACACGAGATGTGGGTGCTGTGTGAGATAAATGTCTGGGTGCTACACGAGATGTGGGTGCTGTGTGAGATAAATGTCTGGGTGCTACACGAGATGTGGGCGCTGTGTGAGATACATGTCTGGGTGCTACACGAGATGGGGGTGCTGTGTGAGCTAAATGTCTGGGTGCTACACGAGATGTGGGTGCTGTGTGAGCTAAATGTCTGGGTGCTACACGAGATGTGGGCGCTGTGTGAGATACATGTCTGGGTGCTACACGAGATGTGGGTGCTGTGTGAGATACATGTCTGGGTGCTACACGAGATGTGGGCGCTGTGTGAGATACATGTCTGGGTGCTACACGAGATGTGGGTGCTGTGTGAGATACATGTCTGGGTGCTACACGAGATGTGGGCGCTGTGTGAGCTAAATGTCTGGGTGCTACACGAGATGTGGGTGCTGTGTGTGATAAATGTCTGGGTGCTACACGAGATGGGGGTGCTGTGTGAGATAAATGTCTGGGTGCTACACGAGATGTGGGCGCTGTGTGAGATAAATGTCTGGGTGCTACACGAGATGTGGGTGCTGTGTGAGATACATGTCTGGGTGCTACACGAGATGTGGGTGCTGTGTGAGATACATGTCTGGGTGCTACACGAGATGTGGGCGCTGTGTGAGATACATGTCTGGGTGCTACACGAGATGTGGGCGCTGTGTGAGATACATGTCTGGGTGCTACACGAGATGTGGGCGCTGTGTGAGATACATGTCTGGGTGCTACACGAGATGTGGGCGCTGTGTGAGATACATGTCTGGGTGCTACATGAGATGTGGGTGCTGTGTGAGCTAAATGTCTGGGTGCTACATGAGATGTGGGCGCTGTGTGAGATACATGTCTGGGTGCTACATGAGATGTGGGCGCTGTGTGAGCTAAATGTCTGGGTGCTACATGAGATGTGGGCGCTGTGTGAGCTAAATGTCTGGGTGCTACACGAGATGTGGGCGCTGTGTGAGATACATGTCTGGGTGCTACATGAGATGTGGGCGCTGTGTGAGCTAAATGTCTGGGTGCTACATGAGATGTGGGCGCTGTGTGAGATACATGTCTGGGTGCTACATGAGATGTGGGCGCTGTGTGAGCTAAATGTCTGGGTGCTACATGAGATGTGGGCGCTGTGTGAGCTAAATGTCTGGGTGCTACACGAGATGTGGGTGCTGTGTGAGATAAATGTCTGGGTGCTACACAAGATGTGGGCGCTGTGTGAGATACATGTCTGGGTGCTACACGAGATGTGGGCGCTGTGTGAGATACATGTCTGGGTGCTACACGAGATGTGGGCGCTGTGTGAGATACATGTCTGGGTGCTACATGAGATGTGGGCGCTGTGTGAGATACATGTCTGGGTGCTACACGAGATGTGGGCGCTGTGTGAGATACATGTCTGGGTGCTACACGAGATGTGGGTGCTGTGTGAGATACATGTCTGGGTGCTACACGAGATGTGGGTGCTGTGTGAGATACATGTCTGGGTGCTACACGAGATGTGGGCGCTGTGTGAGATACATGTCTGGGTGCTACATGAGATGTGGGCGCTGTGTGAGATACATGTCTGGGTGCTACACGAGATGTGGGTGCTGTGTGAGATACATGTCTGGGTGCTACACGAGATGTGGGTGCTGTGTGAGATACATGTCTGGGTGCTACACGAGATGTGGGTGCTGTGTGAGATAAATGTCTGGGTGCTACACGAGATGTGGGTGCTGTGTGAGATAAATGTCTGGGTGCTACACGAGATGTGGGTGCTGTGTGAGATACATGTCTGGGTGCAGCAGGGTGACGTAGATCTCACTAGTGATGAGTCTGGTCTGCAAGGAGCCTAAACTTCCCAAATGCCTAGCCCCAAGTTGAGAAATACTTACCTATTTCCTTTTAAATGACCGCATACAACTGCTGTGGGTATGCAGCTGTTTCTGGGTCCCCCACATTGGCGTAGCTAGATGTGACGGGCCCTGGTGCGAACATTTAATATGACCACACACCCCCCATCTCCTGTAATAAATACCTTGCCAAGTGATCACCAATATGATATGACCCCCCCCCCATCTCCTGTAATAAATACCTTGCCAAGTGATCACAAATATGATATGACCCCCCGCCCATCTCCTGTAATAAATACCTTGCCAAGTGATCACCAATATGATATGACCCCCCCCCCCATCTCCTGTAATACATACCTTGCCAAGTGATCACAAATATGATATGACCCCCCGCCCATCTCCTGTAATAAATACCTTGCCAAGTGATCACCAATATGATATGACCCCCCCCCCCATCTCCTGTAATACATACCTTGCCAAGTGATCACAAATATGATATGACCCCCCGCCCATCTCCTGTAATAAATACCTTGCCAAGTGATCACCAATATGATATGACCCCCCCCCCCATCTCCTGTAATACATACCTTGCCAAGTGATCACCAATATGATATGACCCCCCCCCATCCCCTGTAATAAATACCCTGCCAAGTGATCACAAATATGATATGACCCCCCGCCCATCTCCTGTAATAAATACCTTGCCAAGTGATCACAAATATGATATGACCCCCCGCCCATCTCCTGTAATAAATACCTTGCCAAGTGATCACCAATATGATATGACCCCCCCCCCCCCATCTCCTGTAATACATACCTTGCCAAGTGATCACAAATATGATATGACCACCCCCCCCATCTCCTGTAATACATACCTTGCCAAGTGATCACAAATATGATATGACCCCCCGCCCATCTCCTGTAATAAATACCTTGCCAAGTGATCACCAATATGATATGACTCCCCCCATCTCCTGTAATACATACCTTGCCAAGTGATCACAAATATGATATGACTCCCCCCATCTCCTGTATTACATACCTTGCCAAGTGATCACAAATATGATATGACCCCCCCCATCTCCTGTAATAAATACCTTGCCAAGTGATCACCAATATGATATGACTCCCCCCATCTCCTGTAATACATACCTTGCCAAGTGATCACAAATATGATATGACCCCCCCCATCTCCTGTAATAAATACCTTGCCAAGTGATCACAAATATGATATGACCCCCCCCCATCTCCTGTAATAAATACCTTGCCAAGTGATCACCAATATGATATGACCCCCCCCCCCCCATCTCCTGTAATAAATACCTTGCCAAGTGATCACAAATATGATATGACCCCCGCCCATCTCCTGTAATAAATACCTTGCCAAGTGATCACCAATATGATATGACCCCCCCCCCCCCCATATCCTGTAATACATACCTTGCCAAGTGATCACAAATATATGTTTCCTGTAATGCATACCTTGCCAAAGATCCCATAGCACATGCTGCAACTTAGCACTCTTGCGATTTTCAGCCTCCAGTTAGGCCGGGCGTGACCATGCACATACTGCATGGATGCAGGAGGATCGTCCGCAAGGTATGTATTATGGGAAACCAGCGGGGTTTCCCTAGGGGCAGGTATATGAAGCAGAGCAAAACCTGTGACTTTGCAGGGCATCCCGAATTGAAATGTCTTGCTGTGTGAAACCCAGAGAACGCCAGTATTCACTCACCTCTTCCTGGTTCCTACAACGCAGGCTCTGGCCCAATGAGCCTGTCTGCCGTGACTATGTCATTCGGCAAACAGCTCTCATTGACATCAATGGGAAGCATGCGCGCTCCTGCCCCAGCCTACCTGAATGGCTGGGATGTGCGTGTGCACACACTCCCCATTGACAACAATGAGAGCCAAATGACAACTCATTGGACGAGAGCTAACGCATGCACTGCTAGACGAGGGAAAGGTAAGTGATTACTGGCACTCTGGGGGGTATCACACAGTGGCTGAGAACCTTTTAGATTCCAGGGCGAACGCTGGTGTGTTTTGTTACTCTTTAACCAGATCTAGAGTCTTATAAACTTTAGAGTACAAACCTAGATCCGTGTATCATGCAGGGTGGATTGAACAGGGATGCCACTGGGTGCTGTAGCTAAACAAAGCACAGACAACAGGGATGCCCCAACAAATGGCCTGCTTTGCCACCATGCAACCTGAGCAATTGGGGTCCCCACCTTTTAGCGGCTGGCGTCTTACTGTAATACTGGTGATGCTGTCAGTGACGAGGCTACATGAGAAAGAAAGCTGCTCCTCTCCATCATTTGTTCCTCTTTAAAGTTGTATTTTGTGATATAAAAATACCTTTGATTAGAGCCCCTAGACACAATGCCTTTGCAAGGGGCCCCAAAAATAATACAGCCTGTGCCTGGCCCCAACATAAGCGGGGACACGGGGGTGTCACGCTTCAATAGGACCTTTTGTTGCAGGGACCTTGTTGTCCCAGTTTACAGTAGTTGGTATTAAAGTGGACCAAAACCCAGGATTGTGACTATCCTGGGTTACAGTCTTTGCCCCACAGGCATCACGATTATGTGTGAAACCCCCCAGGTCACCCGATCTCACTCACCCTTCCTTGGTCCTACGGCGCATGCACAACCTCAGTCAGCACACTCGGATCCGCTCCTGCACCTTCGTCCAAGAGCTTGTCCAAGAGCCGCATTCCCCCGCTACCCTTTAACTGGGAGTGTGCCCGCGCTGCCCATTCACAAATGCCTGGCATAGGCACGCACCCTGCTAAGGAGATAACGTGGATGCTGCCCGTGCATGTGCCTTTGGGCCTAGGGACAAAGGTGAGTTTTCGTGCGACCTGGGGGGCTTGATGCAGCGAGGCATCCTGAATCTGGATGCCCTGGGGGGAGCGAGTATGCCTGCCCTGGAGTCTCATAGACACCAGGGTGGGTTTGGTCCACTTTAATGGCTTGGACCAGCATCATGGAGGACAAGGTTCTCACCTCTGCCTGTCGTTTGCCCTCTCATGAGAGCCCATATGGCGTCTTGGCCATGGTGTGCCACAGGTACTGGAGAACACTTTTTTCAGTGGTGCAAAAATGGCCAGGCGTATTGGATTTCAAGGACTTTTTTTCAGTATGACATGAGCCCGTCTGTCAGCTCATGCCAGCTCCCAACGATTCAACGAGTCAGATGCAATGATTACCAGCCAGAGGAGGAGGTGGCAGGAGATCCTCTGATCTCGGCATCTGTCATCGCATCAGCGAGGGACACAGGAGCTGACAATCCAAGGTGAGTTTTTTAATAAAGACATTTTCTCTGTGGTGTTTTGGATGCCCCACGGGGAGGGATCAACCCGGGAATCTATAAGATTCCCTAGCCGATAACGCTGGGTTTTGGTCCACTTTAACCCCGAGCCCCCCATTACCTGCCTCCCCAAAGGCCAGGGGGGGGCAGAAGAGCCCGGGGCCATTAGGCTGTGCAGCCTTGTAGCATGCAAGGCCAGAAGCCACCAACGCTGGTCCCTACACCCTGTTCTACAAGCCCCCATAGCTGCAAAGCTGGCCCCTACACCCTGTTCTACAAGCCCCCATAGCTGCAAAGCTGGCCCCTACACCCTGTTCTACAAGCCCCCATAGCTGGTGCCTGGGCTGGTTATGCTGGGTAAGGGGGCATTCACTGCATTCTTTGGGGGATTTTTAAGGGTTTTTAACCCTTCAAACGTGACCACTAGCTCCTGGACCGATGGTTCAGGTAAGTATATTCCGGTACTATGGGCCTGAGCAGGGGGTCCATTTCTCGCTTCCGAAGGCGATCCTTCTGCCTGGGGCCCCGGATACCCTATGGGGTCATTGGCCAGATCCCATTCTTTGATCAAAGGGGGGTAAGTGATATGTTGCCCTCTTGCTGAAGATGAATTATAGGAAGAGGCCAGGGTAACCGGAGCCCAAACTTGAAATCTTTTTTACCATTTATTCTAAGCATACAGCACGTCCTGCTCCCGAATAGTCATAACATGTGGGTAGTCCTCCGCCTCCGGCGCCGTGC
Organism: Gastrophryne carolinensis; assembly: GCA_027917425.1. Lineage (NCBI taxonomy): Eukaryota > Metazoa > Chordata > Amphibia > Anura > Microhylidae > Gastrophryne > Gastrophryne carolinensis. The sequence continues at coordinate 165,225,510 of CM051236.1, forward strand.
ACTGCAGACATGTAGAAAACAAGCTCCTCCTGGCCCTACATATACCAAGGGACCTCCCACAAATCCCCCAGATTTCTCTGCAGTGCTGGAACTGCGAAGACATGAAGTATCATGCTCTCGCAGGCGAGCGGGCCTTACGGCCCAAGGTCCTGTGGGACTATTTCGACCCGTCCTCTTCAGAAGAATTATGCCTCCCAGCCTAGGCTGCGCGGGTCGGGTGAAGGTAGGTAGCACCTGGTGTGCAGAATGGAACCGTGCTCCACCGCAATCCCCCTCCATAGGGTAGGCGGTCAGGCCGATGGTGAGCCTCTAGAGGATGCCCCTCCCGCAATCTTGCCCGTACCCCTCACAGACTCAGTCCATGGACACCGTCAGCTTCTCCCCTCGCTTCCTCCCGTAACTCAGGGGGAAAAGAAAGGGGGGGGTGTGTGTGTGTGTGTGCGTGGCAGCCCTAGTGCCCATTCGACATTAGACCTTGTTCTTTTAATCAGGGGGTCAGTGTCGCTCTGTACAGTGCGAGCTGTCTTTCTTACTATCAGTCTGCTTCGGCAGATTCATTCCAGCGTGTCAGCATTAGATGTTACTTATTCTCCGCTGCGCTACTTGCCGTCGGTTGGAGCTTCGCGCTCTTTGGGGGAGGCGGAGACTCGGCATAACGCGTCACAGCCTGGCCTGGCCCTCCCCTCGAGGTTCACAGGCGCCATTTTCTCTATCTTCGCGCGTGGTGTGGCTCGTCTCCTCCCTCGGTCATGTAAGTGCCCTCCGGGGCGGTATGGTTTCTATGTTTGTTCAGACAGCGCATGGCACTGACTCCACTCCCCTTGTCCCATTGTGTCTTTCAGAAGCCAAGACTTCGTTACCGGTCCCGGCCTAACACATATTACAACGGGTCCTCTTTACAAATTCTCCCACATTACTAGCGGGTTTTTGGGGCATCCAGGGTTGCTTACTGCATAATTCCCTGTGGCATACTGCTTAAAAATCACCATATGGAGGCATTTGAGGATTATGGAACCGGGGTCCCTCTGGGACGTGACCGGCTGTGTGCAGTGTGTGGACAGCCCCTGGCTCAGGTTGACAGGGCACAGGTCTGCGGACAGTGTGCAGAACAGGCAGGTTTGCTAACAGAGGAACCTCCCTTCCTCACCCCCATCTCCCCGCTCCCAAATATCACTCATGGAGAGTCCCATTCCAGCGGGGACGACCTGCAAGAGGTGCCGCGAGCGTTGCCCACGGCGGAGCAGGTGCTTTCTGGATTGGCTGAACGTATGGGCCCTGGTAAAAAGCGGTCCCTGACACCTCCAGGCTCTCCGGTTCCTGACGATACCGATAATTCTGCTGATATGCAGGACCCTGACCCTTCTGAGGAAGGTGAGCTATTCTCAGACTTGGGCTCCTCCCATGGGATGCCCGCGGGCCGTCATGAATCTGAGCCTGGTTCCTGGGGTCTGTGTGACACGGATGAAATCCTGATCAAGATTTTTGAGGTTTTGTCAATCTCTCCTCCTGGGGAGATCCCCAGGCCTAAAAGGGAGAGTTTCCATACAGTGCCGCCACGCTTGGAGATCCTAGAACAGGAACATTTCCAGAATATTATATCCCAGGAATGGGAATCGCCTGGTAAGCTTAAAGGGATTCCAGGGGCCTGGGAATGGAAGTACCCTTTTCCCCCTGATGTGGTCAATTTATGGTCAGCTCCCCTGGTGGTGGACGCGCCGGTTATAGGGGTCACAAACCCCCCTTTTACCGTACCCTTCGGGATGCTGAGGGCCGGCGCATTGACAGACTGGCCTCACACGCATTCTCGTGTGCCGGGACGGCCCTGCGCCCGGTTCGTGCCGCGGCCATCACGGCGGTGGCCGCCAGGACTCTTGTCAGAAAGATACTAGATCACCGCCCTGAGGACCTCCCTTGGGGGGTGTTTAGTGCGCTATCAGACTGCGAAGCCTTTGTTAAGTTTATTTTATCAGCACTGGATGACACCATTAAGATGTGTGCTAGGAGCTCAGCACTTGCGGTAGCCATTCGCCGCCTGGTCTGGCTGAGACAGTGGGGCGCCGATGGAGCTACAAAAAAGGCTCTCACTTGCCTTCCATTCAGAGGACGGCGGTTATTCGGGGCCCGCTTGGACCTTTTTGGCAAAAAGGCTATAGCACCCTTCCGCAGAAGGCCGCTCCGGCCTCCACGAGGCAGGGTCACCCCTCCACCTCCTTACGTTAGTGTCAAACGTGAATCTGAGGTGTGTTTCCAGCTGTTCGGCGTGGATTTCCAACATGGCGCGGGCAGGCAGCACCCTGGGCCTTCTGGCAGGACCAAGTCCAAATCTGCCAAAACCTTGCAAGCATGAAGGGGCGCCCTCACCCGTCTGGGCGAGGGGACGACTGCACAGCTGTCTCACATCCAGGAATATGCCTTCTCCTTCTGGTGGTTCCGGGATGTAACCCACCTGAGCTCAGGATGGGTTCTCGCTGGACGCCCCCCCCCCCTTTTTTTGTCAGGGTGTTTTTAGTCCCTGCTTTCCCTTCTGAAACTGGCGCAGGCCGGAGTGGGCCTGCAGTGTTGGGCGCACTTGTTAATTGCCTTAACGGTATGGGGCCATGGCCTCTATATTTTTTCCATCCTCCCCCCTCATCAGTATGAGGTAGTCTGGACCCCGCGGGCCTATGGCAGGCTTAGCAATTCTACCTTCACAAGAAGTCCATATATGATACCTATGTCTTAGGTCACGGGCCCCCTGCGCGGGGGGGGGGGGGGGCTTTCGGCTTCTTGCGAAGCTCTAGATCTTCTTAGTTTCCCTGGGGTCTGCTGGACGCCAAGACTATTTCTAGACAGTGTCACGGGATCAACCCTGCAGCTTGAGGCACTATTTGGGGCCTCTCTTTCGTGCCCAGGCTACTAGCCTGGCGTGACTGGGGACACGCCTGAGGTGGGGCTTCTGCGTTGGGACCGTCTTCCTTACTCCCCAGCCTCTGCATCAGACGAAGTGGGTCGGTTGGCCGACAGTGTCCCCTGGAGGCTACTGGATGGTTGCTTAAACACCTAATCCCCTCACGGTCACTTATCCACTATTCCCCGTTCCTGGAAAATCGGTTCAGGCTTGCTGCCTTCTTCTCTGGCATTAGGGGACCCCTGGTTACGGGGGCTCTTCCCCCCTTTACTGGCGCCTTGCCTTCACCAGGCGGGATGGCAGCTGGTGGGCCTGTTGGTGGCACATCAAGATGATGTCATTTATATACCGAGCCCTCGGGCTCTTCTGCGCAGTAGGTTACTAAACCTCTTAACCCCGGTGCTTGGTCTGTGCTCATGCCTTCTTGGTAAGGTGGTTCCTCTGGAGCTTCCCATATGCAAGGGCCCCGTCAGGGGGGCACTCCCCTTCCTTACCAGCAGCTCTTAGAGTATGGTCACCCTGCGTACTAAGTCTCGCAGGTTTGGCAGGGGAAAGGTAAATTCCTTCCACAACCCCCATGGTTCTAGGTTGGGCCCCTTAGAGGGTCCATCTCCCCTGCTGGGCTTGTTGAAACGGTGGGCCCCCATTGACTCTATATGGCGGGCCTTCTCCTTCTTCAGGATCGGTCGGTTTATGGGGGGACTCCTGGTCTGTTGAAAGACAATGGCCTGTTTTTAATGCTGGTCTAAAGATTGTGACAGGTTGCTACCTCTGGAGGGTCCCTGTTCCTGGCTTGGGCGGGGGTCTACTCCCCCTGCTTCTCAGCGGTATTCGCTTCAATGGATGCCCTTAGCGGCAGGTTATGCTATCCCGGTGTTGCCCGGGGAGCCTAGTGTGGCTCTGAGGGGTCTCCCTCCTGACACAGGGCCTCTGCCCTTGTTCCTACTGTCGCAGAATATTCTGACTCCGGTCAGGGGGCCTGAGTATTTAGGCATAGCTTTGTTATTTCACATGCCTTCTCTTTTCATCACCCTACTGTTGGGTTCTGCGCACGGTTGGCCTGATAGAGAGTCCCATGGGATCTATGGCCTAGGCGGCCCTGGGAGTAAAGGTTCACAGACGTCTCTGCTGAAGGCTGCTGAATTGTGATATCTCTGTTAGGGTGCGGTTCTGCCCTTATCAGGTCTTTCCCTGTTTCCAATATAAGGTCTCCTGTCTGGGGATTGACTGCTGATTCATTCGCCCCTTGGGGACGGGCCTCATCTTCTGGGTGACTTAGTATGAGAGGGAGTTGGGAGCTAGCTCCCCAGCTCCCCCTTACTCCGCCTATAACGGCTTGGTGGTATCCCATATTGACTGGCATGGGCCTTAGTCTCTTCCCTGTTAGACGTTATCGGTTCCCAGGACCTTTAAAGTCATTACAGTGTAAGTTGGGGTTGGCTCCCCATCTGGGGACTCTGAAGGTGTAGGTCTGTCTTGGCCTTCCTGCAGGAGTCTGGTTCTGTCACCCTTGTAGGGAATTCTCTTTGGGATTGCTTAGCTGCACCTCCCCAGTAGTTCCATAAGTCCCTGTGGGGATCAATTTTTCATTCTTTTACCCTGCAGACTTCCTGGGGACCCTGCCTGGATGCAGTCTCAGCTGCCCTGTAGGCCAGCCCGCTCCTCTGGGGCCTCCTGACTCTGTCAGACATGTGCCTGAGACGATGGATCTGGTTACTTAACCCTGACTAGATGTATACATATATATACATGTACAGATATATACCGCTACAGGCACCCCATGCCTGGGGGTGTTCCTTTTACGCTGGTCAGGTGGTCAGTTGGACCTTTGCTTCAGTCCCTTAGTCTAGCCATGGGCTTGTTCTTAATAATACTAATATGAGGGCCTACATCCCTCTACAGGTTTTGCACTTCTCCCCATGCCGGCCTTCTTGGCCTTTAGGGGGACTGCTGTTCTTGGAGTCTACGGGCGCCTCCTTAGGTATGCGCCTGATATCTATTCCAGCGCCATTGCGCCTTTGGATTGATCCTTCTGGATGCTCCCTGATCCTGAGGAAGCCTTGGCTTCCTGATAATTAGGGGTCTGTATTCCCGCCTTGGTCGGGTGACCTGTTGTTTGTTCCCTTTGGGGGTGTTACAAGAGTTGCCACAAGGCTTCCTTGCCTGTGAGCTGGTTGGGTCACTACACTGACCCATGTTCCTTCAGGGGAGTGATTCTTCCCCTTTACTGTTTACTCCGTTATCTTGGGTGCTTGGGTATCACTGGCCCTTCAGCACCAGGGGTTTTTTCTCTGTTAGTTCAATTACTTGACTTATGGCCTGTCTCTGTTCATACCTTCTTGGTCCTGTTATGAGACTGACGTTGGAGCCCTTGCTCATGTCATGCCTGTTGCAAGTTTGGCAGGTGACAGCGCCTTTACTGTCCGCTGTGCCTTGCTTTTTTTGGGGATCCCACCCTGCTTATGGACACTGCTATTGGATGTCCCACGTGACTATTCGGGAGCAGGACGTGCTGTATGCTTACAATAATACAACTCTGTGAAGTACTCACCTGTAGAGTTGATATTATACGCATACAGCACGTCCTGCTCCACCCCACCCTGGTTTCACTATTTCTGGATCCCCTGTATGGTGATTGTTATCATTAAGATATTGCTACCAGTTATTCTGGGTGGTTGGTTCCTCCTGGCTTCTCTTCTCACTGCTTTTCAATGCTGGGGATTTGTGGGAGGTCCCTCGGTATATGTAGGGCCAGGAGGAGCTCGTTTTCTACATGTCTTCAGTGTACGGCGCCGGAGGACTACCCACATGTTATGACTATTCGGGAGCAGGACGTGCTGTATGCGTATAATATCAACTCTACAGGTGAGTACTTCACAGAGTTGTATTTCTTCTTGAGACAATGTTTTCGTAGTTTTAATGCACTCCTCTGCACTCACTGCCCAGGTAGGGAGAGTCTGTGGGCCTGTTTTTTCATGCTATCAGCATTATGGGGCAGGTGTGCTGAACTAATAAAAAGCACCCCTCCCAGAGCTCTCCCGATGAGGAGAAACACATGTTGCTAGTTGTCTCTCATTAAGCTTCAACCTGCCAGGACTCTGGCAAATGCACAGGCAGCCATTATAGAGATTGAATTTTTTTGTTGCTCCAGGTTTTTAAAAGATTTCAGCTCTCTTCCTCCCAGACTGCTGATGCCACATCCCAGCACCTGTGCAATTTCCTGCCTTTCTTTCAAACACGTGTGTTTCTTCTTTAATAGCACAGTGTTTTTGGAAATATATGTATATTATGGCTTCCCTTTCTATTTTTGAAGGGTTAATATTTCAATATGGGATTTAGCTCCTACCCTATTGTGACAGGCTCAGGAAGCAAATCCATTGGTGCCTCATAACCAGAAGCCTGGCAGACCATAAGGAGGACATTTATATCGATCCTGCTGAAGTTTCCTCCACAAATATGTCTCATGTGAACCTAAATCCGATTCTTCCAGACCTATTTCATATAAGAAGAGTAGAAATGGTCCGAAGGATTTACTGCGCCTTGTTCATTACTGGTTGTAAGCCCTCTGCCAATATTGTCCAGACGGGTGTTACATAATGTTATTTCTATCTTTGTAGGTCGGATTAGACCTAATGTCCTCCTCACCTTAGGATCTCAAGGTTGCAGGGAGTTTGGATAACCAGGTTGGTCTTACAGACTTCAAATCCTGTTCTGATCCCATCTATTATCTGGTCTCGGGGGGTTGAAGAGACCGGTTTAATTGCTTTAAAACTTAGGAAGGTACTATTCCCTCTGGGACATTTACCTTTCCTTTCTTAGGTTGTTTCAAACATTGGGATAAAGGATTCAGGTCCAAAGTGTAATTAGGTTGGGCTTTATCCTGATTTGGCACCTGACTCTTCTCGTTCATTCCCTTTTTTATGCCAGAAGTATTTTCTTAACCTATGTGCACGACACCATAGGTGCGGCTGCTCTCATCTATTCGAATTGTAGCAGTATAGGACTCGGTCAATATTTGGGTCCTGGGCAGGAATATTGTCCTAAGTTGGAAATCCTTGAAGGGTAGGATTAGCTTTTGCTGTCTCCTAAGTAAGCTTATTTGATTCACTGCCTTAACTGGTTAGCAAGTGGAATCTTAATGGTTTAGATCTATGGCTGTTCATTCTATGATGGGAAGTTTTACCTTCTGCTTCAACAATGTAAGGACTATCTGTTGAATAGGACTTGTCCAGGGGTATTATTATTATTATTGCATATTTTTATAGCGCCATCAAATTCCGTAGCGCTTTACAAAGGAAGAATACAGACAAGGTATAACATATAGTACAGAGAACTATACAAATGGGATGCCACAGTTTAAAACCAGGTGTGTGAGCACGGGAGACAATAAGAAGGGGTATGGTTATATCCTTTCTTCAGTTTTGGCGGTTAGTGACAAATGTCATGAGATTTTGGGCAAGGAAATATGATTATATCATATTCAGTTCACAGCATTCTCTGAGAACCTGGACCAGGGACTCTAGGTCAGAGTGAGCCTTGTGCAATATTCCTTTGGGAATTTTTATTGTTGGGTAGATTTGTGAATACACTGATAAATATAGGTATTTTTCACCTGATCTGGCCCGTCTGTTGAAGAGAGTGATTATTAGAGCTCCTTCTTTAAGCTGCTTCTTTCATTTGGGGACGCGGCTTAAGAATCCGGGGGGTACCTTCCTCCTCTACTTTATCTGGGGGAAAGACGTATTTTTAAAGGGGTCCTCTCGGTCTGGAATCTATTTGCCCAAAGCCACTGAGCTATGATGCCATGTTTGGTTTGGTGCCTGGATACTTTGTGTTGCCCTCTCCATTCCAGGGGCATGAATGAGGGTTTCACATAGAAGTTACTTGTACCCTCAGTCGGACTCTTGGTTTCTCCTATACAAGTGGTGGAGGAAAGATAAGTTATTCTGAAGTTGCTAGCATTGGAAGCCAGGCGGTTAATATCCTAGTTCCTTCACCAGCAGAAATCTTTCTGGTGGAGGCGTTGGAGGGAGTTTTTATTCTCCTTATAGAATATCTGTCTCCATGTTCTATCAGATATTTAGAAAGGTTTTCTTTTAGACATTTTTTTAGGAGGAAGCTTGCTTCCACAAGGTTTTTTCTTCAAGACCTTAACAGATCTGGGAGATGTCTGTCAGTTTCCAATGAGCATGGGGCTCTGTCTTGTGTCAGATTCTAACAACCCCTAGGTTGTCTTAGCAGTAAAGACAGAGCTGGATATGGTGCTCATTGTTCCCTTTATGCTGGATTCAGTCTGAGAATACACAGACCTCGTACTTATCGGACACTGAGAGGGGTCGGTGGCGGCTGATCTGATCAATCTGCTACCTTTTGTTGTGTACACTCCAGGGACAAAGATGCCTTTGAGCTTCAGTTTCATGTGTAGAGCTGTGTTCAGCTCGGTGGGAGGTTAACCCTTTTGGAAGGTTAATCTTATTCCCTCTGGATTATGATTTATGGTCAAGAAGTCAACAACTTCTTCAGACTCTTCTCATTTCCCAGAGGATTTCGGCCATTTAGGAAATAGTGATTCCGGGTACACGGTCGGCACCTCCAATGTCAAGAGCCAGGAGGGTATTAGAATGATTGTCTAGTTCTAGGCTGCTTATAGACACAAAAGATATCTCTAGTCTAGAGTTGTTCCTAACTCTGGGCTAGTTCTTTTACCCATACATGGAACCTTGCTATTTTTTTCTCAGATGCTGAGAATTTTTTTCGACCTGTACTGAGCAAGTTTCCTTGTTATACATGTTTTGGGCTAAACAGGCGAACTATTGTAGCCTCTTGGTCCTCAGCGAGATTTTTTTTCTGCTGAACTCTCTTGATAGATCGTCTTGTGGCAGTAGTTTCCTCCTTTCCATTCTTTCCCACCCAACGAGGTAATGCTCGCTTATCTCTCAGGCGTATGCTGCCCGAAGGATGTTTTGAGAAAAGTTAGTTACCTGGTAACTTTTTTTCTAAACATCCGAAAGGGCAGCATACGCCTACTTCCCTCCCTTTTTGTCTTAGGTGGAGTTGGATTTTGCATTGATTATATGTTGGAGTTGTGGGTCCATTTCTTTTCTCTTTCAGATCTCTACAACAACTGGGGAATGGGAGGAGGAGTCAAGATTTTATTCTGTCTGGTGGTCATGTGTTCCCGATTGGTAGGAGGAGCCCGGAGGTCTCAGGCGTATGCTGCCCTTTCGGATGTTTAGAAAAAAAGTTACCAGGTAACTAACTTAGATTTTTTTTTTAATAAAAAAAAAAATGTAATAAAAAAAATCGCAATATATCGTCTGTGAGTCAGAATTAGGATATATCGTATCATCATACGTCTATTGCTATTCACACCCCTAATATATATATATATATATATATATAATATATATATATATATATATATATATATACATCCTGTTTACCTGAATATAAGCTCTACCTCGAAATAAGGGCCAATTCATAATTCAATTGCTGGGCTTCAGCAGAGGGACGGGAGTGGCTATAAAAGAGGGTGAGGACACATCAAGTCACACAGGTAAGCTTGTCTGTTGGGAGTGAAATGTCTCCTGTTGGCTATACCCCATTCTGCAGCCATGTTGGGCACATGGCCGAATCCCCCGCACTGGCAGCCGTCTGTGCATGTACTGTACTGAGGCTTCTGTACTGCCGCCACCATCTTGCCAGCTGGCTATAAGATATCCCCTGAAAATAAGCCTTAGCACCTATTTTTGGTGCAAAAAATTAATATAAGACCTGTTTTATTTTCGGGGAAACACACACACACACACAATCTAGTCCATTCTCCAATAAGCACTGTATGGAATAGATTGTTATTTTACATTTTACCTGTAATGTATTTTTTGGCGTCTGATAAATGTTTTGAATTTTTGTATTCTTTTTTTTTTTCTTTACAAAAAATCAATTTATTGAAACCTATAAAAATGCTTTTGTAATGGGCAGAAACCAGATAATGACTCAAACTTTGAATTCTACATAGCAGACATAGTTGCAGTAGTCTATCTTACTGCTAGCCCATCCGTGTGAAACAAGGGGGGCCACTAGCACTACTGTATAATGTAATGTTTGGGCAGCCATTGCTGTTTTGCAACTTGAAGTGAAGTGTATTACAAGGTGGTGGGAGGGTTGGGTTAGGGTCCAGTAAAGTTTATTTGTTTAAATAATTCACCTGTAATTCAATGTTTGGCCCTGAAGGTCATGGATGACCCATTCATCTTCCACTGCAAACAGCTGTGACCCAACTTTCAGTTCTTCCTTTCAGAAGGAGAAAACAACAAGCTTGTTGGGATTTATTTCGCACAGAGTATATATTACCGTCTCCTATTGCTATTCAGCATGGTCATTACTGTATTTTCCATATTTGCAATAGACCACCTTTATTTCCTAATAACCCTACATGCAACCTATTTACTATAGTCAAGACCTTGTGATTTAGTGTCATGACTTGGGAACGGAACGCAATAGAAATATTTCGTGGAGATAGGTGATCCACTGACCTTTAGTATTCTGCTTGCTTTTTTAGTTGAGTCAAGTGGCAACTAAACATGAAGCAGATGAAGAAACATGAAAACCTGAAGTAGGTTCCATTTATTAAATGATGGAAGACGTTCTGTTTTTTCCATTTTCCTTGCCCCAGTTTATTGCATCTGTCATATTGAATTTTAAGGAAATATCAGATATCCTTTTAGTTCTTCAAATATTTTTTGGTTTTGATATTGTTCAACTTAATTACACAAACTGAAATCTCCAAATGACCTGTGTAAAACTGTAACTGCAGGTAATATCTAAAGTAAATGTAGGTATATTTAAATGTATTGTACAGGGAACAAATGAGTATGGTCACAGGTTTATTAAAGAGGAATTTCAAGCTAAGACAACCCCCCTACCCTGTCGCCCTCTCTTGGCGCTAAGCCAGGACAGGGGGTTTATAAAGTAAAAAACCCTTACTTCACCCGCGGTCCAGCAGCGATCTCCCGTTTCTGTGCAGAAAGACACAAGAAGGCATCCCCGGGTTGTTTTTGACTAGACTTTTGCTTTCATTTAAATTGTATTGCATTGTATTGTATAAGGGGGGGTTTACTTTCAGAGCAGTATTTCTATATCTGCAAGCAAGTTTGTAACTCATGGTCTGTCAGTCAACAGCCTCCTTTAGTATTTTTATACATTATTTCAGCTATGCCATCCCTGGGCACCACTTCCTTCACAGCACCTACTAGGTCAGATTCCGACTGACATGTAAAGAGAACTTAGCCACCAGTCCTGAGCCAAATATTCAATATAGAAACATAACAGCAAATAGCAGATAGATCCAACTTACTTTTAATATCTATTCTATAATCAGTATATAGTATATATCTGTGAATAACTGCCGTTTTAATTCAATTATATTTTCTCATTTAGGACTTAGTTTAGTTTACATGATTGTTTTCTGTCTGAACCTGAGTTCAGAACAATGGTTGAGTGGGTGAAATGTAATATTGGTTAATTAAACAACCCCCCCATCACATGATGGCATGATGAAGTCACATTGCGCTCCAAGGATTATTTGAGGATAATAGAGGAAAGTAGTTACATCAGAACATGGCAGGAGGGATGGGAAAGTATAAAATAGACTCATATTCCCTAAAGAGCATCCCAAAGTGGGAAACTATATTGGGACTCCAAAACCCATGATGCATACTCAACTTCTATCAGGTTCCCCCAGTGATGAAATGCGACAGCTGCACATGGAGCTGCAGAGCACTAAGAACAGAGATGGCACGGCTCAGCAGCGCCATCTGCTGCTGCTGCCACATTTTATTGCCATGGAAACCTGAAAGAATTTGAGCATCCCAAATGTAATGCCCACTAGGGAATATAAAAGTAAACCAAGTTTATTTTAGACATTTGGTCCACATCAGGTTTAGACAATATAAAATATTGCTGAATGTGCAAATCCGTGCTTATAGACCTTATTTCAATATCAAATGATGCATTTCATTTCATATACTGTAGGTCATTAGTATAACTTTAATAATGGTAGTCAAATCAACTTTAATGAGTGTCCACAAGTAATTCATCATACACAGTGTATAACAAATGACCACACTAACAGTAAAATAAAGCATAAATTAACTATATTTATATATATTAATGTGTAAACATTGCATTTTATCTTGAAATTCAATTAATACTAAGTAATATTTTAAATATCTATCAGGGAGTTTTTGTGTTGACTGTATCATTATTATTTAAAAAAAATGTATTTAAATGTGTAACCTCATACAGGTTATATTGGGAAAAATTAGGGATGACAGTTTCTCTTAGCTTTTGTGGGGATTTTCGGCGCACTTTCTACGTTGATTAAAGAGGAGCAACCATCAGCCTAGGTGTTATACAGATTTAGGACCAGTGGTCTCTCTCTTTATGGGGAAAACCAATTTTAGATGCCCTGCTTTGTAAGACCCCCGAGATCGCCCAGTATATTCACTTGGCTGAAGATCACAGGGAGCATTCATGGGCTGCAACTGTATCCCTGTGGATCTCTGGCTGCGTTGAATGTACCTACGACAGATATGCTTGAAGGCTGATGAGGAAGAGCGAGGGCGCAGCCAGCTGATTGCTTTCCATTCAGCTAAAGCTGAATGGAACGCAAGCTGCTGATCGGTTATTGGCCCTGGCTTGCACCATGGGATCCCCCAAAAATTTAGTTCATGGGCAATATTGGGGATTTCACAAAGTGGGCTTCCCTAATTGAGATAACCCAGGCAGGAGTAACAAATCCTTGTATAGTGAAAACTCCAGGTTTTGTTACCTTTAACCAAAGGGATAAGCCATTGGTTCCAGTACTGGAACCCAATGTTTCTATAAGCGTTTCCCCCTTTAGCACAAATGAGCTTCGTGCCCCTGATTACATGAGACATTATCTTCCCAGCAGGGTCAAAGACAACAAAGAGAATCTTACTGTGGCTACACCTGATTTTGTCCAGACAGTAATTTGCATAAAAAAAATTTAACATGTTAACCCCTGTTTACCAGTTTTAGATAATATATTTTAGATCCCATATTAATATGGAGCTTACCAACGTGGTCACATTTTGAGAAAGCGGATTAACACTAAATTAAAGGGCTACAGAAGGCAAAGACAATTGTTAGACCATTATGTTGGGCTACATTTGGCACTGTCCTAAACTGTTTTCATTTTTTTAATTGAAGAAATGGCCGAGAAATCAAGGTTTTACCTTATGATTTATCTGCTGAAATATTTGGGCATGGCCCTTGGCTCTGTGATGCTGCATAATAATCAGCATAATGGGCGGGGTCTGTAAGACAGGCAATCTCATTACCATGGCTGTTCTCCCTCTTTTCCAGTGTTTGCAGTCTGATGATGCAGAGCTTTAGACCACCAGCTTTTCCCTATTATTGGTGGTCTGTGGCACAGGTGCTGTGCCACTTCTCTTTGCTTTGTTTCTACTTTCAGAAGCATCTGCGTTCTGACAGGAACAGAGAGTGTAGCCATGGTAAGGTGAGCTGCTGAATGACTCTTACCTTTTAAGGAAAATATATTTGGAATATACCCCATGTATACATTTTTTTGGAATAACGATTCTACGTTTATCTACAGGTTTTCATAGAAAGCTCAGGACAAGGATCACAAAATATTTCAAACTAGTAAGTTGAATTTATTTTTCTTCAGCCCTCCGTTTCTTTTAATTTGTAGTGCAACAGACACAATGGGGTAGACCTATCAAGACTGATGTAAGGAAGACTAAAGCTAAGTTCAAGCCTTTGTCCAGAGCAACCAGTCAGGTTTCATCTTTTAAATTCATCCAGGAACCTGATTGGTTGCCATTGACAGCTGCTCCAGGTTTGCTCCAGTTCTTGTCCTAGTTTTTCTGTCCCAATTTTAGCCTCTTGTCCCCCAGAGTGTTATGCCATAAAACAGTTGCACTATATGCTGTTTTCAGGGCTAGATTAAGTGAGGTGGAGGCCCATGGGCGCAAAATCTGGTCGAGGCCCCAGATACAGTATGGTCCAGCCAAGAAACTGATTGGTAGTTCTCTGGCACCCGTCTAATTACTGGAACATCAGATCGAGCTCCCTGTGCCACCCTTGTACGAGTTGCTGTTTGGGAACTCCTGCTTTGCCATTCTGGGGGAAGTGGGGTGTAGTCGCCCAGCTGGTCCAGCAGAAAACAGCTCACCTGCATTGAGCTGCCAGCAGACCAAAGACTGAAAAGCCTCCTGGACAGGACCATAACCCAAAGGTTGGTGGAGGCCTCCTTTGCAGGGGCGGGGGCCCTTGTGCCCCCCTCAAAATCCGGCCCAGGCTGTCTTTAGTAGCATATGCCCTCAAAAATAAAAGGGTGATAATAAATCCTTAATAAAAAAAAGTTTGACAATCTTTCATTTGTAAACAATGATGTTCATTTAAAATGTAACTGGTATACATTGTATTGTATGTGCCACACAAATGGACCAAAACTCATATACATGTGTTGTCCTTCTTTAAAATAGACCAAAACCAGACCTACAGTCTAAAGGGCTCTAGGTCCTGTTAAATCCCCACCTCCCTCTCTGAAACCCTGCCGGTCACTCATTATATATACTACCAAAATAGATATGCTAGTGCAGTGCATAGGAGAAGCGGCTATGCTTCCATTCAGCTTTTTAGCAACTCATTTAAATGCACCGTGGGGCGGCGTCCTTTCCAAATTTAAGGGATTTCTTAGAGCAGACCAAAGTGGATCAATGTCACATAACCATGAGCAGTCTGATGCTCGTCTACGGCCACCATGAAAAGATTGGAAGAGTATCCACGGCCCCATTCCCTGGCTTACAGAGTGCCAGTGCATCCCAGAAGCTAGTCAGAATAGCCGATTTCTAATAAACAGGGCTATGCCTTTTAAAGAGCATGTTCGATCTTCAGTATTATATATTTATTATATCAAGTGCTCTTAAAATGTCAAAATAAATAGGAAACATAACATATTGTTTTTGAGCTAGGAAAGGCCATAAAAATTGTCATCAGACCTAGACACAATCTTGCTTCGTTATACAGTATTATACATTGAAATCAAAGTTTAAAAAATGATCTACTTACCCCAAATTGTTTTAGCATGTGTTAACTAAATAATATGAGCTAAATGTCTTGAATTTTACACATTTATGCTAACAGATATTCTCCATACTGACCAATATAAAGAGCTAACTAGGCTTATTTAAATATAACATGAGTTGAATAGGATCTGTTAAAACAGGGACCAACTACTGTATGTCTGTCACATGTTCATACCTGTATTTCAAGGCGCTGCCTCTTTACTACATTTAACATTGTTATCCCTATTTGTCCCTGACATGATAAAAGGAACTATAGGAACAGGGGAATATACAAATCCCGAGCAGCATAACGTATGGAAAGCACTAGGATCCTTTCTAAGATTATGAGCCAAACAATTCCACACAGAGGGGTTTAACTTATAGAAATCAATGGGAAACGCCTTCACTTTTATGAGATGCCCAAAGATTTCTTTAATGAATTCCTAGAGGTTTGAGGCCATTTTTCCCACACCTTCTTAAAAACACAAAGAGAAAACAGTTCCTAAACCAGCAAAACGCAGTAAAAAGAAAATGTGTCTGAGATATAAAGCAGCAATAATGGCACAGTAAGAAGGGTGGGTACTAAGTGTAACAGGGACATTTGCTTTCTCTAATTAGATATTGGTAGCTCAATAAAATGTATATTTTTGATATTCTATTAAATGTGAAATATTTTTTTAAAATCAGAATGGATTATTTCCTGTAAAGGTCCTTCTGTAACATAAGTCTCTGACCAGCCAACAAAACCAAAAAATCAATATTCACTTTTTGTTCCCCGCAGCACTTCTTGTAAAACTTACTGACCAGCGAGGTTGAGAACAAGTCTCCAATTACTGCCTTGTCCAGGAGGGGATTTTAGCCCCTCGGCATGCCCCCTCCTTTGCAATTAATTGAGTGGCCATGAGGAGGGGGGTAATTCCGTCCTGGAGGAGGCTGAGAATGAAGAGCGGTCTGTATGTTTTGCAACACTGGAGCAGGATAGAAGAGCTGCAGAGACGAGCTTTTTTTGTTTTGTTGCAGAGATTCTTTAATCTTTTATGTTTTCCCCTGAGATACATGGCCCCATTAAACCTCACCCCATCTTTGAGAAATTCAACACATTAACTGTTCCTTCTGTCTCTATTTTAAAACAATTCCCACAGCCCCCATAAGAAAAGAACATCCCCATCCACCCCCAACACACTTCCAGTGACGGATTTTGCACTAACTATACTCAAAATATGTGTGTGTGTGAATGCGCATGTGTTGCTATAGAATTATACAGAGGTTTTATTTATAGAGATTGTGTTTTCAGCTCTATAGGCTCTCCCGTTGCTTCCTGCTGACCTTCAGGCTCAATTGGCCGAGCACCTTTAAGGATTGAAAGTCTTTCAGATAGCCCTCTCATTCTTGGAAATAGGATGAAGTCGTACACAAGTCCACCAACTGCTCCACCAATGATAGGACCAACCCAGTAGACCTAGAGGAGAAATAATTCGAAGATCATTTATTATTGTATTTTCTAAACATACTACTGTAAACTTTGGCATACAACCAGCTGTGCCACTAAAGCCTTGATGTAACCATGCGTATTGTTGATACGTAGTAACCACTTCCTCATTCACAAGTGGATCATGTGACTGCCGGTGACCAATCTGGATTTCCCAGTGGGCTTGCACACAATCCTGAATGGAATGGTTTCTGTTGGTCACCTGATCAACTGCCATTTGGTGCAATACACAGTGAATAAGAAAGTGGGGACCTGAGTATAGTGCCGCTATGCATTTGCAACCTTTGTGACCTTACAGCTCATGCACATAAATGTGTGTGTGTGTGTGTGTGTGTGTGTGTGTGTGTGTGTGTGTGTGTGTGTGTGTACACTAGAATAAATACACACAGAAGCATGCATCTGTGCATAAGGGTGTATATTAGTGTATTAGTGCACATCCTGGATTGTGCATGCACCTGAGAGAATGTGTGGATGCACACAAAAGGCATACCCAGCGGAGCCCACCTACTGACCTTTGCTCTGCTGCCACTTGTAAGTTGCTGGTTTATTGTCTTCTCCAACCTCTTTGACCTTAATGAATGCTGCCTCTGCTATCTTCTCTTATGACCCAGTTTGAACCTCGACCTTGGCATCTGGAGTTCTTGGCTAACTGCTTTTGGCTTCTGCCTTTTTGTGCACGTATGAACCTGAACTGCTTGTGCCAGACATTGGCTCCTATTCTAGTTTAATTGCAGCCCACCTTGGCTCAAATACTAACACAGGGGTTCCCAACATTATTTTACTAAGTACCACATTTTTTATTAAATCTCGGGTGGTAAGCGTTGTAAGTCACCTAAACCCATAATCAAAATACACAAAACAGCTATTAAAAGTGAATGAATCACACAAAAAAAGTGTTCAGTTTTTTTATTTATGGTGCAAATCACGCTTGAGTGGCAGATGGCAGCAGATCAGGTTGAAGTAGATGCAGGACAAGTCTGCAGCCTTGTCGAGTACTACATAAGAGGACCTCAAGTACCACCTGTTGGGAACCTCTACTTCCTCGGCGCAATAAAAGAGGCAGCCCACTGTTTTAGAATGTGTACACTCACAGCACTGATGGGTTAAATGCTGAGGAGAATATCTTATGTGTGTGCAAACAACAACAACTACAATGGTCATCTATGCCCCATAAAAATCCCCCAAAACTCTGAACTGCCTGCCCAAGACATTGGCCCATATGCTAGCTTAAGAACCTGGTCTTTGATGTTTTAAGTGGTTCCATGCCCAAGACCCTGGCATTTAGTTCTCTCAGGTTTACAACCCGAGATTCTCCCACAGTCCAGTTCATCCTCAGGAGTCTTGATCCTAACCTTAATAGATCCTGGGATCTGGGTAGTCTAATGTGTCTGATGGTTCCTTGCCAATAGATCTTTATGATTTCCTGAACCTAACAGCCCCTTAGCAAATATATTTGATATTACATACCCAAAAGTGGATAGCTGCTCCCTACTTTGTTTGTCTCCTTTTCCCTGCTTTTTTGTATAGGTCCAACTTTTAGGGCTAAATAAAGGTGGTCATAAATAAATAAAATACAGGGGCACTGGTACAGAAATGCGGCTAAATTTCAGTGACAAGCTTTACTCAGCATTTCACCAGAAGGAGTTTTCCTATCTATCCCTGGGGAATTTAAGATTCCCTGGGATCACCGCTAGACTCACCTGCTTAGACATGACATACTGGGACATACACATTGAATTAGGGCTGAAATGCAGAGTATTATATTTTATCATAAATTTATATTCCCATTTCTCTGTTCAATCTCTGCACTTTGACATGTCCCATCTGTACTTTGACAGTCCAGTATAAATAACTCTTGATGTTCATGAGAGCAGCCATGATGGAATTACTGCATAATGCCGAACCATTGTCTTCTATACAGAGCAGAAGGGAGGGGTAGTGCTTTGTCTCATACATCTCAATAGAAGATGGTGCAGCATTATGCAGGAAATGGAGAAGAGACACATGGGACAGGAGTTAGGTGAGCTGCTTGATTGCCATTGGGTTTATAGCCCCTTTAAAGTGGACCAATCACCAGAATTTTGACTATCATGGTGGTTGGTCCCTGCCCCTTGGGCATGCCATTTTGGGATTACCTTTGTGTGAAACCCCCCCAGATTGCCCACTCCACTCACCTTTCCCCCATTCCCACTATGCATGCACTCGTCCAATCAGCTTGTTGTGCCGTGCATACTAATGGACCGCATAAAGCTGTTGTTTTGGGCTGTGGGTCTCGCTTAGGGAACACCAACGGCCACATCCACTGCTCCCCTGTGGAGTGCGGACTTCCATCTGAATGGCTGAGCATGGTAATGCACAGGGATGTGGCTCCAAGCAACAATTGTGATGAGGGACCAAAATAAATGTGAGGGGTTTGCGTACCATCCTGAATTGGGATGCACCTAGTCGGGCAGCCCTGGCGTCTTTTAGATGCCAGGGCAGATGACTGATTTACTTTAACTGAGTTTTTCCCCCCTGGAAAAAATGTGCACCCATGGGGAGGTCTGTCCTCCCATTTATGATGCTAAATAGGTTTGGGTTCATGTGCTTACACAGTCTCTGACCTGTTTCCCCAACATAGAGGCCTGCTGACCTTTTTTCCCTAACATAGAGGCCTGTGGATGGAAATTGTGCACATAAAATTGGCACCCATATTCAACACATTGCTGGAAACAAAAATGTTAGAAATCTTACCCAGTGATTGACAAAATTTCTAGTAAGAACTGCTGGAGCAAATGATCTTGCTGGATTCATGCTGGCACCAGTATAATACAACTAGAGGGGCACAAGAAGAGACCAGGAGTTAACAGAGTATAATATCTGTGTGTGTGTATATTCTGAATGTTTATTTTCTTATGTACTGTATGTTTGTAATTATAGAAGAACATTTGAATTATCAATGCCTGAAATTAGAATTTGAGTGTCAAAAAATAATTAATAATTACCCATTTTTATTTTAACCAGTCTTAAGTCTCAGCTAGTAACTTTTCCTTTTCCCTTTTGTAGGTTGGTAGATCTATACCTTTACAATTGGAATTTGAACAGTTGGTGCCTATTCACAGACTCCAGGCGTAAATAGGCCATGCCCATCCACCGAAGCTAAGGCTGTGATCAGCTGCATGTCAGTCTGGAACGAATGGCATTTTGTGTGTAAAAGTGTGTATGTGGTGCCGGGCTGGCAGGCAGGGAGCAAGTTTATCTGCTTCCTACCTGCCAGTCCTCCATTGCGCTCCTCCTCACTGTCGTGATTGGGGGGGGGATGCCACACACTGCCTGTAATAAGGGATGTCACTCACTGGCTGTAATTAAGGAATCCTGCACACTGCCCTTAATGAGGGATGGCGCACACTGATGGTAATGTGGGATGGCGCACACTGCCTATAATGGGGGATGCCACACACTGCTTGTAATGAGGGATGTCACTTACTGCCTGTAATGATGGATGCCGCACACTGCCTGGACTGGGGGATTCTGCTCACTGTGGGGTGACTGGGGGGATTCTGCACACTCTCTGTAATGGGGGTGATTGGGAGGAGGGTATATTAGCACACCATTTGGTTCATAATATTTTTTCCTTATTTTCTTCCTCTGATCCCTGGTGCATCTTATGGAGTGAAAAATACGGAAAACTAGCTTGCCCCCATTACTTTCAATACTTGCATATATGTGTCTTCAATATATAGAGGCTTCCTTCAGGCCATTATGTTATATTCAACTCAAAACACATTTTAAACTTATTACAAAATAATCTATAAAGTAAAAATTTGTGCTCAACTGTTATGGAACATACATGGTTTGCCAAGCCACCAGAGGAGCTGTACTAGGCGGTCGGCATCCCTCATTTCTCCATTTAATGAATTTTCATTGACATTGGACATTGTCCTTTTGACACCCATCACCTGGTGTAGTTGTCCATGAGTTGTTTCTGACTGACTGTGGACATGCCCTGGCTTTCAAAATATCTTCCAGGTCTGCTCTTCTATGGGTCAGTCCAGAACTTTGTCAACCTCGAGAACAGGGGTTGATCTTCAGTGGTCATCTGTTGCAGGTTGACTATAGACTGTGGAATGTTTTCTATAGCCTTGGAGGGTTTACTGTAAACTGTTGTGGTTATCTTTGCAGCCATTTTCCTTGTCTATGAGCTTTATTGTAAATAATGGACAGGTTTTAGCTTTATCTGTGTCATTCAGCATCTTTTCTCGGAAAAGGTAAAGACTTTAGGGGGTGTCTGTTTGGGACTTACAATTAGTCATTAGAGGCTTCCCCTTTTCAGCCAGATGGCTTTTATTTCTGTTGCAGACTATCCTGGGTTTTGTTCCATGCTCCTAGTGCACCCCCAATTGGGATGCCCCGCTGTGTGAAACCCCCCAGTTCGCAAAGTGAAGCTCACTTCTCCTCGGTCTAATGGCGCATGCATGTGCTCTCCTCCAATCGGATACCTTTGACGTGTTTATATCATTCGGCAAAGGGCTCTCAATGACTCAATGGGGTGTGAAAGCAGCTGAGGATGGAGCACACCCACAGACCGAGGATGCATGGAATGCGGCAGCTCGCGCTCCCCATTGAAAACAATCATACCCGTTTGACAACAGATAACTCTGACTGGACGCAAGTCTGAGCATGGGTCTTTGGAGAGAGGAGAGGTGAGTGATTACCGGTGCCCCGGAGGGAGGTTCGCACAGTGGGGCATCGCAATTTGGGATGACCCAGGGGAAGGATAGTGGCCGGGAGTGTCGGGTTTTGTTCCGCTTTAAACTCAGGTTAGTAGTTTTGGTCACCAAAGCAAAGATGGTCACAGTACTGGTCCCCTTTATCTTTCAAACTGCCTTATTTGAGTTGTATTTAAAGCGGACCTTCACCCGGAATAAGAGCATATCTTATATGTTTCCCACACCCTGTACATACAGATTGCTCACATTAAAAATCATCCTACCTGCATTTACTGCATGTTATAAGCCTTTAAACATCCAAAATGGCGCTCATGGGGCTTCAGGCAGCCTGCAAACAGTAAGTGTGTCTGACTGGGTTGCTCTGCATTCTGGGACTGCTGTCCTTTCCCTGACCCCAGCTTGGCTCTGTCTGTACAAAGCACAGCTATAACCCCACCCCTTGTACTTTATCCCACTCTCCTCTCCTTAGTATGTGTGATGCTTCTGAGTCAAGATGGCAGCGCCCGTACTCTAGAGTCCTGAACAGAGTTACAGCCAGGTGGGGGAAAGAATAATAAGTAAGTGACTAAAAACTTAAAATATATTAATTTTAGATGCTGGGGAATAGTTTTTTAAGGATTTGGGCTTTTCATGAAATCATGCTGAAGGTCTGGTTTAACATTTTAGTGTATCATTGAAAAGCATGCAAACTTCTAAGTTTAGCTTCTAACTCACCCGTCCAGGAATCCGTCCCCTCTACTGTCGTATTTCTGCACCCAGGAGGTGTATGCATCCCACAATCCTCCCGGGTGCTTGACTTAAATCATGCGCCTGAGCAGTGGCCAATTGATTTTCATTCAGACAGTAGACAGGAGCGTGGTATTTGAAAGCTGCAGACTGGCAATTGGCTCATTTAGCATGGATTCAACGGTACATGAACCTGTAAGCCCCGAGGAAGAGAAGCAGCACGGGTGTCAGTTGATCCGACCCTGCGCCGGGAAGGTGAGCGCCTGGGGCTTTTTTTTTATTTTGCAACTTTTGGTCCGTTTTAAGTAACTATAGTATGAAAAGTATTTATGGTGATTACACTTAAATCTTCTTTACTTCTCTCTGTGTCATTCTCCTGGATATTTTTCTGAAAGAGCTTCCATAAAAAAGCAAAGCAGCATCTGAGGGGCAGTTGACTCTATGAGGTTGATTTAAAGCCAGGTGAGAATTCTCACTCCTTTTTTAGGAGAGAAAACTGCCATTCATTTTCATTGTCTACCGTCATGAATTCTCACCTGGCTCTGAATTGACCCCTATGTTGTTTAATTAAAAGTGCATTCTGCCATTTGGAGTGCAGGTTCAAATGAAGGACAGGCACGTGCCACCGTTTAAGATCCTTATGATGTCATTTACATAGTAAATACTGCTGGTCAGGGTATTTTGATTCAATGAGTTGAAAAAAATTCTCAGTATAGTAAAAAATTCACTTTATGAGAAAAAGGCCTGAGAATTTCTCTGCTAGCTAGGAAAGCAATGACAGTCAATGGTACTTGTTTCTGTTAAGAGAACTGGAGAACTTTTTTACGCTGTAGTAAAAAGTGCCATTGACTTTCATTGTCTTTTATCTGGTGATTCAGTAACAGTGAATTGCTCAGGCTTTCTTCTCATAAAGTGATTTTTTACTACCATGAGTATTTTTTTTCAACTCTTATTGAATCGAGACTTTTGTGAATGTGTTTATTGATATTACTTACCCCAAAGAAGTGTCCCAAGGTGAGAGAAAATCCAATAGCCAAGGACACAGAGCCCAGGCGTCCATTCCTTCTTTCATCGTAGGTAGCAAAGATACAGAGCACGAATTGAAGAGTCAGGAAAATCTCCACAGTTGTTGCCTGACCAAGGCTCACACCAGGATGAAGCTTTGAAAAGTGCAATAAGAAGAAGAATGTATAAGCATCTAAATTGTCTTCACTTACTCAACAAGACACAAACTTGCTTATATGGGGACTATTACGCTAACGTTAAAGGTATCTATGTCCTAAAATAATGAGCTTTAGTAACTTTACTTATAAGAGACTCGATCAAGAGCGGTTGATCTTCTGCTCTCTTCAAGGAGCCGGCTTGCTTGGACTGGAGTCCATGGGGAAAACACTCTGAGAGCCTGAATAAAGAGGGTGCCATTTCAGGAGGTAGCTGCTCTTTTTTAAGTGAGTATTGCTTTTTTTTGCCCACATATGCACTTTAAAGCCAAATAGGCTTAGAACCACTACAATGTTCTTTTTGTTGACTGTGGCACCTATGAGTAGGTTTGGCCTCAATTCAGTGACCAAGCAGAAACCCTAAACAGTAACGCAAATGGCTTCCCTGCAATGGAGGGATTAAGGACCAACATTTTGTGTAGGTCACCACTTTTCAATCCTAATGACATCTACCAATTTTCATTTCTGTTAAATTAATTGGACTAAAACCCCGGTCATGGATAGCAAGAGAACACTACATTTGTATTAAGGATTTGAATAAATTGTCTGGAGTTAACCTACTTTGGTACATAGATACTTTGGTACTCAATAATAGAATGCATTCACAAAAACAGCAACAATCAAATGTCTCAAGTGCAATCAAAAGTAGCGAGTCAGAAATATATTATATGCTATAACCAAGTTCTAGTTGGTACATTTTAAAGTGCAGTAGTATTCATGTTCACCTTTGCTGGCAAGTTTATATTAGGTGGTAGAAAAATGACAAATTGGTGACTGGGGCAGTAAAAAAAAGGTCTGGATTCTGATCTTACTTGGAAACCTTCATCCTGTTTTCTACATACATTTGCAGTTTGAAACAAAAAAGCTCTCCAAGGGAGCATGTTCTGCTTATTTATTGGCAGACCAAAATTTGTAAATGGAAAATCAAAAGTTGGGTTTGATATATGCTTCCAACTTGCATAAAAAATTTCAAAAAGGTACACATTTTGCAAGACCTGGTAAAGTTGACACAATGCACACATACAATACAACATCACAAACAATGCTGCTATCAATTTGTAATATTTACCGTGTTAAGGGCCAAGTTGCCACGGACTGCTGCAGGAGTGACACCATACAGAACAGCTGCTCCGGCAAGAGCTCCCAGCAGTTGTGCTGCAATGTAGAAAATGGCACGAAACAGGGACATCTGAGAGCCGATGAGGAAGGCAAAAGTGACTGCTGGGTTTATATGAGCACCGCTAACATGGCCAATAGATTGGACCATAGTGGCCATTGCAAAACCAAACGATAATGCAATAAGTAATATATTAGCTGGGCCAGCTGCCCATTTCAGAGATACTCCTAATCCAAAAAAAACATAGAACATAGTACCAAAAAATTCAGCAAATACCGCTCTCCAAAAGGAGAAGGAGCGGAATTCCCACATGATTGCAGATTTCGTGTGAAAATAGGGGAACGAGAGCAAGAGATAAACAAAAATATAAAATGGGTGGGAGATGCCCCAGTATACTTTGTCAACCCCCAATACTAGAGGGTAGCTTAAATGAAATATTCCAAGTCTGAAATAAAACTAGTTGATAGCAAAAAGATAAAACTAACAAATAAAAATGAAACAGACCTAAAAACTGCACAGGCAGAGAAACTGCTCCAGGCTGCCAACTGTTGTGGACACGTCCCCCCCAACCTGTTTATAGAGCGGCGGGGGGATTTATAAGGGGCAGAGGTTGTGACACTCTTAATCCCCCTATACAGAAACACACCACTCCCTAACGGGAGGGGCAGCATCAGGCCAGGACTTTTCTGTTATATACTGTCTCCTCCTCTAGGTAGTTCACAATATAAGACCTCACCTCAGTGTTTTAATCAGATGTCAGTCTAAACTTGCTGCCCACTAGTACTGTGTGTGATTCTCATTCCACAAATTAAATGTAATAATTCTAAAACAGGACTTGCCAGTGTTTGAAAATGATTATAAGCTGGAAATAAACAGTGGTGTATGAAAGGATTCAAATGTCATTTTGAAAATCATAGAAATGGTAAAGAGAGACACACAATGTACTGCCAAAATGGCATCATGCCCAAGTCACATTGTTTTATTATTTAATATTACATTTTATATAGCTACATTACATATATGCTGCTACTTTTTACATTGTGATACAACAGTTGTACACAGGTTTATTGTTTGTGTAGATCACTTTATATATGGCAGACAGGTATTGTTAACTATAGACTGTTTGTTCACTAGTTCGCTAGTTAACACTGAGGCATAGAGTATTCAGTAAATGTTTCTTCACAGCTGTGTTAAATTTTACATTTTTTGTATTTACATATCTCTCTCTCTCTTTCTCTCTCTAAATATATATACTGTTTATAGCACTGTCTATTATTACCAACACTAATTTTGTTCTGACAGGATCTTACTGACTCGTCCCTGTCAGTCTACCAGATAATGCTATGTGTGGTCTAAATTGTTTGCTAAGCACTGCAGGGGCATCATGTATAACAAAAGCACTTGCTGTGTGTGAGGTTTCATTCAATGCAGATCCCTTTCAGTGTCTGTGTACTTGCACAGTCAGCACTTTCAAGATCCCCCCCAAAAAAATAGCAATACCTAAAATGTTTATTCGGTATTTCTCGTTTTTGTATAATGGTTTACACAAACTAGTAAATTTTTTTAAGAAATATTCTAAAAAAAAATAAAAAATAACATGTATGTAAAAAGTCTTAATAATATGATAGCACTGTTTCTCATCCTGCAGTACACAGACCACAGGGGGTGAGCAGAGATGATTGGGATAAAGGTCTGACAGGTCTGGTATATTTTATCGGCAGTTAGGCTAGGTTCACACCTGTTCGGATGCATTTGCATGAAGTGCTTCACATTTTTTTGGCTTGCAATCAAAAAACCATGCGTTTGTGGCTAAAAATACCATTTTGTGATTACTCACCTGTAAAATGGGTATTATAAGTATGTCACACACCCCGCTTCCACTATTCATGACATATGTCCAGTAGAGGGCGAACTTCTGCAGAGGTGACAGGGAAAAAAGAAGCCATAAATACCTGGGACCTCCCACACATTCCCCAGTATAGGAAAGCAGTAAGGGGACCAGGAAGAGTCAAATACAAAAAAATTAACAATAAAAAGATCCAGAATACAATAAGGGCGGGATGAAGCGGGGTGTGTGACATACTTATAATACCCATTTTACAGGTGAGTAATCACAAAATGGTATTATTCCAAGTATGTCACACACCCCGCTTCCACTATTCATGACATATGGGACATCCAATAGCAGTGTCCAACATGGGTGGGGATCCAAAAAAGGCAATAATGCACAAATTTAAACCACTGCAGCTTGCAGAACCTTGCCGCCAAAAAACAGCATCTGCTGAGGCCCGGACATCAACCTTATAAACTTGGAAAAAGTATGAACAGAAGACCAAGTAGCAGCCTTACAAACTTGTTCAACAGAGGCCTGGTGCTGGAAAGCCCAGGAAGCCCCAACAGCACGAGTAGAATGAGCAGTCAACTGAAAAGGGGGAACCCTCCCCTTGGCAGTATAGGCCCCAACAATGGACTGACATATCCATTTACTAATGGTAGACTTGGCAGGCACCAAACCTTTCCGGGGCCCGGAGGGCACTACGAACAAGGCGTCCGTCTTACGAAAGGAAGAAGTAGCCACCAAATAGTACTTTTTGGTACTATTTAATAGAACCACATCCAAAGAATGCAGGACCCTCTCCTTTTCATTGCTAGGCTTAGGACACAAGGAAGGGAGAACCACATCCTGATTGAGATGGAAGGTAGAAACCACCTTAGGAAGGAAATCTGGCTTAAAACGAAAAACCACCTTGTCCTGGTGTCTCTCAAAGTAAGGGGCTTGAATGGAAAGAGCCGCCAACTCAGAGACACGTCAAACAGAGGTAATAGCCACCAAAAAGGCAATCTTTTGTGTAAGCATGGAAAGTGCAACATCCTGCACCGGCTCAAAAGGAGGCCCCTGGAGGGCCAACAGAACCAAATTCAAATCCCAAACGGGCAACAAAGGCTTTCGAGGGGCCGCACATGAGTGACCCCCTGGAAAAAAGTTTTAACCAAAGGATGAAGAGCAAAGGACCTTTAAAAGAAGACCGCCAGGGCAGAGACCTGCCCTTTCAAGGTACTAAGCTGGAACCCTAGGTCCAGACCGTGTTGAAGAAAATCCAAAATCCTAGGGATCGAAAACACCCTGCAAGGCAAGGCCCTAGCCTCACACCAATCAATATAGGACCTCCAAGTCCTGTAGTAGATGTTAGAGGAAGATCTCTTCCTAGCCCTAACAAGTGTCTGAATCACAGCATCAGACAAACCTTCTTCTCTTAAGAAGTGTTTGTAAATTGGGGTAACAAAGTTGTGATCAGATCCAGAAACAGGGGCAACCTGTACTGATCTACCGCCAGCCGTACGACGTCTGCGAACCAAACCTGTCTTGGCCACCTTGGGGCCACCAGAATTGCTGGCGCACCCTCTTGAGCCAGCTTGCGCACCACCTTGCCCACCATGGAGAAGGGGGAAACAGGTACAGAAAACCCAGATCCCTCCAGGCAAAGGACATGGCGTCCACTGCCAGGGCCAGAGGATCCTGAGACAGAGTCACAAATGCAGGAAACTTGTGATTGTGACGTAAGGCAAAGAGATCCACCTCCGGAATCCCCCACTTGTGACAAAGAGACCGGAATACTGTGTGGTCGAGAGACCATTCCCCTCGGCGAGAGAATCCCCTGCTCAGGGAGTCCGCCTCCGTGTTCTCCACACCCGGAATGTACACCGCTGAAATGCATGGGACATTGCTCTCCGCCCATGCAAGAATCAGAGAAACTTCCCTGAGAGCACTCCTGCTGCGAGTCCCTCCTTGGTGATTGATTTAAGCGACCGCAGTCCGATTGTCTGATCGAACCTGAACCGGTAGCCCCTGGAGGTGATGCGTCAAGCGTGACAGCACCAACCAAATAGTTCTCAGCTCCAAGACATTGATGGGGGTGTGGGCTTCCCGAGGACCCCACAGCCCCTGGAACTGATGGTTCTTCCAGAAACCCCCCCCAGCCCAACAGGCTGGCATCCGTGGTGACCGTCTCCCAACAAGGGGTCAGAAAAGACCTGCCCCTCAGAAGATCCTTGGTTCCAGCCACCACTGAAGAGATTGCCGAACCAGGGGAGACATCAGAAATGACTGATCCAATGACAGCGGACATCTGTCCCAAGCCAACAGTAAATGGAGCTGAAGCGACCTCATGTGGAACTGAGCAAAGGGAACTGCCTCGAAGGAAGCCACCATCAATCCCACCAGTCTCATCCCTAGCCAGATAGACGGGCGAGGGTTGGACAGGAGAAGACATATCAGATCTTGAACCATCTGCACCTTTGACTGAGGTAGGAACACCCTGGTCTGAACGGTATCCAGATTCATGCCCAGAAACGAAATCCCCCTTGACTGGGATAGAGAAGACTTGGGATGGTTGATCACCCAGCCGAACCTCTCCAGCGTCGTCACCATCGTCCTGGTGTCAAGCTCCGCCTGACTGACAGAGGATTCCGTAATGAGGATGTCGTCCAGATACGGCACAATGCAAATGCCCTGGGCTCTGAGGAGGGCCATTATGCCCGCCAGCACCTTGGTGAACACCCTTGGTGCCGAGGTCAGCCCGAAAGGGAGGGCAACAAACTGAAAATGCTGATCTCCCACCACAAACCTGAGAAATCTCTGGTGTGCTGGGAAGATAGGTACATGAAGGTAAGCATCCTTGTTGTCTATGGACGTCATGAAGTCCCCCTGACGAAGAGAAAGGATGGCTGAGAGCAAAGTCTCCATGCGGAACTTGGTTCGAATGAACCTGTTGAAAAGCTTCAGATCCAGAATGGGTCTTATGGATCCATCCTTTTTGGGAACCATGAAGAGGTTGGAATAATAGCCCCTGCCTCTCTCCGAGAAAGGCACCGGGCATATGACCTCCATGTCCAGAAGATTTTTTTACTGCCTACAGGAGCCTCTGCGCAGCCCCGGGATCCGAGGGCACCCGAGATCTGAGGAATCTGTGAGGAGGCCGGTACTCGAACTCCAGTTTGTACCCGGAAGAGACCACTTCCAAGATCCATTTGTCTGTGACCTCCCGGGCCCAAACCTGGAAGAAGTGTTGCAGCCATCCCCCCACCCGCAAGGGTGAGGGCGCCCCCTCATTGCTGAGCTGGCCTGGCAGCGGGCTTGGGCCAGGACAAGCACGTCCTCTGCCTCTGTTCCAGGAATCACCTCTGAAGGTAGAGTAGGCAAAACCTCTGCCTGCTCTGGCACCACGAAAGAAAGGATTAAAGGAGCCTGCCCCCAAAAGGAGCGACACTGCTTCTTACGTTGTGGTAACTTTTCCCTTTTGCCACCGAATCCAACTTATCTCCAAACAGCCGCATACTCAGGAAGGGTAGCCCTGTAAGTGATTTCTTAGCCGCAATGTCAGCCGCCCATTGGCGCAACCAGACCGATCGGCGAATAGCCACTAGCAACGCCGAGGTTCTACTACACATGCATATTGTGTCATCCAAGGCGGATAAAACAAAAGACATGAACAATTCACACCACTTAAGGGCTGTGAATTCATCACTGGCCGGGTTAAGCTGGGGACCACTCAACAGGTCCCTAACCACAGACCTGGTAGCCACAGCCATGAGGCAGACGCACAAACAGGCCGCAAGGCTGAACCCACACTAGCGAAGGCATGGCAGGCCATTTGGTCAATGCGCTTGTCTTCACCATCTTTAAGAGTGGTGGCGTCTGGAGAATGTACAACAGAGGTGTTGGGCAATCCCAGAACAGGCGCATCGACCTCGGGAGGGGACGACCAGCGCTTCACCGCGTCCACCGGAAAGGGATACTTCCTATTCCATCCCTGAGGAACACTGGGGAGCCGGCTAGGTCTCTCCCATTCCTTAAGAATCATGCTTTCAAAATGATTCTGATTTGGGAACTCCAAACGAGGCTTAGAGGTCCCAAAAAATTCCCCTTTCCGCGGAGGAGACTCCGCCGGAGGAGAAATTGCCAGCACCTCAAATAAATGGGCCAGGATCTTGGGGTTATCCACGGCATCCCCATGCCCCTGCCCAGCATCAGCATCCAAAAACTGCTGATCCTCAGAGCCATCAGATTCCGTAAACAGTTCCCCTTCCTCAAGCGGGGAATAATCAGACCTGTCAAGGGAATCATAATCATCAAGAACCGGCGCGGCCGGTGACAGATGCCTTCTCTTAGCCGGGGCCTTCCTGGCTGCAGAGCTAGAAATCAATTTCTCGATGTTGGCCAAACTAGCACATACATCAGACTGCGTTTCCCCACTAATGACAGTGTCACTTGGGGTACGCATAAGGCAGGGTGGGGTAGGTGATGAGGCCCGGCGGCACTGACCCAGACGCCAGGGCCCCCTACTGCCACGTTATGGCCTGCTGAACACATGGTATGCAAACCAGCACATTATCCCCCGCAAGGGATACCCCACAACCCACACACTGCCGGGATTGCCCCGAAGGGAGCTGGAGCCCAGTATCCTGGGGAGCCTCCATATGGTGATTTTTATCGTAGTCTCAATGACCAGAGGGAATTACGCTAGAAAGCTACCCGGTATGCCCCTTAAGTCCGTTAGTGGGAGGATTTGCAGTGCCCCTATTTTTTGGCCAAGGGACCCCAGGACACAATAAAAAAAGGGGTGCCCCGTAAGTAAGGTACACCATAGACAAGCACTCATACATGCAGAAATGTACAAAGAGCGTGGCAACACATATAAAATAAATATATATATATATATATAACATTGTATATAATATTGTATATATTAATAACGTATATAATAATAATGTATGCGCAAGTAGTACAATAAGACTAATGGCCGCCACCGCGCTGGATAAGGCGCATAAGTCAAACAATAATGCAAAACAAGAAAAGCCCCGCAGGGCACTCACAACAAGGCAAAATGGCGATCTCTAGCCTGAGCAGAGGGCAGAAGAGGAAGAAGAAGAAGAAGGGCAGCCACGGATCGCGCGCCGCACCTGGCCCCGCCCCCTCCCCATCCTCACCCAGCAAGCGGATTCCCAGCCATTGACTGTGCGCCAGAGAGAGTGGGCCGGGCAGCCGCTAGCGCGCCGAGTGCCCAGCCACGCCCCCTCTCCTCACGGAAAGGAGGGGGAGAAGCTCACCCCAAGGAATGTGGAGCTGGACAGGGTGGGCGGCTCCCAATACGGCCGCCGCATGTACCAACGTACAGAAAACATCACACACACGCATACACAAGGGAAGGATCAAAGGAAGTTAAACACAAGGGAGAAGGCACAGCCCCCCCCATTGCGAATAAAGGGAGTAAAGTAAGGGGGGAGGGATCCCCAACTACGGTAGTAGAACAGGGGAAAACGGACAGAGCATCCCAAACCAGGGTCACCAATCTGGTAGCCGCCTACCCCTTGTAATGGGGTCTCACGGAGGAGCATGGCTCCTATCAGTACACCCGTTAAGGTGAATCCTACCCTCACCTGGACCTACAGCCAAGGCTGGGAGGCATTAGGGGACTTAAGCATAACTAGGTCCGGGCAGAAATAGGGATAAAATTGGCCGGGTGTGAACCCAGCTTACCTGCAAGGAGGAGACGTCATCTTCTGACTTGCTCACCGTCTGCAGAGACGATTACTGGGGAATGTGTGGGAGGTCCCAGGTATTTATGGACCGGGAGGGGCTTCTTTTTTTCCAGTCATCTCTGCAGAGGTTCGCCCTCTACTGGACATAACCCATATGTCATGAATAGTGGAAGCGGGGTGTGTGACATACTTGGAATAAACATGGATTGAAAATTGTGTTGCACGTATGCCTTTGTGTTTGCGCCTGAGTAAATTTAAAAAGAAAAAAAATATATGTTTCCTATGCCCTGCCTTCTGTCTATTGAATCCCATTAAAATCTATGGTGCCGCAAACACAAGACGCATGCAGTATCGCACAAAATATGAACATGCGTTTGTGTCTCCATAGACTTCAATGGGATGCTGTTGCATAGACTTCATTTGCCTTGCCTCAATGGAGAGGTGTGAATGGGATGAAAGAGAAGCTATTGTACCGCTGTGAATGAGCTCTGTGATGCTCCATCTGCCAAAATATGTGTTCCATGCCTAAAATAAAAGCCCAGATTGTGTGATAAATATCAATTATTCTAAGTATGCATTAAACCCTGCTCCAGAATAATTCATTACGTCTGGGTTATAGTCCACAAGAGGGCGCTTTACTGCAGAGATGGCAAAAAAGAGGCCCCTCCCGGCCCATATATACCCGGGACCTCCCACTCATTCCCCAGTTTAGTCTCTGCAGTCGGCGTCGACGGTCAAGATGATGGCTCTCTCTCTCCTTGCAGGTAAGCCGGGCTGCACAGCCCCCGGCACTATTCTTTGTGTGTCACACACACCCCGCTTTCTGTAGTAATAACGATCGGGTAAACCATCTCCAGATGTCGTTGCAGAGAGAGAGATCTTGAAACTGGCCCCTCCCAGTCTATATATACCTGGGACCTCCCACTTAATCCCCAGTGTTCTCTCTCTGCAAGATGCGTCAAGACAGAAGAAAGAGGTCTCCTGCTTGCACCCCGGCACCCCCCCTGGTCTATTTCTGCCCAGTTCTTTTTTTACTAATATTTGGTAACTATCGGAAGCCTCCCAGCTTCGGCTGCTGACTGGGTAAGGGTGGCCGGCACCTGGTGGTGCCTAGGAGCTTATCTCCTCCACTAGTCCCCATTATTGGGGCAGAGTGGTTATCCGGTTGGTGACCTGGATTTTGGGATGCCCCGTCTTGTTGTCCCCATATCTCTCCTCTCCTTCTCATGGCCTCCCCTTTTTTGGTGGGGAAGTCCTTTAGGGGGGAGGGGGGGGAGGTGAGGGGTCTTTTCTAGTATATTCTGAGGTAATTTCTTTTTTATTTGTACTTATTCAGTGGAGCGTCGGTGCGCGCGTGTCTGTGTGTGTGTGTCCTTTATTATGAGTGTGTTTGTCTGTGTGCGGCGTTTCTTTCTGGCGGGGTCAGCAGACCGGGTCCGGTTTTGGCATAAATGAATGGCGCTGTCGCCATTTTTTACCTCTCTGAGGTAATCCTTGTTTTAGGGGCGCGGCCGCGCTCGACGCGGCCTGTGCTGTGCAGTGATTGGCGGGCGGGGTCAGAGCGCTTCGCGCGCGCTCTCTGGCCTGCCCGTCTTCTCTCAGCTGTGGGATCGCTCGCACCGGCCTCTGAGGTGATTTCTGTGTCCTGGTCCCGCTGCCTCTTTCAACTGCGGCTGTTTAAAAAGGTTTTTTTCTATAGCTTACTCTCTTTGTATTACTTTCAATGAGTGCTTATTCCCTTTAGAGGACTTTATGCTGTGGTCCATATAAGTATAGATTGGAGGTTTTGGTTGTCAGTTATAACAAGCCATGGCGGCTTTCTTTTTTATTAAGCATTATATCTCATGCTTGATTTTTTAGTTAGGCTCAGCATGCTTAAAATGTATGGGACCATATTTATTTTAAGTCATATATATATATATATATATATATATATATATATATATATATTTAGTATTTTCATTGGATAATATTGTTTTTTCTCTATGTGTGCATGTGCGGTTTATTCATGAATTTTTACATTGTTTTTTTCTGTCTTCCAGATTTGGGATACCCCTGCTGCATGGATCTCCCAGTCTGATATACCTGGCTAGTCTTATTTTGGGTTACAAAAAATCCTCCCACTCCCAGGACTTTAATTAATAAATAAGGGGCATCCCGGGTAGCTTATAGCATAAATCCCTGGGCTCTGCGAATTCCAAAAAAGTTTCACCGAATGGAGGCTTCCAATGATACCGGAAATGGCTCTTCGGGGCAATCTAGGCAGTGCGGGGGATGTGGGGTTCCTCTCCCAGGGGATGATGTCATTTTGTGCGTTCCTTGCGCACAGCAGAATATTGCGCGCCAGTCTGGTACTCCGGCTCCTGGCTCTTCGCAACCTCAGTCGTCCCCTGCCCCTCCACTTTTATTCCAGACCCAGGGTGACGTTGTCACAGCTGGGGATTCGCAATCTGAGTTGTGCGCTTGAGTGGCCACTCTCGAGAAGTTGTTGTCTGCACAGGTAGCTCATAAGGCTACGGCTAAAAGGAAACACATTGATTCTCCTTCTCTGACTCCTGCCTTGGAGGCAGCGGAGGTGTTAGACTGGTCAGATTGTCCTTTGCCTGAAGAAGGGGACATTTTGGAAGATTTGGATGATATTGATGCTCCCCTGTTGTCTGATACTTCGGCAGATTTGACTACTGGGGTGTCTTGTGATACTCCTTCTATCCTTTCCAAGGTTCTTGAAATTTTGTCTCTGGATCCACCTGCGGCGGTCCCTCCGCCTAAGGGTGAGCTATTTGAGATGCCTAAGCCGTGTTTAGCATTCCCTGGTCAGCTACATTTTGAACAGCCGACCCGACTTGTTGGCTCCCCGGCTAATTGGGACAGGAGGTATCCCTTTTTGGAGGAATTGGTCAAACTTTGGACGGTACCCCCAGACGTTGATGCACCGGTTTTGGGGCCTTTTTTTAGTGTATTCTCAATACTTTTGGGTGAAATATGTGCAAAAAAATGAAAAAAACCTATTGTTTACAATTCGTTTACAATTTTTTTTTTGTAATAAAAAATGTAAGTTTGTTAATAAAATATTATTGCGTGTGAAAGCCCTATTTCTCCCGGTTACAATGGTACCACATATTCATAGGTATACCCCCTTTCCTGAAACAGCAGTTTAGGAGATTTCAGATAGAATACAACTATGCAATATGATTGCATAGTTGTAAGGGGTAAATAAAAAAAAAAATGACATAGGGTTCCCCCTCCCGGGGGGGGGGGGGGGGGGGGGGACCTCATTTCTTTTTTGGAATTCTAAGGGTTAAAAACCCTTAAAATCCCCCCAAAAAATGACATAGGGTCCCCCTTACCCAGCATTACTGACCCGGACCAGCTATGGGGGCTTGTAGAACAGGGCGCAGGGGCCAGCGTTGGTGGCCCCTGGCCCTGCAGGCTACTAGCCCACATAGCCACGTGGTCCGGGCCCTTCTGCCCCCCCTGGCCGTTGGGGAGGCAGGTAATGGGGGGCTTGGGGTTATGGCAAGTCACCCGCTTGCCGCAGGTGACATGCCATACCCAGAGCCTTGTGAACTGGTATAAGGGGTCTCATGGACCCCTTACCAGTTCACAAAGGGTTAAGTTAAAAAAAAGACACCAGACAAATATTTTATTATTCTTTTTTTGACTTATACTTACCTCTCATCCAGTGTCCCACGCTGCTGCAGATGACAGTTGTCAGTAGTGATCGGAGCAGGGAGGGTGGGAGGCAGTGAGATCAGGGCCTCCCTGCCTGCCACCCTCCCTGCACCGATCGCTGCTGACAACTGACAGATCGGAGCCCGGGTGCCGGTAACCCGAGGAGCGGGATGATATCGTCAAGTGGGCGGGGCTAGGGGCAGGGCCAGCGCCGGCCGAAGAGGATGGTGAGGGCCCGTTTCTGGGCCCTCACAAGCAGCGTGGAAAGCCCAGGGGGGGGATCGGAGCCCCCCCTGGTGAAGAGAAGACCCGGGGAGAGCCATCGCGCTGCGAGGTGAGTAAATGTCATTTACTGTTTGTTTTTTTTTACAGATGTCGGCGCCGGCGGGGGGGGGGTGGCTATTCCTGGCCCCTCCTGAAGATCAGAGGCCTGGAGGCGGAAATCTAACAGCGGGTTCTTGTACAGAATCGCTGGCCCTTTCAAATGAGGGGTCTGTATGTTTTTTACTTTTTTTTTTATGGGCCTCTAAAGTCAGCTACGTGACTCTCACGTAGCTGGCACTTAACGGTTGGAGAGGCAGCTACGTGAGAGTCACGTAGCTGGCACTAGAAGGGTTAAAGCCTTGATCAAAAATTTGTACACGGATCTTGATCCGGAATGTGAGGAGTTTACCTCTCTTCAATTGTGTGAGTCTTTTGCTTCTTTTGTTCTGGCCGCCCAGGATGATGCTATGGCCATGTGTGGCAGAACATCTGCTCTTTTGGTTGCTATTCGGCGGTCAGTGTGGCTCCGTCAATGGACGGCGGACGTTGGTGCTAAAAGATCACTTACAGCTCTTCCTTTTCTGGGTTTACGCTTGTTTGGTGACAAGTTGGATTCAGTCACCAAGGGAGGCAAGTTGCCTCAGCGCAGGAAGCCGCGGCGTCTTTTTCGAGGAACCTCTTCTTTCAATCCTTCCTTTCGGGGTGCCAGGGCAGGCAGAGGGGCCTCCCTTCCCGCTACCAGGGGCACGGGCTGGAACCGGGGGCGAGGCCGCGGCCGTTCCGGTCATTCGTGGGGCTCTAAGCCTAAGTCCACGCCCAAGCCTGCTCAGCAATGAGGGGGTGCCCTCACCCGTGAGGGTGGGGGGACGGTTGCGACACTTCTCCCAGACTTGGGTCCAGGCGGTCCCGGACAGATGGATTCGGGAGGTGGTGTCGTCCGGTTACAAACTGGAGTTCCAGTCCCGTCCTCCCTCAAGATTTCTCAAATCCCGAATACCTACCGATCCTTTGGTCGCCCAAGAACTCCGAGTGTCGGTAGGGAATCTTCTAGATATGGCGGTCATCCTTCCGGTGCCAACCTTGGAATTGGGTCTCGGTTTCTATTCCAATCTTTTCACGGTGCCCAAGAGGGATGGATCGGTGCGCCCTATCCTGGATCTGAAGTTCCTCAACAGGTTCATTCGTCCACGGAAGTTTCGCATGGAAGCTCTGCGCTCGGCCATCCCTTCTCTTCGGCAGGGGGACTTCATGACGTCCATAGACATAAAGGATGCTTATCTGCATGTTCCCGTCTGCCCGGTCCATCAGCATTTTCTGCGCTTCGTGGTAGAGGATCGGCATTTTCAATTTGTGGCTCTTCCGTTTGGTCTTACCTCGGCGCCAAGAGTGTTCACCAAGGTTCTAGCAGGGGTGATGGCCATTCTCAGAACTCAAGGCATTCGAATTTTGCCTTACCTGGACGACCTTCTCATCATGGCTCCTTCCTTCAATCAAGCGGAGAAGGACACCAGCATGGTGGTTTCTACGCTGGAAAGCTTTGGTTGGGTAATCAACTATCCCAAGTCCTCCCTGACTCCGGCCAGGGTGGCGTCCTTCTTGGGGATGACAATAGACTCTTGTCAGCACAGTGTTTTTCTACCTCAGTCGAAGATACGTTTGATTCAGGATTTGGTTCAGCTTCTTCTCTCCAATCCTCAACCGTCCATCCGTCTGGGGATGAGGCTGGTGGGGTTGATGGTAGCCTCCTTCGAGGCAGTTCCATTTGCTCAGTTTCACACTCGGACGCTTCAGATGCATCTGTTGGCGTCTTGGGACCGTTGTCCACTTTCATTGGACCAACCCTTCCAGTTGTCCTCCCGGGTCCGGCAGTCTCTTCGGTGGTAGTTGGTTTCGAACAATCTCCTGAAGGGCAAGTCCTTTCTGACTCATCTATGGGAGACTGTCACCACGGACGCCAGCCTTTTGGGCTGGGGGGGATTCTGGAAGGATCTTCAGTTCCAGGGGCAGTGGGGTCCTCGAGAGGCTCACTTGCCCATCAATGTTCTGGAGCTGGGAGCTATCCGTCTGGTTCTTTCTCTTCTGACTCACCATGTCCGGGGCCTTCCGGTTCAGGTGCGTTCAGACAACAGGACGGCGGTTGCCTACATCAATCATCAGGGAGGGACTCGCAGTCTGGGAGCTCTCGGAGAGGTTTCCCTGATTCTGACCTGGGCGGAGGCTCATGTTCTTGCCTGTCGGCAATTTACATTCCAGAGGTGGAGAACACGGAAGCGGACCTTCTAAGCAGATGCTCCTCCCATCTGGGGGAATGGTCTCTCCATCCTCAGGTTTTTCAGGCTCTGTGTCTTCGGTGGGGAACATCGGAGGTGGACCTGTTTGCCTCTCGTCACAATTACAAACTTCTGACTTTTGTATCAATGTCTCAGGATCCTCTGGCTCTGGCGGTGGATGCCATGTCTCTGAGCTGGGGGAAACTGGGGTTCCTGTATCTGTTCCCTCCGATTCCCTTGCTAGGAAGAGTGTTAAGAAGGTTGATTCTGGAAAAGGTCCCCGCCATTCTCGTGGCTCCAAGGTGGCCAAGAAGAATGTGGTTCGCGGACGTCGTTCGGATGGCAGTGGATCAGTTCTAGCTTCCTCTGCGGCCGGATCTTCTCACTCAGGGTCGGCTGCGTTACCCCAATTTACCAACGCTGGCTTTGACGGCTTGGCTGCTGAAACCTCCATCTTAAAGGAGGAGGGTCTTTCTGATTCAGTTATTAAGACTCTTATCTGTGCTCGAAAGAGGTTTTCCTCTGCTATCTATTATAGAACCTGGCATTCTTACATCGATTGGTGTGAGGCTAGATCTTTGCCCTGCAGAGTCTTTTCTGTTTCCAGAATTCTGGATTTTCTTCAATCTGGACTGGATGCTGGTCTCCAGCTTAGTACCTTAAAGGGGCAGGTTTCTGCCTTGTCTATTTTCTTTCAGAAGGCTTTTGCGCTTCATCCGTTGGTCAAGACTTTTTTCCAGGGGGTTACGCATCTGCGGCCTCCTAGGTAGGCGTTGCTACCTGTTTGGGATCTGAATTTGGTTTTGTCTGCTCT
The DNA here is from genome assembly GCA_027917425.1 of Gastrophryne carolinensis. Taxonomy (NCBI): domain Eukaryota; kingdom Metazoa; phylum Chordata; class Amphibia; order Anura; family Microhylidae; genus Gastrophryne; species Gastrophryne carolinensis. Next base: position 165,264,333 of record CM051236.1, read on the forward strand.
TCAGGCTCCTCCTTTTGAGCCTTTGTCAGATATTGCTCTTTCTACTTTGACTCAGAAGGTAGTCTTTCTGGTGGCTATCACTTCGGTTCGGCGTGTCTCTGAGTTGGCGGCCTTGTCCATTCAGGCGCCCTACCTTGAGAAACATCAAGATAAGGTGGTATTTCGGTTCAAATCGGATTTTCTTCCTAAGGTTTCTGCATTCCATCTGAATCAGGACATTGTTCTTCCCTCCTTGTGTCCTAAACCCAAGAATGACAAGGAGAAGGTTTTGCACTGTTTGGATGTTGTTCGCTGTGTTCATTTTTATTTGCGTGCTACGTCTTCTTTCCGTAAGACTGATGCCTTTTTCGTTGTACCTTGTGGGCCTAAGAAAGGCTTGGCCCCGGCTAAATCTTCCATTAGTAAATGGATTCGTCAAGCCATTATTGGCGCCTATACTGCTAAGGGAAAGGTTCCTCCCTTCCGTATCACTACTCATTCTACTCGAGCTATTGGTGCGTCCTGGGCTTTTCAGCACCAGGCTTCTGTTGAACAAGTTTGTAAGGCGGCTACTTGGTCTTCGGTTCATACTTTTACAAAGTTTTACAAGGTTCATGTGCGAGCCTCAGCGGATGCTGTTTTTGGCCGCAAGGTTCTGCAAACTGCAGTGGTTTGAGTTATGCTTCATCTTCCTGCTGGATACCCACCCTTTAGGGACACTGCTTTTGGATGTCCTGATCGTTATTACTACAGGAAGCAGGGTGTGTGTGACACACAAAGAATAATACCATTTTGTGAATACTCACCAGTAAAATGGATATTATTGGTGTGTCACACACACCCCGCTTCACCCGCCCTTTTTAGTATCCTGGTTTTCTCTATTTGGTGAAGCTATAAGTTTTTGTTGAGGGTTAATTTTTCTGGTACCTTGTCTTACTGCTTTTCAATTACACTGGGGATTAAGTGGGAGGTCCTAGGTATATATAGACTGGGGGGGGCCAGTTTCAAGATCTCTCTCTCTGCAATGACATCTGGAGATGGTTTACCCGATCGTTATTACTACAGGAAGCGGGGTGTGTGTGACACACCAATAATATCCATTTTACTGGTGAGTATTCACAAAATGGTATTTTTGTCCTGTTTCCACCCGGACCATTTTAAAAATGCCTCCCAGCTACGGCTGCATGGTCCGGGTGATGGAAGGAGCACCTATTAGAGGTGTTTTTTACAATGGAGCAAGACTCCACCGCAAATCCCCCACCAAAGGGTAGGCGGCTCAGGTTGGTGATCCTGATATGGGATGCCCTGTCCGTTTTATAGCCCTCATTACATAGCTCCAAATGTAAACATGGGCTTTTCTCCCTGTTCCCGGTTAGTTGGGGGGGGCGGTCATTCATTTGTAATGTGATGTTTTACTTTCACCTTGTATGTGTGTTTGAGTGTGTATGTTTGTACTGTCTCGTGCTGGCATCCGCCAGCGTTTCTTCCCCTTTCGTCCATTCTGCTATTCCGCCCATTTGATCGGCCCGCGCGCATGCTCCAGCTCTGAAACGGCAGCGGGCCGGTGACGTCACAGCCGGCTCCGCAGCCCTATTGGCTGGGGAGCGCGGCCTGTGGTTGGTCCCCGCATTTTGGAGGGGGCGGGGCCTAGAGCTCGGCGCGCTCTGCAGTGGCCCTCCACCGTCCTCCTTCTCACGGCCGGCTCCCAGCCTGATTGTGTGATAAATATCAATTTTCCATTGGGTCATGTTGTGTACCGATCCCAATGCCGTTATAGTCATGTTGAGAGACATGACCAAATCCAACATCCTTGACCCACTACCCTCTGGAGTTGAGTGCTGGGTCACAGCTACTGCCATAACGGATAGAAGGAGGAGGTGCTAAGCCATTCGTGTATACAGCTGCCAAATAGCATTTCCTTCTGAGCGATTTGAACTTGTTTCTGGCTCGATAAAAGACTTTAGGCAGTTAGAAAATGTCAACTTCTTTTCCTAAAAGCTGCCAATGTGACGATCTTCACTGTGCCGTAGACTGTTTTTTATAATTAACTTCTTGTTATACCTTAGAACTTTTAGCCAGGTTATTTTTTTTTTTATAAGTATTGCATGTATTTAATATTATCTTACACTTTGGAGAATACATAGCCCTGATAGGGCCCTACAGCAGGGGGCCCCCATCGGCACAGGCCCCCATTAGCTCCCCCCCGGGGGGGACACTGACCGGCTGGGCAGCGGCAGCAAGGGAGAAGCCCTTGTGGGGTGGTCGGTGGCAACTTAGACGCAAGATGCTTGTGCGGCGTGGCAACTGAGACATTACTCCGGAGATGCAGCGCAGAAGCGTGGGCTGGGTAGCGCAGCCAGTGGGAACAGCCAGCAGGAAGGAGATGGCATGGATGGGTAAGTATGCTTAGCTACATACTGCAATGGCAGTAGAGGTAGCATGCGCCAGGCCCCCTTGTTGCACTGGCCCGGGGGCACGTGCCTGCACTGCCTCTATGGTATGTACGTCCTTGCTTATACTTTATTGATGAGAGCTTCACGCCACAACAATACACTACACAATATACCACTTATGCCACAGTGCAAGGTTCTGTAGCTATAGTACTGTACAGAGGGTGCAACCACATTGGGGCCCATCAGGTTGTTTCTCCGCCTTATTTGTTATATTCTAAGTATACAGCACATCCTTTTCCAGAAGATATTCCTTACACTTGGGGTTATACATCCAGTAGATGGCGCTGGACTGCAGAGACAGAAAAGTGGCTCCTCCCGGACCCACATATACCAGGGACCTCCCACAAAATCCCCAGTTCTTCTCTGCAGTTTCGGCTGCGATGACTAGAAGATGGCTCTTTCTACTCGCAGGTGAGCGGGGCTATTAGCCTGAGGCCCTGTAGGACTATTCCCACCCGTTTCCTTTTATTGTCTCCCAGCTTAGGCTGCACTGGTTTGGGTAAAGGTAGGCAGCACCGCTGCTAGGTGCTAAGGAGCGCTGCTGCAACCGCAGTCCCCCACCAAAGGGTAGGCGGTACAGGCCCATGGTGAGCCTTATGGGATGCCCCTCCCGCATCCTATGCCCCTCGCCCCCTGTCCCCGCAGTTGGCTCCCTTAGGCTGGCCTTCGTTTCCCTTTCGCTCTCCCTGGTAGATCTCGGGGGGGGGGGGGGGGGGTGCATGTCTTTACATATATATATAACATATGTTTTATCTGATTATCCCTTTTTGAATTGGTTGCACTGGTTTCTTTTGCCGCCGCTGCCGCACGCTTGTACTCTGCTCCGCAGTCGGCAGCGACATCACCTCAGGCGCAGCTGCATCATCATTGGCTGGCTTTGTCATGTGGGCGCATTTTCGCGCTCTTCGGGGGGGACGGGTATTGCGGCTGACGCGTTCTGCATCACTGTCTCCGCGGCCCACCCCTTGAGGTATATGCGGGCGCCATTTTAGTTTTCTACTGCGTGTGTCTGGCGTCTCCCTATCGCGGTCTGTAAGTGCCCCTGCGGGCTGATTTATTTTGTATTCTCTGTATTGCTCATTGCTTACGGGATATTTTTGCTTATGTCTTGCAGGCGGGTCAAACTTTATTGGTTTCTCCCGGTCCTATCTCCTCTATTTAGTGTTAACTCCCTATTGGGGGGCTATTGTATTTTATATCTCTCACTTCCCTAGCGGGCTATTGGGGCATCCCGGGTAGCCTTATTGGCATCAATCCCAATTGGCCTATTGTGCCACAATAATCACCATATGGAGGCTTCTCAGGATAATGTGCTTGGGGTTCCTTCGGGACAAGCCCGGCTGTGTGTGGCATGTGGGGTTTCCCCTATAAGTGATTATGTCAGGGTGTGTATTCACTGTGCCCAGCAGACGCTTGCATTGCAGTCTGGGTTACCGGTGGCTGGGCCTGCGCTCCCTCGGGCTTCGCCTACCCCCCCCACGCTTACATCTGACTCCCAGTGAGGTGCATACCAGTGGGGAGTCTCAACCTGATTTGGCTGCTCGGGTGGCCAGCATTGAGAGACATATTGCTGGCTCTGGCCCGCGTAAGGCTTCTGCCAAGAAGCGGCATTTATCACCTGGTTTCCCTCTTTCCTATGGAGGCACAGGAATTTTTTGATGTTACCGGTTATACCCCCCTAGAGGAGGGGGAATTGTTTTCTGATTCAGAATCATCTGAGGAACATCCTAGAGCGTATGGTGCCGATTCTGGGCATGACCCATGGGCTTCAGATGATACTGACAGACTTTTGGCTCACATTTTTTATGTACTCTCCTCCTGCCGTGGCTCCGTGACAGCAGGGGGAGCTGTTTCATACTGTTAAACCACGCTTGGAGTTCCCTGAACAAGCTCATTTTAATAATCTGGTGCTCAAGGAGTGGGAACGTCCTAGTCGGCTCCCCGGGGTGCCAAAGAGTTGGGATAAGTGGTATCCCTTTCCTGCTGAAATGGTTAAACGGTGGTCATGTCCTTCCGAGGTGGATGCTCCAGTTCTGGGGTTGTCTAACACATCCGTCATGCACTCCCCTGACTCTACTACACTAAGGGATGGGGAGGACAGGCGCATTGATCAGCTGGCTTGCCATGCTTTTGCCTGTGTGGGGACCGCGCTCCGTCCGGTCTGTGCCTCTGCTATTACGGCTGTTGCTATTAAAAGCCTGCTCAGGGGTCTCTTAGATGGGGCCCCTGATGATGCTGGTAGTGAAGAGTATAGAGCTCTTCTGCGTTGTGAGGAATTTGTTGCATTTGTTCTCTCTAGCCCTGGATGATACCATAAGAATGTGTGGCAGGGCTTCTGCCTTGTGGGTGGCGATACGCCGCTCGGTCTGGCTGCGCCAGTGGGCAGCTACCAACGCTGCCAAAAAGGCTCTCACTGGGTTTCCCTTCAAGCGGCTGCGCCTCTTTGGGGAACGTTTGGACTTGTTTGCTAAAGGAGGCAAGTTGCCTCAACGTAGAAGGCAGCCCCGGTCCTTTAGGGGTTCAGGTGCCTTTTCTCCTTCCTTCAGGGGCTCCAGAATTGGACGTGGAGCTTCTTTTGCTGGAGCCCGTGGAGATTTTTGGGGCAGGGGCAGAGGACGTGGCCGCCCTGTCTCCTCCTGGGGTACCAAGCTTAAGTCCTCTCCCAAGCCCCCTCAGGCATGAAGGGGCGCCCTCACCCATCCGGGTCGGGGGACGGCTTCGGCTCTTGGCTCATGTCTGGAGGCATCGTTTCTCAGACCGGTGGATTCAGGAGGTGGTATCCTCCGGTTACAAGATAGAGTTTGCAGCCTGGCCGCCCCCAAGATTAATCAAATCTCGGTTAGCTCAAAACCCCTTGTCAGCTCAGTGTCTGTCCCTGGCTGTCCAAGGCCTTCTAGATCTAGGTGTCATCTGCCGGGTGCCCTTGAGGGAAAGGGGCAAAGGCTATTATTCCAATCTTTTCATTGTTCCCAAAAAGGATGGGTCCATCAGACCTATCCTGGATTTAAAGCTTCTCAACAAATTTGTCAGATTCAGACACTTTCGCATGGAGACTCTGCGCTCAGCTGTGACTTTCCTACGCTCAGGGGACTTCATGACCTTTGTAGACATCAAGGATGCTTACCTTCACGTACCTATCTTTCCAGGTCATCAGAGATTCCTCAGGTTCGCTCTGGAGGATCAGCACTACCAATTTGTGGCCTTGCCCTTCGGTCTCACCTCGGCTTCCAGGGTATTCACCAAGGTGCTGGCAGGAGTGATGGCCCTGCTGAGATCTCAGGGCATTCGCATTCTTCCCTACTTGGACGACATGTTTATCGCTTCTCAGTCCTTCCATCAGGCAGAGCTGGACACTCAGGGGGTGGTGTCCACACTGGAGTCATTCGGCTGGGTGATCAATCACCCCAAATCTTCCCTGTCTCCTTCCATGGTGAAGTATTTTCTGGGCATGATTCTGGATTCAGGCGGTTCCATATGCTCAGTTCCACATGAGGCCTCTTCAGCTTCACCTCTTGTCAGTATGGGATCGGGACCCTGTGTCCTTGGATCAGGTGTTTGTCTTGTCCCCTCTGGTCAGGCGGTCTCTAGCGTGGTGGCTGGACTCAAGGAACCTGCTGGGGGGCAGGTCCTTTCTGGCCCCCTGCTGGGAGACTGTCACCACGGATGCCAGTCTGACCGGTTGGGGGGGATTCTGGAAGTCCCTGAAATTCCACCTGAGGGGTCGGGCTGTTCAGGTCCGCTCGGACAAAATGACTGCGGCAGCCTACATCAATCATCAGGGAGGGACCCGGAGCAAGAGGGCCCTCAAGGAAGTGTCCCTGATACTGTCCTGGGCGGAGGAAAATGTTCCCTGCATCTCAGCTGTGTACCTCCCGGGGGTGGAGAATCTGGAGGCAGACTCTCTGAGCAGGGGGACCTCTCATCTGGGAGAATGGTCCCTCAGCAGCAGGGTGTTTCGCTCCCTGTGCCACCGCTGGGGTCAGCCGGATGTGGATCGGTTTGCGTCCCGTCACAATCACAAGCTTCCAGTCTTTGTCTCTCAGTCCCAGGATCCTCTGGCCTTGGCCACGGATGCCCTGGCAATGTCTTGGACGAGGTTCCAGTTCCTGTGTTTCCCCCGTTTCCACTGCTGGGCAGGGTGCTGCGCAAGATAGTTCAGGAAGGGGTGCCAGCCATCCTGGTGGCCCCCTGTTGGCCAAGAAGAGTGTGGTTCACAGACATCGTGCAGTTGGCAGTAGATCAGTACGCCCTGCCCCAGGTTCCAGATCTGCTCACTCAGGGACACCTACGCCACCCCAAATTTACAAACGCTGGCTTTGACGGCCTGGCTGTTGAAACCTCCATCTTGATGGAAAAAGGGCTGCCTGCCTCGGTTGTGAATACCATGATAAGGGCTAGGAAAAGGTCCTCTTCTTCCATCTACTACAGGGTTTGGCGTACTTACATTGACTGGTGCGAGTCTAACTCGCTTCCCTGTCGTGTGTTTTCTATTCCTAGGATTCTGGAGTTTCTCCAACATGGTTTGGAAAAAAGTACTGAGCTGAAGACCCAGATCCAAAGATCCTTTGCTCAGCATCCCCTGGTCAAGACCTTTTTTCCAGGGGGTTACTCACGTGCGTCCCCCACGTAAGCCTATGTTACCAGTCTGGGACTTGTACTTGGTCTTATCTGCCCTGCAGGAGTCTCCCTTTGAGCCCTTGCAAGGGGCTCCTTTGTCCATTCTCACGCTTAAGGTGGACTTTTTGGTGGCTATCACTTCTGTTAGGCGTGTTTCTGAATTGGCGGCGCTTTCCATCAAGCCTCCTTATTTTGAGAGACACCAGGATAAGGTGGTGTTTCGTTTTAAGCCAGATTTTCTGCCTAAGGTTGTTTCTGCCTTTCATCTCAATCAGGACATTGTTTTGCCTTCTCTGTGTCCTAATCCTAGTAACCCTAAGGAGAGGGTTTTACATTCTTTGGACGTAGTCAGAACTCTGAAGTTCTATTTGGTGGCTACTGAATCCTTCAGGAAGACTGATGCACTTTTTGTGCTTCTGTCTGGACCTAATAAAGGTCTGGCTCCAGCTAAGTCCACTATCAGCAAGTGTATACGTCAGGCTGTGATACAAGCCTATTCTGCTAAGGGAAAGGAGCCTCCCTTCCGCCTTACTGCTCATTCCACTCGTGCTATTGGTGCCTCTTGGGCTTTTCAGCACCAAGCTTCTGTTGAACAAGTTTCCAAGGCCGCTACTTGGTCTTCTGTTCATACTTTTTCAAAGTTTTACAAAGTTGATGTTAGGGCCTCAGCTGATGCTGCTTTTGGCCGCAAGGTTCTGCAGGTGGCAGTGGTTTAAACTGTCTGCTGTTACTTTTGGAGATCCCACCCTACCTTACGGACACTGCTTTTGGATGTCCAAAGTGTAAGGAATATCTTCTGGAACAGGACGTGCTGTATACTTAGAATAATACAATTCTGTGATTACTCACCTGTAGAATTGGTATTATATGTATACAGCATGTCCTGTTCCACCCCACCTTTGTTATCATTATCTTTAGTTACCTCTTTATGGTGATTGTTCTTATGTTCACATTTTTATATAATGGTTATAGTTCTCCCGGTCTCATTTTAACTGCTTTTCAATACTGGGGATTTTGTGGGAGGTCCCTGGTATATGTGGGGCGGGAGGAGCCACTTTTCTGTCTCTGCAGTCCAGCGCCATCTACTGGATGTATAACCCCAAGTGTAAGGAATATCTTCTGGAACAGGACGTGCTGTATACATATAATACCAATTCTACAGGTGAGTAATCACAGAATTGTATTATTTGTACTCTCATTGCCTTACGTACGTTACAACAGTGAGTGGTCCATACTGAGACATATTCTTAAGACACTGGAATATATTATGAGCAGACCCACATTTGGCCTGATGGGTCCGAGGTGGGCCTCGGATGATGGCACGACGGGCCCCAAATATACGAGATAGGGTGTGTTCTAGCCATTTTAGTATTTCCTCTAACAGGCTGCGTGACCAGAAAGAGGTGAGTGGGAGTCACCCTTGTGGGGGGTGCTCCATATGCCCACACATGGCTAAAAGCAAAGTAATTAATAACTTACAGACTGGCAGGAATTTCTCTATACGCCAGTTTATCAATTGCAGGACTGTAGATGTGATCTATGCTTTAATGTGTGGATGTCCCAAGATGTATATAGGGCAAACACGCAATAGCCTCAAATACACAGGTTGTTTTGTGCAGTTGCATATTTATATATCACACATTATCACTAGGTATTAAGGTTTTTGTGTTTTAATCTTAGCACCAGTATATATGGGATCCACCCAGGTCGTTTTGATGTAGATGGGAGTGACGAACCAGGATTTACACCCGATTCAAGAAGTGGAAGGGGAAATAGTGAGTCAAATAATCCGGGAAGGATGACTGGAACATCTGGTGTCTTCAATCGCCCCTGTCTTTATATTTTTCTTCAGAAGCAATAAGCCTCACTGAGGACTGGTAGTCGGCTGGATTAGAATGGACTAGACTCACCCCCAGCCAGCATCCAGAATAAGATACAGTATTTCAGACAGTGCGGGACTTCTCCCCTTTTCTGGATTAGAATGTGATTGACATGTTTGATAATTGTGCAGTTAACTCTCACAGCAGAGATAAATATTGGTATGATAGTCCAAATCAATGTTAGGGACAACAGTTTGGGTGTATTAATTAGGGATGTGTTCCCCCCTTCTTTGGTTATTCTCCACAGATTATTGGTATGAGGACAGAGGAGAATCTATGTGATAGGATTGATATGTCATAGAATCATTAGTATAGGATAGCATAGAGATTTATGGCATAAGATGATATATGTATATATTGTTTAATGTTATATTGGTTTTGTTGTTACCATTTGCTGTACATGCCCTGCTCGTCTGCTATACTTACCTCTCCCGTGCCCTGCCCTGTGCTGATCAGCTCCTCTTTGTGTACGCATGCCCAGCTAACACTAGGGAGCTTTTGCTTCCTGGTGGCTGGAACGCATCCAGCGCACTGACGTGCTTCCGGCCGGCGCGTGTCACGTGGGCTCAGTTGGAGCTCGTCTTTTCCTTTGTGAGCTGCACGGGGCGGGGGAGCGAGGAGGGTGAGTACATAAGGACGTATGTGTAGGCTTTCCTGTGGTGTTTGTTTGCCCTGGAGAAGTGACGCACTGACGTCACGAAACGTGTCGGCGGTGAGCGCGGGGGGGGGTCATGCTGGCTGGCCATCTGTAACAGGTGAGATTATCTTTCTTTGTATTGGTGTCTGCTATTTTCTTCCTGGCTGTCCTCTTTCTATGCATTGTTGGCACTTTAGCACATAGCACTTTAATAGATATATTATAACACACAGTATTATTAGTGTATGATTTATTAGTATATGAGTTATTTTTTTGAGCACAGGATAGATATTATTCAGCTGGGATTAAAAGCAGTAGAAATTAAATCCATTTATTACAATCAATTATTGGCCTAAAAGCACTTGTCATCTATGTGGGTCCCCCCCCCCCCTCTTTTTCGCAGGTGTTGTATATATGTATTAAAATTGGTTTTAAGGTTTCTTGTTTATATGTATATAGGTTGGGGATTAATAAAGAAGTGTAAATTTATCCTTTATAATTAAGTAGTGCCATTACTTTATGAGGATAGATTGGGGAGTTGTGGGACTCCTTGTCTGTTTTTGGCTTCACAATTGAACTATCAATATTCTGCAATTTTTACTTCCTGTGTCAGGAAAGAAAGGATGAAAAAGGGTCCTAAAGATATCGTCCCTGTATGTGATTCTAGTTCTTTTTCACATCCTCATTGATCAGGGGCTGAGCTATCCGGCCCCTAGCCAAAATGATAGCAGCCTGTATGCCCTTTAGCATTACAGGGTACTTCTCACAGAAAACGTTAGACCCTACCCCATTTCATGTCTGGAAAACCTCTTCCCATGTTTTCCTTGCAGTGGTCCGTTCTCTGGATGGAAGAAAGGTGATGTGCCCCTCTTTGTTAGAACCAGAAAACATTAGAGAAGTAAGAAGATAGCCGAATAGAAGATCCAAGATGATAGAAACTGAAGAATTTGTCAGGAGACAAAAGAAAATGTTTCTTTATAAAGTTCTGTCAGCGCCTTAGTTATCACCTGCTGCTGACTTGAAACAGTGACTGCTGTACTACACTCTTAGCTCCTGAACCTTAACCGCAGACAGACAACTCAAGCTACGAATGCCTGGCCTGCCCCTGTTCAGAACTCCAGGGCAACCCTGGGCAGACATGAAGAGAGATCACCTTCCTGCTCAGAACTAGAAATAACAGAAGAACCATTGCCTTAACTACTAAACAATAGTGCACAGACACAGTCCAGGGCCATACTCCTCTAAAGCTGGAAAATTAAAGAAATTTGAAAATGTTTAATGACTAATAATTATAATAGCACAGGAAAAAGATATGGCCTGCCCCTGTTCAGAGCTCCAGGGCAACCCTGGGCAGACATGAAGAGAGATCACCTTCCTGCTCAGAACTAGAAATAACAGAAGAACCATTGCCTTAACTACTAAACAATAGTGCACAGACACAGTCCAGGGCCATACTCCTCTAAAGCTGGAAAATTAAAGAAATTTGAAAATGTTTAATGACTAATAATTATAATAGCACAGGAAAAAGATATGGAAGTATGTGAATAGTACAAAAGAGTCACAGGGGCTAAAGGGACCCTCTACTCAAAGGTAAAGGAAAAGAGGTGCTTTCCTAGAACACAAAGTATTTATACAGCACCCAGCCCAAGGAGCAATATAATTACCCATCACCCCTTGCAGTGGGCAGAGCCATGCAAGTAATCTCTTTATGCTGAGTGTGCAATTCCAAGAATTAGCTTTAAATTTACACAGCCAAACACCTTCCAGTAGTAGACATGTGTTTAGAGATTTTGGCACTAGGCTGGAAGTATTCGGCTGTATGGGAGGTCAGACTTTATGAAAGGCACTTACATAGCAGGGCCCCCCACCATGGGCCCCCATACGCTTCCTCCCCCGGGGGACACTCCCCATCCAGGTTCGCAATTGTTAGAGCTGCACAGCAGTGAGAGGGAGTCGTGCGCACATCACCGCCGGTTACACGAGTTGCGCGAATGTCACTGGCAGTGATGCGAGGAGCGCGTAGGGTGCCGAGAGAGGAGTAAGGGCAGCGTGGCAATAGAGACGTGGACCCCGAGACATCGCGCAGCAACAGAGACATGAGCCCGATCACCGCAGCGAGGGGGACACCAGTGGAAAGAAGACGGTATGGCTGGATAAGAATGCTTAGGTATATACTACAGAAGCAGTGAAGGCAGTGTACATCAGGCCCCCTAATCGCAAGCCATCATCCGGAGAGACCCATAATAGGCTTAATATAGGAGGTCTAAAGTAATACAGCCATACAGATATACCAGAACTGGCAAACTCAAAACGTATTGCATTTGAATATCTGTATGCTGATGTAGTCATGCCTTAGCTAAGTAAGTTTGGGATCCAAAAGTTACCGGTACATTATTATTATCATTCAAATTGTCACCTGAGCATGTATATCTATGAAATACTCTTGAAGGTTGTCAGAGAGATAAGAGAAAGTGCTGATCCAAATATAATATAGCTTTTCAAAAAATTACAGCTACTGTTGTAATGGTTTAAGAGCAGGTCATATTCCAGATAAATAAGGGATTTGGGGAATCAGATTCCGACTTCTAAAATATTAGTTTGCATCCAAAAATAATCAAAGAAAGTATAGATATTCTCAAGTCTAAACCTTACTGCCCTAATCTGGGGATTCTTCGAAGTCTTTAGTCCTACACAAGTCAGATGTTTCTGTCATCAGTTGATGCATAAAGAGAAAGGATCTAGTAAAGACTGCTGATGCAACCAAAAATATTCTAGATCAATGTTGATCATATTTGGGCAGAAAGCTGATAAACAATAAAGATCAGCACAATAATTATGTAACAAAATTATAAATCTTGTTATACAACTAGCTGAATATTTGGGCCTTGCATATAAAATATACATTTTACTTGTCCTAATAGAATACTGTATTTTTCCCCTATAAGCTGCACTTATTTGGGGTATTATTCATACATATATATATACATAATGACAAATCAAATATGAACATATGTTACCATGTTATTTTTTAAATCTTTGCAAAAACACAATACTATTAAGATCTGCCTTGTATTTCCAGTGTTGTCTTGCTGCCTTATTTTCCAATGTCCATGTGCATGGCACTGCTAATTATGTTCATGTTTCTGCTCATTTTGGCGCGTGCGTGCTGCTGCCTGTGTGGCCATGGAAAAGGAGGAGCGAGAGATACTCGCTGTTTCTACTATCTCAATATCCTTACAGGTGAGACAGGCAACCAGCTTTTCCCTTGATGCACTTGTTGCAAAGAAGAATTCATAGGAAGCACCTGCTAGAAAAGCTCCAAGCATTGGGCCTATCCAGTACACCTGGCAAGACAGATTCAAAATGTGAAAAAATGTAACATCTGACACATAACAAGCCATTGACCAGTACTGAAAGTTCTGTTGCTCTCCTGCCCATTACAATGCTTTGATCATTATTATATTGAACATCATATCATGGTAACAAGTAGATGATTTAAAGTGGACCAACACCCAGGATTTTCACTATCCTGGGTTTTGGTCCACTTCCGCGGGGCACCCTGATCGGGGGTGCCCTGCTGCGTAAAACCCCCCCAGAATGGCAGAAAAAATTAACCTCACCCCGCTCCTACGGCGCATGCCATTCACAAATGGCTGGCGTGGGCCCTGCTAGAGAGAAGCGCGAGATGCGGCGGCGGCCCGCGCATGCGCCGTTGGAACAGGAATAAGGTAGTGTGAATGGGGGGTTTCACACAGCGGGGCATCCCGATTTCGGATGCCCCGCAGGGAGGGATCTGATCGGCCCCGGAATCTTATAGATTACTGGGCCGATCAGCCTAGGTGTTGGTCCACTTTAAAGGAGGTGTATCTCAATATTGTTTAATATTAAAAATCCATATAAGCACATCAGCTAATGAGAGGAGGGGTCACTTATACACCTGAACTGATTATTACTCCTGCCAAGCTTGTGGTTTCTTCTCCTGGTAGAAATAAAATACAGGGATGACAGGGTAGGGCAGAACCTGGCTGGATATTTCTTGATGCAATCCAGCATATTTATATGGATATTTAACATTGGGCCATTTTTTCATAGAAGGGCTTTTTTTTAATCTTCAGCAAATATAGCAGAGCTCCCTCTTTTCAGTTCTGTTAATGCCACTGTGTTAAGCTTAACATGGAGGTCTTCCTATGACAGCTTGCCCTTCTGTTACAGTGCTTTTAAAGTCTCACTCCCCATACAGCCATCAAACCGGACCAACACCTGTTTTTTCTTTAATGGGTGTTGGTCCCGCAGACAGCTAATCAAAACAAGCTTGGGGGGGCATCCGGAATGTTGAAGTCCCCCCCCCCCCCACATAACCTGTCAGAACACCCGTAATCCTCACCTCAAGTATGAGCCAGCTCCGGGAATGGAGACCCGCAACTGGCGGGTGGGTGGTCACAGGGGCAGGTTGTTCTGGTGGCCGGCAATGCGACCATGTGATCTCCTGGGAGCCAATAGTGGGACTTCTTTCCTGGTGCTGGCTTGTAGTGAAGGTGAGAATTACGGGCGTTCTGAGGGGTTATGTGCAAGGGGGACTCCAACATTCCGGATGCCCCCCCAATCTTGTTTTTCCCCCTGAGCTTTTATTTGATTAGCTGTCTGCGAGACCAACACCCGTTAAAGAAAAAACAGGTGTTGGTCCAGTTTAAAGTGGACCATCACCCTCCCGTGATCGGCCCGGGAATCTATAAGATTCCCGGGCCGATCACCTCCCTCCCCGCGGGACATCCGAGATCGGGAGGTCCCGCGGGGTGAAACCCCGCCAAACACCCCAAATCCCCTTACCTTGTCTTGTCTCCCTCGCGCCCCTCTAGATGTGCCCGCGCCGGCCATCTGTGAATGGCCGGCGCGGGCGCGTCAAGAGTGACGCACGGGAGGCGGCGGCGGAGGAGCCGCTTGTCCGCTCCTGTCAAATCGCTTGTCCGTCCGCGCTGGGAGCGGGGAGAGGTGAGTTTTTCGGGTGATCGGGGGGGTTTCACACAGCGGGGCACCCCGATCGGGGGTGCCCCACCGAAGTGGACCAAGACCCAGGATAGTCAAAATCCTGGGTGTTGGTCCACTTTAAGCAAGTCATCATGAAGACATTTTTTTCTAAAAACATATCCACAATGAGTCTCCCATCGAATACTGTCCTTTGCTTTTATTCTGTTATGGCCTCATGTTTTGCCCATCTCTTTCAGTTCTCTATATAGCAGCAGAGTGAGTAAAGTGGACTTATAGCCAAATCTGGGATTTATGTCTGCTAACACCCATTGAAAATGGCCAGAAAACTACTCACATGGAAAACTACTAAACTAATAGGGTTTAGGCAAGCAAAGTACCTCACATGGAACAAGGAGGTGAGCAGTAAGGCTCATTTTTTGACATTCTTGCCTTTATAGCAGTATCCCAAACCAGCATGTCCAGGATCCACATTTTATGTCACTGGTCTAACAGTAGAACCCACAATCCTGGGACTATGCCCAGATTTCCTGCTGTGCAATTTAAAGCGGAAGTCCAACCTACACCGGATCCTGTTGCAAAAAATAAAAAACTAAGTTTAGCTAACAGGCGATAGGTGTCTTCCCTGACGATGGGTGCCGGCTTCAGGGAGACTGCTTGTCCTGGCTCGGTGGCCAGCCAGCCAATCAGGGCAGCAGCAGTGTGCAGTGGAACTGGTAGCTCTCGTTGGTAAGGTAAACTTAATTTTTTATTTTTAACCCCCTTATCTACCCCAGCTCCATGGGTGGGGGCATCAGCATCAGATTCCAGCAGACCCCAGACACTAAACAAACATGTCCTTTAATCACAAAGCTATTTAAAGAACCTTGTGTCACACTGTGAAATATGAAAGTGTTTATGAATATTTCTTCCCAAATCAGACCTCATATTCATGCAAGGTGTATGATCAGCTCTCTAGGAACTGTTTCTTGTCAGCAAGATGTTCTGCTTTTAATATTGTTTTTCAGAATCTCACCCAGTGATGCTCCCAAATTCCAGTAAGCAAGGCTGGTCCAAACGATCTAGCAGGATTCATGCTGCCGCCTGAGAACTGCCCCTGTTTTTAAAGACATGCAAACATATTATGACATCACAAATTAATAAATATTATTTCTGTCTGGCTTCTACTACTCCTTCAGGAGTAAGAGCACTCTGTGATGGTGCCAGAATATAAATTTATGGTGAGCATTGCCACTATACAGAAGGAGCTGACTATTATTGTCATTTGAACGCTATCAAGTTGCTATGACAGGGTACTATATTGTCTGTTTAATGTTGCCCCCATTTAGCTCAGTTATATAACTGCTGGTCAGACTTTATAAAGGGGAACAAAACCCAAAGAGGCCGGGGCACCGCAAAACTCACCTTTTTTTGGCTCACTCGCCAACGTAAACACCGACAACTGCATCCCTAGCATCTTTGGGCTGTGCATGCACTCCCGCCCCCAGCCATTAAGATGGAGACGGAGTGTGCCCCCACTGGGTGTAACTTGAGGGGGTGCAACCGCACCAGGGCCCAGAAGGTCAGGGGGCCCCCACCATTATTGCTCCTCCACCTTAGTTACATTTTTGCTCACTTGGCATCATTTATAATAAGAAAGCACCATTCATCTTGTCTGTTTCAGTTATTAGTTGCTTAGCTGCAACCAATTTAGTTAAAATACAGAAAAACATTTACTATATGCAGCCATGAAAAGGGCACAATTTAATGTTCGCACCAGGGCTCCGTCACAGTTAATTATGCTATTGACAGTTCGTGCTCCTGATTGTCACTAACAGAGCCACTTGCCGAATGACACTTTTGCTCAGCAAACGGCTGTGATTGGACGAGAGCCCGTGCATGCTTTTATGGGCAATATTTAAGTTAGTGGTCACATCAGAAAGCATTCAGATTAGCTTCAAATTCCAGTATGCTGGGAGAGAAATAAGTATTTTTGGTGCCAAGCCAGCGTATGGAAGGGGATGGGTGGAGGGGCATAGGCAGGTTTGCACTCTAATATCTCCTGTCCAGATTTGGGCTTATATCCATCAATGAAATGCTATATAAATGATCCCCTTAATTTTACCAATAGTACCGAAGGATAAATGTTTCTCTCACCGCTGCTAAAGCACCAGCTATGACTGAAAAGCCAATCGCAATGCTTCCTGGCTCCGCCATGTCCCTGCGCCTTCGATCATCCACTGCAAAGATTGTAAAAGCCAACTGGAACGTAGAGAGAACTTCCATCACCATAGCGTGTCCTGCATTTCTATCACTGCTCACCTACAAAAAGTAAATCTAGAATAAGTGCACAACATTTTATAACAGTATGAAAAATAATTAAGGCTCAACTGTGATGTTGTCGGCATGTGAGACAAATTATGTATATATTGCTTTATAGACCCCCATTGGACTCTACTGGACTCTACATGTCCATTGGTGGATTCATTAATTTCTGAAAGCTTAGAACGCTACATAAATGTGACTTATATTATTGCCCAAGAAAGTTCGCCTTCATTTTTTTTTTGTATTCATGGGAGTTTCTTTTAAGGTTGTTAAAGGAGCAGAAATTGCCCAATGATAAAAAATCCATGTAAATATGCTGGATGGTGGGAGGAGGAGTCACTTATACACCTGACATCAAGAAATATCCAGCCAGGCTTGTTTCTTTCAAGGGAGGGAAGAGGAAATCCAGCGGTGACCCCTGGTGCACTCAAACCTGATGCACTCAGACCTGACACTCCTGTAATGTATTCCTACCAAGAGAAGAAAACTAAGAGCTTGGCGGGAGTTTTATTCAGTTCGGGTGTATAAGTGACCCCTCCTCCTATTAGCCAACCTGTTTATATGGATTTTAATATTACATAATTTCGCAATACACTTTCAATTGCATTATTAAAAGTTTCCATTATTGTGTGGCAAAATGATGTCTTCAATGTGCTAAGCCTATTTGTTATTTTTTACATTTTCTATTTGTTTGCAACTCTGTGTTCTAAAGTAAAACAGTTCTCCATAGCAATGATGTATTTACCTTAGCTATGTACACCAAAGTGGTGATTTTGAGTACATATCCTAGAGTTTCTCACTTTAGCTTGTTAATTATCTGATTAGATAAGGCATGGGTGAGTTCACCTGTTACACTGGAAGAATTGTGGGACTTGTAGTTCATGTGTTTTACTCAAGGCCATAAAAACCACTTCCACTGTAGCAAAACTCCAGGAATATGAGGATCATGAAAATAGTGTGCTCATAAGTAAAATCACAGGTCTGGGGGCACAATCCTAACACAAATGTTTATTTTACATTCCAAAAGAGGAAAACAGGGCAGAACGTCATAAACCTGAAAAAGGGAGTTTTCCTTCAAAGAAGAACAAAGCCGGGTCCTTTTGATTTCCCAAGTTTTGGTTCTCTTCCTGGGGGCATTCTGATTTGGGATGCCCATTGTTTGGAAAACAAAGCAAAGCTGAAAATTCTTACATCACTGGCAATTCCACAGGCTCGTCTCCAATCAGCATTCTATGCAGTGCCTGTTGATGAGTGGCATAGAAAGCTGAATGGAGGGAAAGCAGGCATCTCTTCAGCCACTTCATGAGGCAGTGATTGGATTTTAACAGTTAATCAATGGAATGTCCTGTCTTCACATGTGTTTGAGACTATGATCTGTGTTTTGCAGAGGTAGGATTAGTACACAGTTCTGTAAAGTGTTTAGTTCTATTAAACTACTAATCCACATGATGGCAAGTGTAATGTCCCAGTTAAAAACCCCCAATCTCCGCCACTGTTTCTGCCTATAAATAAGCCCCCCGTTCATGGGAATGCATATGCACAGTTCCCCCAGGTCTTACTTTAGCGCAACGGATGCCAACTAACAGGGTGAAGGTGGATGAACCAGGGACAAAACTGGATGTGAGTCGGTCTGGCCAGGGACACACACAGATATCAGTTCTCCAATTCGTGGCACCAAGGGGATAGGCAGGAGAATGGTTGAGGGTCAAGCCTGGAGTCAAAGCTGGGTAGTCAGAGGGTTTGCAGTACAGATGGGTAGACAAGCTCGAGGTCAGGCAGGAAGGTCTCGGTCCAGGTAGCGATCAAAGGAGGGTGGGTCAGGCAAAGCAAGAGTTAGTCAGAGTTCAGCAAACAGTGGCACTCTAACACCCAGCTGAACGCTATCACAGGCAGTGAGATAGTGAGCTGGGGAGACTTACACATGGAACCTTTATGTCCTCCGGTGGCCACGCTGTCTGGTTTAAATGAGCCCTATTGTTCTACCCTTGGCTGCAGCCCATTAGGTGTATTGGGCTAATCAGCCCTCGGCTCTTTGCTGGCCCAATGAGCCAGAATCTCCTCTGGCCAATCCCCTCCACCCAAGTCCTATTTAAGTAAGAGAATGCTGAGAGTGTGCAAAGCTGCCATCAAAGCAAAAGTTGAAAACATATATAAAAATATACAGCAAAACCAATTCTGGTTTGTTTAACAGTTTTTTTTCTTTGCAACTTAATCCCATATGTGTTCTGTTATAGCATTTATATCCTCAATATGGATCTATAATGTAGTTAATACATTAAAAGAAAACTGATATTCAAAAGTGTGTTCAAACACTCTGCAAATATATATTATTTACAGATGTTTTACTAATGCTAAGGTGACATTTATCCTTTACCTTTTTCTTTATCCTTTACCTTTTTCTTTGGCTAAGGGGGACCTATGTCTTTCATAACCAGTACAATGTTCTTTACAAATTTTGTAGTCTTCTTGTGTAATTTGGATCATTGTTTTCCAGACACCAGAGAACACAACACAAATTTACCTTCATATATTTAAAGCGATTGTCCAGGCAGAAAAAAACTCTATACTAAGCTTTTTTTCCCCTCGCACATGTTTGCTCCCATTCCGACGCAGTGGATCTTACGTTATGGGCAGATCAAGTCCCGTCCCATCAGGCCCTATCATTGTCACATCCCGATGTACGATGGCAGGCTGCCCCGTGCAATGATTTACAGTGATAGTGACACACCCCCTTTATTCACTGCTTTGAAGGGGACATTCCAGGGCTTGATACGCCTGACCGTTGCCGTGATAGCAGATGTGACTGGTGTTTGGGCCCTGGTGGCACGGGACTGGGTATGTTGATCAGGTAGGATCCAAAACACTGGAACTGGAAGCAATCCTCTGCAGCGGTCAAAAGGTGCGTATAGAGTTTATTATTTTTGGGGGCTGGTCAATCACTTTAACCGAGTAAGCAAATGCAAGACAAAGCTGCAAAGCTACTCTAGGTGACCAAGGTCATATTACATTTTGAGGGATTAATATAAAAAAATGTAAATTTGGTCCACAGTGATTGCAACCAATTTAAACAGGAAATATTAGCATACTGTACATTGCGACATCACACTTACTCTGGTCACAAGCTGACTAAAGTCTGAGGCAGGAAGAAACAGATAGAAAATTGCAGAGGCACACGTGGCTCCAAGAATTTGAGCTACAGCAAAGGAAAGTCCATGAAGAAGGTCCAACTTTCGAGCACAAACCAGAGCAGAAGTGACAGCTGGATTCAATTGAGCTCCACTTATTTCCCCAAAACTCTGCGCCAGACTGACAACCGACAGGCCTGCAGCCACGGGTGGAGCCAGGGAATGTGACGCTGACGATCCCATGGCAAAGCAGGAGGACCCTAAAACTACTATCATCAGTATAAACGTTCCCAGAGATTCTGCTAGCACTGCACGCCAGAAGCGGTATCTTCTCAACTCCTGAAAGAAATGGACACAAAATAAATTATAGGTTAAAGCCCAACTCCAGCTTTCAGGCTCAACTCTCATCCATATAGCAGATTTATGTGTCCCTGCTCTCATTCTGGCAACATTTAGAACAACTGTTCTTTCCAGCTTCTGTTAGTGGTCATCCACCATGTCCCTCTATTTTTTTTTAGTACAGGTGCTGCATAACAGCCTTGTAACAGCCCAACCCCAACAACAACATGGAAATATACAGTTGGCACCCAACTGTTGCCAACTGCAAGGGCAAACTGCATACTGCACTGCATTTTAGCTATTATTGAACCGCACTTTGCCTGTGTATTGTAGTCCATGGATATTGACTTGTGGCACCTTGTGCTTTGCCTGTGCTGCCATTGCATGTCGCTCCATACACTGCATACAGCATTTTGCCAAAACCATAAATATAAAGGTCCCATGGTAAATTGTTTAGTGTTGACAATGTGGGCAATGCAATGCAGAGTAAATATGCAGTGGGAAGGATAGGGACAGGGAACTCCTGAACAACATAGGAACGGCCATCTTGTTGCACAGCTGACAGTCCTGCTTACACATGCGCCTGAGGGGGGAGCTGTGCCAGCAGCACCTCCAGCATCTATGTTATTTTACACACACACACACCTGATGTAGCAAAGGGATTTTGTGTGAGAGGGAAGCTGTTACAATGTATCCTCATGTGAAAACAATTAGGAACTAATAAAAAATAGGGTGAAATAGAATTTAAAGTGTACCAAAAGTGGCCCTGTTGTCATGAGAATC
This sequence comes from Gastrophryne carolinensis, assembly GCA_027917425.1. Lineage (NCBI taxonomy): Eukaryota > Metazoa > Chordata > Amphibia > Anura > Microhylidae > Gastrophryne > Gastrophryne carolinensis. The sequence goes on from CM051236.1 coordinate 165,285,433, forward strand.
CAGGGCCGCCTGATTCCCTCTCCTGGGGGCATACCAAACTGGGATTCCCTGCTGTGTGAAACCTCCCCAGTTGCCCGATATGCTTACCTCACCAGCAATGTGCGGCCAGTGGCAGCATTACTTACAAACCACATATCTGAATGGCTGGCATGACCATGCACAGCCAAGGGATGTGAGTGATGCCCCACAGCGATTGTCTGTGCAGCTGGAATTCCATTTAGCTTCTCCACCTGCACATTAAAGTGGACCAAAACCCACACTGGAGTTTATGAGACTCCAGAGCAGGCTTACTCCCTCACCCCAGTGCATCCTGAACTGGGATGCTCCACTGTGCGAAACCCTCCAGGGCGCCCGAAAATCTTACCTTTTCCCCGAGCCCACGGCAAATGCGATGCCGGTGCCAGCATCACTCGTCTTGCTTCTTGGCTGTATGCGGCTCCACACGCCACAACTGAATGGGTGTGCTGGCCCGTGCACAGCCAAAGGGAGCAGAGTGGTGGCAGGAAGCTAGGATTCCATTCAGCTTCTCTATCTGTGCATTAATATGTGCAGAAAGAAGCTGATTGGAACGAGCCTCTTGCATTGTGGGCTCGAGAAGAAGCAAGTGAGCTCAGCCTCTCAAACTGGGGTGCCCCAGGAGTAAGGACCAAAACCCAGGATAGTGAAAATTACGGGTTTTGGTCCACTTTAATAGCCTAACCCTGCGCCATGGGCTCGGGGAATGGTAAGGATGAAGGACGAATGGCCGGGTGTCACACAGCGAGGCATTCTAGACCAGGATGCCCCACGGAGGGGCACTCCACTTTAAATACAAAATACACAGAAGGATTGAGAAAGAATGCATCTAACATAAGCTGATAAATCAGTATGGAAAAAGATAGTAAGGTGATTTTTCAAAGTATTGTTGCCCAGATAAGAATTCATTGGACAATGTTTGTAAGTTGTTATTCTGTAACAGTATATAAGGGAAAAGGATAACAAATAAAAGCAAAAAAAGTTTGAAAATACAAGTTATTGGAAAGGGAAGGACCCTATGTGCTAAGCTGAATAAAACGTTATCTTTTGCAGATTCTTTTGCATAGCCCATAGGGTGCTGTTACCAAACTGTTACAAATATATTCTTACCTCATTAGAAAAATTGTGTACATCACCTGTAGCAAAAAAATGCCCCATTTTTGGAGAAAAAATATTTAAAGTAAAAATGTTTAAGCAGGTGCAGGTTTCAAATCACCCCCAAAAGCGCACTGAAAGTGCTCATTGCTTCACTGTACAACAGACTAGATAACCATAACCATGAGAAAAGTTAAGGATGACACATCTGCAGAAGGATCACAATCAGACAAGAGACCAAGACAACAATGTAAATGAAAGTGAGAAATGCTCAACATTAAAAATGAAGGACGTGACAGACATTTTCAAATTTACTAGATGCTGATGTTTAGCATCTTACCTCTTTGATAACCATCTTGCTCCTCTGCGGTTCGGGAACTGTCAGCAAATGAAATGTAAGAGATGCCCACTTGACGATGATGATCACAGCTCCTCTTAAAGGGATATGACTTTCATAGAACCTTTTGGTTTTATTATGTTACTTTTCTTTATGTTTGGTGTAATGATGTATCTTCAATTGTTTTTGTAGTTGATCTATTTTATATATTTCAAGGCTTTAAAAAAATAAATTCCCATTAAAAACTTGCATGTGGCTAATTCATGGTTAACTGCCAGGAATATTTTCTGATGGGTAACATGCCCCTTTGATGATCATTAGTTGCTGTGGTGATCAGGAGCACATTACAATGTGAATAGGATGGTGAGCGGTGCAGTTGTATGGTCCAGGGGGGCATTGTCTTCTCAGCGTCTCAGATCTTCGGGAATAAATATTAATATGAGCATAATAAGCAGGCACCTTTATATTCACAAAACAAGGTTCGCAGGATATCCGATTCACTGGGAACAGCCTTTCTGTAAATTTAATTCAAAATTAAAAGAAAGTGTAGAATTAAAAGAAAAGGTATTACGCAGCGGGTGCTACTCAAAACTGCCGCTGAAGTCCTCTTCTACAGGTTTCTCCTACATAGTTCCTGTACAAATATCAACTCTCATTAATATTGCCAGGCATGGACATATATCAGGAAAAGGGCTAAGGAGGAGCTTTTATATATAACTAACTTTGCAACAAAAAAGGTATTATCTTGTTCCATTATATGTAAAGAAGAAAATGCATGATATGTATACTAAAGAGGAACTTCGGATGCCCTGGAGTCTAAAAGGCCCATCCAAGTTTCACTCCTTGGGGCATCCCGAATTGTGATGCCCCACTGTGTACAACCCTCCAGAAGCCCCGTTTCACTCACCTCATCCCGGAGCCCTCACCGTGGCGCAGCTCACCTTCAGCTATACATGCACCCGTGCCCGGTGAGCACTCGGCAGGGCACTCGACTCCCTTCGCTGCTTAGCATAGGGCCAACTGAAAGCGAGCACACTGATTGGTTGAGCGGGCCACTCAATTATCTTGCTCGTTCTCGCCCGAGTCTGCGCCGTGGGAGCTACAGAAAGGTGAGTGAATGGGGAGACCTTTGGCTGCCCTTAAACATTGTTTGGCCCTATACAGCCAAAGTGTCAGGACCAGATCCGATGCCAGTGTTTGGCATACCAGGGCATGTGCCGCCCATGGTGGTTTGTGCAGACTTGCTCATGGTTGACCTTGGGACCAGAGAATGATAAGTGGCAATGGAGAAAGTGGCAAGAATTAGAGGGAGATCGGGGGCAGCTTAGATGGTGGTGAAGCCAAAGAATGATCACCAGCAGTGGTAGAGCCTTTAGTGGCAATGGAGAAGGCAGGGGGGATCAGGAGACAATTGGAAGCAGTGATGGAAAAGTGGCAGTGGAAAAATCAGCAAGGACTGGGAGGGGGTTGGGTGGGTGATTGGCAGCAGTGAAGGAGGCGACAAGGACCAGAGGATGATCAGCATCAGCAGAGGATATAGCAAGGACTAGAGCAGTGGACCCATTAATAACCTTCCTGTTTGTGCCCCCTCCCCCCTGAACATTGCTGCGTACCCCCTGTGGTACACGTACTGCAGTTAGAGGACAATCAATAGAGAAGGCAGTGGAGAAGGCACTGAGGACTGGAGGGCAATTAGTGACAGAGGAGGACTCATCAGTGGCAGCAGAACTGAAGGGTGACGGGGTTCACCAGGGCCCACTGAGACTTTCTCGCCCTTGGGCCCACATAAGCCTTATCCAGACACAAACCATTCTGTACATTTACCATGTAAATGTATTATTCTGTGGGACTATTATCCAAAGGCCTCCCTTGACACTAGAGACAAATCTGTGCCCCACCTATACCATTTCTATTGTCCAAATTTCCCCCTATACCATTATGTACCTTTTTGGGGCCCCCATATTACTCAATGTTTTGGCTACCAAATTTGGTACATGATAGCTATCAATGCAGCACTTACAGCAAGGCATTGCTACAAAGGAAAGTTTAAAAAAAGCACTAATTGTCTGTCAAATCCCTTTAAATGCTCTACATGATTGAGAACAGCAAAGAGGTACCCGCTCAACCAATTATTCTTTTTTTTGTTTTATGTTATTTTTCAGTCAATCACTCAATCAAATGTTTTATTCAAATACATACATTAAAGTATTACCAGATGCTTTATCCTTCCCATTGCTCGACTCGAGTGAGAATTTTTTTTTTATGAACACAGCACGCAGGTTGTATTTTGAGTGGTTTAAGTCTTTTACCATATCTTCCAACTTTTCAGGGTGGGAAAGAGGGGCAGTTGTTAAATTAAACCATGCCCCTTGTTGATTAATGGATAGGGGATAGGGTGTAACAGTTAAAACAATATTAACACTTTGAATAGGCAAATGAATCATTTATTGATACAGATCTCCAAGGATGAGCGAAAGTCATCGCTATACACATATGTTAACCACTTCCTTATTCACAAGTAGCTGGCAACCACCTGTCTGCCAATGACGCAGTCGGCTTGCACATCAAAGTTTCCGTTGGTCACTTGATTAACTGCCATTTGACGCCATACACCATGAATGAGGAAGTAGGGACTTAGTGCCGCTTTAACATAGTTTCCCTTTGACATGAGACAGGTGAGTATGCAGGACATAATTGATGGCATCCTCAATTGACCTGTTGTGGTGGTACACAAACTGCAGTGGATTTAGGTTACCGGTTACTGAATTTCAAAACATTTAATCACAACAGATGCATCTGGATATCACTTGTTAAAGTGAAATTTATGTTGTCACTGTCCATCCACAGCCCTGTGCGGCAAAACAGCCTGTCTTTTTGTTACTAAAGCCTTTGCCCAATATTCATAAAAACACTAACAGGAATCAGTATGGTGTCATTTACAACTAAACTGTCACATAATGGCAGTTGAGGTTGAAGTGCTCCCCAATGTGTGTACCATAACTGAATGTATCATTGCTGGAAAGCATCAGGGGGTGGGGCTGCTTGGCCAGGGAGCAATATGTCCAACTGCATCCAGTTCATGTTGTTATGAATATTGGGCAAAGGCTTTAGTAAAAAAAAAAAAAAAAGAAACACAGTCTGTTTTGGGACACTGGGCTGAGGATAATACCATTTTGTGAGTACTCACCTGAAAAATGGATATTGTTGGTGTGCCACACACCCCGCTTCACCTTTAATATTCTTCACTTATTGGGTTAACTCACCGCCAGGTGACGCTGTGCAGAGAGGAAGTCTTGTAACGAGCCCCCTTCCGGCCTATATATACCTGGTACCTCCCATTTATCACCAGTATATTTAAAAAGCAGAAAGACAAGGTACCAGTAAATTAACGGTAACCTCAAAATAAATCTATATAAATAAAAGCTTCACCATTTAAAGGATTCGGAAATACCGAAAAGGGTGGGAGTGAAGCGGGGTGTGTGGCACACCAACAATATCCATTTTTCAGGTGAGTACTCACAAAATGGTATTATTCTTGGTGTGCCACACACCCCGCTTCACCTTCCACAAGGGATGGGCAACTCAAGGACAGGTGAAGCATAACTTAAATGACTGCAGTCTGCAGAACCTTGCGGCCAAAAACAGCATCCGCTGAGGCTCGCACATCAACCTTGTAAAACTTAGAAAAAGTATGAACAGAAGACCAAGTGGCGGCCTTACAAACTTGTTCAACAGAAGCTTGGTGCTGAAAAGCCCAAGACGCCCCAATGGCGCGAGTAGAATGAGCAGTGATACGAAAAGGGGGAACTTTCCCCTTAGCAGAATAGGCCGCAGTAACGGCCTGACGTATCCACTTGCTAATGGCAGATTTGGCTGGTGCCAAACCCTTCTTAGGCCCATAGGGCACAACAAAAAAGGAATCCGTCTTACGAAAAGGAGACGAGATAATCAAGTAGTACTTAACACAGCGTACTACATCCAAACAATGCAAAACCCTCTCTTTGTTATTCTTAGGATTAGGACACAAGGAGGGAAGAACAATATCTTGGTTCAAATGAAAAGCAGAAACAACCTTAGGAAGAAAGTCTGGCTCGAACCGAAGGACCACTTTATCCTGATGCCTCTTAAAGTAAGGCGCCTGGATAGACAAGGCCGCCAACTCTGAGACACGCCGGACCGAAGTGATAGCTACCAAGAAGACAATCTTCTGAGTCAGGGTAGACAAAGCAATATCTTGCAAAGGCTCAAAAGGAGGAGCCTGAAGAGCAGAAAGAACCAAATTCAAATCCCAAACCGGGAGTAATGGTTTCCTGGGAGGCCGCACATGTGTAACCCCCTGGAAAAAAGTTTTAATTAAAGGCTGAAGCGCAAAACGCTTCTGAAAAAAGATAGATAAGGCAGAAACTTGCCCTTTCAATGTACTTAGCTGAAGACCAGAGTCCAGCCCAGATTGTAAAAACTCCAGAATCCTGGAGACCGAAAAGACCCTACAAGGAAAAGATCTCATCTCACACCAAGTGATGTAGGCTTTCCAAGTCCTATAGTAGATGATCGAAGAAGACCTCTTCCGTGCACTGATCAGAGTCTTGACAACTGAGTCAGAAAGACCCTCCTCCTTCAAGATGGAGGTTTCAGCAGCCAGGCCGTCAAACCCAGCACTGGTAAATTGGGGTAACACAACCGACCCTGAGTGAGCAGATCGGGCCGAAGAGGCAGGGCGAACTGGTCCACTGCCAGCCGAACGATGTCTGCGAACCACACTCGCCTTGGCCACCTTGGGGCCACGAGAACGGCGGACACCTTTTCCAGAGCCAACTTCCGAAGCACCCTGCCCAGCATGGGTATTGGAGGAAACAGGTATAGAAATCCCAGATCCCCCCAGCTCAGGGACATGGCGTCCACTGCCAGAGCCAGAGGATCCTGGGAGAGCGACACGAAGTTCGGGAGCCTGTGATTGTGACGAGAGGCAAACAGGTCCACCTCTGGTGTCCCCCATCGGAGACACAGTGAGCGAAACACCCGAGGATGGAGAGCCCATTCTCCCAGACGGGGAGAGCCCCTGCTCAACCGGTCCGCTTCCTGGTTCTCCACTCCTGGAATGTAAACCGCCGAGAGACAAGGAACATGGGCCTCTGCCCAGGTCAGGATCAGGGACACCTCTCTGAGAGCACTCAGACTGCGAGTCCCTCCCTGATGATTGATGTAAGCAACCGCTGTTCGATTGTCTGAACGCACCTGGAATCGGAAGGCCCAGAACGTGCTGAGTCAGGAGAGCAAGCACCCGACGGATGGCTCTCAGTTCCAGAACATTGATGGGTAAGTGGGCCTCTTGAGGTCCCCACTGCCCCTGGAACTGCAGCTCCTTCCAAAATCCGCCCCAACCCGACAGACTGGCGTCCGTGGTGACAATTTCCCAAAGAGGGGTCAGGAAAGACCTGCCCTTCACAAGATTGGTCGAGACCAACCACCACTGGAGGGACTGCCGGACCCGGGAGGACAACTGGAAGGGCTGATCCAGTGACCGAGGCTGCCGGTCCCAGGACGCCAACAGATAAAGCTGGAGCGTCCTCGTGTGAAATTGAGCAAAAGGAACCGCCTCGAAAGAGGCGACCATCAACCCTATCAGCCTCATCCCCAGACGGATGGACGGCCGAGGATCGGAAAGTAGGTCCCGAGCCAGATGAATCAGATGAATTTTGGACTGGGGGAGAAACACTCTGTGTTGAAGAGAGTCCAACTGCATCCCCAGAAAGGACACCACCCTGGCCGGAGCGAGGGAGGACTTGGGGAAGTTGATCACCCAACCAAAGCTTTCCAGCGTGGAGACCACCAACCTGGTGTCTGTCTCCGATTGATTGAGCGACGGAGCCATGATGAGAAGGTCGTCCAAATAAGGTACGACACGAATGCCCCGAGATCTGAAAATGGCCATGACCCCTGCCAGCACCTTGGTGAACACTCTTGGAGCTGAGGTAAGGCCAAAAGGAAGTGCCACGAATTGATAATGCTGATTTTCCATCACGAATCGAAGAAAACGTTGATGAGCGTGGCAGATGGGAACATGAAGATAAGCATCCTTGATGTCTATGGACGTCATGAAGTCCCCTTGCCGAAGGGAACCGACGGCCGTACGTAAGGTTTCCATGCGAAACTTCGGAATACGGATGAACCTGTTGAGTAATTTCAGGTCCAGGACGGGACGGACTGACCCGTCTTTCTTGGGGACTGCGAAAAGATTGGAATAAAACCTGAGGCCCATCTCTAAGCGCGGTACCGGCCGGATGACCGCCATCTCTAACAGATTCTTTACCGACACCAGGAGCCCCTGTGCGGCCAAAGGATCGATGGGCACCCAAGACCGAAAGAACCGTGAAGGAGGGCGAGACTCGAATTCCAGTTTGTAACCGGACGACACTACCTCTCGGATCCATCTGTCCGGAATCTCCTGGTCCCAAACCTGGGAGAAGTGTCGTAATCATCGCCCCACCCGCACGGGTGAGGGCAGTCCCTCATTGCTGAGCGGGTTTGCCAGCAGGCTTGGGCTTGGTGCCCCAGGACTGAGCGGGACGGCCACGGCCCCTCCCCCGAGTCCAACCTGCACCTCTGATAGCGGGAAAGGAAGCCCCCCTACCCGCTCTGAATCCCCGAAATGAAGGCCTACCAGCACTTGCCCCCTTAAAGGGACGACGAGGCCTCTTGCGTTGTGGCATCTTACCACCCTTTGCGACTGAATCAATTTTCTCACCAGACGCAAGCCCAAAAAGGGGAGAGCTGTGAGCACCCTTTTTAGAAGCTGAGTCCGCCGACCACTGACGCAGCCATACTGACCGACGAATAGCCACCAGCATTGCAGCTGTCTTGCTACTCATAGCCAGCGCATCGTCCTGAGCGGATAGCACATAGGAAATAAAAGATTCACACTGCTTGAGCGCAGTAAACTCTTTACAAGTGGGATCTAGATCCTCATACAGCTCCTGAATTACAGACCTAACCGCCAATAGAAGAAGGGCTGAAGCACACACCGGGCGCATCGTTGACCCAGCATAAATAAAACCATGGCGAGCGTACTGGTCAATCCGACGATCCTCCCCATCTTTAGGGACAGTGGTCTCAGCAGACTGTACCATAGCCGTGCTGGAGAGCCCTAGCACAGGGGTATCGACGTCAGGAGGGACGGACCAAAGTTTCACCAATTCTGGCGGAAAAGGATAACGCTTTTCCCAACTGGAAGGGATTCCAGATAACCGCGTGGGATGTTCCCATTCCTTAAGGACCACCCTCTCAAAGTGGTGCTGTCTGGGAAAAACCCAACGCGGCTGAGGCTCTTTAAACAACTGGCCCTTAGGCCGGGTGACAGCCTCAGGCGGATCTAAATTCAGAATTTCAAACATCTGAGCCAGAATGGAGGAGGTGTCAAGGGAAACACCCGCCGACCAATCGCCAATAGCATCAGCCTCAAGCTGATCTGCAGGCTCATCTGACTCCAACAGGAATTCTCCCTCGTCCGGGGAGCCATCGGACCATTCCACAGGCTCACATACCTCATCCTGTGAAGCCGAAGGTATCGGAGTCAGGTACTTCCGTTTTGCAGTGGCTTTTGACCCTGCTTTAACGGGCACTATTTTCCGGAGGCTGGCCAATCGTGCCACCACCTCGGATTGCGAATCCCCACTCTTGACAGTGTCATGCGGGGTCCGGAACAGGGAGGGAGAGGTAGGAGATGATGGAAGATGCGACGGGCCAGCAGCCGAAGCGACGGACTGACGCGCAATACTCTGTTTTGCACAAGGAATGCATACAAAGACATCATCATCTGGGAGCGGAGTCCCACATCTTGCGCACCCCCTAGATGGCCCAGAAGAACCATTTCCGGTAATAATGGAAGCCTCCATATGGTGATTTATGGTATTCGCAATTCTTTTGGGTTTTAAGGCATAAGCCGACCCGGGATGCCCCCTTATTGTAAATGTCCCGGAAGGGAGGATTTAATTTAAAAGGAAGATCCCCTTAATAATCTATATATAAATATAGATTGTATATATATATATATATATATATATATATATATTTTTTTTTTTTTGTCAATATATATATATATATATATATATATATATATATATATATATATATTTTTTTTTTTTTTGTCAATATATATATATATATATATATATATATATATATATATCCCAATTTTCCTTTCCTTTTATTTTTTATTTTTAAAAAGAAAGACTAGCCAAGTAATATAGAGCCGGGAGGCCGCTTTAATCAGGGGTTCCCGGGATCTGTAGGGGAAGAAAAAAACAACAGTCAGATCCCCAAACATGTGGCAACATGAAAACATACTAATGCATGGCACCAAGGTGCCTTTAAATAAACAAAGGAAAAACCCTTGCCCTCAATCATGATGAATCCCCTTATAGATGACTCCCCCCCATGTCTAAAAACACTATAAACAATATAGTTTTTAAAAAGACACTCAACGGCCCCACACAAGGTGGGGCCGCTTACCTGCAAGGAACCGAGGGCGGCCGCAGCAACAGTATGGACGACGCAGCAGCCAGCAGCAGCAGCAATAGCAGTAGGAGCCAGAAGTAAACAAAAACCATGTGTGGCAGCGAGCCCCCCCCACGTGACTTCCTTTAAGCCAGGAAGGAAGGAAGTGAGGCTGGGGCCGGTCACATGACGCTGCCGCCGGTGCCACGCCCCCGTTTCCACGTCACCGGAGCCCGCCCCCCTCAAGCCCGATCAGTGCGCCCATTCATCAAGGGATTACTACCAGATGAGCCACTACAACGGGCCAAACACAAAGCAGGAGGAGGGGGGAGGAGGAGGGAGGGAAGGAAAGACTCAGCGCAGCCGACGCTGACAATGCGGCGGCGAACGGCAAGGAGACCAGCGGAGGAGGGGGGAGGGAGGCTGCTATAGCAAAGGCTCAGGCAGCAAGCCAGCCTGCAATCAGCGCGGCCAAGCCCCAGCTGCCCCCTAAAGCAGACCTAAACGCTGGCCAAGCCGGCCAGTACTTATCTTGCAAGACCTGCCCAAGGAAAGCCCTTTTAAGGGAAAAAATAAGAGGACAATCAGACCGAGTGCACACTTGCGGTGCAGTCTGCTAAGTGCATGAAAGTAAAACACACATGTTACAAAAAGTCATACAGTGAAATACACACACACAATACACAACCCTCTAACCCCCCCCCCCCCCATAGTGAAGGGAGAAGGGACCATAACGGGAGAGTAAGGGGCTAAGGGGACCCTCGGGACATCCCATTTCCGGATCACCATGCCGGATAGCCGCATTGCCCCCAAAGAGGGGGTCGAGCGGAGGAGATAAGCTCCTAGGCACCTATAGTGCCGTCTACCAATTGCCCAGTGAGCAGCCTAGGCTGGGAGGCTTCCAATCCACCATAAAGGTATAAACAATCAAAACCGGGCGGAAATAGACCAAAAGGGGGGTGCCGGGGTAAGACCCCGGCTACCTGTAAGCAGGAGACTTCAATCTTCTGTCTTGTCGTCAAGCAGAGAGAAAAATACTGGTGATAAATGGGAGGTACCAGGTATATATAGGCCGGAAGGGGGCTCGTTACAAGACTTCCTCTCTGCACAGCGTCACCTGGCGGTGAGTTAACCCAATAAGTGAAGAATATTAAAGGTGAAGCGGGGTGTGTGGCACACCAAGAATAGAAGGTGACGGCATAAACTTCGCTTCTGGATATAGGACTTTCGGGCAGGCCAAAGAAGACACTTCCAGGACTAGAATTATAGAGTGTTTCCCCGACAATAAGACCTACTCTGAAAAATAAGCCCTAGTATGATTTTTCTAAAATTTTAACTGTTGCTTGAAGTTTAAGCCCTGCCCTAAAAGTAAGCCCTAGTTACATTTCATAAGTTAGCTGCTGGTGAACTGCTTTAAGGGCAGTAACAGCAATCTGCTGTTGTTTGTAGCTTAACCTATCTTTAAGTGTATTAGGGCAATGATCATCATTTTAGTGGCCACAGCCACAAAGGCTAGGAATGGCATGGCCCCCGACCATGCCGCGGGTCCAAGGATCAATGATATGGATAAGTGAGCTCACCTCATGCAGGTCAAAATTCAATTGAATTTGCAGTCAGGGATATACAGCAGCAGCAGCAGCCTCCTCAGAGCTCAGCTTAGCATGTTGTACATGTTATTATAGGCACAGGAAATTTTTGATTACTGTATTTGAATAAATGTTGATTTTTTGTTTAACAATAAATATAGATTGCTGTTTATGGAAAAAGTAAGACATCCCTCAAAAATATGCCCCACTGAATCTTTTGGAGCAAAAAATAATATAAGACCCTGTCTTATTTTTGGGGAAACGCAGTAGTTGGTTTTTTGAAGCACGTTGGGATAACTGGTTGATCCAGGAGGAGATTGAAGATCCTGGTGAACACTGATGTGAGTTCTGGATTTTCAGAGAATAAGCCCCTTTTCCTCCCCATACTAGATTATAAAGCAAAGAAGGTGTTCACTTCATCTGCTATGGCTTTGTCTATGCTTGTTAGTTTGTCAGGTGAGATTTAATAGTTAGTAGCTCATTTTATACCTTACCCTGACTCCTAGAGTCACATTGTTGTAGTTGTGAATCCAGACAGCACTACAGTGCCTTTCCTCAGATGTGTCCACCCAAGGTTTCTGACTTAAAGTGGACTAAACCAGGATTTTGACTATCCTGGGTTTTGGTTCTTGCCACAGGGGCACACCAATCGGGGATGCCCCGTTGTGTGAAACCCCCCAGATCTCCTGAACTGACTCTTTCCCCGGTCCCGGTAGATTTTTAAACATTTTTTTGCACATATTTCACCCAAACATATTTAGAATACACATTCCATGTTAAAGCCGAGGCTGAAAAAAACAATATATACATTTCCTGGGAAATCCCTGGAAGTCCCTTTAAAAATTACAGTTAAACATGTAAAGTGCAAAATAGTGAAAAATGGTCTGGCAACAGAGGGTTAAAAAATCTCTAGAAAGACAGGCATTTAAAGGGTTAAACAAGAAAAAAACCTTTTTTTTGACAAAATGGCATTGTTCCGGGCACAGAAGAAAATTACAGCGCTGGATTTCTCTGGGGGATTGAGAAGACTATTTTTCTCTCGTTAGTGGGCGGTAAAGCGCAAGGGGGCTTCCGCAAATGGGGTTGCCTCAGTGCACCCTTTTTTTTGTGGAAAATGGGTGTTGTCCTGGTTTAAAGAAGGGTTTAATTTTTGGCAAATGCATGCATTACATTGCCTATACCGTAGCTGCCGGCGTATAAGACGACTTTTTCCCCATTGTAAAACATGCCTCCAAGTGGGGGGGGGGGGGTTGTCTTATACGCCGGGTGCACCTGGGTCCAGGGGCGGACTGGCCATAGGGCGTACCGGGCAATATCCCGGTAGGCCGGCGCCAGGGAAGGGCGCAAACCTGAAAACAACAGATGCTAGAGGGTGAGGGGCGGCCGTTGCGGTTGTCTGGCCTGCCTGTCCCTGCTGTTCCTGTTGCCGCCGCTCTCATACACACTAACACACATTCATGCTTACTTCACTTCCTGACTGTTGTGCGCTGGTCGTCGGTGGGCATTCCCCAGATGGCCGGCGTCCAATGAAAACAATGGATGCCGGCCATCTGGGGCACGCCCACCGACGACCAGCGCGCAACAGCCAGGAAGTGCCAGTAAGCATGAATGTGTGTGCGTGTTTGTGTGTATGAGAGCGGCCGCGGTGGCGGCGGCGTCAGGAACAGCAGGGATGGGCAGACCGGCCCTCTGACCATCGGTAAGTATGTGGGTGTGTGAGCGGCGGGGCGGGGGGAGTGGGGCCACTCGCTGGCTGTACTGAGGGATGCCCCCATGCCTGTATTGAGGGATGTCCCCATGCCTGTATTGAGGGATGCCCCATGCCTGTATTGAGGGATGCCATCATGACTGTATTAATGGATGCCCCCATGACTGTATGAAAGTATGACTGTAAGAAGCCACCCAGGGACTCTGAGGAAGGGAATTAACATGTTGAAATAAAATATGATGTTCTTTTACGTTTTATTTGGTGTGCGGAAGAGTGAGTAGTCTTATACGGTGAGTATATAACAAACTATATTTTGAGTGGAAATGTTGGGGGGTCGTCTTATACGCCGGCAAATACGGTAATTTAAAATGAGACAAAATAAATGAAGAGCATCATAAATAGTGATTGCTATCGGTCATAGCTCAATGTCCATCATTTTATTGGTACGTTATTCTTAAATGTTTTGTATGTAATATATTAGGAAGGAATCAGCCTAACATGATGTTACTTTTTAGTTGGTCAAGCAGACCAGGTCACAGAACGTGCATGCAGCTTTTGGCCAAACAACAGACATCAGCAAAACAGAGGCAGCATTAGAAAGAACCATACAGTGAGAAGAGCTATTGTCCATTATTCAGAGCTGGCATAGAGGGTAACTAAAGGGAAGGGGTGTGAGCAATGGTGGGATTGTATTCCAGCAACGCTCTGTGCTTATAATGCTGATGCATCTGGTTCTTTAATAGCAAACCCCCAGAACAATCAGAAAACCACCATAAGCACCTATCTAAAAATCCCCAGCAGTCTGCTCCCCTGCCCCATGAAACATGCTCGCAAACACTTCACCTTATTTTGTGATGTGTCAGGTCCTGGTACTAACACAGCAGCTCATTCCTGGTAAACCCTGAAAAGAAAGTTTCTTTATCTGGACAGCGCCCCCGCGCTATCCACATTGCTGCAAAGAAATGTGGCTCGCCGTCTCTATTCACCAATAATGGCAGCCCCTGTGTGATGGCTTCTGGCCCATTAATGCTGCTGGCCCATTGAGAGGGTGTGTGAGCCAGCCCCCCCCCCCCCCCCCAAACAGCTAGGCATTCGCAATCAGCGCTGTCAGATTCAGCGGGAATGTGCAGCGCGGCAAAAGGTTTCATCAGGCAGTACAAATCTGCACTTTAAAGTGGACCAAAACCCACAGCGATCGATCCAGGAATCTATAAGATTCCCGGGTCAATCGATTCCTTACCCTGGGGCATCCAAAACCGGGATGCCCCGCTGTGTGAAACCCCCCAGGTCACCCATACACTTACCTTCTTTTCCGGTCCAATAACGCATACGCGAGCCGTGGCCGCATCCCCGCTATCCCTCTAGCAGGGTGCGTGCCTGCGCCAGGCATTTGTTGATGGCTGGCGTAGGCACACTCCCTGTTAGAGGGAAGCAGGGGATGCTGCCATCAGCACGCTCGGAGCCGCTCAATTTAGACAAATTCTTAGACGAAGGGGACGTCAGTGAATCTGAGTGCGCTGAGTGGACAAGCATCATAGGACAAGGAAGAGGTGAGTTTGTTTCGGTGACCTGGGGGGTTTCACACACCCCCGCGGGCAAGGACCAAAACCCAGGATAGTCAAAATCTTGGGTTTTGGTCCACTTTAAATAGACCATCCAAGCAAGAGCAAAAACAAGGCAGCATGCTGTAGATGCTGTAGCAGGGTTTCAAAGTTTGCTCTCAGCACGAGTGAGCATGGCAAGCCACAGTGGTTGTCTTTGTCCACAGCTGAGCGCACACGTCGCCCTTCCCAGCTAGACAACACACAGAAAGAAAAGCAAACCCAGCTGCATTATTTGGAATACATAAAGGGGTGGATTCAGAGCCAGGTAAGAAAATGAACTCCTTTTTTAAGAGAGAAAACTGCCATTGACTTTCATTGTCTACATTGGGTCTGATTCAGCACCAGGTGAAAATTTACATCCGGTTATTGAATCAGCCCCAAGGTAAACAATGAAAGTCAATGTCTCTCCTAAAAAAGGAGTGAAAATTCTCACCTGGCTCTGTATTGACCCCAGAGTATTTACTTATGATCTAAGATCTAGAGATGCTTTGAAGCTGCAAATTTTACACAGTTCTCACAGGGGATAGGCATACCTCCCAAGGGTCCCTGATTTGGAGGGACTGCCCTCTGCTTATTCTCATTTGTCCCTCTTTGAGGTGTAACATGCAAATCTGAATAAAAAAAATAAAATTCTGTGAAATACTCACCTGTAGAATTGGTATTATACGTATACAGTACGTCCTGCTCCAGATATAATACTTACACTTGGGTTATCCTCCGCCAGAGGGCGCTGTGCACTGCAGACATGCAAAAACAGGCTCCTCCCGGCCCTTCATATACCCACTTCCCACAAATCCCCAGCATTGAAAAGCAGTGAACCAGAAGCCGGGAGAAACCAACCACCAAAACAACTGGTAATGATAACCAAAACAACAATCACCATACAGGGGATCCAGAATAATGCAAAAACCAGGGTGGGGTGGAGCAGGACGTACTGTATACATATAATACCAATTCTACAGATGAGTATTTCACAGAATTGTATTATTCTAAGTATACAGTACGTCCTGCTCCAAATACAATACTTACACTTGGGACATCCAATAGCAGTGTCCATAAAAGTAGGACGGGATCCCCAACGAAAAAGGCAACGGCACGTAGATTAAACTACTACCGCCTGCAAAACTTTGCGGCCAAACGCAGCATCAGCTGAGGCCCGAACATCAACCTTGTAAATCTTTGAAAAGGTGTGGACAGAAGACCAAGTAGCGGCCTTGCAAATTTGTTCCACAGAAGCCTGGTGCTGGAAGGCCCAGGAGGCCCCAATAGCACGAGTAGAATGAGCAGTAAGACGGAAAGGAGGACTCCGTTCCTTAGCAGAATAGGCTTGAACCACAGCCTGACGGATCCACTTGCTGATAGTAGACTTGGCAGGAGCCAAACCCTTCCTAGGCCCAGAAGGCACAACGAAGAGAGCATCAGTCTTCCTGAAAGCCGCAGTGACAACCAGGTAATACTTCAAACACCTGACCACATCCAAGGAATGCAGAACCCTTTCCTTGTCATTACTAGGATTGGGACACAAGGAAGGAAGAACAATGTCCTGATTCAAATGAAAAGCAGACACAACCTTAGGCAGAAAATCCGGATTGAAGCGGAACACCACCTTGTCCTGGTGCCTCTCATAGCAGGGAGACTGAATGGATAGAGCAGCCAGCTCAGACACACGCCTAACCGAAGTTATGGCCACCAAAAAGACAACCTTGAGAGTAAGAACAGCAAGAGCAGCATCTTGAATAGGCTCAAAGGGAGCACCCTGCAAGGCAGATAAAACCAAGTTTAAATCCCAAACGGGGACCACTGGTTTACGAGGGGGACGCGCATGAGTGACCCCCTGAAAGAAGGTCTTAACCAAATGATGTTGAGCAAAGGTCTTCTGAAAGAAGACGGACAGGGCAGAAACCTGACCCTTCAGAGTACTGAGTTTTAGACCCAACTCCAAACCATGCTGTAAGAACTCCAGAACCCTGGGGACAGAGAACTCCCTACAGGGAAGAGACCTAGACTCACACCAGTCAATGTAGGTACGCCATACTCTATAATAGATAGCAGCAGAAGTCTTCTTCCTAGCCTGCACCATAGTACTTACCACAGAGGCAGACAAACCCTTCTCCATCAAGATGGAGGTTTCAGCAGCCAGGCCGTCAAAGCCAGCGTTTGTAAATTGGGATGGCGTAGGGAGCCCTGAGTTAGCAGATCTGGCACCCCTGGCAGATCGTACTGGTCTACTGCCATTTGAACCACGTCTGCGAACCACACTCTTCTTGGCCACCGGGGGGCCAATAGAATCACAGGCACCCCCTCCAGAGCAATCTTGCACAGAACCCTGCTCAGCAGGGGGAATGGTGGAAATACATACAGGAGCCGAAACTCTTTCCATGACATGGACAGGGCATCCGTGGCCAAGGCCAGAGGGTCCTGAGACAGGGACACAAAGGCTGGGAGCTTGTGGTTGTGACGGGACACAAACAGGTCCACATCCGGTAGACCCCAACGGTGACACAGGGACTGGAATACCCTGTTGCAGAGGGACCACTCTCCCTGACGGGAAGTCCCCCTGCTCAGAGCTTCTGAAAGCAGATTCTCCGCCCCGGGATGTAAACAGCCGAAATGCATTGTACATTGGCCTCCGCCCATGTCAGAATCTGAGACACCTCCCGGAGGGCACCCTTGCTCCGGGTCCCTCCCTATTGGTTGATGTAGGCAACCGCCGTCCTGTTGTCTGAGCGTACCTGGACCGACCGACCCCTCAGGTGTTGGGTCAACCGCTCTAGTACCAACCGGACTGCCCGCAATTCCAGAATGTTGATGGGTAAATGGGCCTCCTGAGGACCCCACGTCCCTTGGAAGCGCAGGGACTTCCAGAAGCCCCCCCAACCTGACAGACTGGCATCCGTTGTGACCGTCTTCCAGGAAGGGGCCAGAAAAGACCTGCCCACTATCAAGTTCCCGAGGTCCAGCCACCACCAGCTGCATTCCCTGCCTGATGGAGGGCTGTGGGCATGAGAGCAGGAACCTGGCCTGCGCAGTCAGAGCTTCCACCTTCTGTTGAGGAAGGAATATCCGTGACTGAACCGTATCCAGAATCATTCCCAGGAACGGAGTCACCGAGGAGGGGGACAGAGAGGACTTGGGGTAATTGATCACCCAGCCGAAGGACTCCAGGGTGGACACTGCCAGTTGAGTGTCCAACTCTGCCTGCCGCAGAGACCGAGAGGTGATGAGGATGTCGTCCAGGTAGGGCAGCACGCGTATGTCCCTTAGCCTTATCAGGGACATCACCCCTGCCAGCACCTTGGTGAACACCCTGGGAGCCAACGTGAGGCCGAAGGGCAAGGCCACAAATTGGTAATGCTGATCCTTCAGTGCAAATCTGAGAAACCTTTGGTGTCCTGGAAACACCGGGACGTGAAGGTAAGCATCCTTGATGTCTACTGACGTCATGAAGTCCCCTGGGCGCAGGGAGCCAATGGCCGAGCGCAGAGTTTCCATGCGAAAATGCCTGTTCTTGACAAATTTGTTGAGGATTTTTAAATCCAGAATGGGCCTGACTGACCCGTCCTTCTTGGGTACTGTGAAAAGGTTGGAATAGAACCCCGTGCCCCTGTCTCCAAAGGGGACCTTGCAAATGACCCCTAGATCCAGGAGACCCTGCACTGCCAGCAACAAGACCTGGGCTGAGGCAGGGTCTTGAGGGATTCGGGACCCAATGAATCTGGTGGGGGGGCCGTACAGCAAATTCTATCTTGTAGCCGGAGGACACTACCTCCTGAATCCACCGGTCTGAGACGTGGCGCCGCCAGACGTGCTCGAAGTGCTGCAGACGTCCCCCCACCCTGACGGGCGAGGGCGCCCCCTCATGCCTATTGGGAGGGGCTTTGGGCTTGGGCCCCCAGGAGGAACCCGGGACGGCGTCCTCTATTCCTGCGAAGGACACCCCTTTTCCCTGTTTAGCCCCGCGGTAGGGGATTGAAAGGGTGCCCTGGCCTCGAAAAGGCAGAATCTGCCGCCTGCGCTGGAGCAACTTGCCTCCTTTGGCGAAGAGGTCTAGACGGTCTCCAAACAGGCGCAGCCCCTTAAATGGAAGCCCAGTAAGGGCTTTCTTGGCGGCATTGTCAGCAGCCCACTGTCGCAACCAAACCGCGCGGCGTATAGCTACCGCCAAGGCAGAAAATCTGGCACACATCCTTATAGCATCGTCCGATGCAGACAGGATATAGTTTATAAACACATCACAGTTAGACAGTGTCAGAGGGCAACTCATCTGTGCCATCGAGTGCATTCCTGACCATGGCCCTGAGCGCTACTGCCGTAATGGCTAAGGCGCAAACCGGGCGCAAGGTCGCTCCCCCAAATGCAAAGGCATGGCATGCCAATTGATCGATACGCCGGTCCTCAGAGTCCCGCAGCGTAGTAGTGTCAGGGGAGTGCATAATAGAGGTGTTAGACAACCCTAGAATAGGAGCATCGACCTCGGGGGGCGATGACCAGCACTTAACCAAGTCAGCCGGGAAGGGATACTTTCTATCCACACTCTTAGGGATCCCAGGCAGTCTGCTGGGATGTTCCCATTCTTTAAGCACGAGGCTATTGAAATGGGTTTGCTCGGGAAATTCAAGACGAGCCTTAGCAGTATGAAAAAGCTCACCCCTTTGCCTGGGAGCCGCAACAGGGGGAAGAGATGGACAAAACCTCAAAAATCTGAACCAGCAGTCTGTCAATATCATCCGAGGTCCAGTGACTCGTCATGACCCTTTGATTCCTCGTCATATGACCCCGAGTCAGAGAACAGTTCCCCTTCATCCGAGGGGGGGGTGGCCGTAAGGCTGCAACAAGTCATCAGATTCCATAGGGAAAAGAGCAGAATCAGGGGTTAAATGCCGCCTCTTAGTGGTGGCCTTACGCGCTAGCGAGCTAGCAAGCAATCTTTCAACACTGGCCAGTCTAGTAGCCATATCAGGATGAGAATCCCCGCTTGTATTGGGGGTTAGACTCAGGCTTGGGGGAGTAGGTGAAGTGAGGTGAGGTGCAGGCCCAGCCACTGAAGAGGCGGGAAGAACCGATAACGCCTGCTGTGCACAAGGAACACAGACCCGTGCATTGTCACCGCTGCTAGGTAAGACTCACAAGTTACACATAGACTGGCCTGTCCCGAAGGAACCCCGTTTACAATATCCTGGGACGCCTCCATATGGTGATTGTATCGGCACAATAGGCCAGTAAGCTACCCTGGATGCCCCAATAGCCCGCGGGGAAGTGGGAGTAATTTTTAATAGTCTCAACCGGGAGATACACCGGGCCGGGAGAAGCCACCGGAGTTCACGGTCTGAAAGACATAAGAGGAACAGGAATGTCAGAGCCATGCGCAAGGTGTAATAAAGGTAAGATACAGATAGTATAAGGATAATATAAGGTCGCCCGCGAGGGCACTTACAGACAGCGGGGGAAGGGTGGTCTTTACCACGAGCGTGTGCGAGCAAGAATGGCGCCAAACGTTCCTCGAAGGGCGGGCCAGAGCTGATGGTGACGCGGAGCGCGTCAAGTCAGAACCCCGCCCCCCGGAGAGCGCGAAGCTCCGAAAAGCGCGAAGCTAATAGAGAAAAAAAAACAGGGCAGTGACGCCTGAGGGAAAGATTGAGTGGATTACCGCAGCAGAGCCACTACAGGCTAAGAAAAGACGCCGCAGCATCAACAAAGCCACCGCCGCCCGTGCCGTACGGCCATATGGAAGGGGTGCAGCGGCTACCGATAAATAAAAAGAAAACAGCGCGGCTCTGACATCCATTCCCAGTCAAACACGACAGTCAAACACGACACCGAGGCCATAAGTGTGTAATAGGGTACACTGAGGCCGCCATACTCACAAACCCCTCCCCCCCCTTTCTTTCCCCCCGGGCTAGGCGGGGGAACGAGGGAGGATGGCGACCCTTTACACAGGGTCCACTGCTACACGGGGCGTGGGACAATTAAGCGGGAGGAGCATCCCCTAAAGGCTCACCATCAGCCTAAACCGCCTACCCTTTGGTGGGGGACTGCGGTGGAGCATGGCTCCATAAGCACGCATGGTGCTGCCTACCTTCACCCGACCAGCGCAGCCCAGGCTGGGAGGCACATCACAAATAGGACGGGTGGGAGTAGTCCAATAGGGCCGCAGGCTGTAAAGTCCCGCTCACCTGCGAGAGAGTGATACTTCATGTCTTGGTAGTCAGCGCTGCAGAGAAATCTGGGGATTTGTGGGAGGTCCCCGGGTATATGAAGGGCGGAAGGAGCCTGTTTTTTGCATGTCTGCAGTGCACAGCGCCCTCTGGCGGAGAATAACCCAAGTGTAAGTATTATATCTGGAGCAGGACGTACTGTATACTTAGAATATAATTTATTTGCCTATTCAAAGTGTTTACATTGTTGTAATTGCTACAACCTATCTCCTATCCATCCCTAAATTAGGGGTGTGGCTTAATTTAAATACTGTCCCTCTTTTATACCATGAAAAGTTGGAAGGTATGGATAAGGGGGGAGGGGTAGAACCTGTCTAGACAGACTTTGAAGCTTTGATGTGGGATCCGTTTCACTTTTGTAAAAGACAAAGAAAAATACTTGGACGAAATGCAGCACTGGAGTCAATGGGGCCGGGCTGTCTGATTCCCTTCCCCAAGGGCATCCTTGATTTGGGATGACTCACTGTGATCAGTGCAGCCATGTTCAACATCTATTTGTAGAAATTCAACCGCAGAAAAGTCATCTCCCGTCCCCGACTTTCTTCCTGCTCCTCCCTTGCCAGTGGGTGGACATTGCCCAGACTGGCTTTCGCTTTTCTGGCACATAGATGGAGCATGTTACCAATCATGGGGCTGGACACAGTAGAGGGCGCTGATAGATGGGCATGGTGGAGGATCTGGCCATGATTGTGGGATCTGGCGGGTGGCCAAAGTGGTATAATTTATGGGAAATTTCCTTGGGGGATAGTAAATGTTAGTTTCCTACAGGCCTGCGGATTAGCAATAGCCCCCATTCCACCTACCCCTCAGCATGCCCATAACTCTGTAAACTGGTCCCCAAGGTTGACATCTCTAGTGAGATGCCCAGGGGGGTTGGGGATGCAGCCACCCTGAGGACTGCTGAAGGGTGTAGAATCACTCAATGTGGACCAACATTCAAAAATGAGACCAACACAACAAACCGTGCTCATATGTAATTTAGATTGCTGCACATAAAAATTTATTTTTCTAACGCCTGCTGGGGTAAATTTTAAAAACAAGATGGCCGCTCATGGGGTTGCAGGCCACCTGCAAACAGGAAGTCATGTCAGTTGGCAGAGGCTCCAAAATGGCCGCTACTTTTCTTTTCCAACTGTGCCAGGCTGTTGGTCCGGTTTAAAGCAGACATCTACAATCCCTGGCACACATTAGACAGATACTTACCTTTTCCTATCTGAGCTCCATCTGATAATGGCAGGAAATAGTTGTGTACACATGTGGGAAAATGCTTTATTTAATTGTTCCACTATGTAGAGTTTAATGCTTGATTTTATCTTTCTGGGGATCATTGACTCTATAGAGACCCAAGTCAGGATCCATACCTCCCAAATTTTTACAGTGGTAAAGAGGGACAATTGTATAATTAAGCCGCACCCCTCATTAAGGAATGGATAGGAGATTTGAATAGGCAAATTAAGCATTATTTATGCATGTTAAACCTCAAGGAGGGACAAATGAGAACAATAAGGGACAGGGGGACATGGACTCAAAAGAGGGACAGTTGCAAGGTATGAGGATCCCTTGGGGACATTAAAAGAGACCTAAAGTAATTTTTGACTGGAGGTCAGCTTTAAGATGTCCCATACACTTACATTGCCTATAACTGTTATACCTATACTAGAGAACACCACGGAATATATTAGTGCCACTTCTGCGACTCTTGTCTGGTTCTCCATCTCTATGCACAATATAGAAGAGATGCCAGAGGCTGCTGGAGGCCGCCATTATAGCGGATGCTACAGAAAGAGGGCAGCACAGGACCCATAGCTTTGCTGGGTGTAGAAATAGCAATGCACATACCTTCCAACTTTTCAGGGTGGGAAAGAGGAACATTTTCTTAAACGATGGGATGAGCTTGGGGGGTCAAAAGGGAGGGATGGATGTATGGCTAGAGCTTGGTGACATGGATGGATGGGCAGAACTGAGGGGAGACGGTGGGAGGAATGGATGGGTTGAGATGGGTAGAGGGGGGAGGGGTGGATGGGAGGAGCAGGATGGAGGAATAGATTTATGGCTAGAACTTGGAAGAGCAGATGGATGGGCAAATCAGAGGGGAGAGGGATGGATGGGATAGATAAGATGAGATAGAAGGGGGGGATGAATGGACAAGAGTTGCTGGGAGGAACAGGAGGGAGGGATGGATGCATGGCTAGAGCTATAAAGAGCGTACAGATGAGCAGAACTGAGGGCTGGATGGGAGGAGGGATGGACAGGGGAGGTGCTAGGAGGAACAGGAAGGAAGGAGGGATGGATGGATGGATGACTATAGCTATGAGGAGTGAATAGATGGGCAGAACTGAGGGGTGAGGGCTGGATGGGGGGAGGGATAGATAAGCTAGAAAGAGGCAGGAGGAATGAATGGACGGGAGGTGCTTGGAGGAACAGGAGGGATGGATGACTACAGCTATGAGAAGTGAATAGATGGGCAGAACTGAGAGGAGAGGGGTAGATAGGATGAGCTGGGAATGGTGGGATGGATGGCAAGAGCAAGGAGTGTATGGATACAGGGCCGGCTCCAGGTTTGTGGGGGCCCTGGGCAAGAGAGTCTTATTTGGCCCCAAAGTAGTGTGTCACATAATTTCAGCTTTCAGCTCCGCTGCCACAAATGGGTCACCTTTTGTTACTGATCGCCCTCCAGTCCTTATTGCCTTCCCTATAGTCACCAATTGTCCTCTAGTCCTAGTTGCATTCTCTACTGCCACCAAGCAGCCTTCCGGACTTACTGCTTGCTCCGCTGCCACTAAAGACTCCATCATTGCTGTCACTTGTCACCTGGTTCTCGCCACCTTCTGAGCTTCCATCAATTGCCCTCCATTCCATGCTTCCATCTCCATTGTTGCTGATCATCCCCTGTTGCTGAGGCCAGCCATGAGCAGCTCTGCACATGACACCTGGCATTCGGTGGTTCGGGTCCTATGTAAAATAATACCATGGCCAGGTGTGAGCCTGAGAGGGCCCTTGAAGATGCCAGGGGCCCTGGCAATTGGCCAGGTTTGCCCTGTGCTGGTGCAGGCCCTGTATGAATGGGCAGGACTATTTTTGTTTGCATGTATTAATCTGTGATTTATTATGTAACTTACTTTCGAGATGTCATGCAATACAAAAATCTTGGGATACTTACCTCTGAACTTGCTCCAACTTTGAACAGTTGGATAAATCATTCATGCAGATTCACATTTTAAACCCCAAAGACAGACAAGGAGGACATGGGACGATCCCTCCAAATGAGAGGACACATTGGGAGGTGTGTTAATATACCAGGACCCATGATATTCCCTCTTGTATATCAATACAGATTTCTAGGCATGTTATTAATATTATTCATCTGGCCAGCATTGCGTCCTTCCCACACATAGCAGCTGTGTCCTTGGAAGCATGGCCGGGCTCACTGCCATCTCCCGGTCACCATTACAAGTTATTTACAGAAATGTGTGTCAATAAATAGACGGCTCTTCCCACATCTAAAATGGCGGCTCCGTCCCCGATGTAATGCTGGCAGCGTCACCGCTTGGGGGAGAGGTGTAGCCCGCCAACATCCAAGATGGCGTCGCCCATGAGGGCAATGTTGTGGGGGAGCCGGGCTCTAAGGTGTCTGCGGGTCACCGGCTTGCAGAGGAGCTATGTCACCGTCACATCCAGCAGAGGTAAGAGCAATGGCGGGAAGCTGGGGGCATCCTGTCATGGCGGCTGCAGCATGCTCAGTCAGGTCACACACGTTACCACATGGCTCATCTCCATGCAGTCTAATACATGGTATAGGGGGGTCCTATTCACTATATATCCAACTTGTATTCTGTTACTGCTCCGCTACTAGTTCTAAGCATATGTGGGGTGTTTGCTGGATTCACATTGTAAAGAGCAGTGCCAGGCTTTGCTGCATTCACATGTAAATAATTGTGTGAATTATTTATATGGATTGTAATAGAAACCGATAAGTTCCAGAACAAGTGTTTACAATGTGTAATCGGTGCCATGCTGCCCTTTATGGCGTCCTGTCATGAGGGAGAACCAGTGGCAGCCCTGGATTTGCTTGGATTGTGCCTGTTTCCCTTTATACAAGTGCAGCATCTCAGAAGAGAGGGGCCACTGCCTCAAACTCTGGGCCAGGTAATTGGCCATGGCTGTTAGGTGTCTCATCATTTGTTTTCTATAAATCCCTGCATACAGTATGCACCCTGTGCGTGCTGCAGCTTCTGGTCCTCCAACATACCTTGTTCTCAGCACTGTGTGTGATGAGTATGTATCTGAATGGGGTGAAGGAAAAGGCCACCTCCTGGGTATATTTATACACTTACTGGCTGGAGGGAAATTGGGCAATAACGGAGCCCAATGAGGCACTTGGTGAGTAATGTCAGCATGGGGCAGGGATGATGATCTGAGGTCTGTAGAAAACTCTTTTGAGAGCAGACTTTTCCTTTAACTCTTCTAATGCCAATTTCCACCTTTATTGGAATTTGTGGATAAAATTAAAAATGACTGGCGGTCTGCTCACCCCCCCACACACACCAAAGAGGGGGCAAACATCTGCCCCGCTGCATGAGTCAAAGTGACTGGAAGTGCCCGATCTGTTTACTACAAATGGACGGGGCACCCTGAGACTGGTATAACCAGTCAACGCTCCATGACACACCTTAATCATACCTTGGGTTTCGGGGTTAAACCCCCCTTAATCATACCTTGGGTTTTGGGGTTAAACCCCCCTTAATCATACCTTGGGTTTTGGGGTTAAACCCCCCTTAATCATACCTTGGGTTTTGGGGTTAAACCCCCCTTAATCATACCTTTAGGTTTCGGGGTTAAACCCCCCTTAATCATACCTTGGGTTTTGGGGTTAAACCCCCCTTAATCATACCTTGGGTTTTGGGGTTAAACCCCCCTTAATCATACCTTGGGTTTTGGGGTTAAACCCCCCTTAATCATACCTTGGGTTTTGGGGTTAAACCCCCCTTAATCATACCTTTAGGTTTCGGGGTTAAACCCCCCTTAATCATACCTTAGGTTTCGGGGTTAAAACCTCCTTAATCATACCTTTTAGGTTTCGGGGTTAAAACCTCCTTAATCATACCTTTAGGTTTCGGGGTTAAACTTCCCTTAATCATACCTTAGGTTTCGGGGTTAAACTTCCCTTAATCATACCTTAGGTTTTGGGGTTAAACCTCCTTAATCATACCTTGGGTTTCGGGGTTAAACCCCCCTTAATCATACCTTTAGGTTTCGGGGTTAAACCCCCCTTAATCATACCTTGGGTTTTGGGGTTAAACCCCCCTTAATCGTACCTTGGGTTTCGGGGTTAAACCCCCCTTAATCGTACCTTGGGTTTTGGGGTTAAACCTCCTTAATCATACCTTGGGTTTCGGGGTTAAACCCCCCTTAATCATACCTTTAGGTTTCGGGGTTAAACCCCCCTTAATCATACCTTGGGTTTTGGGGTTAAACCCCCCTTAATCGTACCTTGGGTTTCGGGGTTAAACCCCCCTTAATCGTACCTTGGGTTTTGGGGTTAAACCCCCCTTAATCGTACCTTGGGTTTGGGGGTTAAACCCCCCTTAATCGTACCTTGGGTTTGGGGGTTAAACCCCCCTTAATCGTACCTTGGGTTTTGGGGTTAAACCCCCCTTAATCGTGCCTTGGGTTTTGGGGTTAAACCCCCCTTAATCGTGCCTTGGGTTTTGGGGTTAAACCCCCCTTAATCGTGCCTTGGGTTTTGGGGTTAAACCCCCCTTAATCGTACCTTGGGTTTTGGGGTTAAACCCCCCTTAATCGTACCTTGGGTTTTGGGGTTAAACCCCCCTTAATCGTACCTTGGGTTTTGGGGTTAAACCCCCCTTAATCGTACCTTGGGTTTTGGGGTTAAACCCCCCTTAATCGTAACTTGGGTTTTGGGGTTAAACCCCCCTTAATCATACCTTGGGTTTTGGGGTTAAACCCCCCTCATATCATACCTTGGGTTTTGGGGTTAAACCCCCCTCATATCATACCTTGGGTTTCGGGGTTAAACCCCCCTCATATCATACCTTGGGTTTCGGGGTTAAACCCCCCTTAATCATACCTTATGATTAAGGGGCTTTAACCCTGAAACGCATAACTGATCCAGGGGGACTGCGACACCCACACACTCAGCACGGGAACCGTGTGATTTAATCTATCAGTAAAAGTGATGTTTTCGGGGCTTGGTTGAGCTGGTGTATGTCATGGAAGCTTGAACAGGATATACAGAGGTCCGTCCTTGCTCCCAGGTGGGTTCTCCACTTGGGTTTGAGCTGTCTGGAATTTGGTGTTTTAACCAGACAACGTGACTGATAACTGTAGTTGCTGGTGAAAGGAATCGTGGGGCCTGCATGCTGGGGGACTTAATTGTGGGATCTGGATAAAATTTGAAGTGGAACAAAACCCTTTCCCTTGACCCCTATGCCCCCTACCCGTCCAACTGGCCAGCGCAGGTTGAAATCTGCTTTAATGTGGAACAAAACCCAGCAGCAGCCAGCCTTGAATAGGGATGCCCAGCTGTGTGAACCCCTTCTCCAGCGGTTCATGAACAGGCTCTTGTCCAATCAGAACTGTCTGCTGTGACTACATCATTCAGCACACAGCTCTCCTTGTTTACAATGCGTGTACAATCACCAGGGTGGGAGTTCACACATTGGTTTCAATGAGAGCCGTCTGCCGAATGATGCAGTCACAGCAGGTGGCTCTCATTGGACAAGAGCCTGGACAGGTGAGTTTTGATTGGTGAACAGGGAGGCACGGCATCAGCTGTGAATTTATCAATTATCTGACCTTTTGGTGTTGCGATGAATGAGTATAGAAGCAGTTATTTTCTTACACAATCTATTGATTCTTGATCCAATAAAATAGAAATCCTTTCATTTTTTCCCAACTTTTAGTTGCTTTGATTATTTTATTTTCTTTGTGGGCGGGAGTCACTTTGGTCACATTTGTTGGACTGTTTTACAATGTGTATGGTACTTTTTCTACTAAACCGGACCTTCACATGATTTAATGAAAAGCCCAAACTCTTAAACGGTTCCCCAGCATCTAAAATTAATATATTTTATGTTTTTAGTCACTAACTTATTATTCTTTCCCCCACTGGGCTGCAACTCTGTTCAGGAATTTAGGATACGGGCGCCGCCATCTTGACTCAGAAGCATCACACTTACTGAGGAGAGGAGAGTGGGATAAGGTACAGGGGGGCGGGATATAGCTGTGCTTTGCTCAGACAGAGCAGAGCTGGGGTCAGATAACGGTCAGCAATCCCAGAATGCAGAGCAGCACAGTCAGAAGGCACTTCCTGTTTGCAGGCTGCCTGATGTCCCATGAGCCGGCATCTTGGATGTTTAAAGGCTCATAACATGCAGTACATGCAGGTAGGATGATTTTTAATGTGAGCAATCTGTATGTACAGGGTGTGGGAAACATATAAGATAGACTCTTATTCAGAGTGAAGGTCCACTTTAAACAGGACAGTACCTACACAACTTTAAACACTCTAATTCTATTGGCCCAAGCCCTACAATGAGCAATACTCGCCTGTTTTCCCGCCACACTGAGCCAGCCAGTATAGTCCTAATCTTTCCTCAAGCTTTTATTTCACATCTTCTAGGCCGGGGACATTTTTGAACCCGTCCTCATACCTGTCCATGTAATTGCTTGTACTGTAGACCCACAGGGGGTGAGTGTTGTGTGGGGGGGGCTCCAGGTTTAGCAGTGCAGCTGTCAAACTATGTAACAGGTGAGCATGCAGAGGAGACCCCGGGGGAGGGAGGGAGGGAGCAAATCATTCCAATCGACTTGCCTGACAGGGACATCGCTGTCATCGGAGAAAACCCTTGGCAATGAATTTTAACCCTTGTTGTGGCTTCTGGTTGCTGTTTTTGTAGTAAATTGGCAAAAGTCATGCAGCCGTTTTAACCCCCCACCTGGGTTAGTTTCACTTGCCGAGCTTTTGGCTACCCTAATAACATCATCCTGAGAGGAATAATGGTGAGTGGAAGGACACAATTAGAAATGAGAGATACTGAAGTTCTGCAAAGGTATTAAAGGGACAAGCATCTAAAAACACAAACCTGCCCCTATCGACTGGCTTAGTATAGTTAATGTATTGTTTTATTTCCCTTTTTTCCCCTGTTTTTATTCTT
Source organism: Gastrophryne carolinensis (assembly GCA_027917425.1). Classification (NCBI taxonomy): domain Eukaryota; kingdom Metazoa; phylum Chordata; class Amphibia; order Anura; family Microhylidae; genus Gastrophryne; species Gastrophryne carolinensis. Next base: position 165,314,663 of record CM051236.1, read on the forward strand.
CTTTTCTCTCCTCTTTCCCCCACCCAGTTTTCAGAATATTTCTGGTATACTTGTATGTTCAAGTACATGCAAAGTCCACAGTTATTTGTAATTTGTTTAATAATTATCCAACTGTATAAGGCAAACAAGATAGATGTAACTCAAATGCAATTTCCTGTATTGTATGTTTTTTTTATTTTTTTAAAACCATAATAAAAAGATTGAAGGATAACAACACAGACGGTGGACTGAAACTGCAGCTGCTCTCCTTAGCTCCTCCCCCACATCTGAGAGGATGGGCGCAGGGGTTTGTTGATGCGGCCATCCTCTCTAAAGCGGAATGCTGGGAAGGCGAGTGATTGTTTAAAGTAGACCTCAATCATTTGTCCCAGGGCCCCTCATATGCGGGCCTGGGACACTGGTGAGTCAAGTAGTGTTTATGATTCACGTGGAGCTGAATGGAGTTCAAGTAGTGTTTATGAAGATTGGATAGGATTATATGGACATAACAAGTGTGCTCCTAAAGTGGACCAAAACCCAGGATTTTGACTATCCTGGATGTTGGTCCTTATCCCGGAGGTACCCCGCTGTGTGAAACCCCCCAGGACGCCAAGACCAGCTTACCTTTTCCTGGTCCCACGGAGAAGAGCAGTGGCTCTGACGGCTGCATCCTCCGCTTCCCTCTAATAGGGAGTGTCAAAATCCTGGCTTTTGGTCCACATTATTACATATACACAAATTTACCTGACTACTTGTACAAATTCTTAGTTACATTAGATGAGGTTGTTTACATTATGACATTTGATAGGGAGAAAAGCCAGCTGTGAAATATATAAGCTGATACATGTCTTTATGGAGCTTTATGGAGTGTATGTTAGAGCATATTTAAGTGTATTATTATTAGGTATAAATATGTGTGTATGCGACCTCTGTTGGGGAGGCTACTGATCCGTAAGGACCCTTTTGCTACTGGTAAGCCTTATAGTAGGGAGATGCTTACCTTTCAGTCCCTGAGCTCAGCCTGACAGAGGACCTGGAAATGTTGCATAAAAGGCCCCTCCAATGAGGGTGGGGGTGCTCTAGTGTGCAGCCAGTTTTGAGTCCCACCGATTGAATGCAACTGGGGTAAGTAAAGCGTATCCTTAATATGAGGTTTACTGGTTACAGAAGAGGGAAGGTTAGGGTGCCACACACTAGGACCCCTTCCCACCAGGCAGGGGCTAGCTCCACTTTTATATGTCAGTTGATTATCATCTAAGGTAATACATTAATCTTTCATGTATTTGTGTCATTACAGATGTGACCTTCAAACTGGATGAGAAAACGGCTCACAGTAGTCTGGACCTTTTCAAGAAGGATACAGGGGTAATCTACCGCCTTCTAGGAATTGACCCCACCAAAATCCCTCAAAATCCGGAACGTTTCAGAGAATGGGCGGTAGTACTGGGCGATGTACCACTGTCAAGTGGCCGGCATTACTGGGAGGTGACCGTGAAGAAGTCCAATGAGTTCCGCATAGGGGTCGCCGATGCCGATATGTCCCGGGATGAATGCATCGGAGTCAACACCCGATCCTGGGTGTTCGCCTACAGCCACAAAAAATGGCACGGCATGGTGGCAAATAAAACCATTCCCATCACCAACATTGGCCAGCCTAGCAAAGTCGGACTCCTTCTGGACTATGATAATGGAAAGCTGAGCCTAGTGGACTCTGATAAAGGTTCCCTTATCCACACTCTCAATGCAAGCTTCCGGGGTCCAGTTTTGCCGGCGTTTGCCTTGTGGGACGGGGAAATTCTAACCCACTCGGGCTTGGATGTCCCTGGCAATCTATAATGCTGCCCAGTGTTATAATAAAAGTGCCTCCCAGTCCATCTCCTGTTATGGCAACAGCTAAAGCTTATTCTATTCTATTGGTGATGGGTATACTGCCTTCCATGAGTAATAACAGTGTTAAAGCTCTGCTGCTTTGCCTTCTAAACAAATCCAACTTTATTTAGTGTCTGCCTAAAACTGGTGATTATTCCCAAATCATTTTACCCTCAGAAATGGGTGGTGCAGGGACATACGATCATATCGTCCTTGTCCGGATAATTTGATTCTAGTGCTGCACCGCTTAGTGTTGCTGTGTAATACGCTGAATGAGTTAAGTGCATTTAAAGGAGCTTGGCAATAATGAAAGTAAAGTCATCTTGCACCACTTCTAAAGCTGGTGGGTAAAGATCCCAAAATGCAATCCACTGCCAGAACTGCCACAGGTTCAGTTATATTCATGCCAGGAGAATATATCCAAACCTGAGCTGGAACGTTCAAATTCCAGAGCTGAACTCTAAAGATGTTAACGGCCTCGATTCACTAAAGGTAGAAAAAAATTCTCATGGTAGTAAAAGATTCTATTCATGAGAAAAAAGCCTGAGAATTTCACTGGTACTGAATCACCAGATAAAAAGACAATGAAAGTCAATGGCACTTTTTTACTTCTAAGAAAAGTAGAGAACTGTTTACTCCTTTCTACACTGTAGTAAAAGCTGCCATTGACTTTCATTGTCTTTTTATCTAGTGATTCAGTAACAGTGACATTCTCAGGCTTTTTTCTCATGAAATGAATTTTTTACTACCATGAGAATTTTTTTTCTACCTTTCTTGAATCAAGGGCGTTGTCTTTGGGTATTTGAGACCTATTTGTAGATGCTACCTGCCTTGCCCCTGTTTGTAGGGCCTACAAAGATTCTGCCATAGAGCACGCTCACTCCTACAGCGCTGTGGGAAGGTCTGACACATAACTTTGCATGAATCCTTTTGTATTTCTCATTAAAAAGCAGTTGGTCCATTTCATCCACATTTTGTGACTTCCATGTAGAACAAGGAAAGTTACAAAGCTTGTCATCATTTATATTCAATTGCAATATATTTGTATAAAATAAAGTCTGTTTGAAGAATGTGCATGTTTTTCTTTTTCCTCTGTAAGTATTTTACGTTAAAGTGGACCAAAACCCAGGATTTTGATTATCCTGGGTTTTGGTCCTTTCCCCGGGGGTGCCCCTGTGTGTGAACCTCCCCTCAGGACGCCCAGACCAGCTCACCTCTTCCCGGTCCCACGGTGCGTCTAAGAGCAGCGGCTCTGACGGCCGCATCCTCAGCTTCCCTCTAACGGGGAACGTTCACAAATGCCTGTCGCAGGCACGTGCCCTGCTAAATGGAGAGCTGGATGCATCCGCTGCTCTTAGACACGCCATGGGGCCGGAAAATGAGGTAAGTGAATGGGGCGACCTGGGGGGTTTCACAAAGCGGGGCATCCCGATTTATGCCCCGGGGGGGGGGATCCATCAATCCCGGGTCGATCGAACTGGGTTTTGGTCTACTTTAAGGGACATACCAGGCAAAGGTTTAAATTCTGCAGCTTTCTACTTGCCCCATGATGGCTGCCAGGGGTGGAATATTTTATTCACCAGTACATTGCATTCCCTATAGATTTGCTATCTTCTGCTGACTCATTTTTCAGGATCTCCAAAATGAATTGACTTCTGAAGGGACCCACACGTTGAAACATGCATGAGCGAGTCGTCATCTGCCTTGCATAAGGGAAATGGGCACCGCCATCTTGCCTCAAAAGCAGCACATACTGAGGAGGGGGGACAAAAGTGCAGGGGGCGGGGTTATAGCTGTGTTCTACACAGACAGAGCAGAACTGGGGTCAGGAAAAGGACAGCAATCCCAGAATGCAGAGCGGCACAGTCAGAAGACCCATCCATGGGCCGCCATCTTGGATGTTTAAAGGCTCAGAAAACGCAATAGATGTAGATAGGATGATTTTTACAGTGGGCAATCTGTATGTACAGGGTGGGGGGAAACATAAGATGGGCTCTTATTCAGGGTGAAGGTCCGCTTTAACCTTGCAATTCAGCATGTGTATACGGATTTTTAATATTAGGTGATTTTGCAATACATCTCTCTTAAAGGGAAAGCCCCTTTGCTACATCCTGTTTGTCATAGCATAAGGCTCCCCTGGTTACCGTATGTTTTGCTAATCATGCTGGTTCCTGCAGTTCTAGCTCCCAGCCTCCAGGGGCCATGTGCTGAGTACGAGATGTTCTGTGTCTCAGCCGGTCCTGTACTATACTGTGTATGCACAACAAAGCCTGGAGTAGGAAGTGAGGGATCTGGTGTACAGTTCACTGTGACACCGGCCCCATGGGAGCTCCATAAACGGGGCGGAAGTGGCTGCAGGTAAGCAGAGGAGCCTTGTGCTGCAGTGGCAACTCCTGATCTGTGGTTTTGATGGGAAAACTGGACTTATCTTTTAAAACAGTCCCACACCCATTTCCTACAGGAAATCGGTGTGCAGACACATTGTAATAGTCTTACCGGGCATCCTGATTGCTGGAGCCCCACAAATAAACCCTTGAAATGCCCCGCAATTGGCAGGGAAAGTAACATGAACCCGACCTATGTGATCAGTCATGGGGCTGCATTTCACCTTGGGGGGGGGGGGCAAGGTTTATGTGGGGTCTATGTGTGGGGGGCCTCCAGCAATTTGGGTACCCGATGCCCACACCCGTTATGTAGAAAATGGGTGTGGGACTGCTTTAAAGGTCCAATCATCTGCTAAATGCAAAGCCTTCTGGGCTATCCTCTCAGCATTGCAGGGTACATAATGTGGTCTGTGATCTGAACTGAGACTTGTTGGATATGAAAGTCCAAGTTATGGGACCTTAAAGTCATTTGGCAACTTAAAGGGGACCAAAATCCACCAAACTTGCAAAATACATTTGGCCAAAGCCCCTGCCTAGATTTCCTTGTAGAACTAGAAATAGATATTTTTGCTTTTCCAAACATCCCGGAACACTTTTTTTTTGCTGTCCCTCTCTATGAGGTTGCAGGTGATAAGTATGGCAATGACATCATTGCCACACACAACAATGACAATGAATGGAGGAGACGGAGCCTTACAGCTAAAACAGTGAGTGAAGCAGGAGCACTGAAAATTGGCAAAAGGTACTTTTCATGGGGGAGCAATTCAGGGGATGCTAGGTAAAAATGTGGGTTTTGGTCAGCTTTAATGAAAAAAAACTAAACAAAGGGCACTTTTGTCCTGCGCAGCTTAACGGTGCAGGTCTGGGGATCCAGGAACTCACTTGAACCCACGCCGCAGCCTGTGATCCAGTTTAGTCCAGAGCCGCCTCAATTCTCTGGAACCTCGGTGCTGGACCACTCCCCCCAACATCAGTCACATGCTGTGGCCATGTGACTGATGGGGGGAACATGTCAGACCTCGGCCTACTATCTCCATTGCAATGAATGGAGAAGGCGTGGCAGTGTGCCTGTGATTGATGGCGATTTGCGATCCCGTCCATCTATCAAATCCGTCCCCATGGTCGGGCTACAGCGGAGGTATAGATCATGTGATCAGTGGCGTGGGATGAAAGGTAAGTGCCCTTTTGTTTTTATTTTGCCTGCTGAATCACTTTAACCCCCAATGTGCCCTATCTAGGATATCTGCTGCCTAATTTATGCCATCCCTGATAGCTGCTATACTTCCCGGTGCTGTGTGCAGACCAGGTGGGTGGTAATATAGCAGTTGATGGGGGAATTCAGACAGCAGACATCCCAAATCAGAATGGCGAGAGGGTAACACAGCAGCCTAGATGCCCTTGACCTTTCTCTCTTTCTGCCAAGGGAAAGAGCCAAACCTGGCCAGTAAAAAGATTCCCTTTGAGATAATGCGGTGCCTTTACATCACATACAACTGTTAGCAGGGTTAATTTGATTTTTGAACTTCAGACAGACTAATGAACTTTGAAGACTTGGTTGTGAGTAATAATCAGCTAATAAAACAAACGTAGCACATTTACAGCTTTTATCATTTTATTAAAAGTATAAGAAGAGGACGCACAAGATTCTACACAAACATTTGTAAGGCAACTTTACATAAGAGCAACACTATCTTCTGATGTCGTGTGCTGGTAATAGTAATCACATTCAGCAGCACAGGATTTCCCAGCAAGTGGAGCCAAAATGGTCCACGGGAGGGGGGGGGGGACTACTTCTGTGCGCTGTTTGCAGTGCTTGACAAAGTGATGATTTGTTTGTGAAATCGTTTCTTACCCTCCTTGTAACTTGCATTCCTTTTTGGTTTGTGTATTTTAGATAGACCCGGATTATGAGGGGGGAACAAGGGGCCTCCATCACTTGCCCTGAAAAGGGGGCCTCCACCAACCTTTGGTTTATGGGTCCAGGAGGCTTTTCAATCTTTGGTCTGATGGGCCATGGGCCCGGCAACAAAACTGTCAGCGGCAGTGGGCGGTGTGCCTGGGTAAGCCTTTTTTGTGTTTGCAAACCTGCAGCCAAAGCCACCACAGGGCAGGATGGAGAGTCTAGAGCAGCAAAGCCCCCATCAGCAATGTTACAGTGATGGGTGCGTGCAAAGCTGTCATTGCACATAAGGCACCAAGCACAGCCGCTGGCAGCGCAATGCAGGGAACTGTTTTCTGCTGGACCAGCTGGGCAACTACACCCTCCACCCACTATGGCAAAGCAGGAGTCCCTGAGCAGCATGCACCCACACGAGGGTGGCACAAGGGTCTCCATCTGACATTCCAGTAAGTGGGCGGGCGCCAGACAACCACCAATCAGTTACTTGGCTGGACTATTATTTTATAGGAAAGAAAATATCTGTATCAGATTTTGTGCCCAGGGGACTCCACCACACTTAATCCGGCCCTGATTTTAGATAAAGCCATCCGATGCCAAATGGTACTTTCAACGTGAGCATGATGCTTCATTTGTGCTCCTGCCACTCGGGAGCCATTGCGCCTGGTACTCATTTATGGGTGAAGGGACCTGCTGTCTACTAGCAGGGCTTTACTCAGTGCCCCCCTCAATCCCTGATTATACAAGATGGCAGAGGGACAACAGTAGGGTGTGTAGCAGCTGGCATTGTGCACAGAGCCCCATGGCTGTTGAGCACTAAACATGCTTCACAACATTAGGAGATGGTTCTTTTAAAGCAGAAACCAGTCAAAAACATTTCTCCCCTTAAGCCCCCCTTTGACTTAGTTGTGTATGCTGTTTGAGAGGGCTTAACACCATGCAGATGTTGTGGAATAGCTGCTATCCTAGAATTACATGGGAGTGGCCATCTTAGATTATACCTCTGAGGCCTGCTTACACGTTAGCATGAGTCTTTGCTAGCACAGATAATCCCAGATTAAGATCAGCCCAAGCAGCCAGAGAGAGATTTTGTATACAAATTATTAGAAGGCGATAAAATCTAGCTGGCTGCATTGATGTAATATATGTGTGCCTGTGTGATATTGTTTCACCACACAATGCAGCCCACACCAAACACAGAAATATTTACCTCAGAAAAGGGATCAGCATGTCATGTTACACACACATACACAGAATCACCAGCTGCTGGGGGGATACGTGTAACTATGTATCAATGTAAGTCAATGGCCTCAGCTGCCAGAGCATTACAGCAGTTGTTTACTATCTTAATACCAGGGCCTCGATTCAATAAGAGTTGAAAAAAATTCTCATGGTTGTAAAAAATTCAATTCATGAGAAAAAAGCCTGAGAATGTCACTGTTACTGAATCACCAGCTAAGAAAACAATGAAAGTCAGAAGTAGAGAACGGTTTACTCCTTTCTACACTGTAGTAAAAGCTGCCATTGACTTTCATTGCCTTTTTATCTAGTGATTCAGTAACAGTGACATTCTCAGGCTTTTTTCTCATGATTTGAATTTTTTACTACCATGAGAATTTTTTTCAACTCTTATTGAATCGAGGCCCATGTCTTTAGAGCTTTCTGAGTCAGCTGAAGGTTCTTCTGGCTAGAAACAAGGCATCATTTCAAAGAGTTAAGAGTAATTTTGACCATAGGACTAGGTCTTTCAGGGCTGTCATGAGGTTCAGGAGCATAGAATATGCCTACTATTCCACAACATTAGCATGGAGTTAACCCCCCTCAAATAGCTTACATCACTGATTGCTAGGAGGGGGTTAGGGGAGTCATTTACTAAACTTTTTTTTTAACTGGAGGCCTGCATTCTGTTACAGAATGCTTGAACTTTCTCTTTAAAGTGCACTTTTATGGACTTTTCTATAGACTGTAAGGTGGGTCAATGCCAGAGGGTACTAGACAATTTGCTGACCTTAAACTGGACCAACAGCTTGGCACAGTTCAAAAAAAGAAAAAGGTAGCAGCCATTTTGGATCTTCCTCTCCCAGCATCTCAGCTGCCTGGATTCAACTGACATAACTGACAATGCACAGTAACAGGAAGCCCAGCAGCACTTCCTGTTTGCAGGTGGCCTGCAAATGCATGAGCTGCCATTTTGTTTGTAAAATTTGGTGCAGCAGGAGTTAGAAAAATGTACATTCATTTGTATGTGCAGTAGAGATGAGCGAACTTCTCAAAAATTCGATTTGGGCGATTCGCCGAATTTCTCAAAGAAATTCGGGTTCGTCCGAATCGAACTTTAGCGAATCGCTCATCTCTGGTGGGAGCGGGGAGGCCGGCTTCCTCTGATGACGTGTCCTCTGATGACAGCTGACAGCGCAGCCGGCCTCCCCGCTCCCACTATACAGCAAACACTTACTGGCATGGTGGGAGCGGGGAGGCCGGCTTCCTCTGATGACGCGTCCTCTGATGACAGCTGACAGCGCAGCCCGCCTCCCCGCTCCCACCATGCCTGCATTTTTTTTTTGAATTTCAGGGAAAATTCGGTCAGCATGAACCACTAAAAATTTGGGTTTGTGCTGAATCGAATTTTCCCTGAAATTCGGAGCGAATTCAGGTTCGTTAGAACCGATTCGCTCATCCCTAATGTGCAGCAATCTAAATTGCCCAGGAGAGGGATGCATATGAGCACTGTTGGTTGTGTTGGTCTGTTTTTATGACTATTGGTCCACTTTAAGGCCGCTTTTGCTGATTGGAGGGCTGCTGGAAACAGATTGTCTAGTGCCCTCTTGCACTGCCAGGCCCAGGAAAAGGCCCCTTACACACGTGCGTTTCCATGAAATTGTGAAGAAGGTGGAGGGAGCATACACTGTATGCGGAGGACAGAGTGGTGGGAACTGCTGTGGAGTATTGGCCCTTTCACTGTAGTGCAGGTAAAGTACATCATCTGTGCTGTCCATAGATTTCTATGGGCAAATCGTTTTCCGACATGAAAAGGGACAAACAACGAATAATTCTGTTTTGATTTGCTACAGTAAACCTCTGTCCTGAAAGCCTGTGTTAGCACATGCCAGGGATTTCTAGCAGCTCTGATGATGAGTTCAGCATTTTTTAGACCTTCTATTCTAGTAAGTACCTTGTACAAAACAATCAATGCCTCCAGCAATAGGAATAGACATAGACTATGACCACTTGTATTATGACCTGCAGAATCAGGCTAGAACCTATAGGTTTATGCCATGGTGACTGAATGATGGTGGGCAGCATATCTGACCACATGCCTGATTGTAGTGCAATTACTTTAGTGCAGTTTTTACATTTACCCAGTGTAACATTTCATCTCTGGCTCTTCCCCATAAGACAGGAAAGGCGTCCATGTCTTGCGGACGTGGGGCAAGCTATACCATGCTCTCCAGATTTTCCAGCGACATCTGACTCTGCAGTTTCTCTATACTCCGCTGTCTTCCTGTGTAGCATTCTTGATATTCCAGCAGCATGTTTACAACCTCTTCTCTCTGGAATCGAATGGCATCTTGTATAGGGGTGTTACCCCACCTGACAATAATGAGGGATGTTTTGTAAGAAAAAAAAATAGGGAAAAGGCAAACCCTAAATCACAGTATAAGTGTCAGACCTCTGTGAAAAGTGATAACGGCCAGTCTTTTCTTACAAAACCGAATTGTTGGGATGATCTCATGTCTCCATGTTCTACTAAAATGTCCTGTCTCTGTGTCAGAAAAGCTGGGATTGTCCCATGAAGGTCTATGAAAGCAGGGGGAAGTTCCATGTTTTTGCTTGTCTGTGTAAGAAGCCACAAACAATCAGCTAAATATATTAGATGCCCCCAGCAGGCACAGGAAATTGGGTGTTCCACCCCGATGCAACAGGAAAAAGGTGGTTATGATTAAATAAAATCCAGGGGCTGGGCAACAGAGAGGGGACTAGAGCTCAGATTTGTTATACAGCAAAGAAGGATGAATCCTCTGCATGGCAGGTAAGTGAATAATCTTTTTACACTTTATACTTGCCAATCCCTTAAAAAGCTGGACAAAACCCTGGGCAACCAGCCCCAGAATCTAAAAGACTCCAGGGCTTGTCCGCTAGCCTGCAGGCCGGGACTTCCTAAATCAGCCACGCCCTGCATTGTGATGAGGCACAGCAGGCTAGTCGCATCTCCGACAAGCTGTTCGGGTATGCACTTGTGCACCTGCCTGCATGCAGCCTTTCAGAAAGGCTAGGAGTGTGCGTGGCCAAAGAGAAGCTGGGGATGCAACACCGGTGGAGATCACATCACCTGACCCACCAAGATCAGGTAAGCACACCAGCGCCCCAAGAGGATGGACACAGCGGGACAACAGGTGTAGGATGCCTCAGAGGGCAGACTATCCTGGGTTTTGGTCCTTTCCCCCAGGGCACCCCAAACGGGGTGCCCCGCTGTGTGGAACCCCCCAGATTTCCCCGAAGAAACTCACCCCCTTCCGGTCTTACGGAGCATGCGCGGCTGCTCGTCCAATCAGCACACTCGGAGCCACTGAAATCACACCATTTAAGACGGCGTATACAGCCAGTGGCTCTGAGCGTGCTGGCGGCCGGATCCCTCGCTATCCCTCTAGCAGGGCGAGTGCCGGGAAGCATGCGCCGTTGGAGCGGGAAGAAAGATAAGTGAACGGGGCGACCTGGGGGGTTTTAACACAGCGGGGCATCCCGATTTTGGATGCCCCGGGGGAGGGAATCGATTGGCCTGGGACACTTATAGATTTCTCGCCCGATCACCGCGGGTTTTGAGCCACTTTCAAGAGAGGTTGGGATGGCGCCCTGTGCGACCGCATACCTCGCACACCCCAAAGGCCGACCAGAGATGGGTCACTGGCACATCAATCTTTAATTTGGTGCTGGTCATGTTCTCGGCTCCCCAGGACAGCAGTGGATCTTCTGATTCAACATGTTTAGGTGACAACAGGAAATAAGGCAACAATTCTCCCAAATAGGTCCTTAAAGGAGCAGTATCGCGAAATTTGCATTAAAAAAGATAAATAATTAAATAGCCACACAATAGCTTCTAACATGTGTATAAATAATGTGGCGATAGAAAAAGGAAAAAAATCTGCCTTTCTTTTAAATTGTATAATGACAATGGCTTAGTCCATTTGCTGAATAGGGGGATCTGCTGGGTTGTATTTAGTGAGCTGCTTCATTTAGCCCACTGGTCTCCTAGCAACACTTTACCTCAGAGGCTGACACTGTAATCAGTGGTAACGGCTGTGTGTGTGTGAGGTGCTGCCTTTGCTATGAGACCAGGTGACTCAAATGTGTAAAATCTATGCAAAATAAACTAAACTGACTGAAAATGACTGAAATTCTTCTTTGAATAACTGTGCAGGAAAATCTAAAGGTATTAAAGTGGAACAAAACCCTGAGTGGCCGACCCTGAAGTCTATAAGACCCGGCCATTGACCTTCCCCCTTGGGCATCCTAAATCGCGATGCCCCACTGTGTGAAACGACCCCTGGATAACCACAGATCCCCCCATTTTTCTGGCGCGCTCACGCAGATAGTCATTTAGACAGGCCGGGCGGCCAGGAAGGTTACTGCTCAGGCTCCCCCTCTGCGTGCAAACAGAGCTGATTGGATGAGAGCCCGCGCATGCGCTGTGGGACAGGGAAAGGTACGTTTTCACAGGCAAACTTGGGGATTTCACATATCAGGGCATCCCGACTCCCTAGGGGCACAAAACAAAACTCCAGATAGTGAAAATCCTGGGTTGGGCTTTGCTCAAAACACAAAAGCTGAAAGAAAGATCATATGGAAAAATGAAAAATAAGAATATGAAAGAGAAAATGGTAAACTGAAAGATTCTGCAGCAGAGCCAACATGAAGGGAAAACTGTCAAAATAAAAAAAATGTTTAGAGCAAAAAAACAGGATGTAAACATAAAAATCCAACTAAAATAAAATAACCCCCCCCCCCAAAAAAAAAAAAACTGGTGAGTCTGAGATTCGAACCAATGACTCTCTGGTTCAAACTGACATTGAATTTACCAATGAGCTAAATGACTTCTAGAGCTTATCTTTCTGTTCTAGATATATGAGTTCTGGCCAGGCAATGTTGCAATATTATCTTATGCTGGATGGCTGCCAGCACTGAACAGCTAATACTTTGTTACATTGTTTCTCCCTCTCCTCTGCATGGAACAGGCCAGAGTGTCGGGTCCCGACACTCAGAAGACATAAACATGAGCTATTAGTCTCCAGCTGCACAACACAGACATCATTTTTTTCTAAATTTGTAATTCTTACTCCAACATTTACCTACATTCAAAGTACCATTTAAATATAAGTCACCAAGAAAAATTTGCGATACTGCTCCTTTAATGATTCTATCAAAAACTTTATAAATGTAACAGGTTTGGCTGGATTTGGGCTGTGAAACTGACTTCAGGATCTTTGTATATTACACTTGCCATTGGGCTGCTCTGAGCTGCATTCACATTAAATGCCATACACTACAAACGTGTGTCATGTATGGTTGTAGATGATCAGCTTTTGCCTGGAGTTCTACATTAATGTGGGCAGGGCAATAAAACAACCAGGAAACTAACATTCTTTAGAAGATTAGAAATGTCAGCACCATACTGTATATAGCTGGTGACAGATTTTCACAGAATGGCGTGTCTAGCCCAGGGCTTTCTTGGGTCTTAGCCATCATTTTTGTTTAACATGCCATCCTGTTGCTCTTTTATTAAAGTGGGACAAAACCCAGCAGCAACTGACCTGTAAACTTAAAGATTCTTGGGCAGCCATTGGCTTTTTCCTGGGACATCCTGAATCGCTGTGTGAAACCCTGCCCAGTTTGCGCATAAAAAACAAGAACTTTTTAGGCGCATGTGTGGTCTCTTGTCCAGTGAGAGTCACCTGATGTGACTACGTCAGTCGACAGAAGGCTCTGATTGCTCACAAAGGGGAGCGCGAGCAGCTGCATCCCCTGTATCTCCGGCGTTGTGCGGGTGCTCCTGTCCCAGTCATTCAGGTTGGGGAGGGAGCGTTCACACAGCGGGGATGCAGGGGATGTGGGAGTACATCATCCCTATTCAAGTCAGTGACAACCATCTGTTGAATGACGTAGTCACAGTAGACGGCTCACGCGCATGTGTGACGTTGGAGCCTGGACAGGTAAGTTTATGGGCGAACACTCATCTGTGCCACGCGGCAGATAAAATTCCTGGGTGAAAAAGTCTAATGTCCTGTAATTATTCTCCATATTAGCACATTCTAGATAACTTACCTGTCTTCTACAAACGGGTTCACTCTGCAGCCCTCTATAAGAAACTTCACCACCTCCACATGTCCTGTAAGAAGAAAAGTCAGTCATTAGATAAGAGTGTGGCTGGAAATCACTCATCCCAGCAGCCATGTCTCCCATTCACGGTACCTACCTTCAGCAGCCGCCACATGTAGAGCTGTACGGGAGTCATAGTCTTTTTGCTCCATGTCCATAGCCGATAGTGCAAACCTGCATAAAAATGTACATGGCTGTTTTATGATACTGTGAATTATGAGCATGATATGTTGCTGGGTATACCAGTGCCATTTAATATGTGCAAAATATGTCCATAGCAGTGACCTGCATTAATACAACAATGGCTCCAGAATAAGTCTGACCTGCACTAGTCACTGGCCGGGGTCACACTGCTTGCATGTCATCAGAGCTATGCCTGTGAAGCAGTTATCTCTTTTCTGATACTGGGCAGTGCAGCTTGTTGAAACTGAAAAGATAACTAAAGCTTACTACTTCATTTATTTTATTTTCAATAAAAATATTAGTTGTTTACGAGGGGGTCCTTTGCCATGTATTCTATTCAAAGCTGCTTTTCTACCTTCAATTTTTCTGTAAAGGCGGGGCTGGGAAGGAAATTTCATGGCACTGTTTATAAGGCATGAGCATGCTCTGCTGTGGTCAGAGACAGCTGTGGCAGTTGTGGCTGTCCATGCATGCTGAGAGCACCTAGGGACAGAGTGGCTGTTACAAGATAGTCCCCTGGCTAGTGGTGCACATGGGAGGGGGTTCCTCGGAGAATGGGGGATGCACTGGGAAACCCTGGGTGGTTGGGATTTAGACTAGATTAGGCTGTAGGTTTAATTATTAGAATAGTGTAGCGGCAATTACATTAGGAGGCCACTAGATGCCCCCATAGGATTAGGATTAGAATAAGATAGTTTAAAGTGGACCAACACCCTCCAAAACAACATGTCTCTGATCAGTTAAACATAAAAAGACACTTACCTTTTGATGACTTTTGCAGCCTTCTGTCCCTCGCAGCGCCTGCACTCTTTAAAAATCTCGTCCGGAAGTCCCGCCCTCCAGCTCTTGTCCGTTCATTAGCATGCTGTCCGTCTTGCTTGTCCGTTCATTGTCCCTCTTCCTTGTCCGTGGATAAGCTTTCCTCCTCGCTCGATTTCAGTTTGTCTTCTACGTCATCGGAGGAGCGTGGCCTCTCTCCTCTCTCTGGCTAGGCGATTGACATCATGTGCTCAGCCATGATTGGCTGCAGCAGCATGAGTCTCCACCTCCTGCCCTACCAGAGCGCGCTCGTGCGTGCCCGTACCGAGGTAGGGAAAAAAAACGCGCATGCGCAGTAGCGCTGATTTAAGTCAGGCGAAGCGCCGCTCGCTACCGATGCAAGAGGCGCTTCACCTGACCTACTGCGCATGCGCGAGATTTGCTTTAGGAAGAGGTCAAACGATCTCTTCCTTTTACAAGCAAATCCATGATGGTGGCGAGAGATTCTAAAGGAAGCGACGCAGCGCTGGAGCATTAAAGGTAAGTTATTTTACGATTACTATTGATAACGGGTCTGGCAGCATTATTGGCATATTTTTAAAAGCCAACAAAAAAAAAAAATGTCAGGGTGTTGGTCCACTTTAATTAATAGACCTCCTTGCACATAGGGGTTAGCTAGAGTACAGCCCACTCCCCTGATTGGTTACTTTCAGGAGGGATAAAGGGTACAGAGGGGGTGCGGCTTGAGGAGTTGGAGTTCTAGAGTGTTCAAGTCTGAGTGAGCTAAGCTGAGAGATGTGAACTGAAGGTACCAGGGGAACCAGGCCGGCAAGCAACCGATACAGGTGGAGATACTGCCACCCACCCATAAATACTTGTTGGAGACCTAAAGGAGACGTGAACTGTAGCCTGAGGTCGTTTGTGATGCAAGAATGAACTGTAGAGGGAGTGGCGTCCATCAGTTAAAACTGCACCTGGTTTGTATCTGCAATTCCTTCTCCAGTGTGTAAAGTACTCACACATGAATACTGCACGTGTGAGTACTTTGCCCTGTCCCTGGGAAACCCCCCGAGCCCCTTTTGGAGGGCTTTGGCCAGATCTATTCGGGCAACCCCAAGCACATGCAGTTTAAACTTCTAACCTGCACTGCAGGAAATGGACGAGAGGCACATAGTTAACAGGTACATCTACTTTCAATTGAATTTTCCAAAGTGTATATTTCTTTGTGCCAAATGTATGTCCTCAAGGTGCTTTTTTTTCCTATATCAGAAAATGTGTGTTTTATGGAAACCTACATTAATATCTAGATTTTGCGGTCTCCCAGTGCAGACCGCTGTATCTCACTCTAAAGTACAGCCGCACTACAATATGTACCATATTTGCCGGCGTATAAGACGACTGGGCGTATAAGACGACCCCCCAACATTTCCACTCAAAATATAGAGTTTGTTATATACTCACCGTATAAGACTACTCCCTCTTCCGCACACCAAATAAAACGTAAAAGAACATCAGATTTTATTTCAACATGTTAATTCCCTTCCCCAGAGTCCCTGGGTGGCTTCTTACAGTCATACTTTCTGTCTTCTTACAGTCATGGGGGCATCCCTCAGTAGAGGCATAGGGCATCCCTCAGTACAGGCATGGGGCATCCCTCAGTACAGGCATGGGGGCATCCCTCAGTACAGGCATGGGGGCATCTCTCAGTACAGGCATGGGGGCATCCCTCAGTACAGGCATGGGGGCATCCCTCAATACAGTCATGGGGGCATCCCTCAGTACAGGCATGGGGGCATCCCTCAGTACAGTCATGGGGGCATCCCTCAGTACAGTCATGGGGGCATCCCTCAGTACAGTCATGGGGGCATCTCTCAGTACAGGCATGGGGCATCCCTCAGTACAGGTATGGGGGCATCCCTTAGTACAGGCATGGGGCATCCCTCAGTACAGGCATGGGGCATCCCTCAGTACAGGCATGGGGGCATCCCTCAGTACAGTCATGGGGGCATCCCTCAGTACAGGCATGGGGCATCCCTCAGTACAGGCATGGGGCATCCCTCAGTACAGGCATGGGGGCATCCCTCAGTACAGGCATGGGGGCATCCCTCAGTACAGGTATGGGGGCATCCCTCAGTACAGGCATGGGGGCATCCCTCAGTACAGGCATGGGGGCATCCCTCAGTACAGGCATGGGGGCATCCCTCAGTACAGGCATTGGGGCATCCCTCAGTACAGGCATGGGGGCATCCCTCAGTACAGGCTTGGGGGCATCCCTCAGTACAGGCATGGGGGCATCCCTCAGTACAGGCATGGGGGCATCCCTCAGTACAGGCATGGGGGCATCCCTCAGTACAGGCATGGGGCATCCCTCAGTACAGGCATGGGGGCATCCCTCAATACAGTCATGGGGGCATCCCTCAGTACAGGCATGGGGCATCCCTCAGTACAGGCATGGGGGCATCCCTCAGTACAGGCATGGGGGCATCCCTCAGTACAGGCATGGGGGCATCCCTCAGTACAGGCATGGGGGCATCCCTCAGTACAGGCATGGGGGCATCCCTCAGTACAGGCATGGGGGCATTCCTCAGTACAGGCATGGGGGCATCCCTCAGTACAGCCAGCGAGTGGGCCCACTCCCTCCTCCCCCCGCCCCGCTGCTCACACACTTACCGATGATCGGAGGGCCGGTCTGCACGTCCCTGCTGTTCCTGTCGCCGCCGCCACCGCCACCGCTGCCGCCGCTCTCATACGCTCTCATACACACAAACACACACATTCATTCTTACCGGCACTTCCTGGCTGTTGCGCGCTGGTCGTCGGTGGGCGTGTCCCAGATGGCCGCCGTCCAATGAAAACAATGGATGCCGGCCATCTGGGGCACGCCCACCGACGACCAGCGCGCAACAGCCAGGAAGTGCCGGTAAGAATGAATGTGTGTGTGTGTTTGTGTGTATGAGAGCGTATGAGAGCGGCGGCGGTGGCATGAAAGTAAGCATGAATGTGTGTGTGTGTGTGTTAGTATGTATGAGAGCGGCGGCACCCGGCGTATAAGACGACCCCCCCACTGGAAGGCATGTTTTACAGGGGGAAAAAGTCGTCTTATACGCCGGCAAATACGGTATTTCAAAATAATTCTATGCTTTATTTGAGTAATCTCTCAGACACATACATTTCTAAGACACATACATTTAAAACACACAATTTAAAATGGTATTAAATAACCAAGGAAATGCGGGTGGTGCAAGCGGACCCAAATTGGACTATTTAAGTATATCAAATCTCTATAAAGGCCACATGCATGTTTGCAAAATGTAACGGAATGCGTTGTAATCTATAAAGGACTATGTTTTATTGTGCAATAAGAAGAGAAGTACTTGTGACTATTATAAGTACATAAAGTGCAAAGAAGCTTGTGAAAGGGAATTTTCAATAGAAAGAGATCCCTATTTGGAAAAGTGCTATGGTGCTGAAGTGCAATGTGCAAAAAAGTGCTTAACAAAGGTGCTAACAGCGCTTCCAATACACTGCAAACTATATAGATATCAAAATATTTTGTCACCGATTCAATATGTCCAGGTCCACTTGAAACACCTGCTACCGGTAGTGGGTGTTTCAAGTGGAACTGGACATATTGAATTGGTGACAAAATGTTTTAATGCAAAATCTAAAATGTGCTGTAAGCCAGCACCAATGTTCTTTTCTCGGAGCTGTGTGGACCATCCAATAGTTAGCCTTTTATGGAAACCTGTTTTCACTACATGCAATCTGTTGCCATTGGCAACATACCCCAAGTCTGTACACCAAGAGGAGAGAAGTGAGCCCTGTACACACAGAACGCTGCTGCTATGGCCGCTGCTGAGGTGAGGGGGCTCACTCAACCTTACACAGCAGTGTTGTGTGTGTACAGGGCTCCTCTCTTCTTGAATTACAGGCTTGATGTACGTTGCAAATGGCAACAAATTGCACACAGAACATAAAACACACATTTTCTAACATAAAAAAGACTAAATTTGTGCAGTACCTTGAATACCTTCAGGACTTACCATTTAAGCACCTTACTACCTTATTATTGGGTTGGGATTACAGTTCTTTTAAAAGGGGAATTAGCATTTTCTTCAGATGTTTGCTGTATTTACAATGGATTTCTTCTTCTTTTTCCACATATTTTAGTTAGCTAAAGGGGACTTCTGACATGATCTCAAGATGGATTTCTGGCATTTATGAAGATTAAAGTCCTTCCAAATGACCCCTCCTCAGTTTTTTCCCTTCCTAGGGGGCAAATTTGTGATGCTCCAGCAATATGACTCCCCCCCTACAGGTTCCCATGGCGATGCTCCAGGTAGGCCTTTTGTTCTGCCAGTAGGGGCAGATGGGCGGGTGCTGCATCAGGCAAAGTTCTCTGTCTTTGCTGTAACATGCTGGCATGGGCTCAAGGTGAGTATATGCCGAGACTTTATGGATTTCACTAGAAAAGCCTTCCACCAGGTGCTAGAGTCTTTTAGACTCTTTGGATAGGATTTGGTCCAATTTAAATGCTTTTGTTTTCTATTTAAAAGAGCTAATTTTTTTTATTTCTGATTGAACTGAATAAAAAAATGTATTGAGTCTTACCTCCTTAATGCAGAGACATCCCCACTATAAGCTGCAAACAATAGGTTTACCACAGTTTTGTGCTGGGGACAAAGGAAAGCAAAATGAATACAGGGAATGAGCCAAATATATGGAGCAAATTCATATGGACGTCACGCCGTCTAAGCCTTTGTCGAAGGCGAGCAGCTCCGAGTGTGCTGGCGGCCGCATCCCCCGCTACCCTCTAACAGGAAGCATGCCCGCGCTGGCCATTCACAAATGCCTGCCGCAGACACGTGACCTGCTAGAGTGATAGCGGGGATGCGGCCACGGCTTGCGCATGCTCTGTTTGACCTGGAAAGATGGTAAGTGTATGGGCTACCTGGGGGTTTCACACAGGGGGAGGGTCGGCCCGGGAATCTAATACATTCCTAGGCCGATCACCGCAGGTTTTGGTCCACTTTAAGGAACTAGCAGCCCAGGCCTTTCCAATGCACCACTTGCAGGAGTCCTGGTCAGAGAAATATACCTGTATATTGGGTGGCGGCAGGTAGTAGGCCCAAGATATTGGTGGGAGGTAGGGAGATATTAAGGAAATTCACAGCTACACAACACATGATGTATATATACATTAGAAAATCCATGTGACAACATATATACATATTCATACCTGTACCTCACTTCTCTCCTTGCGAGGATCTAGTTTTCGTGCACAATGCCTTAGGTTGTCATAATTGTGGAAATTAAAGAGGGAGACCAGTTCCTGCAAAAAATAACCAATTCACATTTTATTCTACACCTTGTACAACTAAATAAATCTACAAGCATCCCTAGAGCTGCTTGGCCACGTAACTAACCCTGGAAATGCCCAAACTTAGGCAACGAAACCTAAAATGTACAAAAAGGCTTAGAATAAAAAAAGCCCAGAAGGCTTACTCACCTTCCCGGCACAGGTCCGGATGCTCCCTCAGCCACCCAGCCGACTACTGAAGACTATGAGGCCGATTCATTAATAGCGCCAGGTAGCGACAGATGAGCGCCAGTAGCGTGATTTTCACAGCGCCCGCTAGTATTCGCTGTGCTTGGCCGTTGTTCGCTTGTTGACAGCGACTCAGTTGGTGTGCGGTAATGTGGAATTCGGGGTTAGGAGTCGTTGTTTGACAGGTTCCGCGCTGTATGGGTGCGCCTGACAGCGAATGGCCAGAGCAAACGGCTCCCAGCATATTCATTAACAAATCACGCTCAAAAAATTCTCGCGCTGTGAAATGCTTGTTTAAACCCCAGAGCGCTGGCGGCGATGGGTTATAAGTAGTTTTTAACCCCCAAACAACCATTTTTTTTAATTAAAAAATTAAACAAGTTTTTATAAACATTTTGTAATATGAATACATTAATATCAGACCTGTAATATCAATTCTGCACAAATTTTTTTTTTTTTTTTTTACCTTAAAAAAAATATCTAACATTGCAGAAGTGGTCACAGAATTTTTGCCATTTAAAAAAAAAAACAAAAACATTAATATCAATGAATTATGAATATTTAAAGATTGCTCCATTGAAATGCATTGGAGAGCGCCAGGTAGCGAGAGGTCATACCTGGCGCTGTGATGGGATTAGCAGCGGCGCTGTTCGTTGCAGTCCGCTACATGATGAATCCCGCGCTAGCTGACGCTCTCGCCGGCGCTAGCCTCATTTAGCGTGATAAATGCGTGATTGTGTCCGCCGCCTGTCGGTATCCGCCGATAGCTGGCGCTACCTGGCGCTAGTGAGACACTACCTGGCGCTATCCCTTGATAAATAAGGCCCTAAGTTGCTGCTTCTCCTAGCGGCTTTCATGTAGCCTGGATTTCCGATATTAAGCTTCAGGCTACTGGCCATGAATGAAAATGATTAGTCCAGTGTACAGGGGTGGGATTTGAATGAAGCACCCTTAGGATTGTGGGATATGTGCAGCCTCCTGGGTGCAGCAACAGGGCGGGATACGCTTTACACCTTTATTTCTTTTACTGGAAAGAAGAAGAACCAGGACGACAGGTTTTGGATCTATCATTCTGCTCTCTTCTAACTGCCTGTCCTTCTCAGTCTGTGCTGGAGTAACAGCCTTTTTTATGTCAATTCTTTTGATGAGTGTAGATGATTTTACCCATCATGCAAAGCTTTGGGCAGAAGTGGTTAATGCTACTTTTATTCACACTGGCTCAGAAGACAAGCATAAGTAGTGTTTTTCACATGATCCATTTCTTAAAAACATATTACACTATGTGGCTACCTTTTTCCTTTTGCTTGAGCTTCTCGAACCCAAAAATTTAAGTACTGTTGCAATTGTTGATGTTTGGAATCGGGCTCTTGAATGATAAAGGGAATAATTTTGAATAGAATATTTCATTTTGGTGTCGGGAACACTAGTTGATGTCTTAGCACCTAAAATTTTGCTCATTTGGAATGGTAATAAAAGGACTGATACCTGGTTCCCAGGACGGTCTTGTATTTGTACGTGTGCTTTTGAAGAGTGGAAGACAAATATGTGGACAGCACCAGCATATATGTATATAACCGTATCAAGGTGTGCTCACTAAACCAGCCAAGGTAGTAGAAAGACACATGGAACAGTCTATTAAGGTAAATACACCAACTGGACCTACCCCCACTGGATATCCGCCAACACGTGTCGCAGCGCCCGCTCGCTGCTTCCTCAGGGCGTTTGTGTCAAACGCCCTGAGGAAGCAGCGAGCAGGCGCTGCGACACGCGTTGGCGGATATCCAGTGGGGGTAGGTCCAGTTGGTGTATTTACCTTAATAGACTGTTCCATGTGTCTTTCTACTTCCTTGGCTGGTTCTAATGTGTGTAGAATAGATTAGTAGTTTTGCACAGGCACTTTATTGTTAATCTTGCGTTATGTTGCACATTATTTAGGCTTGTACATATTTTAAATATTTGGTCTCAGTCACAAATCATAGTTGCTTGCACTTTATTTATATTTCCAGCCCATATTCTGAAGTCTCATGGAGCTTTAATGTCGAGCTATTTTTTTACACAGTATTCTGGCGCCCCCTGGTGGTTGTGACTATATGTCATGTATATATGTTTTTTAAGATGTATTGTCTTGTGTCTTTTTAACTTTATATGTTACTCTAAATAAAATTACTTCTTTGTATATATTCACATGGTAGTGCCCTATTTATTGTTCCATTCTGTCTTGGTAAACTGTTTTGGGTGTGTGGGGACCCTATTCACAAATTGCTTTTGAAGAGTGGGCAATGGACACAGCCCACTAATTAGTTCCCTTGCATACAAACAATTTTCATTGTCAAATAGTAAAAGATGAATGGAGCGCGCACCAGTGATTGGGCAGGTGGCAATTTATTCGCCATAGGGTGAAAGGCAAGGTGATTTACAAGTGATCCCAGGGGAGAGACAGATTGAGGCATCTCAAATCGGGATACCCAATAAAGTCTATAAACAGTCTGAATAGTCAGAAGAGGTGGTATATACCCCAAACATTTCTACCACACAGTTCAGGATGCCCCTGCGAGAGGGAGTAAGCCTGCCCTGGGGTCTCATAGACTACAGGGTGGGTTATGGTCCACTTTAAGAAACATATATGCCTTTGGTGGAACATTCATACATTAGAGCTATACCACCAACTTCTTCTAAGGGAGCTTAGGGTCCAAATCTTTCCCACCTGGGCCCCTCTAAATCAGTTCAAGGAGTAATGGGAACAGGTATTGAGTAAGTGCTCCAATTTGATAATTGATGCACTAATTAAACAGGATAAGCAACTCTATTAGAAGTAAAAGGTCAGACAGGGGAACTACAGGGTCGCTTACACAGTTTTGGTAAGGACCGGTTGGTCATCCCATTTCTTAAAACATTTCAAAAGGAGATGAGTGATTATGAAGATCATATTGTTGCTGGCAAAAAAGAACAAAATGGAAAGGGATTGATCAGATTTATTCAAGTGGACCCGCAAGGTCAATTCTCGCCATATTAACCGTTACCCTGCATCTCGGTCCAATACCACACAACGGCTAAATCCTAGCTGAGAATTACATTCAGATTCTGTCGTCTTTCTTATCTTTGGGAAGCGAATCCAACAGGACTAGGAGGGGGGTCGGAAATATGGGTCACTGAGAGGCAGGAGGGGGGCTGCATTTTCAATGTCTAATGTTACAGGGAACCAAACAACTGAGACTGGACAATCAATAGCTTGTTCCCTATTACCCACAGTGGGGGCCCATGGGCACGTTTCCACAGATAGTGGTCACTTGGATAATAACCTCCTGGTACCACTGATTTATTAGGGGAACAGAGCACTGATGGAGTTCAGCCAGTAGTGAACTCACAATTTCAAATTATCAATCAGGAACATTCTCCTAAAAAGATATTTTGAGAGGACTGATCATGAAACCTCAGGGTTGTATAATGGTACCCAGAGTACAGTCACCCAGGTGGATAATCCATTGAGTTCCCATGAGGATCTCTATGCATTATGACAAGAACAGGAGGAACTTCTTAATAATCAAAAAAGTCTAAGCCTCAGAAAACCATCTACCTTTACCCCCCCTTTCAACTCAAGCCCTGCTGTGTATACCTTCTTCAAGCTGGCCAACATCCTATATCTGCTCCTCATGCTGGGACTGGATGGTGGATGGACACATTATGAAAGACCTTTTAAGGAAGCCAACCTCAGTCGACAGCCTTTTAGAATTTGGGTCTTTTCATGAATTCAGCTTGAAGCGGGGTATCCCAAATGGACAATTTCTCATTGGAATTGCTCAGATGAAAGCAGGTCAAAAACCTCACTGATGGCTTTGTAGCACGGGGTTATCCTAGGAAACTTATATCGAGAGCTTTACAACATGCAAGGTCAAGGCAACGGGTGGAGCTTCTAAATCCGAGACCACACACATCTGACACCGTTCTCAGGCACATCTGTCCAACATCAATCTTGCCCATCAGGATAGAGAAATGGGCAGACAGATCACACCGGTTGCTATACATTTTCTATGAGCACATAACTCGGACCCCAAAGATCTGACAGTGATTGTCCTTGAGAAGTTGTTTGGATCTATTTTAGGGTTCTGTTATTGTGATTTAGAGGAGACAGAATCTTCACCAGGATCTGGACCCTAGAAGTGCAAGCCTACCAGATGGATTTATGCTATGATGTTATATACCATGCTTATACGCTACGAGTATCCCATTTATACTTTGCCACTTTAGTATTCTTGTAGGAGTTTCCATCTGTACTCAGCTGTAGTTCAGGCAGCTTTTTTGTGTTTTGTGGTCTTTCTGATTTTTTTTTTATACTGATTTGATGAATTACAATAAAATGTTTATTTGATTACTTATTGTTGTGTTCCAGTTTTAGGATAACATCATGCTAAAGAGTCCTTACTCGGCAGAAGTGAATCCCTCGCACACTGTTTCCAATTCTGTCCAGAGGAGGTGACCAACAGAAAAGCCCCATAATGTTTGGCACCACCAGTAAGATGGCTCCTGACACACCAGACTTTGCAGGTAATCCCACCTGTGAAATACCAAAACATAATAAATGTCCAAATATAACGCGATCTTCATTTCAGCAATAATGGCTTGAAAAAAATTACCTTCTGTGTAAAATAACAAAGGCATTACCTCCTTATTCAGCAGGGGAAAAAAAACAAGGTACATACCTTTTGTCTTGTGCTGATGGTCACAGCGGGTCCGGCTCTCCAGAACTCACCGCCCACGCCTTCCGAGCCAGATCCCGGGGACAGGATTAATGATGGGACAGAATCACCAATGGAGGTAGTGGGCAAGGCCACCTCTCAATTGTAGTGAATGCAGGGAGCATGGCCACACCAGCTGTGACTGATGGCGGGGCCCTGGTCTGGCACGGAAAGTGCCAGAGAATAGAGTTTCATGACCCAGACAGCACCGGAGCCGAAGTCCCTAATAAAGCAATCGGGTGAGTTCTGGAGCACCGGACCTGCAGTGACCAGTGGCGCAGGACAAAAGGTAAGTACCCTTTTGTTTTTTTATTTCCCTGCTGTATGACTTTAAGCAGCCATTTCTCCTGTCTGCCACTACTTTAAGGCTGCATATCTTAGACTGACCAGCAGATGGTGCCAGGTAACTATGTAATCACTGGCTAGTCTTGCAGTTTATCATAACTTATTACATTTATCAAGACAGATGCAGGACATATTTAAAAGTAAATTTAGCTTTGTCAAATAAATTACACCTAAATCCCACTTCATACTGCACTTCATGTGCCTGTTGAGGTCCCTGAGCTTTTGATTTTTTAATAAGTTGACTACAGCCTTTCTCAATTTTTTCCAAAATAGACCTATACATGGAGTGAGGCTTGACACTTGCTTCCTCATAAAATATAGTAATCAGAAAAAGTCTTCTGGGCAATGTGATTTTGGGATGCCCTGCCCTGTAAAACCTCTAGTTTCGCCCTGTATACTCACTGATCTGGCAATCCCATGGAGCATGCGCGGGTTGTGGTGTGCATTCCATTTATTCAGAATAGACTGCTGGGTGATTCTGATTGGCTAGCATCACCTGGCAATCTATTCTGATTGGAGGAGTGATCACTGGCGAGGTTAGAATATGCTTCTTTCCTAGAGGTTTTATACACACAGTAAAGGTAAATCCACGTTTGTCATTCCAGCTGCTCTTTGCCTAAAGCAGACCTACACCCTCACATTATTGGGCCAAACCTTACCAGTTCCACATCCCAGGAATCCCTGTTAGAGATGCCCACTACTATCTTTCAGCCCCTTTCAAGGGCCAATAATCACCAGTGAGAGCTCCCAAGTTACTGTTTGCTCCGCCTAGAGGAGGGAGCAGCAGTTATTGAATGGCTTCTCAAGAGTATAGATCCACTTTAGAGCGGAACAAAACGAAGGATTTTGTTTCATGCCCAGGAGGCATCCCAAATTGGCATTCCCCACTGTGTTCAACCCCCCAGATCGCCAAGTAAAACTCACCTCTTCCCTGTCCATTCGCACATGCTCAGGCTTTCATCCAATCAGAGCCTTTTGCCGTGACTGTGTCATTCAGCAAATGTCTCTGATAGGTTGGGGAGTGATAGCAGACATGCTCCTGCCCAAGCCTTTCTGAATGGCGGGAGCACACGCACAGCCCGAGGATGCAGGGGATGCGGGAGTGGCCCTGAGGGAAGGCTATCTTTTGGATGCTAGGGCCAGTCACCCTGGGATTTGTTCTGCCCTAAATCACTCCCTCTGTCTATACCTCATCCACAGGGCTGGCTCCAGGTTTATGTGGGCACTTGGGCGGCATGGTCTCAGTGCGCCCCTTTTGTGGTGAAGAGTCGCGTCACATCACTGAGGGACGTCCTAAATCTGGATGCCCCCTAAATATCATGCTATATGGTCCAAAACTCCAATTTTGGTCTACTTTGAAGCGCACCAAACTCTTTAAACCTGACCTTGGAGTCTAAACAAATCTAGATTGTCCTGAATTTGCATGCCCCTGTGTGTGACCCCCCCCCCCCCCCCCGTTCATTCATTAATTTCTTCAATCTTTTTTCCACATTCCCTTTCCCACACTTTTTCACCTTCCCTCCATCTTTCTCCCTCTGTTTCACACTCCCAGTTTCTTTCTCTCTTTTACATTCCCTCCATCATTCTCTCAATCATTCTCTTGTTTCCACATTTCCCTTTCCTCCTTTTTTCCAGATTCCCTCCTTTGTTTTCTTCTTTCCACATTCCCTTCTCCACATTTTTCACACTCCCCTCCTCTTTCTCTCTTTTACATTCCCTCCATCATTCTCTCCTTTTCACACTCCCTTCCTCTTTCTTTCTTTTACATTACCTCCATCATCTTCTCTATTGCATATTTCTTCTGCCTCCCTTTTTCCACATTCACTCCCCCGTTCATTCATTAATTTCCTCGAACTGGCGAATGCATTGTAAGATCGTGCAGGCAGCAGCGGAACCTTATTGCTGCATAGTGTCTCCTGCCCGGCGGAGAATAGAAGCTGCACCGCCACCTCAGTCATTGGTCACTTCGCACCGCAAGGAGATATGGGCACCAGCTGTGGCGGAGCCCTGCCAGTCCATCGCCGGTCAAGCACACCCCAGGGCCGGCCCTGACAGTGGGCCTCCCTGGAGGCTGAGGGCCCCCGGCAGATGCCCTGCCTTGCCGCGTGCTGACACTGGCCCTGCTCATCCACATATACTCTCCTGACTGCACCCTCTTAAACCTTATCTCATTCACAGCAATACTTTTCATGGTATCTATTCACTGAAATGTTCTGCCCTGTTCTTTTTGACTTGTCCTCACTTTTGACACATTTAAACAGCCTTACAACTCTCCAGTGGCGTAACTAAATGTCATGGGGCCCAGGTGCGAACAATAAAACTAACTTCAAATGCTGCTTCCACTATCTAAGTGATGCCAAGTGAGTACAAATATGTTAAATATAGTGGAGGAGCAACAATGATGGGGCCCCCTGACCTTATGGGCTCCAATGCGGTTGCACCCCTTGCCCCCTCAAGTTATGCTCCGCAACTCTCCCCTCCAGCACCAGGGTGCAACTCTTTCTTCAGAGATGAGGGACATGCTTTTAGCTCAGCTTTACCAGTCAGGACACACATAAGGCATAAGCCAGGGTTGCTCTGAATCAAGTCTCCTGTGGATAAGGGGGGATATGGCTGTTCTTTTTGCCCACAGATGTCCTTTAAACCGGACCTTCACCCTGAATAAGAGTCTATCTTCCCCCAAGATACATAAAGATCGCCCACATTAAAAATCATCCTACCTGCATCTACTGCCTTTTCTGAGCTTTTAAACATCCAAGATGACTGCCCATGGAGTCTCAGGCTGTCTGTAGACAGGAAGTGTCTTCTGACTATGCTGCTCTGCATTCTGGGATTGCTGTCCTTTCCTGACCCCAGCTCTGCTCTGTCTGTGCAAAGCACAGCTATAACCGGCCCCCTGCACTTTTAACCTCCCTCTCCTCTCCTCAGTATGTGATGCTTCTGAGGCAAGATGGCAGCGTCCATATCCTGGAGTCCTGAACAGAGTTGCAGTAAGCGACTTAAAACGTAAAATATATTAATTTTCAATGCTGGAGAAAAGTTTTTTAAGGGTTTGGACTTTCCATTAAATAATGCTGAAGGTCTGGTTTAAATGCTTATCCAACTCTTCTTCTATCCTAGTTGTTTCCCTCGCTTTCGCCAACTGTACCTCCAACCTCTTATACTGTAAGTGTTCTATTCCCTCCCACTGATTTTAATTAAATAAAGCAAAAAATACAAATAATTATCATTTATAAGGCAAAAAGCTATGTTCACTTACATGAAAGGCGAACTGTCCAGAGAAGTCGTACATGCCGCAGGAATGCATGAGGCTCAGGGTGTTTCTCACGGCTTCAGCGCTCAGGACGCGTTCACCTGTAATGGGGCAGATGCCACCATTAGCGAGAGTGGCAGCAATTACACTGCCTGACTCACAAGTCACTTCAATAGAGCAAAGCTAGACAGAGAGGAGATATGTTAGAGATGCTATAGCACAATACTTACAAAGTAAAAATGGTAAATGCCAAAAAATGCCAAAAAATCTATTGTTGAACAATTGGGAACTTGTTTGTGGCCTCTACACATTCTTCCCCGTACACTTAAAGTAGACCTAAACCCATCTCAGGTGGTCTGTTTCCCTGTCTCTGGGGCATCCCTATCTGCCCCCCCCCCAAATCCCCAGTAAAACCTACATGATCCCCAAACGGTACATGCGCAGGCCATGGCCGCACTATGCTATACCTTTAGCTAGGCATTTGTGAATGGGCAGTGCGGGTGCACCCCCCTGGTAGAGGCTCTTGGCATGCTCAGCTTCAATTGGCTGCATTCAGGTCCATTTGGCCCCTACCCGAGCACAAAGAATGGCGCAAACCATGCATGTGCTGTAGGACTGGGGAAAGTTGCATTTTTGGGGGGATCTGGTGCATTTCCTACAGCGGGGCCAGGACCAAAACCTGGGATACTAAAATTCAGGGTTTTGGTTCACTTTAAAGCCCAACTCCAGCCTAAAAAAGGAAGGATTAGGCAAATTTTTCAGTGACCCTGAGATTCAGCCCTCTGAGTACAGAGCACATTCTTCTGGGTCTGTTTTTATAGCAGAGAAAATGCAGCCCTGCGATCTTTGCTTGTGTCAAGCTGTTTTGGGCTGATGAATTGCAACAAGGTAGTGCATGGCATGCCTGATATCGGAAAGAGGCGGCACTGCACTTTCATACTATGGCTGGAGTAAGGATACCAGCTGGGAACACAGAAGGATCAAAGGACTATGCTGCCGGATGAGTATTGAAGAGCTTGCCACAGAGGAAGCTGTTATAAGTTACTAGCATTTTATAATTATTTCAATTACAGATGCCCTTAACTTCCTATTCGGAAATCTTTTGTCCATAAAATGCCTGGATACTGAAAAGTGGTGATAAGCACAAAATATGGGGTTCTCTTTGACACCTATGACACCTATTCTATGAGATGAAATTTACGGTTTGTCAGTAAGGCAGATGGGATCACAAAATAGACAATCGCCATAACTCTCCTTTATTCTGTTAAAGAAAGCTCAAGTTAAAGAGGAACATTGGAGGCCCTGGAGTCTAAAAGACCCCAGGGCCACCCGAGTTCAACTCCTTGGGGCATCCTGAATTGGGATGCCCCACTATGTAAAACCCCCCAGATGCCCCATTTCACTCACTCGAAGCCCTCGCTACATCTCTGCGACGCGGCTGTATCCCAGCTCACCTCTAGCCGCGCGTGGGCAGCACAGGCAAGCGGTGGCTAGGAGGTGAGCAGGGGATGCGGCTGGCGGCACACTCGGCTCCCTTTGGCGCCGCTCCAGGCGACTTAGTGGTCAGCAGAGCTGAAGGAAACCAGGTGAAAGCAACCTCGCTGATTGGTCGAACGGAATCAGCATGCTCGTTCTTGTCCAAGTCTACGTTGTGGGAGCGACAGAAAGGTGAGTGACCTAGGGACATACACACAACGGGGCATCTGAGAGGAACAACACCCCAAAAAGTGAAAATCGGGTGTGTTGTTCCTCTTTAAAGTGGCCCAAAACCCACGGCGATCAGCAAGGGGATCTATAAAATTCCTGGGCCGATGGATTCCCTCCCTTTGAGGCATCCAAAACCGGGATGCCCCACTGTGTGAAACCCCTCAGGTCGCCCATACACTTACCTTCTGTCCTGGTCCAAGCGTGGTCCACTTTAAAGGAGAACTATTGTGAAAAAGTGGCCCAATGATAAAAAGTCTTAGACGATTCTTAGACGAGTGGGCAGGAGTGGATCCAAGCACGCTGATTGAACAAGAGACCATGTATGCACCGTAGGGCTGGGGAAAGGTGAGTTAGATTGGGGGTTTCACACAGCGAGCATCCCAGATCATGGTGCCCCGGGGGCAAGGACCAAAACCCATTTAGCTTATCCTTTTTGGGGGAATACTTTATAGTATCATAGTGGGGACCTCCTATGACAGTGGTGGTGAACCTATGGCACACATGCCAGAGGTAGTACTCAGAGCCCTCTCTGTGGGCGCACACTATTGCCTTACCGGCAGGCTTGTCTATGTGACCCCACAGTTTCAAAGTGCGGCGGCCAGGGGTGGAGCAGTGGGTGTGGGAGTGGTCCTGTGACCCCTCAATGGCTCACTGAAGAGCAGAGCAGAGAGGGCTTTGTCATGCTGGAGCATCCCCGTATCTGCTATCCTCTGTTCTGTGAGTCACCACCTGCAGAATTTAAAGTACTCTTGGCATGCTGAGCATGGGAGCGAGCTGAATATGCAGTGGGGCGGGGTATCACACTGAGCAGCATCCCAAATAGGATGTAAATTAAGTTTCATCTTCATTTTACATACAAGTAGATTACTATTTGACAAGGCAAAAAAGGGGGGTCACCTACAGTTTGCCTCAGGCAGCAATTAAAACCTCAGTGTTCTGATTAAATTGCAGAGTTGGCACTTTGGTTGCAGTTTTCACATGAAACAATGTTTATAACAAAGAATGGGGGTTCATAGAGGTGTTTTTGGAATAACCTATTTTCTATAGGCTATTTGTCGAACAAAATTTTCTTGCAGACTCCTCTGTCTGTGCAGCATATAAAAGCCACTGGAATTTCATTTTCTAAAACATTTAGTCTGAAAACATCTTTTACAGGAATACTGACCTGAAAATACAGATCCAAAGCCGCTATCATATCAGCAGTGGAGGGAAAACACTAGATGGAGAGAAATGTGGAGAAAGTGAGTGTTAATAAGTGTATGCTTTTACTAAGGTGAGGAATCAATTCTATTCTATTCTATTATTGATCACTAGTTTATGTTACCTAATCAGTTATGAGAGATTTTAAACCTTTTTGTAATTTGTCTGTAATTTCTTTTCACCAAATAAATGAGGAAATTGTAAAGAATGATCAACTCTCCAAAAAATACCTGACAGAAAGCTCTGACTAACAATAATCGCAATTCCCGAGCCCGGACACAACAACTAGGGATTGGCAAAAGTCCTGGCCAGGGACTATATGATGAGCTGCTGGGGAACGGCTTTTATTTTAGAAAACGGGGCCTCTCTGGAATCTCCATTATGTCAATTATGACATCACAAAAGAGCAGGTGCCTAGAGGGGTGACACAGGAGAATCCCCTCTAGTCTACTCCCCTTTTGTGACGTCAGCAATGACATCAGGGAGTTTCCATGTTGGCAATAAATCGCAAGCAGTTTTAATGTTAAACTGAATGCCTTTTATAAGCAACTACAATTACAATGAATAACTACAATTAAAAAATAAAAAGTCAGGCTATTCTTTGTTAGATAAAAATTGTATCTAACCAAAAATGCCCCAAAAATTACCAAAGAATATAAAAAAAATAAGCCTACGGCGAGTTTCAAGGTAAATTGAATGTAAAACCAAAAACGTAAAAAATATAGCTAAAAAAATAAAAAGACAGGCTATTTTTTATTAGATAAAAGTTGTATCTAACCAAAAATTGCCTAAAAATATAAAAGCAGCCCATTAACCAGCTTTTCCGTGTTCGGGCGAACTCCAGCATGGACTTCTGGCAGAAGTCCGTGTTCAGAGATCTGAATTCACAAACTTTAGGAAGGAAGCCAAACTTTGCGGTTTGGGTTCGCCCATTACTAACAATGACTATTGAGTTCTGCTTAGAGGGTCTCCTCACTACCAACTGACAATAAAGTTTCCGTCACAGGTATCATCCTCAGTTATGTTTACATCCTAAAGTTTGAGTCATGTGACAAGGAGCTCTGCAATAGTTTAATGCTGTGAGATGGTGCGATGGGAAGGCGATGGGTCCAGATGGAATCCACCCCAGAGTTCTAAGGGAACTTAGGTTTGTGATTGCAGCCCCTCTGACTGATTTACTTAACCATTCCCTTTCAACTGGTGAGGTTCTAGATGATTGGAGAATGGCCAATGTCGTACCAATCCATAAAAAGGGGAGTAGAGAAGAAGCCAGTAATTACAGGCCAGTTAGTTTAACATCTATAGTGGTCAAATTAATGGAAACACTCTTAAAAAAACAGATAATTTCCCATCTAAAAATTAATGACCTATTGGACCCAAAACAGCACGGCTTTACTGAGGGCAGATCATGTCAGACCAATCTTATTGATTTCTTTGGCAATGTCATTAAAGTGTTAGATGAAGGTGGTGCTGTGGATATCGCCTATCTGGATTTTAGCAAAGCCTTTGACACTGTACCACATAAGGAGCTCATAGATAAGTTATTGAAGGTAGGACTGGATAGTTCAGTGGATTTCCAGTTGGCTGAGGGATCGGTATCAGAGTGTTGTTGTAAATGGTGTGCAATCTGAACAAAGGCGAGTTACAAGTGGTGTGCCGCAAGGCTCTGTCCTGGGCCCCATTCTTTTGAATATATTTGTAAGTGACATAGGAGAAGGCTTGGTAGGAAAAGTTTGTCTGTTTGCTGATGATACAAAGGTTAGTAATAGGGTGGATATTCCGGGAGGTGTCTGCAACATGGAAAATGATTTAGCTTTACTGGATAGATGGTCAAAACTGTGGAAACTAGAGTTTAATGTCTCTAAATGTAAAATCATGCACTTGGGTAGAAGGAATCCCT
This sequence comes from Gastrophryne carolinensis, assembly GCA_027917425.1. NCBI lineage: Eukaryota > Metazoa > Chordata > Amphibia > Anura > Microhylidae > Gastrophryne > Gastrophryne carolinensis. Next base: position 165,347,791 of record CM051236.1, read on the forward strand.
GCTCTGAGTACCGTATGGGCAGCACTGTGTTAGCCAGGACCTCGGAGGAGAGAGATTTAGGGGTACTGATTACTGATAGCTGCAAGATGAGAGGACAGTGTAGCCAGGCAGTGGGAAAAGCAAGCAGGATGCTCGGCTGCATAGCTCGAGGCATCACCAGTAGGAAGAGGGAGGTTGTGATGCCGCTGTATAGAGCCCTGGTGAGGCCACAGCTAGAATACTGTGTGCAGTTCTGGAGACCTTACCTGCAAAAAGACATTATTCAAATAGAACGTGTCCAAAGGCGGGCAACGAAAATGGTGGAAGGACTTAAACTTAAAACTTATCAGGAAAGACTTAAAGAACTTAATTTGTACAGTCTGGAGGAAAGAAGGGAGAGGGGGGACATGATTGAGACCTTTAAATATGTGAAGGGATTGAATAAGGTTCAGGAGGGAATTGTTTTTAAGAAGAAACTTACTGATAGAACAAGGGGGCACAACCTGAAGCTAGTCGGGGGGGAAGATCAGGAGCAATGTTAGAAAATATTATTTTACAGAAAGAGTAGTAGATGCTTGGAACAAACTTCCAGCAGAGGTAGTTGAGAAATCAACAGTCACTGAATTTAAACATGCCTGGGATAAGCACACATCTATCCTAAGATAAAGAGAACATACAGTATACACATAAGGGCAGACTAGATGGACCGTATGGTCTCCTTCTGCCGTCAACCTTCTATGTTTCTATGGTCTGTCTGCCCATTCTTAGGAGTGAGTAGGAATCAGATCATGCCACTCAATATACATTGTAGTCCAGTAAGGGAAGATGGGTAGAAAATGGATCTGTCTTGTGGTTCATCCAGGATTGTCATTGTAGCACAAAGAGAAGTTATCAAATTTACAGGAAGGCTGATAAAACTTTAAAGCGGCAGTCGAGTTAAAAGACTGGTCTGCACTTCTCACCCTCTCTCCCGACATTATTATTTTCCATGGCATTCATCAGTGAAGCTCCCATTAAGATTTTCAGCAAGCCTGAGTCACCCAGTAACTATGCCACATGCGGTGTGTGCCGTCACTCAAGCTGCTGGAACCCGAAAGCACATTTACACAGCATTTCTACTGGCACCGGTAAGGTATATATGTTTTTTACAACTTTATTGCTGGCGGGGCAGTAAGGTGGGTGTGTTGAGCGGTATTTGAATGACCTCTTTAACTAGCACACAATGCGCATAGTATATACACTGTAATGTACTATATATAATGCACATACAGTATATATATATATATATATATATATATATATATATATATATCCCCCAGGCATCTGGATATGGAAACCTACCCCACTGTGGTTCTTCTGTGTTATGGCTTCATAGTAGTGTTCACCAAAAATGTTCACCTAGTGAACATTTTCCACCTTTGGGTCATGGGAGTGTCAATGACCTGTCTCAGGGTTAGCATTTATATGTCCACTTTACTTACAGAGTACCAGTTAGAAATGTTATAGGAGAATGTTTACTACTTTGAAAATGTTCCATATGTTACAACTTTTCCAATCAAATTATGTGCAATTAATTATTACTAATGACTAATTATTACTAATAATTATTACTAATCACAAATCCCTTCATCCCCTCATTTAAATATAAAAGCACTTTATCAATTAGATTCAGCCATGGGCAATGTAGGGGCACCAGGATAAGACTATACCTTTTTCTCTTTAAGATAATATCCAATGGCATAGTTACGATCTCCTGTCTCCTTCTCGGACTGGAACCTGTAGGAGATAACACATATGCGCAGTCAGAAAATAAAGCTCAAGGGAAGGATATTGTTATTATTTTTCTTAAATTCTAAATGTTGCTATTCATTTTCACAAGATGCTCTGTTCTCTCTCTAGTATATACTGTAAGTCTTATGGCTATGGTCAAACATATAAATGCTTATTAAAAGAGGAGCAACACCCTGCTCGAGTTTATAAGACTCTTGGGGGGTTGGTCTACCTCTTTATGGGGCATCTTCTATTCTGAACCGCTGCTATGTGAATCCTCCTGAAACGTTCAATACGCTCACTTCTTAAATGAATCAACACCGTGACTGCCTCCCAGCATACCTCTAGCTAGGGGTGCACCTGCGCCAGGCCTTTCTGAATGGCCAGTGTGGGCACACCCCCAGCCAGAGTCGGGACGAGGATGTGGCCATCGGCTCTCTCTTCATTCAGATTTCCTGAATGGAGCGAGCACCGCTGATTGATTGAGCAGCCCATTCATGGGCCGTGGGAATGGGGAAAATGTGAGTTTGCGCCTGATGCAAGGGGATACACACAGCAGGGCATCCCAAGTCGGGATCCCCTACCAGAAAGCAACAACACCCAAGAAAATAAATTTCTTGGGTGTTGTTCCTTTTTAATCAGTACATAAAAAGTAAATATAACCCAAACTTGTAATAAAATATCACAGTGAATGTGAAAACGGGGATAAAAAAACAGGCATCTCATAGTGGAGCTGAAATACTCGCTAGCCAGACTTATCCAGTGATTTTGTCATTATGGTCAGGCCCGTAACTGGGAGAGCTACTTTGCATCAGCATTAGCCCTCAAGTTAACAGAGAGGGGAAACGGGATAATCTTGGAAGAAGGTGAGTTTTCTAGCAGACAGCAGTCTAATAAACAGAGTAAATTAAAAGGTTTTAAAAGACTTTAGGCTGCCAACCATCCTGATCTGGGGTTCCCAAAGTTTTGATACTAGCTGAAATACTTATCACTTCTATGTTCCAGTATGGTTCTTCGGAGCTACAGATCCAAGCAATCTGCGCACTTGTGAACGCTGGAAATGTGGAGGCTGATTCATTACTAGCGCCAGGTATCAGCAAATGAGTGTCTGTATAGCGGTGCTTAGAGCGACCACTAGTAGACGCTGTAAGCAGGTATTGGGCGCTGTAACAGAGCGCCTCAGTTGCTCTACTAACCTGGCCTGAATTGATGAATGTGATGTATGTTGGGCGCTCTAAAACAAGTACAGCGCTGCAGGGGGCGAGAGGTAGCGCCAGCTCAGTGCGACACCACCATACTTATCAAAAAAGGACACACACATCGTCGGCGCTCTAAATCTGGTCGCTATCATAGAGCGCCAGGCGCTGTGTGATTAAAATCTGTTTTTGAACACATATCCACCAGTAACAAAGCAAAAACACATGGAATGACATTGTTTTAACACTGTGACATTAACACTTTAGTGCCAGACCTGTAATGACAATTCTGCATGAAAATATAAAAAGTCAAAAAAGTTTCTAAAAGTGTTTGTTTGCAGCCAGGAGACGTCACACAATGATTTGAGCAAAAAAATAAAATTCTGTGATTACTCACCTGCAGAATTGTTTATATAAGTATACAGTACGTCCTGCTCCAGATAAGAATCATTACACTTGGGTATTACTCCGCAAGAGGGCGCTGGACTGCAGAGACCATGAAATTGGCCCCTCCCGGCCCCTCAAATACCGGGACCTCCCCAGCATTGAAAAGCAGTTAACGAGAAGCCGGGAGAAAGAAACAGAACCAACTAGTAACTATAACAATGATAACAATCACCATACAGGGGATCCTAGGATAATGCAAAACCAAGGGTGGGGTGGAGCAGGACGTACTGTATACTCATAATAACAATTCTACAGGTGAGTAATCACAGAATTGTATTATTCTTAGTATACAGTACGTCCTGCTCCAGATAAGAATCATTACACTTAGGAATCCAATAACAGTGTCCATAAAGTAGGGTGGGATCCCCAAAGGTAACAACAGACAGGTCAGACCACTGTCGCCTGCAGAACCTTGCGGCCAAAAGCAGCATCAGCTGAGGCCCTAACATCAGCCTTGCAAACTTGTTCAACAGAAGCCTGGTGCTGAAAAGCCCAAGAGGCACCAACAGCACGAGTGGAATGAGCAGTAAGGCAGAAGGGAGGATTCTTCCCCTTAGCCGAGTAGGCCTGAATCACAGCCTGATGGATCCATTTGCTGATAGTAGATTTAGCAGGAGCCAAACCCTTCCTAGGACCAGAAGGGACCACAAAAAGAGCATCAGTTTTTCTGAAAGGTGCAGTAGCCACCAGATAGTACTTCAGACACCTAACCACATCCAAGGAATGCAAGACCCTCTCCTTAGCATGGGATTCCCCTCCTAGGATTAGGGCACAAGGAAGGAAGAACAAAGTCCTGATTCAAATGAAAGGCAGACACAACCTTAGGCAGAAAATCTGGCTTGAAGCGAAACACCACTGTTAGGGCTAGCGCTGCGGAGACGCCTCATGGCGCTTCCAGCCGTCCCTCTCCCGGGGCGAGAGCCGCGCTTCCTCCCCGCGGCTTTCCCCGCCGGGTCTCCCCTTGCCCGAGCGCTGTGTCCCTTCCTGGCAGCGCCCCTCGCTTACCTGGTGTCCTGCCCTCCGTCCGGCGTGGCTGCCGGGGCCTGCGGGCGGCTCCCTCACTTCCTTCTTCCTCCTTGCCTCTCCTGCGCGCACGTCCCCGGCCACTAGGGGGCGCGCGCTGCAATACTGTGGAATTTAAAGGGCCAGTGCATCTCTAATTGGTGTCCGGCCGTCCAATCCGGTAATATCACTTCCTTTTTATTCTGGCCAGCCCTTCCTCCCTTTGCCGGATTATCGGTGTGTTTCCGTGATTGTCTGTAGTTAAATCTGTGGCTTTTTCGTGTATGACCTCGGCTTACCTTTTTGACCACGAACCTCCGCTGCCTGTCCCGACCTCGGTCTGTCTCTTCGTCTGTGAACCTCCGCTGCCTGTCCCGACCACGGCTTGTCTACTCGCTGCTGAACCCTCGCTGCCTGCCCTGATTCTGGCTACTCACCGTGACCATCGTTTATCTCTGCTGTACAATACCTCGGCAAATTGTGGAACTGTGCCGCCGTTGGGGGGTAGCGACCTGGGAGTCATCAGCCGCACAAGACCAACCTGCTTCGCGGCGGGCTCTGGTGAAAACCGGTGGCTCCTTAGACCCCGCTTCCCTGACGCGGTACTCACCAACAGTTCCGCAGTTCCAGTGGGTCCACGCTTCATTGGTTTCATCCGGTTGTAACAGTATAATCCGGCCATGGATCCCGCCGAGGTGCCATTGCCAGACGTCTCTGAACTACCTGCACTAGTCGCCATGCAGTCACGGCAGATCAATCAACTTACGGCCATGATGCAGCAACTTCTGTCTATGCAGCAACCGCAGACGCCACCGCCTGCTCCGGCTGTTCCACCACAGCTTCCGGTGGCTTCCTCCGCGAGGATTCGTCTCTCCCTGCCAGCTAAATTTGAAGGAGACGCAAGACTTTGCCGTGGGTTTCTTGCCCAATGTTCCCTGCACCTGGAGCTATTGGCTGACCAATTCCCTACTGAGCGCTCCAAGGTGGCCTTTATTATCAGCCTGCTCTCTGGGAAGGCCTTAGCCTGGGCTACCCCATTGTGGGACCGCAACGACCCCGTTACCCTCATGGTTCAAACTTTTGTGGATCAGTTTCGCCAGGTTTTTGAGGAACCTGCCCGGGCGTCTTCAGCCGAATCTGCCTTATTGAATCTGGTTCAAGGTGATCTGTCGGTGGGAGAATATGCCATTCGCTTCCGAACTTTGGCAGCCGAGCTAGCTTGGAACAATGAGGCTCTCTGTGCCTGCTTTAAGAAAGGTCTCTCTAGTAGGGTCAAGGATGTTCTTGCTGCCCGGGATCTCCCTACTTCTCTTTCTGAACTAATCCAACTTGCCACACGTATAGACATTCGTTTTACAGAGAGGCGGGATGAATTCCGCCAAGATTCTCTGCGTGCCAAGAGGGCATTCCGTTTGGCCCCTACGTTTCAGAACCCTCAGTCTACGCTTTCGTCTCCGTCTGAAGAAGTCATGCAAGTGGACCATACTCGCTTGACTCCCCAGGAAAGGTCGCGCCGGAGACTCGAAAGACTTTGTCTATACTGCGCCAGCCCAGAACATTTTTTGAAAAATTGCCCATTCCGCCCACCACGCCAGGGAAACGGGCGCACCTAGAATCGTTTGGAGAGGCGTCTCTGGGTGTCTGTGCTTCCTCTCCTAGGTTCACTGTGCCGGCACAACTTCACTTGGGCTCCACTTCCGTCCTGAACTTACCGGCCTTCTTGGACTCTGGTTCGGCGGGCAACTTCATCGAGGCCTCCTTGGTCACTAAGTATGATATAGCTGTCTACCGTCTGGCCAAGCCACTATTTGTCGCGGCCGTTAATGGGGACAGATTGAACTGCATGGTGCGCTACCGCACCAAACCTCTACTTCTGAAGATCGGCCTCTTCCATCAGGAATTTCTGGAATTTTTCGTATTACCCCACTGTACCTCGCCGCTTCTCTTGGGGCTTCCCTGGCTCCAGCACCATAACCCTACCTTGGATTGGTCCACTGGGGACATCAAGTCCTGGGGCGCAACATGTGTTAAGAACTGCCTTACGTCTTTGCCAGTCCAAATTACTGCTCCCACGACTCCATTACCGGGTCTACCTGAAGTTTATCGGTCTTTTTCCGTCGTATTTAGCAAGAGGCAAGCTGAGTCACTTCCGCCTCATCGCCCTTACGATTGCCCGATTGATCTTCTACCTGGCGCCACTCCTCCTCGCGGACGCATCTATCCGCTGTCTGTCCCTGAAACCCAAGCAATGTCGGAATACATTCGGGAGAATTTACAAAAGGGGTTCATTAGGAAATCCTCTTCTCCTGCTGGAGCGGGCTTCTTCTTTGTACAGAAAAAGGACGGGTCTCTTCGGCCCTGCATCGATTACCGGGGCCTCAATAAAATTACGGTAAAGAACCGTTACCCATTGCCCTTGATCTCCGAACTTTTTGATCGTCTTCGCGGAGCTAAGATTTTTTCAAAATTGGATCTGAGAGGCGCCTATAACTTAGTCCGCATTCGAGAGGGTGATGAATGGAAGACGGCCTTCAACACGCGAGACGGTCATTTTGAGTATCTCGTTATGCCCTTCGGCCTCTGCAATGCCCCCGCAGTTTTTCAGGAGTTCGTTAACGACATTTTTCGGGACCTGTTGTACACCTGTGTTGTGGTCTATCTTGACGACATTCTCATCTTCTCCTCGTCCCTCGAAGAACATCATCAGCACGTCAGACAAGTCTTGTCTCGTTTACTGCAACACCATCTTTATGCTAAGCTCGAGAAATACCTTTTTCATCAAACCGCATTACCTTTTTTGGGGTACATAGTTTCTGCTCAAGGTCTCCAGATGGATCCTGCCAAGTTAAAGGCGGTCCTTGAATGGCCTCGACCAGTCGGTCTTCGTGCAATCCAGCGATTCTTGGGGTTCGCGAACTATTACCGCCAGTTCATTTTACACTTTTCCACGACAGTAGCCCCCATCGTGGCCCTCACCAAAAAAGGAGCCAATCCCAAGGCATGGTCTCCGCAGGCTGAAGCAGCCTTTCTTGCATTAAAGAAGGCCTTCGCCTCGGCACCGGTACTTTCCAGACCTGACCCGTCTCGTCCTTTCGCTCTTGAGGTGGATGCCTCTTCCGTCGGAGCCGGAGCAGTACTTACGCAACGATCCTCGTCCGGCAAAGCTCGAACTTGCGGATTCTTTTCCAAAACCTTCTCTCCTGCCGAGAGGAACTACACCATTGGAGATAGAGAGCTATTAGCCATCAAATTGGCGCTGGAAGAATGGAGACATCTCCTCGAGGGATCTATCTTCCCAATTTCCATTTTTACTGACCACAAGAACCTCTCTTATCTGGAATCCGCACAACGCTTAAACCCTCGTCAGGCCCGTTGGTCACTCTTCTTTGCACGCTTTAATTTCCAGATCCACTTCCGTCCAGCTGCAAAAAACATCAGGGCAGACGCTCTCTCCCGTTCCTCGGATGTCTCGGATAAGGTCTCTTCTCCGCAGTTTATAATTCCACCCGATCGTCTGGTTCACTCTGCTCCCGCTGCTCTAGAATCAGGTCCTCCGGGGAGGACTTTCGTACCTGTCTCTCGTCGCCTTTTAATACTAAAATGGGGTCATGCCTCCCATACTGCTGGTCACCCTGGAATCAAGAAGACCTGCGCCATCATCTCCAGATACTACTGGTGGCCCACGTTAGCAAAAGATGCCGCAGAATTCGTACAAGCCTGCACCTCGTGCGCGCGCAACAAGACCCCTCGTCAACGTCCCGCAGGTCTTCTCCAACCACTTCCCATTCCGGACATCCCCTGGTCTCACATCGCCATGGATTTTATCACTGACCTTCCGCCTTCACAGGGCAATACCGTCATCTGGGTAGTGGTGGACCGATTTTCGAAGATGGCGCATTTCATTCCGTTGCCTGGATTACCTTCTGCTCCCCTTTTGGCAAAGAATTTCCTTAAACACATCTTCCGTCTACATGGGCTCCCAACCCACATTGTCTCCGACAGGGGAGTTCAATTCGTATCGAAATTCTGGAGGGCTCTCTGTAATCAATTAAAGGTGAAATTGGACTTTTCTTCCTCGTATCATCCCCAATCCAATGGCCAAGTGGAGAGGGTAAATCAAACTTTGGGGCTGTATCTACGCCATTTTGTTTCCACTCGCCAGGATGACTGGGTGGACCTGCTGCCCTGGGCAGAGTTTTCTTATAACTTTAAGGACTCTGAATCCACCGGAAAATCCCCTTTCTTTATAGTCTATGGTCGTCATCTCCTTCCTCCTCTGCCTTTACTAACGCCCTCCTCGGTACCTGCGGTCGATGACCTTTCGCACCAGTTTTCTTCCATCTGGCGTGAAACACAGCATTCACTGGAACAAGCCGTGTCTCGTATGAAAATCCAGGCTGATAAGAAGAGAAGGACTCCTCCTTTATACTCTCCGGGGGATAGGGTATGGCTTTCGGCCAAGTATATTCGTTTTAAAATCCCCAGTTACAAACTTGGTCCTCGCTTCTTGGGACCTTTTAAGATCCAACAACGTATCAACCCTGCCTGTTACAAGCTGCATCTGCCACCCTCTCTCCGCATAACCAATTCCTTCCATGTCTCTCTGCTCAAACCGGTGACTGTTAATCGTTTTTCCCCCAAATTATTGGAACCTAAGCCAGTCGCAGGTACTGAAGATACCTTTACGGTCAAAGAGATACTTGCTTCGAAGATCTCCAGAGGAAGACGCTATTTCTTGGTGGATTGGGAGGGCTACGGCCCTGAGGAGAGATCCTGGGAACCGGAAGAAAACATCCTTGATCGGACCCTTATTTCGGACTTCCTTGGTCTTAAGAAGAGGGGGAGACCTAAGGGGGGGGTACTGTTAGGGCTAGCGCTGCGGAGACGCCTCATGGCGCTTCCAGCCGTCCCTCTCCCGGGGCGAGAGCCGCGCTTCCTCCCCGCGGCTTTCCCCGCCGGGTCTCCCCTTGCCCGAGCGCTGTGTCCCTTCCTGGCAGCGCCCCTCGCTTACCTGGTGTCCTGCCCTCCGTCCGGCGTGGCTGCCGGGGCCTGCGGGCGGCTCCCTCACTTCCTTCTTCCTCCTTGCCTCTCCTGCGCGCACGTCCCCGGCCACTAGGGGGCGCGCGCTGCAATACTGTGGAATTTAAAGGGCCAGTGCATCTCTAATTGGTGTCCGGCCGTCCAATCCGGTAATATCACTTCCTTTTTATTCTGGCCAGCCCTTCCTCCCTTTGCCGGATTATCGGTGTGTTTCCGTGATTGTCTGTAGTTAAATCTGTGGCTTTTTCGTGTATGACCTCGGCTTACCTTTTTGACCACGAACCTCCGCTGCCTGTCCCGACCTCGGTCTGTCTCTTCGTCTGTGAACCTCCGCTGCCTGTCCCGACCACGGCTTGTCTACTCGCTGCTGAACCCTCGCTGCCTGCCCTGATTCTGGCTACTCACCGTGACCATCGTTTATCTCTGCTGTACAATACCTCGGCAAATTGTGGAACTGTGCCGCCGTTGGGGGGTAGCGACCTGGGAGTCATCAGCCGCACAAGACCAACCTGCTTCGCGGCGGGCTATGGTGAAAACCGGTGGCTCCTTAGACCCCGCTTCCCTGACGCGGTACTCACCAACAGTTCCGCAGTTCCAGTGGGTCCACGCTTCATTGGTTTCATCCGGTTGTAACAACCACCTTGTCCTGGTGCCTCTCAAAGTAGGGGGGCTGGATGGAAAGCGCCGCCAACTCAGACACACGCCTAACAGAGGTGATAGCCACCAAAAAGACAACCTTGAGAGTAAGAATGGCCAGGGCAGCATCCTGCACAGGTTCAAAGGAAGCACCCTGCAAGGCAGACAAGACCAAGTTCAAATCCCAAACAGGCAACATAGGCTTACGTGGGGGACGCACATGAGTAACCCCCTGGAAAAAAAGTCCTGATCAGAGAATGCTGGGCAAAGGACCTCTGGAAGAAACAGCCAGGGCAGAGACATGATCTTTTAGTGTACTGAGTTGGAGCCCCAGCTCCAACCCATGCTGCAGGAACTCTAGGATCCTGGGAATAGAGAACACACAACAGGGAAGAGACTTAGACTCACACCAGTCAATGCAGGCATGCCAAACCCTATAGTAAATGGAAGAATAAGACTTCTTTCTAGCCTTTATCATGGTATCAACAACAGAGGCAGACAGCCCCTTCTCCAACAAGATGGAGGTTTCAGCAGTCAGGCCGTCAAAGCCAGAGTTTGTAAATTGGGATGGCGTAAGTGACCCTGAGTGAGCACGTCTGGCACCCTGGGCAGAGCGTACTGATCTACTGCCAACTGCACCACGTCTGCGAACCACACTCTTCTTGGCCACCAGGGGGCCACCAGTATTGCTGGCACCCCCTCCTGAGCAATCTTGCGCAGAACCCTGCCCAGCAGGGGGAATGGAGGAAAGACATACAGGAGCTGAAAGTCCTGCCATGACATTGCTAGGGCATCTGTGGCCAAGGCCAGAGGATCCTGGGACAGGGAGACAAAGGCCGGGAGCTTGTGATTGTGACGGGATGCAAAAAGATCCACATCTGGTTGGCCCCAACGATGACAGAGATTGAAACACCCTGTCGCAGAGGGACCATTCTCCCAGGCTCAGAGAGTTTGCCTGCAGATTTTCCACCCCCGGAATGTACACAGCTGATATGCAGGGAACATTGTCCTCCGCCCAGACCAGGATCAGAGACACTTCCTTGAGTGCCCCCTTGCTCCGGGTCCCTCCCTGATGATTGACGTAGGCAACCGCCGTCTGCTTGTCCGAGCGCACCTGAACAGGCCGGCCCCGAAGGTGTTGGGTCAAGTGAGCCAGAACCAACCTGATTGCCCTCAGAATGTTGATCGGTGTGTGGGCCTCCTGAGGGCCCCACCGCCCTTGGAACTGCAGGGACTTTCAGAACCCCCCCGACCTGTCAGACTGGCATCCGTGGTGACCGTCTCCAAGCAGGGGGCCAAAAAGGATCTGCCCACCAACAGGTTCCTGGAGTCCAGCCACCACGAGAGGGACCGCCTGACTAGGGGGGACAGCACAAGGACCTGGTCCAGGGACGCAGGATCCTTGTCCCATACTGACAAGAGGTGGAGTTGCAGAGGCCGCATGTGAAACTGGGCATAAAGGACCGCCTCGAAGCACGACATCATCAGGCCCACCAGCTGCATTCCCTGCCTGATGGAGGGATGAGGGCAAGATACAGGGAAGAGACAGGGAAGATTTGGGATGGTTGATCACCCAGCCAAATGAGTGGACACTGCTAGCTGAGTATCCAGCTCTGCCTGTTGGAAGGACTGAGAAGTGATGAGAATGTCGTCCAAATAGGGCAACACGCGAATGCCCTGAGACCTAATCACTCCTGCCAGCACCTTGGTGAACACTCTGGGAGCTGAAGTGAGACCGAAGGGTAATGCCACAAATCGGTAGTGCTGATCCTCCAGAGCGAACCTGAGGTACCTTTGATGACCTGGAAAAACAGGAATATGAAGGTAAGCATCCTTGATGTCCACAGAGGTCATGAAGTCCCCTGGACGCAGGGAACTGATGGCAGAGCGCAGAGTTTCCATGCGAAAGCGCCTGCACCTGACAAATTTGTTGAGGATCTTCAAGTCCAGGATGGGCCTGACTGACCCATCTCTTTTGGACACGGTGAAAAGGTTGGAATAGAAACCCTTGCCCCTTTCTCGTAAGGGGACCTGACAGATGACCCCCAGCTCCAGAAGGCTTTGCACTGCCAGAATTAGAGCCTGAGCTTAAATAGGGTCCTGAGAGATCCGGGATCTGATGAATCTTGGGGGCGGCCAGGCAACAAACCTATCAGTATTATCTGGGGCCCAGGGGTGAGAGCCAGAATCAGCATGACCCCTAGGCCTCTCATCTGATGACTCCGAGTCAGAGAATAACTCCCCTTCTTCCAAAGGGGTATAACCAGACAGTTCCAAGAACTCATCAGCCTCCATAGGGAAAAGAGTGACATCAGGCGTCAAGTGCCGCTTTTTAGCAGAGGCCTTATGCGCCCAAGGTATTAGCAAGCAACTTCTCAACACTAGCCAGTCTGGAAGAAACATCAGGCTGAGAATCCCCACTGGTATGCAACTCAATGGGAGTCAAATTTAAGCTTGGGGGAGTAGGTGACGCCATACGAGGCGCAGGCCCAGCTACTGGTAAACCAGGCTGCAGCGCAAGCACCTGCTGGGCACAAGGTATACAGACCCGCACATTGTCAGCACTAGTAGGGGACACCCCACAAGCTACACACAGCCGGGCTTGTCCCGAAGGAACCCCCGAGCACATTATCCTGAGACGCCTCCATATGGTGATTATAGCGGCACAATAGGCCGATAGGGATTCACACTATAAAAGCAACCCGGGATGCCCCAACAGCCCACTAGGGAAGTGGGAGTAATTTACACACTAGGCCTCACAAGTTTAATAACTAAATAGAGGGAGTAGGGCCGGGAGAAACCAATAGAGTTCAACCTGTCTGAAAGACATAAGCGAAGAGAACCCCATAAGTGACATATATAATGACATAGGGTAAATAAGGCCGCCTGCGAGGGCACTCACGAACCGCGGTAGGTAGATGCCAGGCACGCAGCAGCCGAATCCATAGAAAAAATGGCGCCGGGTATAACTCGAGGGGCGGGCCGCGGGGACAGTGCCATCCACGGGCCCCGCCCCCCCGAAGAGCGCGAAGCAGCACACGTGACAAGCACCCAATAACAGCGCACCAGCGCCTGAGGTAATGCCGCCGCCAACCGCGGAGCACAGTGGAAGCATATTCAAAAAACGCAACCAGTGCAACCAAGTCAGCGCGGAGACCAACCAGAAGCACATAATACAGTGAAGCACCAAGGCATATACACCCCCCCCCCCGACCGAGAGCTACAAGGGAGAGAGAGGGAGGGCAGCGCCACTTAACATAGGGCCCACCGATAGGGCAATAGGGCGGGAGGGGCATCCCATAGAGGCTCACCATATGCCTATACCGCCTACCCTTTGGTGGGGGCCAGCACCTGACCGCGGTGCCACCTACCATCACCCGGACCAACGCAGCCAAGGCTGGGAGGCACATTAAAAATGGAACGGGTGGGAATAGTCCTACAGGCTAATAGCCCCGCTCACCTGCGAGAAGAGAGAGCCATCTTCTTGTCCTTCGCAGTCCAGACTGCAGAGAAATTCTGGGGGTTTGTGGGAGGTCCCGGGTATTTGAGGGTCCGGGAGGAGCCAATTGTGCGGTCTCTGCAGTCCAGCGCCATCTGGCGGAGTAATACCCAAGAGTAATGAATCTTATCTGGAGCAGGACGTACTGTATACTAAGAATAAAAATGTCAAACACACTGTTTAAACACAAGCAAATGAATGGCCATTGAAATGTATGGGAGAGCGATAGTGAGCAAAAGTAAATACCTGGCGCTCTGGAAGCTAGAGCGCCGGCGCTATACGCTGAGCCACCTGTAGTAATACATCGGACGCTACATGGCGATGTTAGAGTCGCTCATCAGATTCTCTTTCATAAATGTGGTTTTGGGTACAGCATTCACCAGACGCTGCCTGCCGCTACGAGGCACTACCTGACGCTATCCCTTCCTAACTAACCCCCATATTGTGGATTTATGGCCGGCAGCAAGTTGCATAGAAAGGGTGATTCGGATGCTCTTAGCTGCTGCTTACCGTCAGCTCTGGAACACAGAAGTGGTAAGCATTTCAGCCCATTCATGGGCTTCCTTTTTACTTTTCCGCTACAGGCTATACTAAATCAGGATTCCCCTAGGCCTGAGGGGGACTGTACTATCTATCTTTATAGATTTAGAGTTTAGTTCTGCTTTATTTCAGACACATTGCAAATTGCTTCTTGAACGTAAGGCTAGTTAATGTACTATGAATTTTATACAACATAGGTATTTACCTTACATGGGAAAAAGAATAATACAAGAACTGAGATAAGTATAACACATAAGTGGGTAAAGCTTTTAGCAGTGATTGACCCCCAGACTGTTACAGTTATGCTCCTTACGTTGAGTTGTTGAAGCCAACAAATTCATTTCCTGACATCTTTTTCAGAAACTGCATGATCTAGAGAGAGCAGGAAAGAGACAAGTCAGTGGCCTTGAGTTTGATCAAACTGGCGTATACCTGACTGCAGTTTGGAAGCTCCTTGATTGGTAGGACTTGGATTTAATGTATTTTAAAGTCATTTTGCAGGCTACTCACCTTTACTCCCCCACAGATGATCCCTGCGAGTCCGGTGCTCAGACACTTACCAGAAAGCCTGATCCAGTACCAGGCCGCCTACTCAGCCACCATCTTCAAACAACACGTTCATTCAACACCTGATGTAATGCCTGCAACGTTGTAACGGGAAATACGGCACGCCCCCTCCATTAATGGCAATAGAGGGGGATGTGCCATAGTGCCGCAAATCAGTCCATCGAGTGTTGAATAGTCACGAGTGGCTGGCTGATGGTGATGGCGGTGGCTGCGTGGGTGGCGCAGGACTGGGATTGGCGGTCCGGTAAGTGTCTCAGCACTAGACTCTCAGAGATCGTCTGGAGGGGATTTAATTACTTTTAGTTTACTTGGTTATCCAGAGAGGAACCAAACAGGGGAGTATGGGCTGGCCTGCCAAAAACCCAGTTACTTTACCACTGTAAGGAGAGCACTGGCACTGATGACCATTACAATCTGATTAGATCTATGGAGTCACTTTATACACCTTATAAATTGAGAAATAACAACGATAAACTAAAGGTAGCAAGAAATATGCAGCATATTATTTGTAAAATGTAGTTATTGTCATATTTCAGACTGCTCCACCTCTCAGGAATATAAAGGAAAGCTGTGCTGCGGTGGTGTGTTACTGTCTGAAGCTCTGGGTGCTGTAAGGACAGGTTTACATTCCTGGTTATTCCACAGACAAACTCTCATCATGTCCTTCTTTGGTAATGAGATTTTACGCTGTGAATACAAACCTGGCGCAGCACATCAGCACTAATCCAAATGCCTACCAATAAAACTACTTAACTACACTATCCTGGTGACTGGTCCCTGCCCCAGGGGCATCAAGATGTATGATGTGCGTGACCAGATCGTCCACTTTCACTCTCCTTGTTGCCGTTCCCACGGCACATGCGCGGACGCTCGTCCAGTTAGCGATTTATCAGACGCATACTAATGCGCGGAACAAGGGCACTGAATTGAACTTAACGTCTGGCATAGGTGCCACTGGCGGGCGCATCCCCAGCTTCCCTGTGGAGTGCACACTCCCACGTGCCACATCTATCTGAATGGCCGGGCACGGTGAGTGCACACAACTACAGGGAAGCCGGGGATGCATCCGCCAGCGAGTACAGTGGCTCAAAGGCGCCAAGATTAGGTAAGATTACTCAGCCAATCAGAACGCTCACTCTGGTGCTGCTGACAGCGCCGCCAGCCGCTTCCACCGCTCACCTCACAGCTGTGGCGGGACCACACCGCCCATTTTTAAAGGCCAGGTGAGCAGGGATGTGGAAGGAGCGCACAGATGCAGTGAGGAATTCAGGAGAAGGTGAGTGAAACTGGCCAATTTGGGATGCCCCAAGCAGTGGAACTTGGATGGCCCTGAAGTCTTTTAGACTCTATGGCCTCTGATATTCCTTTTTAAGCTTCCAATCGTGGAAAGTGTAAGGGACGCCATAAAACAGATTTAAAATCAGTTTTGCGATTGGAGATTCATTAAGGAGATAAAGCTGCATAGGCATGGTCATCAAAGAGGGAAACTGTAACAAAAAGACATGGGTGTCCTCATGGGTCTGGTGACCATAAAAATATGGGGTTCCTTTACTAGATGAACTTGATGGTGAAAGCAGAGTAGTGTGTATTGCCTCAATTCAAGAAGTATTAAACTTACCTTAAAATAATTGAAAAGTAATGGTCAGATATAATCAAAGTGTGACAGCTATGAGGGTCTATCTTAACAGTCAGGTCAACTGATAAATGATCAAGCAGGCCCTCATTTTACACATCTGGTAGGAAACTTCTATTGATCTGACAGACCCAAATCTAAATGTGTGTCATCAGCATAATGTCTCATATTTGCTTGAATCAATTACAGTATCCAGTAGCTTTCTATAAAGAACACCCCTTAAACGGACTAACGGTCAAAAATGATTTAAACCAGACCAACACAACTAACATGGCTCATATGCCTCTCTCCCCAGGGCAATTTAGTTTGCTCCAAATAAAAATGAATTTACCTTTTTCTAACTGCTGTTGTACTAAATTTTAGAAACAAAATCATGGCTCATGCATTTGCAGGCCACCTGCAAACAGGAAGTGCTGCTGGGCTTCCTGTTACTGTGCATTGTCAGTTATGTCAGTTAAATGCAGGCAGCAGTATGGCTGATATGCTGGAAAAGGTAGCTCCAAAATGGCCACTACCTTTCTTTTCCAACTGTGCCAGGCTGTTGGTCCAGTTTAAGTAGAAAGAAAACACCCTGAGAAGAGGAATAGTCTAATACAGGCCCATCAGTCCTGCTAGCCTAAGCAGCAAGCTAAAGAGGAGCATAGGAACATTTTGAAATTATATAATGCCAAAAAATCTGACATACTTACATAATCAAACTTTTCAGCTTTGTTTGCACCTTGCTAAAAAATAAAGATATAAACATTAACATTAAAACATATATGCTTATTATATACTGCAAAGTTGTAAAGTGACATGCAGTGGAGCGCATCCTGTACAGACCAATCATATTTTACTTACCAAAATGGTCTAATGTCTTTTGAGGAGATATGTTAAGTCTATGGGCTGTGAGCTGGAGACTTTTTAGATACCTCCAGATAAGACACACACTACAAACTACGTATTTCAGACTTTGCTGTAGCTAGGACTCTGCTTCTGATCTTCTTTCTAAATTTCCCTCACCTCTGGATGTAGCCTCCAACAAAAGGTTATTCCCAGAGTTGTATTGGGAGGAATGGGAAGAGGCTACCAACAACTGGTATTCCTCCATAACCAGAGCTGGAAATAGATTAAGCCAGGAAAAATGGCAGCAGCAGAAGAATGGGGATCCTGGAATCAGACAGGTGTTCGAGATGTGGAATGTGGCATATTTTTGGGACAAAGTCGTTATCCATCAAGTTCAAACTAGAGTCTTGGGACTGGGAAATATTTTACTTTATGTCATTATGGGGGGGGGGGGGGGTGTCGGGGCAATAGTGGATGCCAGAAAATCCTTCTCTGATTTCTCATGTTTTATGCAAGGAAGTACCTTCTCCTTAACTGGAAACCCCCTACTCACCGTCTAAAAGACTATAGGGATTTCCTGTCCCTGGACCGTCCATATTTTGGATGCCCCACTAAATCCTGCAGGCTTACCTCTTCTGCTATCCCATGGCGCATGCCAAATGCAATTACACACTGCATAGTCACTGGATTTTGTTGAGATGCTTTTTAATGATTACTATTGCGGTGGTGTGTTTAGGCGCCCATCAGCGCAGGACGGCAATCTAGGCAGGTTCATGCTAGAGAATAAAGCTCTGCTCCCACAGGATACATGTTGTTTTTTCCTAACTCATTTTTTCTTGGTTTTGGGAATATGACAGTAACCCAGCAAATGCTGTATCTTCATTTAGAATTAATGAATTTTTTTAACTTCTCTGCATATAGATAATACAGCACCAAATACACCTGTCACATATGTTAAGTACAGTAAATTATTTGTCTTAAAAATGGAGACAAATCAAGTGTCCAAGGGCTTAGAATCCAAAACACTATAGCGGTGGATGGGGACCAAAAATTAGCCTGAGGTTTTACAATCCCTTGTCCAGCCCATAAGCAGCCCATAACATCCAATCTGAGCTTCTGCCCAGTGTGCTTCCCAGATGGTCAATGAGTGGACTTCAAGGATGAGGCTATAATATTGCAGAGACAGGTCATGGCAGATATGGTTACTCTCAAAGCGATTGTACTGAAGCTTTAGTATTGTAGGGACAGATAATGTGGCAGGCGTGGGTATGGCAGGGGTGGGTATGCCCCCCCGCAGATATGATGCTGAGGCTATAGAATTCCAGGGGCAGATCTTTGGCTGGGTTTTTTGTTTATGAACTGTAAGCTATGTTAGGGGTACAGAGGGCTTTAGGAGAAAATAGGTGGGCAGCACGGCCCACTGGGAACTCTCCCTATGGTCAGTCCGCCACTTCTGCTACCTTTTGTGGCACTGAGTGCAGGATGACCATAGTTTGCATTAGGGGATGAAAAGCCAGACAATGATGTACCAAGTGGGAGTAGCACTTAAAAAGTGGCAACGTGTAAGAGGAGGTGAGAGAGGAGGCACAGAAGCCCTACATTCAGCTGATCCTACAGTATCTATTGCATTACCCTGGACACTGTGTCTTGGTGATGTGCATACCGGGTTCCCCGGTTTTAACATCCAGCCTCAGGGGGGCATGTGTGGAGTATGAGCCCAGACATATGTATTCATCATTTTCTCTTGGTGCCTCAGCCAGGTAGTGTACTCTACTGAGACCCAAAGGCGAGGGCCGACAGACAGGTTATCAAGAAGTTGGGCACCCAGGATCACAATAGACACACTGGGACTGGTTGCAGGTAGGCAGTGAAGCCTTGTGCAACAATGGTACTCTGGTCAGGGGCCTGGTGGGGAAATGTGGGGGTCTGTTTATATTAGACATAGCTTCCCCACACCTAACAAAACACCTAATAACCTACCTTCTCTTCTTTCCAGTGACAGCAAGTGCCAATCACATTGCCCTTTTCTATAAAGTGTATGTAGCTGAATTCATACTTACTTTGAGCATTGATGAAATGACAATTGCTCCAGCGTTTACCATTGGATTGTGAGGCTTATCTAATAAAAAAAGAAAACACAGAAAACATTTTGGTTATATCAGTCTAACATATTCTCATCAGGGGCAAAGTAGGGTGTGGGGCCCTGGGCGACTGCAGAGGGCCCCCATCACTAAAGGGGCCCCTGGCTCCTTTAGTTATATCCTGTGCCTGATTTTTAACCTGTTCTGCTGCTGGGAAAAGCCTGAGCTTCTTGAGGAAGACAACAGATATTGGGAACTTTATAAAAGGTGTGGTCAAATGATGCAAGATGTCAGAGACTGAACATGTTGGGGTTTGTAAGCAGACATAAAATTAAAAAAAATTAACTTGAGTCTGCTTAACCCTCCTTCAGAGATCCCAAATTTTATTTAAAAATAAGGAGGCAGCCCATGAAGAGCACAATGGCAGGGGGTGGATTAGGTTAGTGTCCCTGTGGACAAGAATTGTCAAGGGAAGTTTATGTCCACTTTAATACTTAAAATAACCTACCTCCAAAAATAAAAAAAAGCCCCATGACTTACCGATCTTCCCGGCTGTGGTTGCGTCTCTACCACAGTGCTTTCGGGTTCATGTGGTGCGGTAGTCCATGTGGTAAACCGCACTACATAAACCACCAGTAAGCTGCTGCTGTTGGGCTGGTGACTGACGTTATGGGGCAAACATTCGCAGCTTACAAATCTCAAGACTCTGGCATGAATGGTAAAATCAGTCAGTGTGCAGGCACAAGATTTGCATAAAGCACATGAGAGCAGGGGGCGTACATACCATAGAGACAGGGGGGCAAGATGCTACCAGGCCCTTGGCAGAAGGGGGGCTTTTTATGGAATTATATACAGGCAGTATACATACCTTTAATGGTACTTTTGTTTGTATATTGCATTTTTATAATTCATTTACAGTGCAATGTTGATTTAAAGAGCTGACAAAAACCCACGGTAAGTCTATGTTTTGTCTGAGTGTACTGTACACTTTTTGCATTGCTGTGGCTGACCAGCCTGCTAAGCAAAGGAGAATAGTTTGGCCATAGCTTTGATCACTCACTCATCTTTACAGACTACTTATACAATATATACAACCGCATCAATGCTTTCCAGGCATGCTCAGCCTGTTTCTGCTGGAAGATACTCTCCCTCCTTGAGGTTGTCAGCATGGTACATGAGGCAAGTCAAAACACGTTTTTTTTTAACCTAATGTTTACAAACAGGTAACATCCATGGAAATTATGTTAAAATTAACTTCTTGTCTCCGATGAAGCAGAGCTATACTTCTATTATGTTGTTACAGACAAAAAATAAAAACAATGTTGATTGTAACTCCATTCAGAACTAATATAGCATATTGGTATTGGGATTGGATGGTAATGCAGAGTGCTATGCGATAGACTACAGCTTTATAAAAAGTATAACATCATAAAAGTTAGTATGCTTTTCAGTCCGGTCATGGAGGGGATCCAGGTTATTTGCTTGCTTCTTCATACCATAAAAGCAGCTGATCCCATAAATATGTCTTTCACAAGCTCAAATGTCAGAGGAGAAAATCATGGCCTGGCTTGAACCTTCTTTAACTAGTTAGTTCTAGTAGTTCTAGTAAAACACTGTATGACAAGTATAATGCTCCTGGGTCTTCTGGGCACAAACTACAGAAGACAAGGGATATTAAGCTCAAATGGTTTGTTTGCTTCATACATAAAGCAGAAAATGCTTTGTTCAGCACGTTAATTTAAGCATATGCAGTCCCTTGAAAAAGTATTTATAACCCTTGAACTTTTCCACAAGTTTAAATGTTACAGCTAAAAACCTTTATGTGATAGAGCAAAACAAACTAGCAACCATTTGCCTAGTGTAAAGACAACTATGCATGCTTTTCCAACGTTTTAAGAAATAAAACACTGAAAGGTGGTACCCCCTGTACTCTAAATCCAGTATGACCAATTCCATTCAGAAGTCACCTAATTCGTAAATAGTCATCAGTAAATCAGACATTTGTTAGACAACATTGGTGAACAAACATCATCATGGAAAACAAGAAACAAACCTGCAGTTTAGGGATAACATTCCACAAGTTTAAAATGAAGGAACATCTTCACGGGGTATAAATAGTCACTGTATGCATATACTTTGTTTTGAAGAAAGCACTATTGTAGCTTTGCCTTGGGGCCTTTTTGCCTCTTTTTAGACAGCACTGGTATTTTTTTTTCGTTTAGTATGATTTTTTATTAAAAACAAAAGTGTGCCCCCCCAAAAGCCAACTAGCCCCGGCACCAGACATAAAGGCTGGTAACACAGGGCTCAGGTGCGGTGCGCCCCCTGGCCCTGCCGATTTCCAGCCCTAAGGGTCGGACATGCTGGCCCCCTACCTGGTGAACTGGTCTAGAGGGTCCCCTGGACCCCTTACCAGTTCACACTAAGCTTGTAAAAATAGCCACACCACACAAAGAAGCCAAGTACTGGCCACCAAAGAGCCCTGAAGATCAGCCGAGACCGGCAACCTCGGCCAGCTCTGTTAGGGGTTACCATCAAAAAACTCTGTTAATTGTTGCCCTTCTGTAGACCACAGCAACAGACATGGCCATCCTGGAAGTGAGCTGGAAGGAAATTTCCCTATTTGTAAATTTTTATATTTTTACTTTTACTTACCAATACAATATACAATACAATGCAGGATTTACCAGTTTCAGAACTTGGAAACAATGTATTCACTTTTACAGAACAATAATTAGAATTGAACTTACTTCAAAGGTATGGCTAGCATTAATATAGGTAAATAGGTTATAGGTGTTATGCATTAACATGGATAAAATTACTATGACTAGTAAGTTACACTCAGCTTAGAGGTCTTACCTTTCTCATCCAATGACAGCTTGTTAAAGCGGAGACCGCTGGGCTCTTTGCCTATGTACTGATGGACGAAGTCTGTTCCAAGGTCATTCACAGCAATGGCATATTTAAGAGGCTTCACACATGACTGGAGACAAAAGGGGGAGGTTGTGTCCCCTACTGAGTGCCTAGTAGACAGAAAAATGAGTGAGGAGGCTTAGCTTTCGATCATAATACGTTACATAAGCAATGAGCATCTACAGTGAAAGTAAGGGAGGAACTCTGCTTTTCCAAGTCGCAATAGCCGTTACTGTAAATAAAATATATACATCTGAAGTATTCTTAACCAGTAATTCAACTGTTTCTCATTTCAATAAATGTCTATTGATTCCTTTTGCAAACAACATAAAATACAAAGTATTACATATATATATGTATTGGGTAAAGTTTGGTAACAACCCTATGTGGAATTTATTGGAGTTATTAAGTTATTTATTTTTTCTGCATAGGGTGCTGTTTCCAAACTTTCAAACAATTATTCTTGCCACATTGGAAAAATGATGCAGCTCACATGTAAACATGCCCCATTGCACGTGCAGCTGTTTTTTTAGGAGTTTTACATTTCTTATTGCACTTTTTTGTGTGTTAAAGTTAAAAAGCTCACCGAGATGCAGGTGGCGAATAACACCCAAAGGCGCCCAGATTTAAACTTGCTTCAAATCTTTAGCACGACCCCCATATGTCATTGACAATTAAAATGCATAGACTTTAATGCCAATGGGGTGCCACACAATCCATATGCATGCATTGGTTACTGATGGGGAAGGGGATGTGTAGTGTGTGGTTACAGAATCATAGAATCATGGAAGGAGTGAGTTCTATAGCCTAACTTTGGATGTCTTACAGTCTTAAAACAGACTATTTTAAAACTAAAGAATAAAAAGTCATTAATAAGCATGCAGAAAGTAGATTCCTGCAAACACTACAATACATTATTGACTTTCTTTGACAAATTTGCGACAAAAAAATCTTTGATATCACTGGAAACACCCTGCACCTCACCTAGGGGGTTATCCAGGGGGGCGCTGCTTTTAAAAACTGTAAGCGGGACCATTGCTTGAGCACCATGCAAGATTTTTTTTTTATTTAACCTCCTGTCCTGCTAGGCAGGCAAGAGAAGTTTCTTGGTAATGTGTGGCCTCTCTGCATTTCATGAATTTAGTGAGTTACCCCCAAACTCCCTTGCTATGTTAATATCCGGAGAGTGATGTCATAGGTCTATTATATGCGTGATTATCACCAGGCTAGGTGATATCTGATGATCTGATATGGCCATCTCATACTTTAGAAGCATAGGAGAAGTATGTCTTGGTGGCATGATAAGACACAATGGCAGGGGTCTGTTTTAAAGTGATGATGCACTAGCTCTAAGCTGGGAACAAAAATTAAGCCCTTGAACAAGACTGTTCTTCTCTATTGGCTTTTTTCATAAAGTCTTGCCAAACTTTTATCCTTTTTATGCCTTTTTATGCCTTTTTGTGTACACAATTTTCCTGTTTCCATTTATAAAACATAAAAAAAGAAAAAAATAATGCCATTGTGCCAATCCTTCCAAATGTCGCCTCTGAGCATCAGTTATGTGTATCTGTGGGGTTACACAAAGACTGGACCTCCCCTTTAAAGCACATCTCTAGTCAAAAATGATTAAAGGTCTGCTTAAACCCCCCCCCCCCCCCCTGCCAATTAAAGATTGGAAAAGTGAAAGTCTAAATTTGGACATTGGACTTCTTGCATGTCCCACATGACCAGACGACCATCAGCAGCCAGGGATATTCACTGGGCAGGCATTCATAGGATCGAACGTGGCATCTTGCACACTGCTTTTATGTTGGCCTGTCAAACTTTATCTGTCACTGGCTAAGTGGTGAATGAGACAGAGGGGTAGGAGTGCAGAATATTTTGCTCACTGACACAAAAGGGTGTATTTTGCCTTATTTAAGACTTCTATTTTGTCTTGAACTAGTGGGGCATCTCAAATTGGGATGTCCTGAGGGGGAGCTATAAGTGGACCTTTAATCATCTTTGAATGTTGACCCAGTTCAGAGGTCATTGTCATTGTTTAATATGTTAAGTATCAGGGTAAGAAGACTGTAGGTGTTTTTGGAGCACATGTACTATAAATATCCTTTAACCCTATAACTGCCATCCTACCTAGAGATTTTGTCACCCTCCGTTGCCAGGCTATTTTCAGCATAACCTATATATGTTTAGCAGTGTATTTTTGCAGGAATTTCGAGGGCAATTACACATGTTTTTTTGCTTTAACTTGAAATGTCTTGTAAGTATTTCTTTTCTTGTTAGTGTTTTTTTGTGTTTTCTCAATATTTTGGAGTGAAATATGTGAAAAAATCTAAAAAATTATATTTTTTACATTTTGTTGTGTTTTTAAAAATAAAAAATAAAAATAAATGCCCCGTTTCTCCTTAATAAAACGTTATCACATATGTATCTCTTACTGAATCAACCTCTTAGTTTCGTTTATTTTTATTTTGGCATTTAGGTATACATAACAATGTTAAATATATGCAAAGGAAAATGTTAACATAGAGCATACTTTCAAATGTGGCTACTGTTTCAATGTAAATCTCTCACAAAATATCTTACCTTTGTCCATCCACTGTGCAGAGCGACACCCCCCATCTGTTAGGACTGACTTTGGCAAGTTGTGGAATATAATTTGCCACCTACAGAATAAATTGTATTACTCATCCTTTTAACACACAAGTCAAGTCACAGTACTCTGTACATCTATCGTATCAATCTGTCACCTGTATATCTATGTCAGTGATTAAGGTAAAGCAATAAATATCTCCAAATAAATATCTTGGCTAGATATTACATATGTACTTGTTAGATCTTGGTAATCTGGATTCAAATTAGAAAAAGGAAGTAATTTGATCATTGGCTCAGGATTGGGGAGAATGTTATTGGGACCTTGATGTCAGCATACATGTGGAACAACCCATATAGGACTGTTTATCAATAAAATAACAGGCCCATCCTCTTATCCCTCATTCTTGTTTTTGTCCCCTGGACCAACAGATTGTGTACCGAATCAGACATTTAGAATGTGAAGAAAGGCTTTGGCAGAGGTGTCCCTTTATTATGCTGAGTGTGCTCTATAAATCTGAGCAATATTAAGTGCATGCTACCTCGCTAAGTTACAGACAGTTGGAGTTTTCTTGTCATAGTATATGGGTTAGCATCCAGCCTCTAAGGGGGTGGGAAAGTCCCCTTTTTAACCTCTCTTACGCTGTAGTGGGCTGCTGTACAGAAGATTGATTCCCCGTTACTCTGAAACAGTCTGACACTGCAACCATGTCCGCAGGTATTTTTTCTTTTTGCCTAACTCCTGAAGTTTTAAACATAAACATTTCTTCATATACAGATCAGCCTGGTCCAGGTTCCAACTTAGATTGCACCTCTCCTGTCCTATAACTCCACACAGGTCATCAGTAAGATAACATCTTACCTATATATGAAGGAGTTGCAGTTTTAAACAAAGTGTCTAAGGCCAAAGCCGCCTGACCATGGTTTGCAAAAAAGATCTTCCCTACAGAGGAAGATCTTGCTCTTATCTCAATCTTTACTTCTAAGAAGTATTCAGCAGATGTCTGCTTCAGGATCACAGGCTTCCCAGAAGTCCACATGGCCAAGGACTTTAGGATCTGAGAGTTCATCTAAATGATATCTTTCTTTTGGCACAGACATAGGAGATATTGAACCAACACTGCAGAATCCTTTTGTTTACTCTTTTAGAGTTTGGGTGGCTGGTAAAATTTAGAAAGAGTCAATTGACTCCCTTGCAAGTCCTGACCTACTTATGCGCACCCATGCGCACCCATGCGCACAATTCAACACGCAAGCTTGTGTATCCCTACCACAACACCCTACAAATCTGTGTATCTCAGAGCCCACAAATGTTTGTTTCTGATGGGCCTTTAGTTGGCAGCCATTCCAATGGTCAAATGGGCACAGTGGAACTCCAGGTGGTTCCAAATAAGTTTTCTCAAAGAGTGGAAACAAGTCTTGCAATCTCCAAAAACCTCTTAGTCTCTGCCTCTCTGTTCCATTTATTGGACCACTCTTATGTTCGACAAAAGCACGAGAGGACGCCGAGCCCATTGTCAGTGCCACTTTGCTTAATGTCATTTGAAGTTTCCAACAAATCATCCAACCTCGAATGTCTTGGAGATCAGGGCAGCATTCTAAAGCCTTCAGACCTTTCAGAGGAAGAATGTGTGGGTGAATTCAGACAGCACAATCACCGTGGCATTTATAAGGAAACAGAGTGGTACTCAGAGAATGAACCTTCTAAAAGAAGTAGAACTGATATTCGTCTGGACTCAGCAGCATGAAAACCTCTTGCATGTGTCATATCTTCCCGGTAGACAAGAGCTATTAGTAGATCATCTATCAATATGGTTTCTGATCATAGACAACAAAGGGATCATTTCAGAGCCAGGTGAGAAAACTCCTTTTTTAATAGCCATTCCTGCACAGTTATCAAAGGGAGACATCAAAAATGCTGCTTGCAATCACACAATAGAATTAAGAGTATGAGCGCTATAGCTATAGCTCCCCTGCAAAGCGCTAGGCAACAGGTGAATGCTTTAGCAATTTCTGAGGAAATCACTATAGCCAATGCAACACTCTGTGTGGCTGCCGCCCATAGTGCTGGTAAAAAAGCTGAATTCCCAGGCTAGGCAAGGAGTTTTACTTTTTTAACCCCCTGTCCCGCCATAGTGCTGGGGAAAGGAGGCCAGGAGCCTGGGGTTGGAGCATGACTGGACCTCTGCCTCAAAGCGGCGCTCTAGTCAAAAATCAGAGCTTAGTAAATTGCTTCCCTAAAGCTTCTCTCTGGCAGTGAGTGGTGTAAGCTATTTGAGGGGGCTTAACGCCATGCAGATGTTGTGGAATAGCATTCAGATTTTGTACTTCTGAACTACATGGGAGCAGCCATTTTGCTACACACCTGACAGCCCTGCTTTTGAAAAACATAGTCCTGCAGTGACAACTTTATTAAATCTATGTGCAGTTATCCTTTATCTCAAGCCATCCATTGTAATGACTCGTCATTGCTCTGATCAGTGCAAAGAGCTCAAAGAATCATTGTTTCAACAATTTAAATGCTCTTTGGAAGGAGCATGGGGCGGTTTGGTGGGTACAGATTTGAGAAGAATGAGAGAGCTGTTATCATTAAGCTACTGTGGGCACCTTTTTCATAAACATTTAAGTTAGGAACTCATCATCAACTGTCTGAGAGCAGTTGACCATGTGACAAGTATATCTCCATTGGCAGTCAAAGGGTTAAATCCACATCTGCTTCCTTATGCATTAATAATGGCATATTCCTGTTTACCACTTTCATTACGACTAACTATTTAATCTAATCTCTTGTGCTAATAACACAGTTGTCTGAGTTCTCTAATCCAGAGGCAAATATTTTTCTGATGGTTATTGTAAGAGATAACAATGGCGGCATTAGCCTGATAAAGAATATGGTGAATATTGAAAGGAATCCTAATGCTGGCATAGATAAAAGGATGTGTGGAGAATCCTTCTCAACAGCATGATTAGAGCCCAATGCCAGCCAAGGAGGAAGATTGGGGAATGAAGAACCAACAGATATAGATATAGGCACACTGTGTCATCATAAAGTTGCACACATGACCCCAGGGGTGGTAACAGGGGGTTTGGGTGGTGGACTCTTCTAGGCCCTCAGTTGTTCTGTGTGGCACTTGTGGGTTTGGGTGCAACCAGCACTTAAAATATATCTTTCAAAATCTTACTACACTTTGCACGGACACACAATGACTAGTCTCTTGAAGTTCCCAGATATTATATAAAATCAATCCAATACTCCTTTAAAGCAGAACAAAACCCGAGAATTTTACTTCTCTGGGTTTTCTTCCGCATCCCGAATCGGGATGTCCTGTTGTGTGAAGCCCCCCAGGAAGCCAGAAAAACCTCACCTGTCCAGTCTCCAATGGAGCATCTGTGGACTCTCGTCCAATGAGAGCTACCTGAAATGACTACGTCATTCGGCAGGCGGCTCTCATTTACTAGAATAGGGAGCAGACGCTGCAGTATTCCCTGCATCCCCGGGCCGTGTGCGTGCTCCTGTCCCAGCCTATCTGAATGACAATGTAAATAAAACTGTGGATATATGTGGCTTGATATATGTGCCATACTACCAGCGGAGAGGGATTTGCCTTACATGTTATTGATTTAGAATTATATTTAGAAATATATTATTATTGTTTATTTATAAAGTGCCATCGTATTCCATGGTGATGTACAATTACAGAGGTAAGACAAATAGAGGTATGCAGTTCCAACTGATTATGCATGGGAGGTAATAAAACTTGGCTTTGAGTCTAAACAAGCCATTTGAATTTCTTTGTAAGACAGCTACATCTGTATTTTGAAACATAGCTGTGAAGACCGGCCATATTATTGGTTGGAATACACCCTTTGGAACTCTGGATTTTTGTAGACGGTTGGCAGTAGCCTGTTTCCAGCACAGCCAGCCTGGATCATCTCAGGTGTACGGTGAGCGGCATCCATCTTGTTTATTGCTTTCACCTTGCACAGGTAACCAGTGATGGTCGAACCCGATTCACCTGAGGGTGCAACAGCGGGGGGCTGCTGTAACTCAGTTCAGCCTGCAATCTTCTTCCTCTCAGCGGTGGTGGCAGCAGCATTTGAATTTGGCCCCAGCCGGGGCTACAGAAAGATGGCTGCTGGCACCCATGAGTGAGGGCGCCTCTAGTGCCAGCTCTGACCAACTGCTCCACCGCTAAGAGGAGAAGGTTTTCTGGCTGAGGTGAGTTACAGCAGCGCACTTCCAGCTGCACACCTTGTGCCCCCCACCGCAGCCACCACCCAACGATCGGGACCACATTGATTTAAAAAAGGATGTGCACAAATCCATTAATGCTGAAACTTGGGCTTTAACTTTCCTCCCAGCTTGGGTTTATGCTTCCGAGTGTTCTGTGCTGCTTTCTCATACTCCTACTACCTTTTGCACAAAGCTTGCTCAGTTCCACTAACAGAGCAATTAAACTAGTTCTAACCAGAATTTTCCTTATATATGTTTTCTTCCCAACTACAACATTGTATGCACATATGCACAAGCCTCACATGCTTTGTCAACCTGCAGAGTTTGCTAGTACTATATATAATCTAGGCACACGCTTATAAACTAATAAACTAGAAACTGTTTCTAAGACCACTTTCTTATTAATGTTAAAGCATGTTATCCCCATAGTGCAATGCAATTTCCCTGATTGGTGATTACCCTCCTAAACACTAACATCTAAACGAGGGTTCACCCACTAAACCCTACCTGCTCCAATCAGCCTAGTTTGTTGTAGTTGCTCCCTCTAGTGTTGTGTGTTTTTTCAGCTTATTTATATGAGACTTTCGGCCTTATTTATCAAGGGCTAGCGCCAGGTAGTGTCT
This sequence comes from Gastrophryne carolinensis, assembly GCA_027917425.1. Lineage (NCBI taxonomy): Eukaryota > Metazoa > Chordata > Amphibia > Anura > Microhylidae > Gastrophryne > Gastrophryne carolinensis. The sequence continues at coordinate 165,377,368 of CM051236.1, forward strand.
GACGAGCGCCAGGTACCGCCAGCTAACGGCGGCTACCGAATCAATTACGCCCGGCGGCGGTCACAATGACGCATTTATCACGCTAAATGAGGCTAGCGCCGGCGAGAGCGTCAGCTAGCGCGGGATTCATCATGTAGCCGACTGCAACGAACAGCGCCGCTGCTAATCCCATCACAGCGACAGGTATGACCTGTCGCTCCCTGGCGCTCTCCAATGCATTTCAATGGAGCAATCTTTAAATATTCATAATTAATTGAGTTTATGTTTTTTTTTTTTTTTTAACTGTCAAAAATTCTGTGACCACTACGGCAATGTTAGATATTTTTTTTAAGGAAAAAAAAAAATATGTGCAGAATTGAGATTACAGGTCTGATACTAATGTATTCATATTCAAAACTTGTATAATTTTTACATTAAAAAAAAATGGTTGTTTGGGGGTTAAAAACTACTTTACACACATCGCCGCCAGCGCTCTGGGGTTTAAACAAGGAATTCACAGCGCGAGAAATTTTTGAGCGTGATTTGTTAATGAATCTGCAGCAAGCCGTTCGCTCTGGCCATTCGCTGTCAGGCGCACCCATACAACGCAGAACCTGTGAAACATCGACCCCTAACCCCGAATTCAACATTACCGCACACCGACTGAGTCGCTGTCAACAAGCAAACCCCGGCCTAGCACAGCGAATACTAGCTGGCGCTCTGAAAATCATGCTACTGGCGCTCATCTGTCGCTACCTGGCGCTATTAATGAATCGGCCTCCCCGATAGCTGTCACAGACTTCCTAAAAATAACAACATACCGAACCAGTACCCAATCTAAACCTTAAACCCTAAAAATATAAATATTTGGCTAGGTTTGAAACATGGAAAAGAAAGCAAAAAATTGAATAGCAGGGTTGGTCATTAAAGAAAATGAAATAAAATGAATCTTTAATATGTGGAGTGAAGAGCCCCAATAACTTAAGGAATACGTGTGGTGAGCATTTGCTCTTTTTAAGCAAGGGTGGTAAAGACAACTAATCATAGGAAAAGAAAGCTACCATACCCTGGTTACTGGGTATTGCTTACCTCTCCCTCCTGTATGGCACGGGCATTCTCATATAGCCGGTTTATTTGTAATGCAAACTGTTCAAAATCTGGAACCACAAGCTTTTTACAGACGACCTGGGTCAGGAGCACAATGTTAGTCTGAACACACCTGTACAAGAGACACAGATAGCTTAATGAAATATTTGATCACTGTATCGTCTATGTACGCATTTGTGCTTTTTCAACATTTTATTTTAAAACCAAAGTCATTACCAAAAAGCTGATATCTCCTCCCATGCAGCAGCCTCCACTTTTTTTTGGTATTCTTCTATGCAAATGCAGCAATTCTTAGCTTTACAAGCATACTTTGACTAGCTAGCTAGGTTACTTAACTAGTTAACTAGGAGCATAAACCATTGAAACTTTGAAGATTTCAAGGTGATGTTATGCACCATTACTTATCTAAAGCATAAAAGAACCCACCCAGGCTAGGTGTAACATTAAAGCATGTCTTACTTCCCAGAGAGCTAACTACTGCTAAGCTGCAGTCAGATAAGTTTTGTTGCTGGATTATCATCTCCTGTAGTAAACCTATGCCTCTCTTTAGTCTGTGTGAATCACACATAAGGTCACATTACAGTCTTTGAAGCAAGGAGTGCTCCTTTCTCTCTTAGTATTTGACTTTAAGGTAAGCTTAACGCCTGAGCACTTGGACACGTTAGTGGGGCGTACCTGATCACGCCGTAATCAGCGCCAGAACACTATAGCTGCCTATGTGACCGTTCAAACCCACATTTGGCGATTGTGGGGCGATTGGCATTACCCTGCAAAAATCCTTCTTGCAGCATTTCTCCACACTTGCGATTGCTCAATAGGAAATAGCAATAGCAAACACGGATGGTGCATGGTGATGGTGATAATTGCTATGGCTGCCGGTCGCCTAGATGTGAACCTGACCTGGCCAGTTTCTGCTCAGCCTACAGAGCAAAAGTAAAATGTCTGCAACATGATTCACCTTTTTTTGTGGCATTTTGCTTTTCAGTGAATTAAAAGAGACAAACAGGTGAATAAGCTGCCCCAGGGCTGGCCCAAGACATTGTGCTGCCTGGGTCCAAGAGTGAAATGCTGACCCCCCCCCCCCCCCCAAATTAAAAAAAAAAACGAGGAGAGGTGATATTTACTAGGCAAACTGGGGGGTTTTCACATAGCGCAGAATCTCAATTTGGGTTTTGTTCCACTTCAAGTGAACCAAAACCCAGGATTTTCACTATCCTGGGCTTTGATACTTAGGAACAACCAGATTTGTGATGCCCCACAAATGGCACACCCCCTCCCCACCTGGTGCATGCCTCAGATGAAGTTAAAGCAGGGATGTGGCCATAGCCCACACATTCACTGTTGGATTGCCAGCTATGCAAGTACTGCAGGGGCTACACACAGCAGCACATCACAAATCAGAATCAGCCCTGGAGTCTTTTAGCCATTGGTGTTAAATGGCCAATGAGGGGTAGCCCTGTAACTGGACAAGCTCAACCCCAACTGTTCCAATTACACTCTATACAGGTGACCAGCAAACATGGCCGCCCAGGATTCACAGTCACCGTAACCAGGCAGCCACCCACGGGCAGGTGTACAGCTCTGCCACCATTTCTTTTAATCTGGCACCTGGACAGTACAGACTATAACGGGCAACCCGTGCCCACGGCCCTTGGCAGGCTGGAAGCCACCAGGCACTGGGCTGTAACGTGACGACTGCCCACCTAGCTCTATGAATGCCAGATAAGTTGGAACCTCCTCTCTTCCAGAAGCAACCGAACTGAAGGTATAGTGAACGTGCGGCAGCCCCCCTCCGCTTACCTTTCACAGTGTGAAGCAGCCGCCGGTGTGCGCTATGCCTCTCTCCAGACCCAACTAGCGCTCTGCCTCCAGCAGTCCCCGCCAAATAGTGACGCCTCCCCCTGCAGTGGCTCAGCCAACCAGCGTGGCTATTGGTGGAAGCCGCGCCTCCCCCAGCAGTGTGCGCACTCTCCTGCCGCTCGCCTCTGCCCCCATTTTATTGCATCCCACAATGCCGCGAGTGTGGCGCTTCTCTCGGCTCTACCTCACACACGCAGTACGGAAAAGTTCGTAAATGACCCGCTATGGAGAGTAGCGTTTATTCCTTCTACGCTACGCGTTTGCCTCCGCAGTCACAATGTTCCTGCCCGCTGCTGCCGCCCACCTCCGCCACCAAATATGTTCCCACCGCTGCCAGCAAAGTGCCGCCCCCCTTAAAGTGCCGCCTGGGACCATGGACCCACCGGGACCCATGGTAAGGCCGGCCCTGAGCTGCCCCCTGCAGTCTGATGCAAGAGGTATGCAGTTCCAACTGGTTATGTATTTGGGGAAATAAAGGTTGCTTTGATTTTACATTTAGCCTGAACAACCTTTTTACATGTCTTTTTTAGACAGCTACATCTCTATTTTGGAACATGGCTGCAGGGATGTGTCTTCTGCATCAGACTTATTAAACAATAGAACTCACTGTCCAGCACCGGACTCCATTAATTAACTGTACACCATCCACCTTAGTAAACCATGGATCTCATTGTGCAGACTCCATAAACTATGCACCTTACTACATACAATCAGGCCCCATAAACTATGGACCTTACTACACACCATCATAAACTATGGACCTTACTAAACACCATCAAACTCCATAAACTATGCACCTTACTACATACAATCAGACTCCATAAACTATGGACCTTACACACCATCAGACTCCATAAACTATGGACCTTACTACACACCATCAGACTCCATAAACTATGGACCTTACACACCATCAGACTCCATAAACTATGGACCTTACGCACCATCAGACTCCATAAACTATGGACCTTACTACACACCATCAGACTCCATAAACTATGGACCTTACTACACACCATCAGACTCCATAAACTATGGACCTTACACACCATCAGACTCCATAAACTATGGACCTTACTACATACAATCAGACTCCATAAACTATGGACCTTACACACCATCAGACTCCATAAACTATGGACCTTACTACACACCATCAGACTCCATAAACTATGGACCTTACACACCATCAGACTCCATAAACTATGGACCTTATTACATACAATCAGACTCCATAAACTATGGACCTTACACACCATCAGACTCCATAAACTATGGACCTTACTACACACCATCAGACTCCATAAACTATGGACCTTACACACCATCAGACTCCACAAACTATGGACCTTACACACCATCAGACTCCATAAACTATGGACCTTACTACACACCATCAGACTCCATAAACTATGGACCTTACTACACACCATCAGACTCCATAAACTATGGACCTTACTACACACCATCAGACTCCATAAACTATGGACCTTACACACCATCAGACTCCATAAACTATGGACCTTACACACCATCAGACTCCATAAACTATGGACCTTACTACACACCATCAGACTCCATAAACTATGGACCTTACACACCATCAGACTCCATAAACTATGGACCTTACACACCATCAGACTCCATAAACTATGGACCTTACACACCATCAGACTCCATAAACTATGGACCTTACGCACCATCAGACTCCATAAACTATGGACCTTACGCACCATCAGACTCCATAAACTATGGACCTTACTACAAACCATCAGACTTTATAAACTATGGACCTTACACACCATCAGACTCCATAAACTATGGACCTTACTACACATCAGACTCCATAAACTATCGACCTTACACACCATCAGACTCCATAAATGATGGAGCTTAGTACACACCATCAGACTCCATAAACTATGGACCTTACTACACATCAGACTCCATAAACTATCGACCTTACACACCATCAGACTCCATAAATGATGGAGCTTAGTACACACCATCAGACTCCATAAATGATGGAGCTTACTACACACCATCAGACTAAGTAAACTATGGACCTTACTACACACCACCAGACTCCATAAACAATGGACCTTATACACCATCAGACTCCATAAACTATAGACCTTACTACACACCATCAGACTCCATAAACTATATACTACACACAATCACACTCAGTAAACTATGGACCTTACTACCTACCAAACTATGGGCTCAATAAACTTACTGTACACCATCTGATTCAGTAAACTATGGACCTCACTGTATATATCTGACTGTATATAATATATTCTGACTGTTTTATATTGTGGACACATTAGGGTTGATTCAGCACTGTTAGTATCTTTTTTTACTAATCTTTTGTGGGGTGCTTTTTATTTAGATTTTTTTCTTTCAGTGCACTTCAGCAACATATTTAGCTGTGTAAATTTAAGAAATAATTCTAAATAGGGTGTTTGATTGCATAATGGAAATAAACAGCATTTTCTTTCAAAAAAAGCATGAGTAAAAAAAGTACTCACAGTGCTGAATCAACCCTATTGTAGATCTGTGCTATTTTCACTTTGATTGCTCACTTTCACTGTGCTCTAATATTATGTATGAAGAGGTACAATGTGCTTCTCAGAGCTTTGAAGTTCATTTAAAAATTACTTTTGAAAGACTTCTCGGTCCATGGTGGCTCCTATCATAGACTCCTGTACAGTTTGATGCAGCATGTCCATACAGTCCTTTAGCCTGGGATCTGATGTTAGTAATCCATTTGATTTCAATGTCTGTAAAATGAAAGAGAAATATTGCTGAAATGAATAAATAAAAGTGGGATAGAATAAAAGGAATGTAGGAGGATGTGGGAAATATTGTACATGATGTACATTTTACATTTTGCAGAGAGTAAATATCCCCCTAAAGTGAACCAATACCCGCAATAAGACAGGCTGGGGGGGCACTTAGAATGCTGGAGCCCCCATCGGCACTTACCCCCCTCCTCCAGAAACCCCCAAAATTCTTACCTTAGCCTTGATCCTCACTGGGAATGCAGCGCTGCAATTGACCGCCCAGCGCTCACGTGGGTAGTGGGCGCATTCATTGTTTCGGCCACCAGCATTTCTGAGGGGTTATGTGTGGGGGCTCCAGCAATTGCAATTTCATAATCAACCAGCTTTATTTAATGTGCCACAAACAAATGACATAGAAAATAGAGCATCTGATTGGCTGCTGACTGCATCAAAATTGCTATCACTAAAGCGATAGCGGTTGAAAAGCAATTGAATAACAACTCTAAAGTGATTCCATTGACTTCTAAGGGATCGTTATCACTCATCAATGGCCTGAAAATGCTGCATGTTGAAAATTTTCAAACAGCGCTGCAAACACCCAGCAATCGCAATCGCCTGTGTGAATGTCACAATAGGACAACATAGGCAGTGATTTAAGGGTGATTGGAGGGCTATTTGATGGCAATTAAAATGGCAATCTCTTTGTCCCAGTGTGAAGGGAGCTTTTAGGAAAGTTCTGTTTTAGGATGAAACCCCCTTACTAAAATAAGGTTCCCAAGTTTTATCCCTTCACTAAGGGGTATGCTATTTTGGGATGCCCTTGGGATGGGGGGTATTGGCAGATTTCCCCAGTTCTGTAGAACTGGTTGTTAAAATTGGAGGCAGTTGTCAGATTTGAGGAGCCCCAGAACTGGTTCATCACTTCTATATAATTACCGGGGCTGTAGGAAGCTGCGGTGATGCTGTGGCAAAGCTCTATTGTGCAGCCTGTCACCATGGGATATACAACAAGGCAATTCAATTTCACACTGCAGGGAATCCCAAATTAGGATGCCAAGGAAGGGATTAACCTAGCCTAGAGTCTTTTAGTCTGGCTTTTGGTCCACTTTAAAGGCTACCAAGGTTTACTCGTTCTCTCTATAAAAATACATTATTTAGTAAAAGACTGATGTTTGTACTGGCCTGATAGCAGCCCAGAATTATTAGGCTGGATCCCCATAATAACACTAAGCCACACAGGGCAAAAAAGCAATCAGTGTGGGAAGGAAAACATTCTCCCCCTCCTCACCCATCTTTTGTGCTGCTGCTGTCCTATACTAGTATTTGCCATACATACCTTGCGCCTTAGTAGCAGGCAGAGCCCCCATGGCCGAGACTGAGCCCAATGTGTGGGTATGAGGGGCCTCTCCCCCTAACAGTGGCCCTGACTCATCTGCAAAAAAAAAGATAGCTGGGATTAAGGCGCCCCAATGGCCCTGGCGCCCAGGGCGAAGCCCTCCTTAACCCCCCTGAATGCATGGGGCATAGTAATCAAAGTTGCCTTGACTGCAGGGATTTGAAGTTGTCCGCGATAGCAATTCCACTCCACTGAGGAAAATCACTACTGCATTGCATCACCCCAGTTTGAGCCAACCATTTGTTACACTGAGAAATATTAGGCTAAAGTTGTTTTTCTATAGCATACCAGATGCTTTATCACCCTTTGGAATCTTACATTAATAAACTTGTTGACCGAAAGATATTCTTGTCCTTCTGAAATGGTGTAGAAGAGCAGGTTGGTGAGGCGTTGCAGGACGGTGCTGCTGGCGAGCCTGAAATAAGAAGTAGAAATAAGTAAGTGCAGTACACGCTATACACGCTTGGCCTTTGATTTATGATACAACACCCTATTTTCGCAACCAGCCAGAACTCATCTAATCCAAGGACATCAATACAACAGCACTTCAAAGAAGAATGAGTGTATTGCTCCCCTGTAGCCAGAAGTGTCAGGTGTGATTGGAGGTTAATGTTCATATTGAGTAAACAATACTAAATCTCACGCATGCTGGCAATACAATAAGGTGAAGTTGCCCATCTACAGTGAATATATTATAATAGAGCAAATTTAATTCAAAATTTAGATGATATACGACTCATAAAGTAGAAACACAGACAATACATCACAATATATTTACAAAGCTGTTACATTTAAAGCGGACCTTTGGCATAAATACTTGCAGCACATAGTTCCTGGCTTGCTGTGATTGCAGTAACCTGTGGATGCCAGGATTGTATGGCGAGATTTACTCTACATCTCTGCAAAGCTCAGCAAAGAAGAAGCCAAGACAGCAGTCTCCAGCTTTCAGCATGGGAACTTGACTCGTAATTGTTTAAACCACCTTACTGGTAGGGCTGTATTTACCATTAGGCAACCCTAGGCCTGTGCCTAGTGACCCCTTGCAGGGGGGGGGGGTGCTATGGAGTGTGCTGTTACTGCTGTAGTTTAAAAACAACCCTTGCTGGCACTTGAATGCCCCCTCTTGGGTGCCCTCCTATTCACAGGAAGATGCAGTGTGTGTGTGCAGGGAGGGTACAAGGGGCTAAACACAGTCTGCAGCCGAGGCCTTGCTCAGCTCCTGACAGGACCTTACTTCCTTACCTCTAGGCTGTGGTCATGAGACTTCTGTGTGCCAGGAACCTGGAAAGCTAGTAAAAAGTATAGGGCTCTGCATATAACCACTTTCACCATCACCCCCCCCCCCCCACACACACACACACACACACTGTCTGCATTTACACCTCTTGTGCAAGTGGGGTGCAAGCAAAAAATAGGGCAGCCTGGACACCAAATGTGGCACAGCTTACTGGGCATCACTAATGTTAGGGATGGGGGGGGGGGGGTTGGCTAGATAGTCACCTTAAAAATCCTTAGTCCTGAGTACTTTCTCTCTTTTAAAGGAGATCTGCTAATGTCATAATCAAGAGGTTCCCAGCAGGCAGGCTGTGCCTTTAGGTTGGTAGACAAGTCCTTCAAATGCTTAGTACCAAGGCAGCAAAGCTGGGGCAGAATTGTCTTGTGTAGGACAGGATGATCATTGCTGATATTTTTCAAAAAATGTATAGATTCTCCTACCTTTAATAAATCTACTGACCTGGAACAACCATGCTTTCAATGAAGTAAGTACCAACTAACAATTGTACACGGGCCTGGGATTGGCTAAACAACTAAAAACACAACACTAAAAATTGTACTATATTAGTACTTTAGCTCTATCAATGTGGCTGTGTAATTTTTCCAAATACTCTTCAAAACAGGCCTGTATTGCTATACAGAACATGGATGTGGAAGGTGCATCTAGCACAAGTGCTTCAAATAAGACACCAAAGATATTAGTATTACATTGGGAAAAGGATTTCAGAATCTGCTATGTGTACTGTGTGTGGCTATCCAGACAGTCACGAGTGAAAGGTATTCGGCCTATTTTCCACTGGTGGTTCAATGCTCAGGAGCAGGTGACCTTCAGGACTGTACTGGATTTAGAGTTCAAGAGCGCTGGCATTGCATACCTTAATATCTATAGAACAAAAGCACGCTAAATGCCTTGACACCATCAATTATATTATTTCTATGTTTATCATATTAGTTGACTAGCTAACTGAGACCCTTCATGTAGTATCATTGGGGTCCTACTAGACAGGGACATTGCTAGGTATAAATGGCACTGTAGCATCCAGACCAGGGTTGCCACCTGTCCGGTATTTAAAAAAAAAAATGTACTGGCCATTGGCTTGACGGTGCCTGTATTTGTTTTACTGGTAATTGTAATTGCGGGTCTACTTTCCCCATCCTCATCCTCAGTAAATAAAAAAAAAAATACCAGCCAGGTGGCAACCCTAAGCTAGACTGATAGGTCAATGACTTCCCAGTCCCCTCCATCCTTCCCTTCTCTACATCATTCGCCCCTTGCTGTATAAAAGGAAGAGTATATAAGGTGGAGAATGATAGTGCAGTAGGGGAATCAGAATATTCTCATCCTATTGCTACAGAGGCCTTTAATGTTTTCACACTGCAGAAAGGTGCAGCAGAACATAAAACATTTGGCTGGAGGACAGGTTTGCCAGTTTTTAATGAGAAGTTGGCAAAAGGTCAGTATTCACTTGCCCATCTCCTCTTATGTTCCTGTTCCTCAAAGGTCTCTGGACCAGTGCTAGTTGGTGTGCAGTACAATCTTCCTATTTTGATTGCAGGGTCTTTTACCACTTGTTGGACCCCAAACAGCATGGCTCTACTGGGGCAGATCATGTCAGAATAATAATGATTTCTTTGACTGTCAAAGTGTTGGACGAAGGTGGTGCTGTGGATATCGCCTATCTGGATTTCAGCAAAGCCTTTAACGCTATTCATTTTTAATGGTGTGCACTCTAGAGAGAATTGAGTTGCAAATGGTGTGCCTGAAGGTTCTGTCCTGGGTCCCATTTCTTATGGAAACTGGATTTTAATGTTTCTTTTTTTTTATAAATTTTTATTTATGCATTTAAAGTTGTAACATACATATACATATAAATACAACCATCCCCACATGGGGACAAATCTTAGTACTAAACATAACCTTACTTATGCTAGAAATTGCTATAGACTCATAACAGCATACTAAACTGAATAAGTTGTTCACACACACACACACACACACACACACACACATGCACACTCACTCCAACATTCACACCCGCCCACTATTGGCATCGTTTCATAATAACGGGTGAGTATTATGAGGTCCGAGGGCTAGAGACCGACATATATCAGGCATCTAGCTAGTTTCTAGTCGTTAATGGAGTTGGAGGTATTAAGCCATGCTCCCCATACCCTTTCAAATTTATTTGGGCATCCCCTGGCTTCGTAAGTCATCTTATAAAGGATTAACCTTCCATTTACCAGGCTTTTCCTGCCTGATAGGGTCGGTGCACTCGGGTGTTTCCAATTAAGTAGGATACATTTCCTTGCGTAGAACATTAGCAGTCGCAGTAAGACCTTCTGGGGACCGTCATCTAACACAGGCTCAACAATGCTCAGCAGACCAAGGGAGGCCGCTTTTATGGTTGGCAAGCCCACGGACGTGGTTATAAAATTAAATAACTCCTCCCAAAACGACGAGATCACCCGACATTCCCAGATCATGTGCATCAAAGTACCTGGCCCGGAGTTGCATCTGGGGCAAATATCTAAATCTAGTAGGCCCATCCTCTTGAGTCTAACCGGGGTCAGATAGACCTGGTGGAGCCACTTAGCCTGAATCAATCTGTCTCTCGAGTCTATGACTGAGGAGTACAGATTGTCTACCGCTTCCTCCCAGTCAGCTTGTTCCAGGTCTGGGATCAGTGCTCTCCATTTCTCCAGTGCTCTGTCCAAAGGGGAGGGAAGCCCCAAGAGGAGGGTACAGTACAGTGTTGAGGTGGGCTTACTTAAGTTAACCAAAGTTTCAACTGTCGATTCCACTAATTGCAGTCCCCCCAAGGGAATCTGGCACCTCAGAGCGTGTCGGAGTTGCAGGTATCGAAAGAATTCCCTTGGGGGCAGCGCAAACACCTGGCACAACCGTTCATATGACATCAGCGTTCCCCCCGAGAATATATGTGATAACAATGTAATTCCTCTCCTCCTCCAGAAAGTTGTATCTGGGAGGGACATCAATTCAGGTAGTCTAGGGTTATCCCACAGAGGTGTGTTAGGGGACCATTCTAGGGGAGGGCGCAGGGGGCCCAATGTATCGTGCACCCACTGGCATACGTGGAGAGTAGTTCTTATACATGTGGTGGTGCGCGGAAGACCCCTTGCTCCCCTGTGCGTCCGTAGGGGAATCTCTGAGCCCAACAAGGAAGTTTCTAGGGAAGTAACCGGATTAACTGCAGAAGGATTCATCCACCAAGTAACGTATGCTAGTTGGGCAGCATAGAAGTATAATAACATATGCGGTACCGCTAGGCCCCCAGATTGCAGAGGCGCTCTAAGAATAGCTCTGTTCATCTTGGGGGGGGGAACCCCCCAGATAAACTGAAATGGAATAGAATCTAGGAGCCGAAAGTGGGAGGCCGGCAACACAACAGGCGACGATTGGTATATATAAGAATTTAGGGAGGAAGACCATTTTGAACATGTTGATTCGACCAATCACAGAGAGGGGAAGAGCTGCCCACTGAGCCGCTTTCCCCCTGAGGGCACTAACCACGGGACATATATTTAAGTCAATACATTTAGAAGGGTCCCCATGTATAACAACTCCCAAATATTTAAACCGGTCTACTACCTGAAGAGACGAGCTCGGAGAAATCAGGGTATCCTCCGGTCTATCCACCAGGTACAGGCTGGACTTTTCCCAGTTGACCCTAAGGCCGGAGAACAGGCCGAATCTGGCTATTATGCTCAGTAGGGCCTCTAATGAACCATTGGCATCCGCCGAATAGACCAAGGTGTCATCTGCATATAAAGAGACTTTTTCAATAGTGCCTCCCAGTCGCCACCCCCGGATCTCTGGGGAGTCCCTAATCAGCGCCGCCAGGGGTTCAATCGCAAGTGCAAACAGCAGTGGGGAGAGGGGACACCCTTGGCGCGTACCCCGGTGTAATAAGAATTCAGTCGTAGTGACCCCATTTACTCTCACCCTTGCCTTAGGGTTCTTATAGAGCATCTGTATATATTTAATATAAGTAGGGGGAAGGCCAAATTTATCCAGAACACTCCACAAATAGGGCCACTCCACTCAAAGGCCTTTTCGTTATCTAGCGAGATAACCACTCTGCTCCCAGCATTGTCATGCCGGATTTGCAAGTTACTAAATAATCTCCTCAAATTAATACCCATTGTCCGACCTGGCATAAAGCCCGACTGGTCAGCCCCTATGAGTGACAGGATTACTGTGTTTAGCCGGTTTGCCAGAACCTTAGAGAGGATCTTAGCATCCTGATTTAGTAGGGAGATTGGCCTGTACGAGGTACAGGAGTCTCTAGGTTTCCCCTCTTTATATATTAGGGTGATAGTTGCCTGTGCAAAGGTCTCAGGCAGGGTCCCCGAGTGCAAAGCCTCAGAGAAAACCTCCAGCAGCCTCGACGCCAAAGCCGAACCGCTCTTTTTATACCACTCCGAGGGTAGACCATCAGGTCCGGGGGCCTTCCGGTTAGACATTAGGGCAATTGCCTTTTCAATCTCAGCGCATGTTATAGGGCCAGCCAGCATTGCGCTATCTGCCTCAGAGAGGGATGGGAGAGTTATGGTATCGAGAAAGGCCGCCAAGTCTACCGGATCATACCGTACCCCAGAGGAGTACAGGTGGCTATAGTAGTCAAGGAACTGCCTGGAGATCCCCTCCGAGTCCGCCACAAATTGGGCCTGACTCGTGATGCCAGCTATGTGTGTTTGTGGGAACTCTGCTCTTGAAATATATGCCAGGGTTCTCCCATTTTTGTCCCCTTTTTCAAATACAGTCTGCTGTTTCAATAGTAGCATTTTCCTCGCGGAGTCGGTTAATGCCAGACTATATTCCCTTTGGAGTGATTTGACTAAGTCGTGGTCAGCAGAGGTCTGTGTTAATACAAATTCTTCCTCAGCCTTAGCCATTCTCTCTTCCAATTCTCTGATCGACCTCCCCCTTTTTACCCTAGCCGCCTTAATGGCGCTAATAGCACTACCCCTAATTACTGCCTTGAACGCATCCCAGCGTGTGTTGATTGAGGTCTCACCCCCATTACACTGCCAGTATCCCTCCTGGTCCCTTTCAAGTGAGCTGCAAACCTCCTGATCCTCCAGCCACAGGGGATTAAGAGCCCATCTCCGCAGGCCCAATTGGTCCCCGGACATGCGTACCGTCACCATCAAAGGCGAGTGGTCCGATATCCCCCGCGGCAGATACTCACAAGCCACCACCCTAGACAGAAGACATCCAGATACAAAAGCCAGGTCAATGCGGGAAAGCGACTTGTGGGGGACAGAATGGCAGGAAAATGCTCTATCATTGGGATGCTTCCATCTCCACAACTCAGTCAAGCCCAGGGTAGCCGCCCACACCACCAGCGGGGTAGTCGGCCCCACCCCGGGGGTCAACCGATCCAGAGATCTGTCTAGGATCATATTAAAATCACCCAATAGCATTAAGGGGTCAGGTGGGAAGGCGGCTAGTCTGTCCATGACCTCCTGAAGAACTCTTACATCAAAGGGGGGTGGGATATATAGACCTACTATTAAAACACTGACATAATATATCTTTGCATGCACAATAACAAATCTGCCCTTAGGATCGGAACATACCGATATGAGAGTAAAAGGAAGATGCTTAGCCATCAGAACCGATACCCCCCCTGGCATAGCTAGAGTAATGGGAGTGAAACAGATGTGCGATCCATGGTCTTTTGATTGATAGCGATTTCTGGCCTAACAGGTGGGTCTCTTGTAGAATTATAATATTAGGGTTATGGCGCTTCAAAAATTGAAGTACTGAAGACCTCTTTATACGGTCATTGAGACCCCTCACATTCCATGAGATCACCTTACACTCCATATAACCATGTGTAATAGATATTTAAGCCAAGGTAGTGTTGAACATCCCAGTGCCTCACAGCTTCCCCTAGGACCTCGTGGTAGCGGGCCACACCATTCATACCAACATACACACCATACGCTGCGTGTACACACACAAAATTTACAGTCCAAAACAGAGAGAATAAAAAAAAAACGAAACATTAACAGCAACATTATCTGAGCCTTAGGGCCCAGCAGCATTATATCTAACTTAGCTTAACAATTCCCAACCCACCCGGCTCTACCTAATCCCAACTGTGGCGAGCTTAATCCCGTAACCTTGTAAACAATCAACACCGGTGAACTGTGGTGCCAATGGGACACAGTCTCTGGAGGCAGTCACATAGAGGGTTACGATAGGATAATGATCCCCACGAGATCCAGTTATCACATCTCAAAGAAAAAAAGGGGGGGGGTAGGGGCAGGGATAGCAGGGGTAACGAACAATACATAAGGACTAAGGGGCGCTGAAGGGGGGGGGGAATCTGAAACCCAAGCACTGCACCACCTCCACGAGGAAGTCCCGGTCTCTTCATGTTGGGTCCCCCGTGAACAACAGCAGCACCGATTACCCAACACGTTAGTAGGAAGTGCATCACGAGCCCGGAGCTCCCGTGAGTGTCTCAATAAGGCTCATCAGCGTCCAGCACAGTGACGTCTCCGCTGGACCATCAGCGGCCGCTCCACCCTCAGGCCGCAGGGAGTGAGTCAATCCAGTCGTTGGCCTCCTCCGCCGTGAGGAAGAATCTGGTAGCAGCGCCATCCTGGACTCATAGCTTAGTGGGAAATAGCATGGCATATCTGATATTTTTCGCCCGGAGTCGCGCCCTCACCTCGTTGAAGGATCGTCGCTGCCTCTGCACCTCCGCAATAAGGTCCGGGAAAAAGGACAATCTTGCACCCTCCAGTAAAACATCCTTCCGCTTCCGCGCCGCCGTCAATACAGTGTCCCTATCTCTAAAGTTCAGCAGCTTTAAGATGAAGGGGCAGGGAGGGGCCTCTGGTGGTGGGGGCCTGAATGGGATCCGGTGCGCCCGTTCAACCACGAAGAAGGGGGAGAGGCCCTCCGGCGCCAACACGTTTTTAATAAGGTTTTCCGCAAAGCTTTCAGGAGAGTCTCCCTCCGCTCTCTCCGGTATCCCAATTATTCTAATATTGTTACGTCGGCAGCGGTTCTCCGCGTCCTCCGCCCGCTCTGTAAGTGTCTTCACTTGTCGCTTCAGAGATTCCACCGCAACAGCCACAGCAGATAGCCCATCCTAAGTCTCCCCAATTCTTCTCTCTGACTCCTGCACTCTATCCATCTTGTCTAGGTCATGTTTAAAGTAGTTGAGCTGTTCTTGTAAATTATCAAATTTAGCCGTCAGGACACTTTGACAATTAGTGATAGCTGCCATTATTGCAGCATTATTAGGACCTGAGACAGGAGAGACAGAACGTTCAGCCTGAAATTCTGCCATGGTTTGTGTGCCACTGTTTAGGAGCACCGGGCGCCTCTTCTTGCCTCCTTTCATATAGGGTTGGTAGTTGCCTGGTATAATACACTGTCTCCTTTTGCTGCCTGGGGCTTACAGATGCTGGACTTGCTCGGGAGATGCAGGATGTACAGATACAGACTCCTAGTTCACGGAGAGACCCGTGTCCCTTCACAGATTCAGAGATATATATAGGGGGGGACAGGTAACGGGGCTCCCTCCAGACTTCCCCCACTCTCCTCCACGCCACTCGGGGGGTCAGAGGGCCGGCAGGCGTAAGGTGGGCTTGAGCTGTCTCCAACCCAGGGCAGTTAGGAGAAACCAACTCTGTGGTAGCAGTCCAAGCTGCAACAGTGGGGGGGGGGGGGGGGCTGCAGCCGTTATCAATGACCGGCGGGCACAGCCAGCAGTGACCGCCAGCAACAGAGGGGGCCGATCAGTGGGCAGGGGAGTTTCACTGGCAGTGGCAGCCAGCAGCGTTGTTAACAACCGGCGGCGGGGAGGGCCAACCGGTAAGCAGGAGGCTCCCAGCTGCGGTGGTAGTGACGGATCAGCAGGGGGTCACCCACCGGTGTAAGCAGTCGGCGGCGGGGGGGGGAGGGAGTCGCCGGCGGGTAGTATACCTCCCAGCGGTGATGGCAGTCAGCATGGGGGGTGAGCAGGAGGCCCCTCACCGGCAACAACATCCAGCGGCGGAGGAAAGGAGCCAGGCAGCGGGCAGAAGGGCCCCCCCGTCAGTGACAGCCAGCGGTGGAGGGAGGAAGCCGACCGGCAGGCAGGGGAGTTTCCCAGCAGGGCAGCAATCAGCAGCAAGGGTGGGCCGGAGGCCACTCACCGATAGCGGCAGTTGACGGCAGAGGGAGGAAGGCAGCCGGTAAGCCGGGGACACCTCAGCGGCAGCAGCAGTCAGCGTCGTCGGGTGGACAGGAGGCTCTTCCCCAATGGTGGCGGCAGTCGGCAGTGGAGAGAAGGATCCGACCGGCAAGCAGGCGGCACTCCGTCAGGGGGGACAGTCGCAGCGAAGGCGGGAGCAGGGCCGGCCGCAGAGAAGCCCGGGCAGAGGGCGCGTCCGGTCCCAGGGGAACAATGGCGGCAGGTGAAAGCAGCAGACGCCGCCGCAGCACACGGCCGAGGCCGGGCTCAGTTCCAACCTCACCGCAGGTCACCCCCGCCAGGCAGGGAGCACGACACCCCACCGCTCCAGACGTCAGCAGCACCACACAGCAGGAGGTCAGACGGCCAGCACTCCAAGGTAAGGCGCCTTCACTTGGCCAAGATGGCGGGGGGTCACCACGTGCGGGAGCTCCAGTTCTCCCAGGGGGCCGATAGGTGGTTCTTATCCCTGCAGAGGTCGACAGGGGGGTCCAGGGGGAAATATAGCACAGATGCCCGGTGGGTTCCCGGATAATTAGTTCTGGATCTCAGGGGAATTCAGGATTTTTCAGGTTCAGATTTTAATGTTTCTAAATGTAAAAGCATGCAATTACGGGGAGGGATTCTCCTCTCTGAGTATCCTATGGGCAAAACTGTGTTAGCCAGGACTTCAGAAAGGAAGAACTTTGCCAAGGCCACATCTGGAATACTATGTACAGTTCTGGAGACCTCACCTACAAAAATACATTGCTCAAATAGAATGGGTCCAAAGGTGAGCTACAAAATTAATGGAAGGACTTAAATATAAGTCTTTAAAAAAAAAGACTTAAAAAAATAACTTGTACAACCTGGAGGAAAGTAGAAAGGGAGCTGACATGACTGAGATCTTTAAATATGTGAAATGACTGAATAAGGATGAAAGTGTTTTTAGGAAGCTAGTCTAAGGGAAATTATTATTTTACAGAAAGAGTAGTAGATGCTTGGAAGAAACATCCAGCAGAGGAGGTTGGAAAATTAAAGTGTTTGGCAAGTCAAAAGATAAAAAATTAATATCAGTAGCTTACCTTTCATTGAGTGGCTGGAGTGCTTTGATTCCTCCTCTGTCTGTCTCCTTAGTGAGGAAAATCACTTCCGGATTCAGATTTCTGTCCCCACCTCGCTGACTTTCAGTGGACCAAGAACAGAAACACCCCCACTCCCTGCCCAGACGTCCTGATTGGCTGCCTCTCTCTGCAGCTCTGAAACCCCACCCTCCTCTCTCACTTATCACAGTGTGCTTACATCACATCACTGTTGCCACACCCACTGTTTCAAATAATTTTTTTCAATCTCCAATGCTCTAATACGGATTGAAGTTTAGTGCAACGTGTAGCCCAAGACAATGGGTAAACAGTCAGGCTTTAGTATAATTTTAAAAGTAACTTAATTTAAACATTCATTTAAAAATAAGAATATATCCATCCTAAGAGAAGGAAAACCGTTTCAACATAAGGGCAGACGAGATGGGTCATGTGTTCCCATTATGCCATTAACCTTCTATGGGGGTCATATTTATTATTTGGTGAAGCCAATGTAACTTTCAGTGTGGATTGTAACCTGCATGCCGCTGAGCTCTTCAGCGTTTTCCTGAGGTAAGGAGGTAAGGATATTTTTGAATAACAATAAATAACAGCACCCTATGGGCCATGCTAAAGAATTTGATTTTTATGCATAGCCCATAGGGTGCTGTTGTTTCCAAACTTAAAAACATATTCTTACCTCATAGAAAAAAAAAATGCCCAATCATGGGTACATGTAATTTTTGGGGGAAAATAGAATCATTTTTTGCACGTTTTTTTGTCTAAATGCTAAAAAGCTCATAGATATGCCGATTGCAATCCACACCACAATGTACACTGCAAGTCACACTGGCTTGACCAAATATTTAGCATGATCCCCCATGTCTCTCTATGGGCTGGGCCAGTTTATGCTGTAGAGAGAGGAGGGAGGGGCAGGGCTGATTTGTGGATAGTGAAGAAAAAATATATATGTATATAAGACATGTAGTATGATATGTATCATGACCAGGGTCGATGGATGTGTGATGGAGGTACAAAATCTGGTGGAGGCCCCACATACAGTATATTTTTTCCTTTAAAATAACAGTCCAGCCAAGTAACTGATTGGTGGTTGTCTGGCACCCGCCTACTTACTGGAACATCAGATCGAGTTCCTATGTGCTGGTGCATGCTGCCCGGGAACTCCTGCTTTGCGATTCTGGGTGGGGGGTGTAGTGGCCCAGCTGGTCCAGCAGAAAACAGTTCTCTGCATTGCGCTGCCAGTGGCTGTGTTTGGTGGCTTACGTGCAGTGAGTGGCCACCGATTGACAGCTCGGCAATATGTTTTTGTTGTGCTCTGTCTGTTTTAATGTAGACAAGCTGGTGATTGTAAGAAAATAAAGCCTTTCAGAGATTCGCTTAACATATTGTAATTTTGAGTTTAATGGATACCATGAGAATATAAACTCAAAGACTAAATTTAATGTAAGGTAAGTAAAGGTAGGCACTTATGTATTTGGATATGTCCTAATATGCATTAAAATTGCTTACCTGACTTCATTGGTTAGGATGCTGTCGTGCAGAAATTACCCTAACTCTTGTATGAGTGGTAATAAGTTATTTTAATCAGTTAGGTTTATTGTGATTTTTATGGTCTTCCCTTACTAAAGATATGTTTACTGATAAATGTCTGACACACCAAGACTTCAGAACACATCTTTCCCAATAGCAGGTGTGTTTGGTGTCATTAATACGTTAGATCACTGACTAAAGGTAGCTCAGAGGCAGGAAATGAAGAGTTGCTTTGGATAATGAAAGCTTGATGGTTTGCTAGAAAGAGAAACTGCATCAATGCATCCATCAGTATTACTTGGCTTGGTAGGAAAAGTTTGTCTGTTTGCTGATGATACAAAGGTTAGTAATAGGGCGGATATTCCTGGAGGTGTCTGCAACATGGAAAATGATTTAGCTTTACTGGATAGATGGTCAAAACGGTGGAAACTAGAGTTTAATGTCTCTAAATGTAAAATCATGCACTTGGGTAGAAGGAATCCCTGCTCTGAGTACCGTATGGGCAGCACTGTGTTACCTCGGAGGAGAGAGATTTAGGGGTACTGATTACTGATAGCTGCAAGATGAGTGGACAGTGTAGCCAGGCAGTGGGAAAAGCAAGCAGGATGCTCGGCTGCATAGCCCGAGGCATCACCAGTAGGAAGAGGGAGGTTGTGATGCCGCTGTATAGAGCCCTGGTGAGGCCACAGCTAGAATACTGTGTGCAGTTCTGGAGACCTTACCTGCAAAAAGACATTATTCAAATAGAACGTGTCCAAAGGCGGGCAACGAAAATGGTGGAAGGACTTAAACTTAAAACTTATCAGGAGAGACTTAAAGAACTTAATTTGTACAGTCTGGAGGAAAAAAGGGAGAGGGGGGACATGATTGAGACCTTTAAATATGTGAAAGGATTGAATAAGGTTCAGGAGGGAAGTGTTTTTAAGAAGAAGCTTAATGATAGAACAAGGGGGCACCACCTGAAGCTAGTCGGGGGGAAGATCAGGAGCAATGTTAGAAAATATTATTTTACAGAAAGAGTAGTAGATGCTTGGAACAAACTTCCAGCAGAGGTAGTTGAAAAATCAACAGTCACTGAATTTAAACATGCCTGGGATAAGCACACATCTATCCTAAGATAAAGAGAACATACAGTATACACATAAGGGCAGACTAGATGGACCGTATGGTCTCCTTCTGCCGTCAACCTTCTATGTTTCTATGTATTACACTTTACTGATGAACCATGCAATGGAAAAACAGCACAGAGCATTGTGACAAGACATCAGATATTGTTTGTCTTCTGTCAGAACACAATGTCCATATACGTGCAAAGAGAAGAGGACTTCAGCGAGCAAACACCTCTGAACACAGATGAAAACAACAGATAGCACTGACTTCAAGTGCAAAAAATGAACTTGAAGAACCCTTCTTACTATCTTACTCTCCTAAAGGTGACATTTATCCAAAAGTTGTTCAACCACTTGCCGTGTTTCCAGCTCTTCAATGGCTCTGGTTATCTACAGGTTTGTACTGGTCTCCTCTAACTTGAAGGAAAACAAGTTAAAGATTTATTGATTGTGAAAGCTCATTAATATAAGATATTACAACACTTAGGGGTTTATTTATCAAGGGCTAGCGCCAGGTAGTGTCTGACGAGCGCCAGGTACCGCCAGCTAATGGCGGCTACCGACTCAAGTACGCCCGGCGGCGGTCACAATGACGCATTTATCACGCTAAATGAGGCTGGCGCTGGCGAGAGCGACAGCTACCGCGGGATTCATCATGTAGCCGACTGCAACGAACAGCGCCGCTGCTAATCCCATCACAGCGACAGGTATGACCTGGCGCTCCCTGGCGTTGTCCAATGCATTTCAATGGAGCAATCTTTAAATAATCATAATTAATTGCTATTAATGTTATTTTTTTTTTTTTTATGTCAAAAATTCTGTGACCACTTCTGCAATGTTAGGATTTTTTTTTAAGTAAAAAAAAAAAAAAAAATAAAAATTGTGCAGAATTGAGATTACAGGTCTGATATTAATGTATTCATATTACAAAATGTTTAGAAAAACTTGTATAATTTTTACATAAAAAAAAATGGTTGTTTGGGGGTTAAAAACTACTTTACACACATCGCCGCCAGCGCTCTGGGGTTTAAACAAGGAATTCACAGCGCGAGAAATTTTTGAGCGTGATTTGTTAATGAATCTGCAGCAAGCCGTTCGCTCTGGCCATTCGCTGTCAGGTGCACCCATACAATGCGGAACCTGTGAAACAGCGACCCCTAACCCCGTATTCAACATTACCGCACACCGACTGAGTCGCTGTCAACAAGCAAACCCCGGCCAAGCACAGCAAATACTAGCTGGCGCTGTGAAAATCACGCTACTGGCGCTCATCTGTCACTACCTGGCGCTATTAATGAATCGGCCTCTTATAATTAGACCCACCTTAAGAATTTGCCCATTTATAAATACTAAAAACAAAGACAAATATCCACGCTGACATAAATAAAATTATCAGCCTAAAAAATAATATTCATAAAAGTTTTCCTTCCTTCATACAAGCTCAATGCTATGAGTACTCAAGTCTCTGCAATTCTCACAACATAGCATATAATAGCAGAGATAGCAACATTTTCACTATGCAAAAACACCCCCAGAAATTACTAGTAATGTTTTCAACCAGCAGTTCTCAATCTGTGCGCAAATAAATCCACTTCTGTACTGAACCAATTTTTGATAAGCAGTGTTATGGAAATCCCACCGCTGGCACTCAAGTGCTCTTACCAGATAAGATGGGCCCCCTTTTTAGAAAGCCCAATGCGCTCAGGAAATAAAGGGCCTGTCTACGGGTTATCCAAACATGCACCTATGATGTTCTGAGAGTTTAAATAACTTACAATCCTCCGCCACCATAAAATGGAAGGAAAAGCTGCCACTACAACCCACAGAGCTGTTTTCCACTTCTAGATAAAAGTTCCCAACATCCAAAATCAATCAGTTGATGTTGCTGGAAGGTAACCAGCAGTACTGCATTATACACTAAATACTTGCTATTGGTACAGTGTATTTTATTTTAGAAACATATGTCTAGAGAATTTTATTAAATGATTAAGAACCTTTTGTGAAAAATATCTTCCCCTCGCTGGAAAACTTCTCTGTCTGACCTGAAAAGTATGTTTACCTTGAAGGGGACCTCCGATCAAAAATACCTGGACGATCACTCACATTCCCACTATTGGGACTTCCTGGTTTTGGAGGTCCTAAAATGTAAAGAGTCGGCAAATAATTTGCCGTATTTGTGCTCCCATGTCCAATGTCCAGTGGCCAATGGAGTTTGCCTGGCAAGCATGTTTATCACTTGCCGTAGACACACGGCAAACTCTATTCATCACCTCCCTGGCAAACCTCCCTGGAGTATTTGCATGCTTTCATACTTCCTTTTCAGTTTTTAAATAGCAGGGCTTCCAAATGTAATGCCCTGAGGGTGTGTATATTTTGGGCCAGGGTTCTGTTTTAAAACTGACCTACACCTTGAGGTAAAGCCTGTGCTTAATGCAGGCTTTACCTATGGCCGCCCCAGCCCCCCCACCCCCGCAGCCTCACAATTTTGGACTTAACATACATCCAGTGTAATAAATAACAAAACATATCATTGCTGGTGCACATTCTCATCAATGTGCACACTAGAGATCCTACAATAAAGCTGCTATGTATAAAGCTGAATCAATATGGACACTGAAGGCCTGCATGGGGGGGGCATCAGAAGAGAAGCCTGTGGGTTACATCCAAGCTTCACTTGAGTGTGTAAGCATGGCCAACCTTTGAGGTGTTTAGATATGGCAGCTGCACACGGTACCATTACCCTAGGGGTGCCAACAGGGCACTAGACTTTGTTGTATTTGGCACATTTTTTTTATGAACCAATCATTGCCAGATTGATAATGTGTAATAATGTGTAATAATGTTTTTTTGGAAGGTAGCAGTGTAATTTGTATTCAGTTTGGGGTGCCACCTGCTCACTGCTGCCAAAATGTAGTTGATAGTGGTGGATAGACCATTGGAGGGCACAACATCTGTTTTGTCCTGAGGGGTTCCCGTCCTGCAGTCTTGCACAGGGCGCCTTGTAAGGTAAGGCCAGCCCTTAGTGTAGGTCCTGTCCTATTGTGCTGGCTTCCATTCAGGAGCACAAATCACCTTCCATTTGGCCCTCACCAACTCCAATGCAGGGTCTGGAGGTGGAGAAGCACACTTCCTCAAATAGTAAGCAAAGAGTATGCTAAATGGGGAGTGGAGCTTGGGTTCCAGTGGAAAAGCCTGCCCCTTAGGGATAAACTTCCTATCAGTAAAAATTGGGAATGTAAGCCCTTGTAGGTGAATACTGGGTATTCAAAAATAGGTGGCTAAACAGCCACAAACAAAAAAATTATTTCCTATGAGCCCCAAAATCATAGTTCGGGGAGGTAAACCATTTCACCCAGAGAAGTGATAGGTGAAATTTTTTTTGACACATAAATAGGAACGCTTGGCCAGGACTGTATATGTAGGTGTGACTGAAGCAGATAATTGTTTTTTGTTTCAGTTAATGTTCAGGAGTGACACTCTCGGTGGCTGATAATATTGACTCAGTAATCAGTTCTTCCACCCATATGGTCCTAAAAGTTAATCATTAAACGAAAATCATTGGCATTATCTAATTAGTTCAGGTTTTTTTTTGTTTTTCAAACAAAATGTTCAGACAACCTTTCCTGTTCCACAAACAAGGCACAAAGATGATTTAGTGTAGCGTAGATCCATTAGATAAAGAGGCTGCCTTCTGGGCTGTGAAAGGATATGCTCTTTAAAGGGATACTACCATCAGAAAGGGGGGGGGTCTCTTTAAAATTCAGGATTTTTGGAAAACACTTGTTGAAACTTTTGCCAGCTGAATATGAAATACAAAATATGGTCCTTCTCGGAGATGATTATAATCCTGGGCCAGGAAAGTTAGCTTACAGCACATACAAGGAACACGCTAGACTCATTGGGCTTGATTCAACAAAGGTAGAAAAAATTCACTTTGCTCGGAAAATTGGATCGCATGCTTGAATTTTTAACTTTTTCATGCAATTCGGCAAAGGGGTTGAATTAAATACGTGCGCTTGAATGTGTGCAAAAAAGCGAACGTAACATTTTTGGAGTGCTCGTAAAAAGGCTTTAGCAAGCCATAACTATTGGAAAATGTGCTCAAATTTTCCCGTAAGCATTCTTAACTGTGTGTGCATTTCTAGGGCAGAGAATTGTATCTTTGGCTGTTGCATGTTGTTTTTAGCCTTTTAATAAATTATTTTGCATGCATTCATTTTCCAACTATTTTATTTGCCTGTTTACCTATATTTACATGGTTAATATTGGGGCTACATTTAAGCAATAGGTAAGGTATGCTGTAGTGTAAGCAATAATGAAACTAATTTTTTTGGGGGGGGGGGTTGGATTGGCAGCCAGCTGGTTGTTGGGATTAGTTCAACAAACAAAGAAATTTGTTTTGGTTGGAAAATTGGAGTCTTTACCCCAAATGGTGCATTTGTTTTCTACATTTCACACAGCTTCAGAATGATCAGATGATGTCCCCATGTTATATATCTCAGGTGACAATTGTTTATTTATTTTTTAACTTTTTCCAAATAAAATGAAAGAAGAATCATGGTCCTTCCTTCAGATTACCAGACTGGTGCACCAGGCATAGTAAGACCAGGGAGAAAAAGCCAAACCAACTGCCCTCGGCCCTGGCAACTTTCCAGCCCCAGAGGCTTTGGCCAAGGTTTAGAACATTTGGTTGTGTGTCAGCTTTAATATTTTATTAAAACAGTAATTAAAAATATATAAAATGAACTAATAAAAAGATGTATTGAGTAATAGATTAAGGCAGCCGGACTTGCTGTTTTGTCTTGCGCCACATGTTTTGTTATTCACCCGACTGGATGTGTGTTAAGTTAACTTTTTATTTATTTATTTTTACTGTTTCAATAAAAATGAAAACAAATCATGACCCCTCCCTTCAAATTACCAGGCTAGTGCACCCGTCAGGTCCTAGCAACTCACTAGACCCTTTAGTTTTTGGCCCAGGTTTGGTGCTCTGCCTGGGGTGTCATAAAAAATATAAAGTTACTTCCGCATGTCTTTTATTCTAATAAATAAAACATGCTGCTAGTTGCTAACCTGAGCAAAATAACTAGAGATTAGCGAACTTCTCAAAAATTCGATTCGGGCGATTCGCCGAATTTCTCAAAGAAATTTTGGTTTGTCCGAATCGAACTTTAGCGAATTGCTCATCTCTGGTGGGAGCGGGGAGGCCGGCTGCGCTGTCAGCGGGCGGCGGAAGACGAGTGAAAAAGATTAGTGTAGAAAATGAAGCAGGTTTTTTTTCTTTGTTGAATCACAAGAATTAGAAAAAAGCTAAATCAGTAGTATTTTTTTCTTAAGAAAAGACTCATTTCTTGTTACAATCTTTGTTGAATCTAGCCCATTCTGCCAAGAACGCAAGAAGACAAAAAATAGGCAGATTGCAGTTGTTATAATGTGCAGAAGAACTGGGCAGATATTGGCCTCAATTCAATAAAGGTAGAAAAAAAATCTCATGGTAGTAAAAAATTCAGTGAGAGCGTCGCGTCCCCTGTATCCTCATGCTGTGCTTGAACTCCCCCATTCAGATGGGCCGGGGATGCTGCCGCTTCCGCTCCCCTTTGAAGCCTATCTGAGCCGTTTGCCAAATTACATCATCATGGCAAACGCTCTGGTTGATGAGAGCCCGCGCATGTGCTGTTGG
Source organism: Gastrophryne carolinensis (assembly GCA_027917425.1). Taxonomy (NCBI): domain Eukaryota; kingdom Metazoa; phylum Chordata; class Amphibia; order Anura; family Microhylidae; genus Gastrophryne; species Gastrophryne carolinensis. The sequence continues at coordinate 165,403,394 of CM051236.1, forward strand.
ACCAAAAAGAGGTGAGCTGTACTGGGTGATCTGGGGGGTTTCACATAGCGGGGCACGGAACTAAGCCCCGGATAGTCAAAATCCTGAGTTTTGTTCTTCTTTAAGGTTATGTTTATCCTGTTTGCTGCTTTTAGTAATTTTCTGCTTTGTGTGCTACACAGTGTTTTTCCCAATTAAAGTGCACTATAAGCATACTCTAGTGAGCGAGCATAGCAAGCCACAGTTTTCCTGCAGCTGTCTCTGATCACAGCAGAGTTCTCATATGAGTCCTAAAGATGAGCAAGGACATGTCCTTCCCATTTAGGTCACACCCCAAAAATGATAGAATAAATAAGGCATTTACAAATTATTGGACCATGCGAGATGTTTTGAAATGGCTCATTTTACAACGTTCCCATACCCCCTTGAGCCTCCTTCGCCCCTCCCCCCCCCACACACACACAGACAATCACACATAGACACACAGACACACACACAGACACAGACACACACACACACACACACACACACACACACACACACACACACACACACACAGACAGACACAGACACACACACAGACAGACACACACACACAGACACACACAGACAGACACAGACACACACACAGACAGACACACACACACAGACACACACACAGACACACACACAGACACACACAGACACACACACACAGACACACACAGACACACACAGACACACACACACACAGATACACACAGATACACACACAGATACACACACACACACACACACAGACACACACAGATACACACACACAGATACACACACACACACACACACACACAGACACACACAGATACACACACACACAGATACACACACACAGACACACACACACACACACAGACACACAGACACACACACACACAGACACACACACACACAGATACACACACACAGACACACACAGATACACACAGATACACACACACAGACACAGATACACACACACACACAGACACACACACACAGATACACACACACAGATACACACACACACACACACACACACACACACAGATACACACAGATACACACACACACAGATACACACAGATACACACACACACAGACACACACAGATACACACACACACAGATACACACACACACACAGATACACACACACACAGATACACACACACACAGATACACACACACACACACACACACACACACACACACACACAGATACACACACACACACAGACACACACAGATACACACACACACAGATACACACACACACACACACACAGACACACACACACAGACACACACACACATTATTTTTTTGAGCTGGGTATACATACGCTGCAGATTTATGTAAGGAGCTGCAATGTGACTCAAATAAAAAAAGCAACTGTGGGCACTATAAGTGGCTAGGGCATCCTGAACACCAGATATGGCCCTGGGCGTCTCAAATGATAAAATGCACAGTAAAGGGTGTCTAACACACTATTCTATTCTATTCTACAATAAAGGGAATTTTACTATAGGTAAACAAGGTGTTTTACAGCTCACGTGAAACTTCTGTTACCAAAAAATACCATATCCCAAGAAGAATATGTAAACAGTTTTACTAGTTCAGGTTTTTCTTGTCTTTTAAACAAGAATATTTTTACAGCTTTAACCCCAGTGTAACTTATACCAGGCCATGTAGTGCTAAGGACAAATAGACCGCTGCCAGCAGCAGTTTCATATTATCTTATGAATAACTAATGTGAGTTGTCATTATAGGACTGATTTCCTAAAAGGTGAGCCTACCAGTGCCAACCTGTGCCAGGCACACGATTCAGACCTGGTATACAGCAAACAATTTTTTAAAAATAAAAAAATGCGAGTAAAACAAAATACGGTGCTGAATCAACCATATTGTGAGTAGCATGCCTGCCGACCTGGACCTCATATCTTTGAACTCATTGGCGATAGCTATGTATTAGAAATACCAGCGTGTGCATTATTTTTCTCCCCCCCTCCAGAGCACTTCTTATCCATTTCTAATCACTATTTTCAATTATTGTTTTTTTTTAATATTTATTAGAAATAGTCTGTATATTTATTAATTATTTGGAGCAAAAAGCTTTATCTGTTGAAAGTTTATTCTCATCATAGCACCTCCCTTTACTATTTTATTGTTTTGCAGTGTGATTAAGATCAATTTGTGGTGTGTATATTCAGTGGAAAATAGATCAATTAACTAATATGGTTCATTATTGTTAGCACTTATTGAAGCACTTCGTGCTTTATGTGTACATATCTATGCATTTACATATGTTTTAATAACAAAGAGACTTGTTTGTATGATTAATTAGAATTCTACTTTCGATGGCATTTTTTCCCACTGTAAATGGGGCGCCTCATGCCGATTTAAACCTGAGTGTTCAGGACGCACAGGCCATTTCTTGGGAAAGGGAAAAACAGCAATAAAAATATCCAGCGATTTTACTGGAAAAGAGGAGGATGCCAGTGATGGTTTTTCCTTTGGTTTTGTTATTACTTGTTTGTCCAGAAGAAGGTTGAGTTGGGCTGGATAGCAGGCCCCTTTTTATCGATGCCTGCGGAGAGCTTAGTAGTATCATCATTAGCTGTGGGAACATTTCGGCTCATCCATGACCTGTAATTCCCATAGGGGGATCGGGGAATGATAGGATCGATAAGGAGTTGTCGTCAGTGACATACACCTCTTTCAATTATGCTCTAGGGTTGTTTAAAAGGGTCAGGCCTGAGCCTCTCATGGCCAAGACGGACATAGAGTCAGCTTTTAGGTTGCTACTGGAGCATGCACCTTCTTGGATGTTTTTACAAAGGGGGTATTTTATCGATCGGTGTATGGGCTGTTCCTATTTTTAGGCTTTTAGCTTGTTTTTGGAATGGGTGGTCAAGGAGAAGTTGTGGTTGATTTAGTGACTCATTATTTGGATCTTTTTTTCTGTGTGGCACCGGTGGCGGGGGGGGGGGGGGGGGCACAGCCCTGTGAGTTATTGTTACAGACCATTTTCTGAGTTTTTGCTCAGTTTGGGGTGCCAGCAACTAGTGAGAAAACTGAGGGCCAGAGGAACAAAGTGACATTTTTGGGCATAGCGAAAGATTCTAACAGTGGAGCAGTGTGCTGCTTGCCCGAGGACAAATTGGCGCACATATTTGCCGGGCTGGAACAGGCCGCGAGAAAATGGAAAATCACGTTGAGGGAGCTACAATTTTTGTTGGGCAAGCTAAATTTTGCATGCAGAGTACTTCCTATGGGTTTAGATTTTTTCCAGATGTTTGTCATTGGCAACCACTGGACTGTGTGAGCAGTACTATTTTATCTGCTTAACGTCGGGTCTGAGGGAAGATCTGGTTGAAATTCTTGCACAACTTTGATGGCTTGGCCTATTGGCCGAAGCCATTGTGCGAACAGGGAACTCAAGTTGTTTACGGATGCATATGGATCCATAGGTTTTGGCATGCAGAGAGGTGGCCAACAAATTGGATGTCTTCGCCGTTAATTAGATATTAGCATTTTTGGAGCTTTTTCCGTTGGTAGTAGCGGTGGAACTGTGGGAAGAGAACCTCGGGGACAAGGCGGCTCGCTTCATTTCGGACAACATGGCGGTTGTGTTGGCGACCAACTTGCAAATGGCATCCTTCAAGTCGGTGGTAGTGTTACAATTTGTGTTGTCGTGCCTGCTTTTTAACATCCTGCAAGTGGTGCATATTCCAGGCATTGAAAATTGTGTTGCTAACACACTGTCTCGTTTTCAGTGGGAACGCTTCCGATCTTTGGTTCTGGATGCCCAAGTGGAAGGGGAGGCCTGCCCTCAGTTGTTATTGAGGATGTCTGGACGGGACTTTGAGCCTGCTATGTGAGAGTTTGGCAACACTGGTTTCAGTTGGAGAGGGGGGCAGGTCTACCCTCCTCGGAGGAGAATAGGGAGCAGTTGTTATTTTGGTATGTTGGGGAGCTTTTTGAACATGGCGAATGCAGTCGAATGTAGTCAAGTTTATGTAGCTGCCCATGTAAACTCTCATTGTAAATATCTCATGAAAATAAGAGCCATTTTATGCTTTGTATCATAAGGCATGGCATAAAATAAAGAGGGATTTAAAGAAGAGTGAACATTACAGGAGTTTATGAGTGCATAAACACTTAAAAACCTTCACTTTGGATAGTAAAAAAGATCCACTGACATGGAGACTTAAGATTCACTGAAGTTTTAAAAGAAGCATATCAAATAAATTGTTGCATTGCTCCAACGAAAGTTTTAGGTGCAAATCATGATTTAAGTGCCGCCCTTTATTAAATCACACCTTACATTATTTTAAATAATGCCTTATAATTTTCATGATATATTTTAAGGCAAGTTTACGGAATCGAGGACCAGCTGTATATGTGCACCGTGTGAACAAAGAGAGCTTAAAACACTTTCAGGAATTCAGGAACTCATGTTACATGTATAAGTCAGGCAGGCATTTATGGGATCACTGCATAGGCAGCTTGTTAGTAAAGTCAATCCAGCAATAACATCCAAATATCTCAGGTATCACGCAAGTCCCTTCTTCCTAAACATGCTCATGAAAGGCATGTGTGGCCAGAATCTCTGCTTACACCAGTTTAACTGTTAATACACAATATGCTAGGTGACAACAGTAATATTAAGAACTCTAATTTACCTACATCCTGGTAAGTTATATTATTATTATTATAACAGATAAATGAGTAGTAGCAGCTATTTTTCCCAGATTCAGCTTTTTTTCCTCCTCTGTCATAAGATCTTCTGCTCAACGGGCTTCTCTCCTTGTCTCCCTCTGACGTGGCGATGCCCATGCTATCAGTCACGGTAAGCTACCACTACCCCCTCTATTCACTGCAATGGTGGGGGTGGCAGCTCACCGTGACTAATGGCGGGGGAGTCGCCGCGTCAGAAGGAGACGGGAAGAGAAGCCAGACAAAAGAGTGGCGCGAGGTGCTGGTGCAGTGAGGAACCTGGATCCAGCCTTTCAACCTACATCTCAGTGAGCTTTTTAGTTTTAACCCACAAGCATGTGCCATAAAAAATGTTTGTCCCAGTTTTTTCCCAAAAATCTCTTGTACCTGCGATGGAGCTTTTTAGTGTTAACCCACAAGCATATGCAATAAAAAATATATGTCTCCGTTTTTTTCCCAAAAATCTCTTGTACCAGCAATGGAGCTTTTTTTCCAGATGAGGTATAGTTAATTATTTAGGCATTTAGAATCAACATGGCCCTAAAAAATTCAGAAAAAAATGCCAAAGGATTCTGCATAGCCCATAGGGCCCTGCTATTTCTAAACTTTAAAACAAATGATCTTACCTCATGGTAAAAATGATGGCCTCCTGGGACGGGAGCTCATGCATGCCGCTGGGGATGCAGGGTATGTGGCAGCACACACTCCCGCTACAGCCTATCTGAGTGCGTACGCTATGGGGGATGCGGGGGTGGGTTAACGTGCTTCCCAATGAAGTCAATGATAGCCGCTTGCCGAAATGACATGTCAAGGCCAACAGTTCTCATTGGAGGAGAGCCCGCACATGTGCCATTGAAAAGAGTAAGAGGTGAGTGAAAAAGCTCTCTGCTGGGTTTCACACAGCAGAGCATCCATTTTAAGAATGCTCCAGGTGAAAATCCAGGTCACATTCCTGGGTTTTATTCCACATTAAGGTTACAGCTTTTCTGCAGTAAACTGTTCTCGTTTTCTGTGCATGTGGAACAATAAGACAATGTAGCCCTTAGACCAAAAATGTTGTGCCCCCTGCTTTAGAGTAATATGGATTCTGGGGCTGGAAAAGCTTCAGGTTTATCAGAACGATAAGAATTAGCAAAGAAACTTTGCCACAGAATCCTAGTTAGTGTGCCTTGGCTTTTTTGCAGTGTCATTTATCTGCACCATAAGCAGAAGCCTAGATGTTCTTATCCATGTGACAAAACAACCCCTGTCTCACCTATCTGTTTTTGACCCAGCCCCATTCTTCTTTATTGCAACATGCCCTACAGGCCCTATTCATCTTTAGTGCAATCCATCCAAAGGCCCCATGTATCTGAATAGCCTCCTGCACTATTTACATAGAGCTGATTAGCAGCTGCACCTGAGAGCGGCGCTGGACCACTGGTGAGGTAAGGTATTTTTTTTTTCTTTAAAACTCCACTACACTCCCTCAGCGCTAGTTGGCAGGGCGGGAGGGGGGGGGGGGTGTTTTTGACTGGAATTCTGCTTTCAATCTAGCCTGAAAAAAATTAAATATTACTAGGTACCAAAATCATGGTAGACCTTAATCCAAATTCTTTTGCTCACATCCCTACGGTTCTCAGTGAGAAATTGAATGTCAGTATCTAACAGCAACTAAGGTTGCCACCTGGCCAGTATTTTTTATTTTCTACTTTAATGGCTACTGGCCTGGAAGTGCCGGTATTTGCATTTTAAATATAATTGCTAAATATAATTGTGGGTATATGTTTCCCATCTTCATTTAACAGTAAAAAAATAATTCTGACACTGCCAGGCCAGTGGCCAGTGAAGCAAAAAAAATACCGTCCAGGTGGCAACCCTAACAGCAACACCTAACAGCAGGAAACATGGTGCAGATGGGTATCGTGGATCTGAATCTTGCTCCTGGAACATGGCACCAAATACTAAGTGACGTTGGTGACATTTTCAATACAGTTATATGTTTGTTGTCCCAACTGCTGAAACTCATGTTTAGGTAATATATATTCAGGCCAGTGTTCCCCAACCCTCTTCTTAAAGCGGTCCCACACCCATCTTCTATAGAACGGGTGCGGGACAACATTGTGACAAGCTCGGGAGGGCATCCAGATTGTTTAGAAAATGGGGGTGGGACCGCTTAAAATTGGACCAAAACTTGGCTGGAGCCTAAGACCTGTGAATGTGTGTGGAGATCTGCAAAACATGTTGGTGGCTCATGAGCAGAGGGCTAAGACTACTTGTTCCTAAACTTTGGGGATAGTTGGTGAAGTCATTTTGCGTTGTGGGTTAAAACCTGCATCCAGGTGAGCTTTTTAGTGTTTAGACATGAGTGCAACCTTTTTTCCCCTAAATGTACCTGTGCCTGCGATGGGGCATTTTAAAAGTGAGGTACATCATTTTTTCTAGGATGTTTTTGTTTTTGGAAACAACAGCACCCCATCAGCTATGCAGAAAATGTGGCAAATTCTTTAACATAGCCCATAGGGCGCTGTTATTTTAAATTAAAAAAATATCCTTACCTAATTGGATGAATAATGTACCTCACCTGTAAAAATGCCATATTGCAGAAACAGGTGTTTTTTCTGGGGGGGGGGCAAACCTTTTTTCCCCAGCATCTAAAATTAATATATTTTAAGTTTGTAGTCACTTACTTATTTTTCTTTACCCCACTGGGCTGCAAATCTGTTCAGGACTCAGGAGTATATGGGCGCCGCCATCTTGCCTCCGGAGAATCACATACAGAGGAGAGGAGAGGGTAATGGCTGTGCTTTGCACAGACATAGCAGAGCTGGGGTCAGGAAAAGGACAACAATCCCAGAATGCAGAGCAGCACAGTCAAAAGACACTTCCTGTTTGCAGGCAGACTCCATGTTTAAAGGCTCAGAAAATGCAGTAGATGCAGGTAGGATGATTTTTAATGTGAACAGTCTGTATGTACAGGGTGTGGGAAACACATAAGATATGCTCTTGTTCAGAGTGAAGGCCCAGTTTAAGGTCAGCTTACAAATCCAAGCTTCCATACCTCAGAGTTGGCTGCCTGCCCATTGCTCGGCATTCTAGCAACCAGTCCATGCTGTCATGAGGTTCTGTACTTCCACAGCCACTCTGAGAAAGCATTGAGCAAAATGTATTTTACTTATATTTACAATGCTGCCCCGGCTGGAGCATAGATTACATAGGTGGTTGGACGAGATGTATGATGGGCAGGGGTGGACAGGCCATTGAGAGCACAGGGAGATTTCCCAATGGGCTGCACTGGCTTGGAGCTGGCTGACTTGGGTTTAGCCCCCCAGCATATTGCTCACCTGAAACAGATACTGTTTTGGAATTCACTCATTCCTCTTCTAACATTCCCCTTCACACTCTGCCCCAAAAGTCTCTCCGCAACCCCTTTCACCATACCTAGTCCCACTGTACCCCCAGCCAAGACAATACAGCCCACATCCTACCCCTGCGATGCAATACCCATACCTGCCAAAGTATTTGCTTCTGTTCTATTGGTTTAAGGGGGGGCATATCCACAATGCCCATGACCTGTCCTGTAGATTAGCCTTGGAGTGCCCTCACTGCTAATGCTAATTATTGGTGAAGCGGGGGGGAACTGGTGTGCATTCCAGTGTGGATTGCAACCTGCATCCCGGTGAGCTTTTTAACATTTAGACCAGGGGCGTACATGACATAGAAGCAGTGCAGGCATGTGCCCCCGAACAAGGGGGCCTGCCACACACTGCTTCCATTGCCTCTGTAGTATGTACCTGACATACCCAGCTATGTTACCGCTGTTGCCACCGCTGGCTGTACAGCAGACTGTGGGCCCACATCTCCGCCACTGCGCACGCCATCGCAGGTACAGGTCATTGGGTCATGGGGAAAAAGGTAGAAAAAACACTTTTCTTACACTTTTTTCTAACTGAGGTGCAGGTTGCAATCCACACCACAATGCATAGTCACACTGACTTTACTAAATAATTAGCATGATCCCCATAGACTGACCGCGGGAGCACTCAGCGTGATAAGTCCTGGGATGTTCTCAGTCCTCCACAGATTTGGTGTTCAAAAAAGTTTTGAACTTTTTTTCTGTTTATAGGGTCAGAACTAACTAGTTAGATGCTAACAGCATCAATAATGTGCAGCATTTAACAAGACTATTGCTGTTAGGCTTCGCTATTGGTACAGTCCACATGATGCTGCAATCAGACCATAAACCATTTATTTGGTATTGCTGGACATTGTGGTTCTCTTTTAGGTAAATAAGGTACCTTCAGAAAGTATTACGTGCCTTTTCTGACCTGTGCATTATATGTTATACCTATCACAGTTCTGCTAGACATAGTCAGCATCATATTAATATACTTTCCAGAAACTTTTGGCATTCAAGTACATAAATGAGTTACTTATTACAGCATAATATATTCAGAAAATGCAGGTTACCGACAGTCCCATGTTATAATCGGCATTCCGTTCAGAGGAAAATATGGCCATTTGTACGGCTATAAATTTTGATGCTGTCACTGGGGAGGGGGGTTACTCGGAAGCAGAAGGCCCACAACAGTTGCATAAACTTACGCTTGTTTGCTGAACTCGGTCACATCTCCATGTCTGTGCTCCCCAAAGTGACGATGAGGATTATACTTTTTTCCAGAGACAATGAACCGTGAAAGTATTCTTAAGCTTCCCCCTCGTCTCCATGATAGAAATAACATTGCAGCCGGATGGAAGTAGAAATGCTGTTAAGGTCCAATGATAATAAAGTTGAGAAGAGGAACAGCAAGATGGATGAGCAGTAGAGGTAGATGCTGGATGTATACTTCTAGATATCTATGTGTCCTGTATTCAGGGGTAACCAGAGTCCAACTCCACAGCAGTAATCCACCAAGAAACAAGATACACCGATAGGAGGACTGGTTTCAAAGTCACTTGAAGCTTATTTAATTTCCCAGTGGCAAGTTCTTTACAGCGGGACTGGGATCACAAGCCCAGGATCCCTTCAGTTACTATTGCTGCTACTCTAATGACACATGTCATCACTCTAAGATGTGACAGCTACTGAAAGCACAGTCCCTTTAAGGAACCTCCGGCTGCACATTGTAGCTATTTCCAGATAAGAGGCAAGCCTTCTCCTAAGCACCCAATCAGACATGGCCAGAGGTGTGACTAAACTAACACAAGCTCAACTAAGGGCAGGTGGGAGGACATAGAATGTGCTATCTTTTTTTCTGAACATCACACACCCCTCTATGATCAGTTGCATCATCTGCATGTCCAGCCTAGAACACCTTCCCCTGACTGCATGCTTTCTCATCAGACGTGACACAGCGCGGGTACACGAGGCGGGGAGGCCGGCTGCAGCTATAGACAAGACTCCAATGGAACATAAAACAGACATCCTGGAAAATGGAGGACTCTCAATATGCGCAACACACTAGAAAAAAAGCGCTGTGCATAAAGGACTGCTTGTACTGTTTCTAGTAAAAATATCAGGGAAAGGGTAACCTCTTACCTACAGTATAATGAAGGCACGCATAGCTGCATATATAAACATGTACTGTATACATAGGGTATGTATACTGTGTATATATAACAGGAAGGTTCAGTTTTGTATTATCGCTGTAGAAACCCAGTATGTTTGAAAGCTTGAATTCTTTGATCTACTGAGTTAGCCAGTAAATAGTATTACTACTTAAATGGATGGCTGTTTTTGTTTGTGCATTTTACCCGCAAAGCATTCACTAAAATTCACATACATAAGCTTTTATGGGATCTCTCGCATTGTGTCTTGTATTCAGAATAATTGTTTGTAATAGTCTATTTACTGTATGTTCTACACCAGTGGTCCCCAACCTTTTTTACACTGAGAGACACATTCATCACCAGGAGCCTGTTACGAGCCACATTCAGAGTGAAGAGACCGTGGAAGCCATATAAACAATACACAACAGGAACCATTCACCATCCAGTGATGTGATGTGTGGCAGTTTGGTGCCGCACATCCTTTCAACATATGTGCACACACCTCCAACCAATCCCACGCAGGAAGATGCCTAAAACGCACACCCTCTGCGTTCCCATGCCAATGTAACCGCTACCAGCCAATGGGGCTCGCTGGGTAGGCATGCATGAAGCCGCATATTGGCCACTGGCAAACATCTGGACATCCAGTTGTGGCTGTAGCAATGACGTGTACCACAGGAGTGCAAGTAGTGAGTTCCTTTTTAAAAAGAAACAATGGTCTTCCTGGAGTCTAAACAAAGCCAGGAAGGCTGATTTGGGATGCCCTGCTGTGTAAACCTGCACGATCAACGGTTATACTGATGTAGACAGCGTTCCTGTGGTGCATGCCTGGGACAGCATCCCTGCTATACCTTTAGCTAAGGCAGTGTGGGATTGCTGGTATAGAGTTGGCAAGAAAATACAGAACACTGGGCAGATTTGGGTGCACCAGAGACATGGTTCAAAGACATACCACACACTGTCACACTGCTGCTCCTCTCTGCAGACAGCTTCTACTGCAGGTGCCAAAGGAAAGGCTGGTGCCTCATAAAATTCACTGTAATCCAGCTCCTGTCAGCCGGAAACAAGCAAAGGTGTTGAGCCCCCCCCCCCCATTCATTGTCTCTGAAGCACAGGGTTGTGGCTCTGAACCCTTTCCCGTCTATCCCAGCTCCTATATGACTATACAGTGAATGAGGACAAAGGGAGGGCTCTGTAGAGCTGTGCTGTCTCCTTCTGGTCATGTCTTCCTACCTACCTCACATACCTCACTCCCCGATTGTAGTTCTGTGAGTGCTTCAATTCGACCGCTGTGCTCTGTCTATTTGGATCTCAGTACATCACACTTTACTAGCAGCTTCCAAGGAGCCGCGAGCCACACACGAGGGGACGGCGAGCCACACAAGCGGGGACGGCGAGCCACACAGGAGGGGATGGTGAGCCACACAAGCGGGGACGGCGAGCCACACAGGAGGGGACGGCGAGCCACACAGGAGGGGACGGGGAGCCACACAAGCGGGGACGGCGAGCCACACAGGAGGGGACGGCAAGCCACACAGGAGGGGACGGCGAGCCACACACGAGGGGATGTCGAGCCACATGTGACTCATGAGCCACTGGTTGGGGATCACTGTTCTTCACTGTCTGTAATCACTACATTGTACAGCACTATGGGAGATGATAGCACTTATAAATAAATAATAATAATACATACATACATACATAGGGATCATCTGCTGACTCATACTACTACTTTTTTTTTTATTTGCATGAAACAAGACATAAAAAGACATGTCGAATTATATTGCAGATAAGGTGCTGCAGGCACCCGGCATCAAGATGGCAATCTAACAACAAAATTGACACCATTCACACAACTTTCACACCGGACCCAAGTCTTCACAGATACATGCGAGTCCCGGATGGAGACCCAGGGAAGTTGATGACTGTTGGCTATTCATTGGGGCTCTCAGGCACATCCAACCATATCATAGATCATTGTTATACTGCATCAGCTGAAGTACACCTCCCCGCCCTAGCTCAGTCGTCTTTGGATGCTGACTCCTGACACTGAAGCCATGAATCCCAAACTTTCACAAACTTATCAGGAACCCCCCTTGCTAATCTCTTCCATGCTTGCACTGACGGTTTAGCCGAGTGCCTCCAGTTTAACAGTATGCACTTCCGGCGTAGAAAAGCAGCAGCTGAAGCAGTGATTTCAGTGCTCTGATCTCTGTCAGCGGCTCAACCACACCAAGCAGGCATAGCGAGACCGATCCCCTGATCCGAATTTCAATTACTTTACTAATTAGATCCATCACACCCTGAGGATATCACATGACCAGATCACATGTATCCAAGTGCCGCTGCCCCTCTCACACCTAGGACACATGTCACTGTTCAGCAAGCCCATTCTGTGCAGACAGACCGGGGTGATATACACCTGGTGGATCCACTTGGTCTGGATTAGTCTGTCTCTCACCTCGACCACCGACGAGTGTAAATTATCCAGTATCTCCTCCCAATTATCCTGGTCTAGGTTTTGGTCTAAGGCCTGCCATTTCATTTTTATCTTACCCCTAGGGGATTCCAATTCGCCTAACAGACACTTATATAATGTGGCGATGGGTTTTTCAAGGTCTGTCTCTCTGACCACATATTCCACCCATGATATCGAGACCCTCGGGCCCACCCTGTGGAATTGTGCATGCAGGGCATGTCTGATTTGCAAATAACGGAAGACGTCTCGGTGGGACAGGTGGAATGTCTCTCTGATCTGCTGGAAGGACATGAGTACCCCTCCCTGACATAACTGACCCACTAGGTGGACGCCTGCCCTTATCCAGAGCTGTGGGTCCTGCATGGTCCCCAGTTCCGGTAATCTAGGGTTATCCCAAAGGGGGGTGAAGGGTGACCAAGTTCGGTCCCCAGCGGGGTCCACGCCTAGTTTGGCTACTCTGTCCCAGACATTGCAAACCGTCCTCATACACATGGTCGCCTCTAAAACCCCTCTCGTGCCCCTATAGGCCAAGGAGGACAGTCGCCCACGGGAACCCAACACTGCTGCCTCCAGGCACACCACTGGGTTATCCCCGGGCTAGCAAATCCACCAGTGGGAAAACAAGAGTTGGGTGACATAAAAGTACATTTGCATGTACGGCACCGCTAGCCCCCCCATGTCTATCTGTGCCTTCATTATTTGCCTATTCAGCTGTGGTGGGGATTGCCCCCCATATAAAGTTAAATATAATTGTCTTCAGAGCCTTGAAGTGGGAGGCCACAAGCAGCAATGGTGAGGCCTGATTTATGTACAAAAACTTAGGGAGGAAGATCATCTTATAAATGTTGATCCTGCCCATGGCCGATAGCGGGAGACTCGCCCACTGAGTGACCCTTTGCTTTAATTTTGATACGACAGGGAGAACATTAAGGGGAATACATTAACTTGGCTTCGTACTGACCGTGATTCCTAGGTATTTAAACTGCCGGACCACCCACAGCTGGGATCTCGGGGATATATCCGTGGGGGTCACACTCATCTACAAGCATTAGGCTGGATTTGTCCCAGATAATTTTCAATCCCGGGGGGCGTGGTTATGATGGCTGCCTAGACGGACGTGCTACTCACCAAGACCGAGGGATCAATCCTGCGGCCGGGCGGTGGTGGAGGCGGCTCTCGTGCGCTGCTGTCGGCGACTGGAGATGATCGGTGTGGAAGCCGGCTGGTGGCGGGGGTGCGCAGCCCCATCGAGCGGAGAGAAGGCAGGCGAGGAGAGAGACACCAGCCCCTGAGTGTGCTGTGGAGGTGTGCAAGGAGGAGCGCCTGGAGTGTACGAGGCGTCTCCCCGCAGTGCGGTGCTGACAGAGGCCGGTGAGGTCTGGAGCGGCGTCCGGCTGGTGGCGGGGGCGTGCGGCCCCATCGTGAAGAGGGGAGACGGCGACGGCGCGGGGAGAGGAGTCGGCCCCTGTGTAATCCGGGCAGCGGGGAGAGAGACATCGGCCCCTGTGTGATCCAGGCAGTGGCGGTGAAGCGAGGAGGCATGCCTGGAGGTGCGAGGCATCTCCCCGCAGAAGATTGCTGCCAGTTGCGGTTTGCCGCGAAAAAGAAGAGAGGCCCGGCGCCATTTTAGAAAGAGGTGAGGGGGGTGGCAGCTGACATCGGGACTCTGTGGCGTGGGAGTACGGAGGCAGAAGGGAGCATAAAGGAGGCTGCAGCGGCAGAAGAATTATAAGCTGCTCCTGCTGCTGTGCCTCTTATGTGTGGCACACAGGCACAATTAAGACAAAGCCTATACCTGCCTTCCTGGACGGGCTGCAACCATAGTTAAAAACCCTGGGAGACCCCCCCCCCCCCCCGCCATTACCCTGAATGCTATATCTCTGCAGCCACAGCAAGCTACTTGAACCCTATATCTCCGCAGCCACAGCACGCTCCCTGAATGCTATATCTCTGCAGCCACAGCAAGCTACTTGAACCCTATATCTCCGCAGCCACAGCACGCTCCCTGAACCCTATATCTCTGCAGCCACAGCAAGCTACTTGAACCCTATATCTCTGCAGCCACAGCAAGCAAATTTAACCCTATATCTCCGCAGCCACAGCACGCTCCCTGAACCCTATATCTCTGCAGCCACAGCACGCTCCCTGAATGCTATATCTCTGCAGCCGCAGCAAGCTACTTGAACCCTATATCTCCGCAGCCACAGCACGCTCCCTGAACCCTATATCTCTGCAGCCACAGCAAGCTACTTGAACCCTATATCTCTGCGGCCGCAGCACGCTCCCTGAACCCTATATTTGTGTGGCAACAGTAGCGTTCCCTAAACCTTACGTCTGTGCAATACACATTCTCACATATGACAGGCAACAAAAAGCGTAAATCCACAGCGGTCAATTGCAGCACGCAAACAATGGAAACTCCAGGCAGAGCCGGGCAGGAGCCTTCTAATCCGGACACAGTGGCCATCATGGCTGCCATCGCCTCCTGTCAAAATGCCCTCACAGCTAAATTTGACACTCTCCAGGAGCAATTCAACTATTTCCGTCATGATCTGGATAAAATTCGGGACCGCACGGGGGAGGCTGAGAGGAGAATTGGGGATACGGAGGATCGTTTGTCTGTGCAGGCGGGGGAGCTGGCGACCCTGAGGAGACAGGTGACTGTCCTACTGGGAAGGGCCGAGGACTCTGAAAACAGGAATAGGAGGAATAATGTTAGAATCCTGGGGTTACCCGAAAAATCAGAGGGCTCCTCCCTAGAACAGTTTGTTGAAAATCTTAAAAGAGAAAACCTGGCACCCAGGAACCTGACCCAATTTTTTTCAATAGAGAGAGCGCATAGGATCCCACTGAGAACCCCTCCGCCCGGGGCCCCGCCAAGACCATTTATATTTAAAGTCCTCCACTACAAGGACAGAGACACCATACTGACCGCGGCCAGAATGAAAGGAACGGTGTCTTTTGACAACGCTCGTGTGTTTTTTCCCGGATTCACATCGGAGGTTCAGAAGATGCGACGCTGTTAGAAAAAGGCTCAGGAAAAGGAAAATCAAATATTCCATGCTGTTTCCAGCCAGGCTCCAAGATGGAGAGTCTACTAAGTTTTTTACCTCCGCCGAGGAAGCTAACATATGTCTTGACTCTCTGCCAGGGGCCTGACGGACTGGGCTCTGGTCGGAGAGAACAGATCTGCCATTGCTTTGGTTTATTTACTTTTTGGCTTATGCCTGTGTAGTTTAGCCAGGATACGCCTCCGCTATTTCCCGGGCAGCCCCACTGTTGGGTATTCTGATACTGCCCGATCTTAATGACAAGATCAAGAGGGCGACGGTCCTCCAGTTTGTTAAAAAACACAAACCAAACATAGTGATTCTCCAGGAGACCCATCTGGTGGGTCAGAGAGTGCTGGCGCTGAAGAAGCCATGGAACCAGAGCTCCTTTTATGCCCCCTTCTCAGCCTACTCTAGAGGTGTCTCCGTGCTGATCTCCAAGGGTACCCCATTTGTGTTGTATTCAGTACAGATTGACCGGGAGGGTTGCTATGTTATCCTCCAGGCCAAACTTATGGATACTGATATAATAATAGTCAGAGTGTATGTCCCCCCTCCATTCTTCGCACAGATACTGGATAGAGTAA
The DNA here is from genome assembly GCA_027917425.1 of Gastrophryne carolinensis. NCBI lineage: Eukaryota > Metazoa > Chordata > Amphibia > Anura > Microhylidae > Gastrophryne > Gastrophryne carolinensis. The sequence continues at coordinate 165,419,752 of CM051236.1, forward strand.
TGGAGAAAGTACTTTCCTACCCCCCCAGCCCCAATACTGCTGCTAGGGGATTTTAATATGGTTTTGGATTCGGCGCTGGACAGGATGGGTAAGAACCCGGGTCCCAAGACCCAACTGGCAATATGGGCAGAGACACTGGGGCTACAGGAGCTTTGGAGGTGGAAGCACCCGACCGATAAGGCATATTCCTGCCACTCGGTCACGCACAAGTCCCTGTCCAGAATTGACCTTGGGTTCTCATCGCCCAAATTTCTAACCAAAGTGGCGACCTGTAGTTATCTCCCGAGAGGGATCTCGGATCATTCGCCTTTGTTGATAACAACTGGATTGTCGTTGAGGCGGGGGAACCGGGTGGGCTGGACCCTAAACCCCTTGTGGTTGGAATCCCCCGAAATTAAGAGTAGTCTGCAGTCCTCTACGGAGGCCTTCTGGGAATGCAATACGGTGGAAACATCGACAGAAGTAAGATGGGATGCCTTTAAAGCTGTTACCAGAGGGGCGGCCATCAGCGCTATCGCTGCGGCTAGGAGGAAGAAGGGGAGGGAAGTAGCAGATCTTGAAAGTAAACTAGGGGTGGCGGAGGAGAAGTTTATTACAACATCAGACAGCAGGGACCATTCAACACTGTTGGCATTAAAAAGGGAATATAATCTGCTTTTGACTGACTCGGCTAGGAAATTGCTGCTATATAAGCAGGCAACAATCTTTGATAAAGGGGATAAGAATGGTAAGATCCTTGCCTACTTAGCGAGAGCTGAAAGCAAATCTAATAACATAGCTAGGATCCTAGACAATGGGACAAGGGTAACTGAAGAGAGGGAGATCGCCCAACGGTTCCTTGAGTACTACTCGGCCTTGTATGGGGCAGCTGATCTGAGTAACTACCTGGATCAGATTGACTTCCCACGGCTGACTGAGGAAGATCAGGAGGCTTTGGACTCCCCTATCACCATGGACGAGGTCTCTGGCACAATCAGAATGCTTTCTAGCAGGAAGGCACCGGGACCGGATGGGATGCCGGACGAGTGGTATAAACAGGACCTTGAACAAGTGACACCGAAGTTATGGGAGGTGTTGAAACAAGCGCTTGAAAGTGAGTGTCTACCGGCCTCTTTTCATGAGGCGCAAGTGGTCCTTATTTATAACAAAAATAGACCTGTAAGGGCACCACTTCAAATCCTAAAAAAAATATAAAATATGGAGGTGGGTGCTCCCATAAACCCCAAACCAACCAGTTTAAAGTATACTTGAACAACAATTAGGGTCTACAATTGGGCACTCACACCACGAATGTTAAGGTTAAATTACAAATTCTTATTCAATGTGCTATATACAAGGATTAAAAAACACAAACATGACACAAGATGACAAGACCAATTAAAAAGACATGGTACCTGGGAACAACTTAATGTTAGATATATAAACAACAATCAAGGTTAGAAGACAATAAACTGCGGTATGCTCAAATCTATCTGGCCCCCTAGTCTAAATAATTAGTGGTATGGGGAGTAAATGGGATATCTATATGGACAGACAATTAATTACAAGCTTATAAAATTATTCCTATTATCACTAATTAATTAATACACCCCAAGTGTCAAAGTATAAAGAAGTTAATAAAATCCCCCAATACCAGACTACTAAATCAGTGCTATATAATTAATTATCTAACAAACCATTCCAAAATTCAAAACAGTGCTAAAGTGCTATAAATATATAAATATATGTACAATTTAATATAGACCAAATATTTTGAAGGTAATAAAGTGCTTGAGTGCTAAAAACCTAAATATATAGATGAATCAAGGCAATGCATAGAATAAAGGGAGATAATATATCAAGGCAATACACAGAGTAAAAAAAGGTGATATACAAAAGATCCCATCACTCTCACAAAAATCAAAGCTAAAGATAATAATGTCTCTGTCCTATTAGTATGTAATTAATAAATCCCGTTTCCCTTATATACAATAAGTAAAGAAGCTGTTCCCATCTAGCATATACTTAGTTAATCTTATATGTTGTAAACAAGACTTCAAATAGTACTGTATGCCGGCTAGACATGGGAAACAGAGAGGGCACAATACATGCAACTATTAATACATCAATGCAACATGATAAAGGATTACGGCCATTAGTAATAGACGCCCAAGACCATCAGCATACCCCACGCGCTCCGCCGTGTGCCCACGGCTTCTGATCGGGGTGATTAGATACACGTAATGACAGCTCTTTTATACCTGGCTCACCTGACACCACGTGCGGCGCATCATACGCTCATCACCAATGGCGGCCGCTGCTGCGCTCCCAGACGCCAGGGCACGCCCCCCGATGACCCGGCCGCCGTCATCTAAATGCAAAGCAGCAAGGGGGCGCGTCCGGCCGGCGCGAGCACAGCTGCGGGAGCACCGCACTGTGCCGTCACATGGGGCAGGAGGCTGTGATGATTCCATTCTCTTTGCAATCTATCATAGCACCTAATTCCTAATACAACCAATATTATTTGATTAATTTAACTACAGAAAATACATGCTCTAAATACATAACTGAGAGACTTAGTTTATAAAGATCATTAATGTTAATGTGGGCACAATACAATTTCTTTGTGGGGATAACCCTTTTTACCCCAGATATGTCCCTGAACAATTCATTTAAGGGATCACAGTACACTTCGGGAATCTGCACTTTATGCTTGATTTCTTCACTATTTACACTATTTACACTGATCTCAATGTTCTTCTTCATATATCATATATCATATATGACAGACTTCTCATGCTTGTTCTCTTCTGTTACTGATGTCCATCCACGATCTCCATACCTCTCCACTTTAGCCCATACCAACGCTGGTGCAGGCTACCCGATCTTCAGAACAGTCGTCCCCAGAATTTCTGTGACCAAAACAAAGTGAAATAATAAACACACATAATATGAACAAACAAGGCAAAATAGTTACACATAAAAATACCACCACATTACTAAATCACAAGTACTCAAACCCAATCTTCCCCATAAATCCGAATCTCTTTCTACATATGAGATCCACAAAACATATGTGAAAGCATATATATATAACAACCCATGATGTGACCCATATATAACCTAAATAATATCCCACTTAAACTCTAGCTATAAAGTGCACTATTGTTAGGGGGGAACTCTGTAAGTGGGGCCTCCCTGTGGATTTAAACAAAAGGTACATATGAGATGTCCTCATTTAGACCCCGTGGGCTTGCTGTGTCCAGGTTGTAGATCCACTTTAACTCCTCTCTTAGGAGACGGTTCTTAAGGTTTCCCCCCCGGGGGCCTACTGTAACCCTTTGTAGGCCTATTACCTGTAGATCTCGTAAATTTGAGTGATGTTGTACGAGAAAATGTTTGGCTACTGGTGTGAGGGTCTTACCTGCTGCATGATCTCTGGCCGCCATCCGAATGTTAGATATATGTGATTGAATCCTCAACTTCAACATATTTTGCGTTTCTCCTACATAGGACTTTAGACAAGGGCATCTAATGAGGTAAATGACGGATTTAGTGTTACAGTTTATAAAATCCCTGAGCCTGTATGTACGGCCTGTAAAGGTATTACTCACCTCCTGTGTTTTGGCCATATGAATACAAATTGAGCAAGAGCCACATGCTGCAGACCCACTGCCCCTAAGGCTCGACATCCAGGTCCGTTCAGTACGTCGGAAGTGACTATGGCAGAGTTGGTCTCTAATATTTCTAGCTCTTCTTGCCACTAGATTGGGTCTATCCGCGATCCAACCCGAGAGGTCCTTGTCGCTCCTTAGTATGTTCCAGTGGCGTGCTAGAATGGCCCTAATGTCTGACCATTGTGAGTTGAATTTGGTCACCACATCAATATGTTTCCGATCATTTCTCCGTTTTTTATGGTACAGATCTGTTCGCTGGGTCACACGTGCCCTATTAATTGCTGATGACAACACTTTATTCGGGTATCCACGATGTAGAAACCTCTTTTTCAAATCATTCGCCTGTAATTCAAATTCACCATCCGAGGTGCAGTTGCGTTTTATTCGTAGAAACTGCCCAACTGGGATACCTTTCTTGAGGTGCTCCGGGTGTGAGCTTTGGAAATGTAAAAGGCTGTTAGTGGCCGTATCTTTGCGATATAGGGAGCTCTCCAAGGCACCATCCTCCCTTAGTGACAGCCGTAGGTCAAGGAACGTAGAGGAACATGAGGTCAGTTTAATATTGAGATCATTGTTGTTTAACGAGGCCAAAAAAGCATCACATTTTGATTGAGGGCCATCCCAGAAAAACAACACGTCGTCAATAAATCTATACCATGCTATTATGTGGTCATGGTAATCCTCCAATGGCACATTAAAGACGGTCTCCCGTTCCCACCAACCAAGGAAAAGGTTGGCAATCGATGGTGCGCATCTAGCACCCATGGCCACTCCCATCCTTTGCCTATAAAAGCACCGGTCGAAGACAAAGTAGTTGTGTTCCAAAATAAAACGCAGGGCCTCCAATATGAAGGTCCTGCGAGTTGGCAGTGTGTTTGATTCCATACTAAGAAAATAATTAACTGCCAATATGGCATTTTCATGTGTGATGTTGGAGTATAATGCCTCAACATCACAGGATACCAATAGGCATCCCTTAGGAAGGTACAGGGAGTCCAATTTAGATAAGAGGTCCGAAGAGTCCCGTACAAAGGAATCTAGACTCGACACATGAGCTTGTAAGAAGCTATCTAGCCACATACATAGTCGTTCTGTTAGGGATCCGATTCCCGAGACAATCGGGTGTCCCGGCGGTCTATGCCTGTCCTTGTGAACTTTTGGTAGAACATAAAAGGTAGGAGTTATGGGGCACTCAACCTTCAGGAGTGCGGCTTCCTTGGGGTCTATTGCCTTAGTGGCTACTGCTAGTTCTATTAGTTGATCCATCTCCCGTTTATATTTAGGCATTGGATCAAAGGGTAATTTCTCATAATATCTGTGATCTTTTAGCTGCCGCAAGACCTCCTCTACATAGAGGCCGACAGGGAGGACAACTATGTTGCCCCCCTTGTCGGCCTCCTTTATTACTATGTTCTGCCGCTGTTCCAGGTTAATGAGTGCCTCCCTTTCTCCTTTTGTGATGTTACTTCTCCTACCTCGTACTGTTAATTCCCTAAGCTCCTCAGGGAGCGGGCGTGCGCGGGCGCGCGCGCTGTCAGAGGGACGTGCGGGAGGCGCCGGCGGACGCGCTGGCTTGTCCGTCGCTGTCAGCGCTTGTCCGTCGCTGTCACCCGGCCACGTGGGAGCGTTTTGAGGTGAGTATTGGGGGGTTTCTGGGGGGTTTTACACAGCGGGGCACCCCTAATCGGGGTGCCCCCCTGAAGTGGACCAAAACCCAGGATAGTCAAAATCCTGGGTGTTGGTCCACTTTAAGGGAAGGGGGGCGTTGCTTGATTGGGCGTAGCTGCTGATCCTTGTTTGGCTGGAGTACTGAATGGGTAAAGGGAAATTGGGAACAGTAAAAGCATCCTGGGGGCTGCGGTGCACTGTCCTGTCCCTCTATCTCAATGAGCAGTTAATTAGATGTCAGAGTCCAGAATGTATGAGTGCTGTGTGAATGGTTGTCTTGTCTAAGATGTTAATTGAATCTTTAAAACTGAGATTGGTGTCTTCGGCATCTCACTGTGATATGTAACTTGTCTTGGTTTTCTGTTGAAATGCAAATAAAAAGAAATAAAAAAAAAAAAAAAGTTCAATCCCGAGAATCTCCCAAACGCACCGATGGTGTTTAGTGCCGCCTCCAGAGACTCCCTGCTGTCCGCCAAATATAGTAAAGTATTGTCTGAGTACAGTGAGATCCTTTCCTCTACTCCCTATCTTCCACCCGGTTATGGTTGGGGAGTTCCTAACAATAATTGCCAGTGGTCCAATGGTCAGTGCGAAGAGCAAAGGTGAGAGTGGGCAACCCTGCCTGGTCCCTCTGCTTAGTACAAACGGATCAGAATAATATCCATTGACCCGCACTCTGGCCGCTGGGCGCCCATATAGAAGTTTAATATATTTTATGAAACTCGCGGGGAGCCCAAATCTGGCTAGTATCGCCCATAGATAGGACCATTCAATCGAGTCAAAGGCTTTCTCATTGTCGAGCGAAGCAGTTGCCCAATTCCCATTATTATCATGTACAATCTGAAGGTTTGACATCCCTGTGGTGCGTCCCGGCATAAAACCAGATTGGTCCGGCCCAATCAGTTGTAATATGACCCTGTTTAACCTAGTTGCTAGTAATTTAGCCAATGTTTTTGCATCTTGATTAAGTAGGGAGATGGGTCTATATGATGCGCAAGCATCAGGGGGCCTTCCTTCTTTGTATATAAGGACCAGGTGCGCTTCATGGAAGGAGGCCAGGAGGCTCTCGCTTTCTAATGCCAGCCTCAACACCTCCCAGAGCCTAGGGGCAATTTGCTCCAGTTCCTGTTTGTACCACTCGGCCGGCATCTTGTCAGGACCAGGTGCTTTCTCCTCCACAGTCATGGGTAAGTCTAGCCTCTGAGGCCAGTACTGGGAAATTTATCTGATCTAGATAATTCTCCAATTCTTCTACCCCATAGTTGGACCTTGAGGAGTACAGGCCCGAGTAATACTCGAGGAATCGCCAAGCAATTTTGTCTCCCTCCGTTATTGTCTCTCCCGCCTCTGTAATCCCGGCGATACTATTAGACTTAGCCTCGGCTCTCGCTAGGTAGGCCGGGGTCTTACCATTTTTATCCCCCTTATCAAAATTGTCGCCTGCTTATAGCAGCTTCCTAGAAGAGTCAGTCAGCAGTAGATTGTACTCCCGTTTTAGGGTCATCAGCGTTGAGTGTTCCCCGCCATCGTCCGAGGCGACAAATTTCTCTTCCGCTGCAGCTAGTTTGCTTTCTAGTTCTGCCCTTTCTTTACCTTTCCTCTCCCTAACTGCTTTAATGGCGCTTATGGCACACCCTCTAATGACTGCTTTGAAAGCGTCCCACCTTATCTCAGCAGATGTCTTGTCCGCGTTGCATTCCCAAAAAAACCTCAGCAGAGGACGACAGGCTACTTTTCACTTCAGGGGTCTCCAGCCACAGAGGGTTTAGGGCCCAGCCCGCCCGGCTTCCTTTTCCTCGTGATAGCCCGACCACTGTTAGTAGTGGCGAGTGATCCCAGACACCTCTTGGGAGATAGCTGCAGGTTGTTACCTTGGCTAGTAGGTCGGGTGATGAGAACGCGAAGTCAATCCTGTACAGGGATCTGTGAGTTGCTGAGTGACAGGAGTACGCTCTATCAGTTGGGTGTTTCCACCTCCAGAGCTCCTGCAGGCCAAGCACCTCGGCCCAGGATGCCAGCTGCATCCTTGGCCTGGATTCCTGTCCAGTCAATCCCCCGCAGCGACCAGCACCATATTAAAGTCCCCCATCAGCAGTATCGGGGCAGGGGGGTAGCTTACCACTTTCTCCATAACCCGGTGTAGCACCTGAATATTGAAAGGCGGAGGAATATATACACCAACTATGATTCACGTCAGTATCCATAAGCTTGGCGTGAAGGATCACATAGCAACCCTCCCGGTCCGTCTGCACAGAATACAACACAAATGGGGTTCCTTGGAGATCAGCACGGAGACCCCCCTGGAATAGGCAGAGAAGAGAGCATGGAAGGAGCTCTGAATCCAAGGTTTCTTAAGCGCCAGCCCTCTCTGCCCCACCAAGTAAGTCTCCTGGAGGATCACAAAGTTAGGCTTGTATCTCTTAATGAACTGAAGGACAGTGGCCTGCTTAATCTTATCATTTAACCCCGGATGTTCCAGGAGAGAAATTTACATTCACCCATTGTCATCCCACATGATACAGATCTCAAGGTCAGGGCTGTCGCTTCCCAAGTACACCATCCCTCCCTCCCATGCTCTCCTCGCGGCTAGGGTCCGGTTACCATACAACACATTCAATCCAACACAGAGAGAACTTGAACAGATAAAACAGATAACACTATACACTAAGCTATAACCACAAGTCCCAGATCAGCTCTCTCCGACCGGAGCCCAGTCTGTCAGGTCCCAGTCCAGCCACGCATTGGCTTCCTCGGCAGACGTAAAGAACTTGGTGGCTTCTCCGTCCTGCATGCGCAAGCGCGCCGGGAACATCATGGAATATTTGATTTTCTTCTTTTGAAGCCTCTGCCTTACTCCATTGAAGGATCGCTGCATCTTTTGTACCTCAGAAGTGAAATCCGGGAAAAACGATAACCGGGCATTGTCAAAGGTCACCGCCCCTTTCACTCTTGCTGTGGCCAGGATAGCATCTCTGTCCTTTTAGTGAAGAACTTTAAATATAAAGGGCCTTGGTGGGGTCCCTGGAGGAAGGGGCCTCATGGGGATCCTGTGTGCTCTTTCTACCATAAAGAATTTGGTTAGGTTCACCAACGCCAGAGTCTCTCTTATGAGGTTCTCGACAAATTGCTCGGGGGAGGTTCCCTCGGCTATCCGATCCTCCGCCTCTCCGATCCTCCTCTCCGTCTCCCCCGTGCGGTCCCAGATTTTATCCAGGTCGTGGCGGACGTAATTGAATTTCTCTTGGAGGGTGTCAAATTTAGCCGTGAGGGCACTCTGACACGAAGCAATGGCCGCCATTATAGCTGCAGTGTCCGGGTTAGAGGGCTCTTGCCCAGCCCGTGCGGGGTCTCCTTCATTTGCGTACTACAAGTGACCACAACTGATTTACGCTTCTTATTGCCTCTCAAAGATGAGGGCCCCACAGCAGTCTGGATGTGCTTGGTGCTGCAGTAAGAGGCACGGATTCCTTACTGTAAGGGGATTTCAGCCTGGAACAGCGGGGGGCGAGGAGAAGAAAAAAACACAGGGGGGGTATCCCACCTGGAGACCACAGGGAACCGCCATCAGGGGAACCGGCAATGAGGTATTATCAGAGGGTTTAGCGTCCAGCACACTACAGCTGCCGGTTCTTGCCGAGAAACAGGATGCTCCCGGGTATCCCGATTGGCCTTTGATCAAGTGCTATTACATAGAGGGGCTTCAACTTGTGTGTATGCAGCGATGCAGCAAGTGCAGCTAACAGCAACAATAGGGACAAACACCGTGAGGCAGGCACTTTCCCTTCACTTCCACCTTTCACCTCTTCCTCGGCCCCCTCCTTCCCAGCCCCCGATCAGACTCTATGTGAGGATCCTGCTGCAGCTTCACATTAATCTGCTCTCAGTAAGAATTCCAGGGCCCTCCACTTCTCCCCTCACCTCGGGTCCAATATGGCGTCCGGCCACTCTCCTCCTCGCTTTAGGCACCCGACGGATGCGGTTGTCTCTTCAGTGGGGAGGTGCCATCTGCTCTTTGGGCACCTCTCCCCACTCCACCGCTGCAGCCCAGGGCAGAACAGAGCCACCGTCGCCGCCTCTCCTCAACTCCTCGCCGCAGCACGTGTTCGGGGGAACCACCGCCGCCTCTCCGGCGTCTCCGACCCCGCTCACCGCCGCCTTCAGGGGCCACCTCTGCCGCCGACAGGTCTTCAGGCTCGATCCCTCAGTCAGGGAGGGCCACGGAGGGGAACAATCTGCCCAAGCACAAACCAAACAGGTATAAAATCAGAATTTTTTATGCGGAGCCCCAGTCAGACGCATCCTCTCAGTTCGCATCTTGCCCACGCCCACCTCATACTACTACTTAAAGTGGACCTCCATTTAATTTTTTTCTTTTTTTGTTTGCAATTAGTGATGTAAGCTATTTGAGAAGGCTTAACTCCATGCAGATGTTGTGGAATAGCAGGAAGATTCTATGATAAGGAACTGCATAGAGGTGGCCCCCTGGCCACAATTTTGACAGGCCTGCTTCTAAAATAAATAGCTCTACAGTCAAAATTACACTGAATCTCATTGAAATAATGCTTTGTTTCTATCCAGAAGTAAAAAGGCATCAGCTGTAATGACTCATTGCTGCTCAGAACCTTCTTAAAACAACTCTGCAGCAGCCAAGGCCATTGACTTACATTGATACATAGTTGTATTCATCCCCTCCAGCAGCTGGTGAGTCAGTGTGTGAGTGTGTGAAACATGACAGACATGATGATCACTCTCTCAGTTTGCTGTGGGCTGGTTATATCAAAATCCCAATTTCCAGACATGCTTTGTGTGGAGAAACAATATCACACAGACAAACTGCAGCCAAGCAGATCTTTACATCAATGCAGCCAGCTAGAGAAGGATTTTATCTTCTTCTGACATTCTGTGTGGAAACAGATAAAATCTTTCTCTGGCTGGTTGAGCTGACTCTAAAGACATTTCAAGCTCAAATGCACTGTGTCTGTGTGCTAGAAAACACTCTCTCCAACCCCCTATTCATGCTTATGTGTAAGGAGGCCTCTGAGGTTTAATCCAAGATGGCCTCTCTCATGTGATTCTAGATGCACAGCTATTCCATAACATCTGAATGGGGTTAAGCCCTCTCAAACAACGCATGGCACTGATCGTTAAACGGGAGATTTGGGCGAGCAAATTACTAAACATTTTTTTCTTGACTTGAGGTCTGCTTTAAAGAATAACTATAATTTGCCAGCTCGTCTGAAGAGGGCTGTATATATATGTATTCATCAAGACATGTCTCTCCCTCTCAGCTGATGACTCCATTACATTCTCCTGCTGCAGGGTAGACTTGTTACATTGGTATACATTGGTAGTTATAAAAAATCATTACAGCGTATCTCAAAGTAACGGTCAGCTGTGTTTATTAGGCGCAAGTACCAGATACAGCTAAGACGCAGAGAGGTGTCTGTAATGAAAATGTATCCAGCCCCATGCCAGAATACCTGACAAATGATAGTTGTCCTTACTGAACTGTACTGTATTGTCAATGAAGCCTGATATTATAGGGACAGATAAAGTGACATTGGTGCAGTGCCAGACCCGGATTTTCTTTTGTCCACCAGTAAAATGGCCCCTGGGGGTTAAAGCGGTATTCACTGCCGAATGCCAGTGCTAGCCACCTGATCGGTGGGGCTGCTGCACACTGATTGGCTTACTAGGCACTGAGTCATAGCCAAGGCGGGAGCTCATAATGCAGAAGCATTAGCCAGCTCCAGTAAGTAAAATGGGACCAAAACCCAAATTTTTAACTAGCATCCCCTGAATTGCTCCCCCCATGAGGAGCACCTTTTGCCAATTTTTAGTGCTCTCGCTTCACTATAATCCCAGATAGTGGCCCTTGTTTTAGCTGTAAAGCTTCGCCTCCTCCATTTATTGCCACTGTTGTGTGTGAATGATGTCATTGCCACATCTATGTAATGACTGATTATCTGCCATCTCACACCGAGGATCAACAAAAAAACAAATCAGTGTTCCAGGACGATTTGAAAAGCAAAAATATAAATTTCTAGTTCTACATCCTAAGAATGGAGTATCGGCAGGGGTTCTGTTCATTAATATCAACAGAAATATTAATAGAACCAATACACTAGCATTGCAGAGGCAGAACATAACCATGGGGTGTACTGGCTGACCGGTATAGAGGGACCATGTACTGGGGTGGTGACTCAAATATAGGCAATAGTGGGGGGTAGTTAGAAGCAGAAACACGCCTAAAACAGAGAATGATTTTCAGCACAGGCTCTAAATGAGGTGGCCCAGCTGGCCCTACTGTATGGCCCACTGGTAATTCTACCAGCTCTCCCGTTTGACCAGTCTGCCCTTGGTTATTGGTTAGGAAATCCGGCATTAGCTGAATGCATTGAGTGGGTGTGACTGATGAAGTGGACAGCCCCACGTCCCCTATGTCAGTGGTGAACCACGGGACAAGCCTGCATGCCAAGGGACAGGTTAACACAAGCCTCACTGGACTTAATTTAAAGCAGACCAACAGTCAAAAATGACTTTACCCAGACCAACACAACAAACAGTGCTCATATGCATCCCTCCCCAGGGCAATTTATATTGCTGCACATAAAAATTCATTTACCTTTTTCTAGCTCCTGCTGTAGTGAATTTTAGAAACAAAATGGCAGCTCATGTATTTGCAGGCCACCTGCAAACAGGAAGTGCTGCTGGGCTTTCTGTTACTGTGCATTTTCAGTTATGTCAGTTGAATCCAGGAAGCAGCATGGCTGAGATGCTGGGAGAGGAAGCTCAAAAATGCCCGCTACCTTTCTTTTTCAACTGTGCCAGGCTGTTGGTCCGGTTTAATAAAAGTAGACCTCTAATATGTTACAAACAGCAGTCATGGAGGAGATTCTCTGCATTTACTCTTCACTCGTGTGGCTGCTAGGACTGGACTCCAGTCTCACTTAGGACAGGAAAAAAGACTCAGTGATGATAGAATCTTTTCTGTTGCACCCGATGAACCCATTTGATTTTTAACCTTTCAAAGCCTTGTGGTATAGAAAATGTCCTTGACAGTAGGAATTTACATATGGTTGAAACGTAGGCACTGCCTTGGGCTGTGCCATTTCATCATCGTCAATGGCTTTCGAAACAATAAGTGAAAACATTGTTAATTATTTACCACAGGAACATATTGCAAGCCTGAAAGTGGCCATATCTACAGTGCGACACCAGAAGACCTCAGAGCAATGATGTGTCTGTTTACTGTTACTCCAGCACTGTGCAGCTGTAACATGAATTACTGTAGAAATGCCACTGATGCTGTACAATACTATTATAACCACAAGGTGTAGTTACAAAGGTTTTTTTCTTCAGGTGGTGGATGAACTGAGCTTCTCATTCATTTATATTTGCTGTTATGGTCTGTATGGAGTAATCAACATAAAATAAATCAATAAGAGGGAACAATGCCAGTCCCTCCACACAGTCCGCTGCCAATAACAGCCAATAATAGGATTTCTGCACCTATCCTTGGTCTCGGAATGGGGAGGCGGATCATTGAACATTGCTTGAACAACTACCGGACAATTTCATCATTGTGTGTACTAGTTCAGGGACAGGGCAGGGGAATTGACACTTTTAGGTGACAGAGATGTGGAAAAATAAAACAAGAGGGCAATTAACTATTAGCAGGTATGAAAAGCTGCAAACTTTTTTGTGCATAAGGGCTACTAGTGATATTCGACAATATGTTTAAAGGGATCGTCCAGGCTAAACAAATCACTGCTTTCTAGCCTGTGGTGCAGAGGATTAATTCTGGCATACCACTAAAGATCTAGACCGTTTTCTGCAGTACCTGGATTTTAATTATTTATGACCATCTTTTTTTTTACCAGCAGCTGGCTCTAGAAGTACGGTCCACCAGGAATTCTCCCAGCTCTCCTTTTAACTAGTCTTCCCTGGTTGTTGGTTAGGATGGTTGGTTAGTGATCCATAATAAGGTTGATGATTTTGTTGTGAGTAAACCCCTTTTACCATGATTTATAAATACGGTGCTGAAATAACCCTGATATGTTCAACCCTTTAACTGCCAGCCTACCTAGAGTGGCCCTCTGTTGCCAGACCATTTTTCACTATTTTGCACTACACATGTTCAACTGTGATTTTTGGATGGATTTTCAGGGATTTCCAAATGATATATCGTTTTTTTCTCAGCTGAGTCTGAGCTTTAACGTGGAATGTCTTGTTTGTCATGTTTTTAGTGTATTCTCAATATTTGTGGGTGAAATATGTGCAAAAAATATATATATTTTTTACAATTTGTAGTGTTTTTGTAGAAAAAATGTGAGTTTTTATGTGAGTGTGTAAAAGTCCAATGTTTCCCAGTTAGAACGATACCACATATGTATCAGTAGACACGCTTTCCTGCCCAGAAGACTCCCCCACACTGCAACAGCGCTTTAGGAGATTTTCAGATAAAAAACAACCGCTATGGGCACCTTGCAGTTTTTCAGGAAAAATAACCCTTTACAAGCTGTACAAGTGTGACGTACACATGCCAAGCTTTCTAGGTGTACCAGGCTTGTTAAAGTGGTTGCAGTTTTCTGGAAGTAATCCCTCAATTAATTCTTTAGTTGCACAGGGTTTCCCTAAAAAAATGTCTTTGCACAAAGCTACCCTCCAGAACTTGCTGTGCATATGTGCATATGATAATAGCAGAGGCAGCAAGGGCTGATGAAAGGACAGGTAAACCCTCCAGTGAGTGGACTGTGGTTTTACAAAAAAATTCTGCAAAGCATAGGAATTCCACCTACTCAAGCTGGATATTAGGGTTGATTCAGAGAGACATCAAAAGACTTTTGTTTTTGTGTCAATCTGTTTTTTCTTTTATTTTCTCGCTCGCGTATGAGTGTACGAGTGATTTTAAGCATGCATTGTAAGCCTTCAGTAAAGTCTTCGTCCGTTTGTATGCCAACGAGAATGTCATTTTCCAGCTTTCGTTTTCCGTTTATGTTACTCATGTTACAACGTAGGCTTTAGTTTTTGCCCTTTTTCCATCGTCTCCTCGAACATATCATTTACGTTTCCCATTAGATTCAGATTTCCTTTTATAATAAATAATCGTCCAGACGAAAATCCTTACGACCTTACACCTGCGCAATACAAACTTAACTCATTAATGTGCTCGCCTACATATTTGGTTCACTCACTTCTGCTACAATGCTTAGCTAAATCACTTCGCGCTCAGTATATTCTTCCATTTCCCACCCCTAAAACTTACCTAAATCACTTCACGGTCTCATTCTTCTTCCATTTCCCACCCCTAAAACTTACCTAAATCACTTCGCGGTCTGGCAAATCTAAATTTTGTGTTTTGCGTTCGTTTTGTGTTAACCAACCCTTAATGAATGTATTTAGAAAAGGAAATGACACAGAGACAAGTTTTTATTTTATTTTTTTTTACTCTTAAATGGCATTTTTTAAGTGCCTTTTTTAAAAAAAAAAAAAACTTTTTTTGCAAAATTGTACAACTTTGAATAGTTTTTTTTTTTTTTTTATAAAAATGTAATTTTTAAAAATTTAAAAATGTTTTCAAAAACAAGACAATGGGTCTTAAAATATATACACAGCAATGGCAGGCCCCAGAACATTATTCTTCATCTGTGGTCCCCAACGAGTCGTGCAGCTCCTGCATCTCGCCCACCAACTGAAGGACCCTGGCACTGAGTTGTGCCATTCTGGCACGTGTGGTCCCTGTAAAAAAAAGAAAAATAAATTATTTGTCGGCAAATACATGTTTAACAGCTGTGGATGGAATGTTTATTAGGTTGCAAGCTAACGCATGAGGCCATATATTTCATTATGCTAAGGAATTAATAAAAGGAAAAGGCGCTCATATTCCTCCACAAAGCCGCAAAACATGGTCAAAAGCAAGCAAGCCGAGTGCAAAATGGTCCTGTAAGTGTATCGCAAATGAAACGGTTTTATAGGGCGGTGGTCCCTCTGCAATCAGCTCTCTGAATCAGACGCAAGCCCATCCCAATGATCTGAACGAACGCAAAATATCAGATTTTGATGGGAAGATGATCCGAACTAACGCAAATGATCCGATTTAGAGCCGTCCATCGAAAGCGCATATACGCATTAGCGGGAACGAACATACGCATGGAAAAACGAACGTAAAAACCAAAAAAAAGGCCAGACACAAAAACATGCACAGACACATACGAAAGTCCAGATGTATCTGTCTCTGAATCAACCCTTTTGTTCCAGTGATTGGTTTGTTCTCCCAGTTTGAACATTGGTTTCCAGATGTAAGGCTGCTATATTTGCTACTATATCTTTGGGGCTCCCTTGTGACATGAACAAGTGTTCTAAGAACATCATGGTTAATCATGGTCTCTAAGGGACTGAAAGTGGTAATGCACAAGGTGTTTTACAACAGGTGCATACTATCTCCTTCTGGTGAGTTCCATTTGCGGGGAACCAGGGTGTCACTGCAAGCAAGGTGGGCACCGAAGTCTACTACCTAGAACCCAAGTCTCAACCCCAAAGGCCCAGAAATCTAAGGGCAACCCCAGATTTCACTAGAGCTCCCGCAAGGGGGGATAGGCTGGGCTGCATGGGAAGCCCTAGGTCGTGCCCAGGGGAATCGAGGGACTGGGTAGCCAATAAGCGAAGCTGTGGGATAGATAACATTGTAAAACTGAGGCCTGCAACTGTGATGTCTCCTAAAGAGCCCTGCATCTGTGTCATCAGCACTCAGGATATTTATTTAAAGGGCTTTGCGTCTGTTTTGTCAGGACACGGAACTTCATGCATTTGATTTGGAAGGGGTTGCCCTGCAAAGGAGATGTCTGATTCTCCCCCCCCCCGACACACCAATCAAGACACCCACCACAGCTTTACCTTCCCCTCTCACAGGGAATAAGCCTTGTGCTTGCTCTGCTGAGGCCCCTCGAGCCCCCCCCCCTCAACAACATATGCATCCTGAGCAGAGGGCTCCCACGCCTGGTGGATTTAACCTGCATAAATTTGCGTTTTCTGCCAGGGGAGAGAGAAGCGCCAATATAGCCCTGGGAGACAGCTCTGAGCCCCTAAATGACACCCCCTGTGCAGGTATCCCTCAGCGGACACCAAGAGCCCGCCATCCGACTCCTCTGGAGCCAGAAGTTGAGGTGCGACGGGGGGCCCCCTCACCTGAGCCCCCCGTCCCCCCTCTGCTGCCGTCCCCGGAGATTCCGTGGCCCACGGATGGCCCTAGTCCAGCACCAATGTCGCTGTCGCAGCCATGCTTCTCCCCGGAGCAGGGAGAGGGCCAATGGAACCCCTGGGCGCATGGCTCCTCCAATGGGACACAGCAGTTGACCCCCGCCCCTCCGGCGCCCGGTAACTCGATAGTTCTCGGAACCCCAAAAAATGCAGATATTCACCTGGCGACAATCTCGTTATTGAGGGGCCTCCCCACTAGGTCTAATATTGCGGGATTAATCGCGAAGTATGCAGAGGCACATCAGCGTGAATTGGGGGAGGTCAAGCAGCAGGTCGCGGGGGTGGCCTCGAGGGTGTCGGCTTTGGAATCTAAGGAGTCTACGACCGCGAATTGACTTAAAGTGCTGGAGGAGCGGTGTGACTTCCAAGAGGCTCTACTTCAGACCCAAATGCTTCATTTAGATGATGTGGAGAACCACAGCCGTAGGAACAATCTGCGCCTGAGGGGCATCCCGGAGGCCTCCTCGGGCGAGGACTTGAGGCGCATCACAACAGCAATCTTTAACTCGGTGCTGGAGAGAGACCCTGACACCCCAGTCGAATTGGACAGAGTGCACAGGGCTCTGGGGCCCCCAGGTCCGGACCCCTCCAGAACTAGGTATGTGATTTGTAGGGTCCACCGCTACTCCCTAAAAGAGGACATCGCCTGCAGCGCCTGGAGGAAAGGGAGTGTCAGCTTTGACGGGGCTGAGATACAAATTATGCAGGACCTTTCACGAAGAACCTTGCTGATGCGAAGAGCCTTTAAACCATTGCTTGAGGTGATCTGATCGTGCATAATGGGGCATCCTACCGTTGGGGCTTCCCCTTTCATTTAATTGTCCGAAAGGACCGTAATGCCTTTTTGGGTAAATCACCTAAGGACCTTGCGGGGCTCTTTGCTTTCATCCAGTGTGAGCCAATTGAAGTCCTTGATTGGCTGGCCGCCCAGGGTGACCCTGCCCCCCTCCGGTCCAGGAGGGGCGCCCGGGGAGGCCCTAGGGCTCCGAGAGGATCGGGGAGCCAGCGCCATATAAGAAGACCGGCAAGACCTTACGATGCGGAGACTTGAGCTCCGGGGACTTTGGGGCGGCGCTTGGCGCTGCCCGGGCAGAGAGTGAGTTGTGTCCTGTGGGGTGCGCCGGCTGCCCCTCCCCCCTCCGCGGGAGGCGCCCTTTGTCTCCCCTCCCCCATCCTGCTCGCGCGGAACGATGGGACACGTCTTTTTCTTGCGGGTGCTGATGGCACTCCCTGCTTGGCCCCTGGCTCATGGGGGGTGCTTCTTGCGGTGGGGGGGTGGCTGGCCCACCCAACTGTCGTTGCTGGGCTTGGGTGCTATCTTAAAGCTAGTTCACATTGTTAATGTTAATGTTTGAGCTGTGCTGCTGTGTTGGGTTTGCTGCTCTTCTTTAGCAGGTCGGCGGGCTCCAACACCGCCATCTAAATTTCCTGGCCTGGTGCGGTAGGGGGTGACTGTTGTTGCAGCTCCACACCAACAGACACCTGTCCCCCCGCTAGGGTCAGCCCGTGGGTCTGTTGGACCCTCTGGGTCTTGTTTCCTTTTCCGTTTAGGACAAGTTAGTGTTTGACTGGTTTTATCTTTTTGTTTTAGTTACTTTTCTCTTTTCCTCTCTTTTCTCCTTCCCTCTCTTCCCTTTTGCCCTCCCCCTCCCGCCTCCCCTAGGGACATAATCTGACCCGCTGGGATGGACTGGAACACTCCACCAAGGGGCCCGATGGTCGTCGCTCCAGAGGAAGACCAAGATGTCGGGAACTAAGGTTGTCTCTCTCAATGCCAAGGGTATGAACAGCCCCGAAAAAAGATCTTTGATTTTAAGGAACCTGTGGGGTTTGGGCACTCAGATTGGTTTTCTCCAAAAAACCCACTTTAAAGCAGCAACCCCCCCTTCGTTGGGGGATAGGAACTTCATCAGGGCCTACTACAGCTACTCCCCTGACTCTAGATCCCGAGGTGTCAGCATAGTGGTTTCTGAATCTATCACATGGGAACTCGTAGACTATGTAGCTGATACGGTAGGTGGCTTTTTGTCAAGGGGAGGGTGCACTCTGAGATGGTCACACTAGTCAACTTATATGCCCCGAACTCAGGACAACCCACCTTTATAGAAAGCATGCTGGAGGCCCTGGCTGACTTCCGTGAGGGTTTACTCGTCTTGGGGGGCGATTTTAACCTGACGCTCGACCCGCTCCTGGACACCTCCAAGGGGGGTCCCCACCTGGCATACTCCAAATTAAAATGCCTCAAGACAATCCTTAATTCATTTCAGCTGGTGGACCCCTGGAGAATCCAGCACCCAAATACACGTGACTTCACGCTCTTCTCACACCCCCACAATTCCTATTCTGGGCTGGATTTTTTCATGATTCCACACACTCACCTGGGTAGAGTGGAGGACACCACAATAGGCAATATCTCCCTATCCGACCATGCACCTATCACAATCACGATTAGGAACCCCAACCCCATCCCTAGAATTTGGTCTTGGAAGCTAAACAAGTCCCTTTTGGAGGACCAGAGGGTTCTGGAAGTAGTTCATAAAGAGCTTAAGGAGTATTTTGAGTGAAATACTGGGCCGGAGGTGACGCCTGGAGTCCTTTGGGAGGCCCACAAATGTTTTATTAGGGGGGTCCTAATTAGCCAGGGGACCCAAATTAAGAAAGAGAAGTCAGAATGTATCACGCGACTTCTCAAGGAGATTAGGAGATTCTGCGACAGGCTGAAAGCACAGATAGCAAAATGTAGACAGGCCTTAAAGCACAGATAGCAAAATGTAGACAGGCCTTTTAGGAGTCTGGAGATAAATGTGGGAGAATGTTAGCCAGGGCCCTGAGAGCAGAGAGGGCTACGACGCAGGTACCCAAAATTACAGACGCTGGGGGAAAACTGGCTCATAGGGTGGAGGCCATAGCTGAGGCATAGCTGAGGCATTCCGCAAATTCTATAAAGACTTGTATAACTTGCCCGCACCCAGGGAGGGAGGCTTTACAAGGAGATGCATGCGGTACATTGAGGGTTCGGGGAGGCCCAAGCTTCCGGCTCAGATTTGTGCCGAGCTGGAGAGCCCCATCTCGTTGTTGGAGCTTCATAACGCCCCAGCTAATTCAGCCACAGGCAAGATGCCGGGCCCTGCACCTCCAGTATTATAAAAATGATTCCCCATCTTGGGCCCTGAACTCCTTCAAATGCTGAATTTTATCATTAAGGGATCCCCCCCCCCCGTGGACTCACTCAGGGCGCACATAGTGGTCATCCCCAAAGAAGGAAAGGACCTGAACCTTTGTGCAAGCTTTAGACCAATCTCGCTCCTTAACACGGACTTTTCGCTAAGGTCCTGGCGGCTAGGATTGACCCGCACCTACACTCGGTGATAGGGCCAGACCAGGTGGGTTTTATGCCTCTGAGAGAGGCTAGAGACAATACCACCAAGGTTCTAAACTTGATCCACCTGGTACAGAATCAGAACGTGCCCTCCCTTCTGCTCTCTACCGATGCCGAGAAAGCTTTTGACAGAGTAAACTGGAGCTTCATGTCAGCGGTGCTCAGCCACGTTGGACTGGGCCCGAACATATTAAGCTGGATTGGAAGCCTCTACAGCTCCCCCTCGGCGTCGGTGAGAGTAAATGGCTACCTGTCTGGTTCGTTTGAAATCAGGAACGGGACAAGGCAGGGCTGCCCCTTGTCGCCCTTGATCTTTATTTTGTCTTTTGAGCCTTTCTTGTGCAGGGTGCGGGGGAATCCGGACGTCAAGGGAGTGGAGAATGCGGCGGGACACCATAAGGTCGCGGCTTATGCCGATGACCTAATATTCTGTTTATCTCACCCCGAGGTCTCGCTACCTAATCTTATGTGGGAGCTCAGGAAGTACGGGAACCTCTCGAGCTATAAGATCAACTTCCAGAAGTCCGAAGCCCTTAATATCAACATTCCCCCTCGTAGGTTCGAAAACATCAAAAACTCCTTCCCCTTCAGATGGGCCTGCAATAGCATCAAATATCTGGGGGACTAACATTAGCAGTGATCTCCTAAAAATATTTGCCCTCAACTTTCCCCCGCTTCTGAAAAATTTTGAGAGGGAGACTGCCAGGTGGGGTGGGGGGAGACTCTCTTGGTTTGGAAGGTGCAATGCGGTCAAAATGACCATCCTACCTCGCCTGCTTTACCTCCTACAGGCTCTTCCAGTGTTTATTCCTCGCTCATATCTCCTGAAGGTGCGCTCGGTCTTCACCAGATTTATCTGGGCTGGAAGAAAGCCGTGACTAAAGAGGGAGATCCTAACCAGAGTGAAGGACCAGGGGGGTGCTGGCGTCCCTGATCCAATACTCTATCAGCGGCCCATCTCTGTAGAGTGGTCGACTGGTGTGTACATGGTCGGAGTAAGCAGTGGGTTGGCTTGGAGCAGAGCTTCCGTGGAATTCCCCTTAAGGGGGTGCCTTGGGTCGCGGGCGAGGAAGATAAACTTGGGAGGCATCATCCCACTATAGGCCCTACTCTGAGGGTTTGTGAAACTGCCTTCCGTTGCCGGGAGATCTCCCCCTCCCCCTCTCCCATGTACCCAGTCTTGGGGAATCCGCGCTTTACGCCGGGGTGTGAGGGCCATCAGGCGAGAGCTTGGATTGCAGCGAATATATACAGCACGGGTCATTTTGCCTCGGATGGAGGTTGGGTGGACCTAAGTGCCCTGGCCCTGAGGGCTGGGACCCCGGAGTTGTCCAGGTGGCAAGGTATGCAGCTGAACCATTTTCTGGCTTCTCTGCGGGAGCACAGGGAGGGCAGACAGACCCTTACGTGCTTCGAGGAGATGTGCCGTAGCACTGAAGCGGAGAGACACGTCCTATCGAGGATCTATAAACTTCTAGTGGCCCCACCCGACCTGGAAGATCCCATACTTGGGAAAGTGGGAAAAGGACCTTAACTGGTCATGGACCCCCGAGCAACGTCGGAAAATACTGGCGCTGCCGCACAGGTCCTCAATTTTTACCCGGAATCAAGAATGCGGATACAAATTGCTCTCAAGATGGTACAGAGTTCCAACGGACCTCAACAGATGGTTCCCTGACTGCCCCCCTAATTGCTGGAGATGTGGTGGAGAGAAGGGGGATCTTTTGCACATCTTTTGGTCTTGCCCTCTGCTTGGGGAGTACTGGAGCCGGGTCAGAAGGGTCACAGAGAAAGTCTCAGGAGTAACGATACCTGACTACCCTGCTCTCTGTCTCCTCCATGTCTCAGAGATCCCTCTGAAGCGCTACAGATACTCCATAACTTGCCATCTGCTGAACGCAGCAAAAGCCTGCATCCCGCAGATGTGGAAGAGCAAGGATCCTCCCTCTATAAGTATGTGGTGCCGAAGAGTGAATGATACCATGAGGTTTGAAAGCCTCATGTCCTCGCGCGACGGCACCCATGAGAAATTTGTCATGACTTGGTATGGCTGGATGGTGTATACGGAATCCACGGAGGGTAAGGAACTCCTTTGCCTAAAGCAGGCACCCCCGCCTCATCAGCTCCCCCCTCTGTGGGCTGAGCTAACACCTCGGGTGTTGGTTCAGACACGGACCTGGATGGATTGTTACAGATGTTAGGTCCACACTGAGCTGCCAGAGAACTCTGATCCAACTGGTTCAGAGTGTGGGCCCCCCCTCTTCTCCTCCCTCCCCTCCTTCCCTTCTTGTCCTTCCTCTTTTCCTCTCTCTAGTGTCCAACTACATACTTTCTTACTCCCTTTATGTCAATGTCAATGACCGCTACTGTGGAGACAGTCAACAGCTTGGAGGCTTCGCTCCTGAATAGAAGAACTTACTGAGAAATATTGGTGGCGGGTTTAAAATATTCTCCTTTATTAGTATACAACGAGTTAGAACATATTGACATTGTATGCTTTATTGTAAATCACATGTTGGAACTGTTCTTAGAATGTGTTCTCCTTTCTCTTTTGAAAATCTTCAATAAACACAGAATTATTAAAAAATTAAGCAGGACATTAGGCAGGACAAAAGGGGCAAAGTCATCATGTCTCCTGGATGGCCAGCAGTCTCAGAATCATAGTTGAGTTGCTACTGTTCCTGTACAAACAGGAGGAGGTTTTTGCCAGAGGGGATAGTGATAGACCAGTGGACTGATTTCGGAAGAGTGATGTAATGGCACATTGGGCTAAATTGAGAATCATCATGCATGTCTGGAGCTAAGGTACTTAGCCCCTTAAACATACTCTACTTGTGTTTTATGTTAGGACCTAAAAAATAGGGTATAGACCAAATGTGTCAAAAGCAGTTAATAGTTTATTTTGTCATTGCTTGTTTAAAGCATGTACACGGCATGTACATGGCTCATTATTTAAAGTCCCTGTAAACCCACATAAATAAAACAAAAGGGTACTTACTTACCTACCCTCTCCCATCACAGCTCAAGACCAATCCACCACTAAGAAACCTGCGGAGAGATCCTGGTATCCTCCCATGATGCCCCTACCCCTCACATCAGTCACAGCTACTCTGTCTGCATTGAGTGTAATGAATGAAGGTTTATCATTTCTGGAGCCCCATGCTAAATTTTGTCTGGGGGCCCTAATCAAAGGCATTTTATATAACAAAATGCAATATTAAAGATGAACATCACAGAAAGAAGCAGTTGTCTTTCTCATGTATCCTTGACACTGACAGCATCACCATGCCCTGCATGCTGCGTTTCCAACACAATGCAAACGCAGCTTCATAAAAGTCTATGGCCATGCAACGCAAACGCAAGCAAAATGCAAGTAAAATGCAACGCAACTGCAGGTAAAGCACAGAAAAAAGAGGGAGAAGCATTATACCTCAGGCTGCTGTCTCTCAGCAGTGTTGTAGCTGCCTAGGGCCAGGGTACAAGGGGAAACATGACCTCATTCCTCAGCCGCCCCTTCCTGCCACTTCACATGCATCGAGCTATCACAGCTCTTGTTTTCACAAGGTGTGTACTCTCATTCATGTTTTGCCCTCCCCTGTGTGCAGCCCGGCCCCTTCGACACGGTGCAGCTTACCCCTCTCCCCGGCTCCATTCATGCGTCATTCAAAAAGAACGTCACCACCCACCTTAAGTGCCGGTTGCGGGGAAGCAGATGGCCATGATACTATTTCTACATTGCAGCACTTACAATGGCATCATGGAGGCATCAGAGAGAATAGCGGGGACAACAGACTGTATGCAGCCATTGTAAGTAAGCGCTGCAATGTATTGAACATTGGGGGAGCAAGAGCAGTGGCATCAGCATCTCCCCTTCAGAGCGGTGCCCTTTCATTTTCTTCTCCCAATCGATGGCAGGAGTGAGAGCAGCTTGGTCCCTTCATTTTCCCCCCTCCCGGTCAATGTCGGAAATAAGAGCTGCAGCACCACTCCTTCATTTTCTCTCTGCCAGTGCCAGGAGTGAGAACAGCTGCACCCCCCGCATTTTCTCTCCTCCCAGCCGGTGTTGGGAGTGAGAGCAGAAGAGCTCCCCTCACCCCCTCTTCCCGGTAGGTGCCATGGGTGAGCAGTGGCCACCAGAGACCTGAGCGCCGACAGCATGTGTGGTGGGGGCAGGCTGCACACATCTCCACTGCTGCCCGTGCTGCTGAGGGTGCTCCAGGGGGGGCACAGCTGCCCAGCCCACCTTGACTACCTACCCACCCACCCACCAACCTACTTTCCCACTCATCTACCCTACTTGCCCCCTGACTTACCTGTCCACCCACCCACCTACCTAACCGCCCACCTATCTACTTGCCCATCTACCCGCCCACAGACTACCTACCTGCCCACCTACTGATCTGGGAGTGTGCGTATGCTCGCATTTGGATGTGCACATGCACATTTGGGAGTGCATGCATGTTCTTCTGGGGTTGCACGCATTCACATTTGGTAGTGCATGCATTCACGCCTGGGATTGAGCATATGTGTATTTGGGAGTGCGTATATGTGCATTGGGAGTGCCTGGTGCATTTGGGAGTGGGGCACAATCCTAACACCAGAACACCAAA
The DNA here is from genome assembly GCA_027917425.1 of Gastrophryne carolinensis. Classification (NCBI taxonomy): domain Eukaryota; kingdom Metazoa; phylum Chordata; class Amphibia; order Anura; family Microhylidae; genus Gastrophryne; species Gastrophryne carolinensis. The sequence goes on from CM051236.1 coordinate 165,444,324, forward strand.
ACCCTGTAATCAGTATTATGTATGCAGTCAGGGAAAGGCTTTTTGGGGAGTTTTTTTAACGGTGCAAGGTAGTTGGGTAGATGGATAGAGGACAATCTGTAGATATGAAAGTGCTGGGGATCAGAACTTCATTTAAAAATACAGTATGACAAGTTTAAACTTCGGTATTCCAAACACTGTAGTAAAGCAGATGGTACGCAGAATTCTTCCTTCATTATATCAAACGATCAGCAGGGGGCACCCGGTGACAGTAAAGTGTGTAAATCATGGCAATGTTGCCTTATGAATTTCTAGTTTTAGGGCTCTGCTACATTGGTGACTTCTCTCTTCTGCTGCTGATTTTAAGTGGCCCCTGTCAGGGAACCGCAGGTCATGTGATCCCACTATCAACCAGGGACCTCCGGACACACAGGCCCCGTTCCCAAGAAACCCTTGTCCGAGTCCTCCTAGCAGGAATACCAGGCCCGAAGCCTGCGGCCACACAGATTCTTAGCTTAAGGCAAACAGATTGCTCAAGTTAAAATTTAAGTTTTAATGCTATAAGCACACTAGGCAGTGATAACAAACATTTGGCTATGATGGAATATGAAATGATACAAATGATACAGAAATGCTGTTCTGAGAAAGTTACAGGATAGAGTGAGTTACACAGAGAAACAATAATCAGTTACCTTAATATGCAGTTGCAGAGTAGTGGTGATGGAGAGCTCCCACAAGAGGTAAGTGAAGAGCTTGTCGATAGACACCTCCAGCACATGTCTGGCTCACTTTAAAGCAGGTGTCAACCCTCCACCCCCTCCCATCTGTGGGACGGGTTGTCACCTCCCACTGTTCTGGAGCGTGCTTTCGCCCCTAAAACCCTTTAGGGGTTATAACTTTGGGCAGGGGGGCCATATGGCTTTGGATATGGCACCAAACGATTGGGCTGGACGCCGGGCATCCGATGAGTCCAGAAATGGGGTCCCTAAGTGGGTCAGAACCTTAGATCTCAGTTTTCCTGGTTTTCCTTTATTGCAGAGCCCGGAGTAACCTACCTTCTGCAGTTTTGTGAGATGGTTCTGATTCTGTACCTGGCTTGGTGCTGGGACACATGATGGTGCCGCTAGGGTCCGATATGTGTTGGTCCCGCTTGTCTACGGCTCCCATCCTTGATGTGACATATTCACAGCCAGGGGTCCAAGCTAGAGGTGTGAGAATTGCCAGCGGGGAGTCTGTGATCTGCCCTGCTTAACCTGTAAATGCTAATTCCTCTTCCTGAGATTAGACGTGTGCATATTGATGACTAAAAGCCTTACCCGGGGGGGGGGCTGGATCATTCCTTCACAGCCCCCTAATCAAAATGACTTAAGGGCCCATCTAACAATCTCCCCTGGGGATCATGATTTTGGAATTTCCCTATTCCAAAAAGTATTTAAATGTCTATCATGGGAGCAGGACGTTATGTCATGAATAAGTGCTGAGTTTGTGCCCGAAACGCGTTGGCATTCAAGTTGCTCCCTTATGCTTTATCTTGACCTGTATTCGTGGATGGAATTCTTTTAAAAGATTTTTGTATGGAATAAACGTGGATATTACATCCTTTTAAAAGCGGATTGAGGCTGGCATGCTTATTGACCTATTCCAAAAAACCCTATAGCAATATGTCCTAGAATGTTTGTCATGGGATCCCATGGTGCATGCATAGCTTTCCAATAGACATCCCTGATGCTCTGCATTCCCACAGCATGTCGCCTCCTGCGTCCTATCGGAGGAGGTATGGCTGCCTTATGTGTGCTATGGATAAAAGATCAGCTCTAGCAAACTTTAGTGTGCAAAAATGGCGCCCGTGCACAATCGCACCAAATGTCATCTGGAAAATGGGATTGCAAGTATCCAAGGCACCATTTCATCAGACAGAGTCCAGTTCTGTGCGCATTGTGCTGCTTATGTCAGTCAATAGTCCCCATGGCCCCCATGTTTTTCCCCCATTGTATCTGTTTAATATTGACGAATTAGCATTGCCGAAGCCTGGACCGGCTCCAGATTTATGTGGGCCCTTGCGCGGCATGGTCTGCGTGGGCCCCGTTGCGGTGGAGGGTGTTTATGGAATGCAATGGAAAGTGAGGGACTAGTATTGTCTGACGTAGATTCTCTTAATGAGGGCATTGGGCTCATCTCTGAGGAGGAATCTAGCTCCAGAGTATCTAAGAGTAAGGTTTCATAAGAAACCTTAGCTCTTCTAAATAACATTTATAATACAAGGCAGGTCTACTCCGAGGATCAGACCCTGTCTGCACAGGATGTATTGTATCATAAACGCTTAGTTAAAAAAAGTCCTTTCTGGTTTACCCCTCTTTTCTGAATGTTGTGAGAAAGGAGTGTCAGTTTCCGGAAAAGAAGATTTCCTTCCTGGCTTGCTTAAAAGGAAGCATCCCTTTAATGAGTCAGAAACAGCCTTCTTATCCAAGTGTCCTAGGTTAGATGCTTCTTTAGCTCAGGTATTCAGAGCCACGGACATTAGCTTTGAAGACTCAGGAGCCTTTCATGATCCTATGGATTGTCGTACTAAAGGTATTCTGAGAAGAGCTTGGGGTGCAGCAGCTTTTATGTTCAGACCAATCTTTGCTTCGGATTGCCTCGTCAGAACCGTTGAGGCCTAGCTAACCAATCTAAGTTTTATAGCGAAGGACACACCTAAACAGAAGCTACTAGACCTGCTTCCCTCTGTGTTTGGAGCTATTTCATTCCTGGTAGACGCTTAGGCCAAGGCATTAAGGGCTAATGCCAAGTCAGCAGCACTAATCAACAGCACCAGAAGAGCAGTCTGTCTCAAAACATGGCAGGGGGATTTGGCCTAAGAAGAGGTCTGCCTTCCCATAGGTAATCTGGGGACTATGGCAGAAAAATGTCAGAGAGCCCTTCTCTCCCCCAGGGCAAGGGATTCTACTCCCATATTTTCCTAGTACCAAAGCTCTCTGGGACATACAGAATGATTCTGAATTTAAAGGAACCCAACCTTCACATCAGATACAAAAAATTTAGTATGGAGTCTATTTTCACGATAAGAAGTCTCCAGTCACCAGGAGACTGGATGGTGAGCAAAGATCTCCAGAATGCTTACTTGCACATCCCTATTTGGTCAGTGCATTGCAGGTTTTTGAGATTCGCAATTCAGCTTGACTTGAAAGCCCTACATTTCCAGTACAGGGCCCTTCCTTTTGGCATCTCATCGGTGCCCAAAATTTCACAAAGGTTCTAGCAGAGGCCATGGGTTACCTGAGGTCCACAAGGGGAGTTTCGATCTTCCCTTACCTGGACGACCTCCTGGTAACAGGAAACTTAGAGGCAGCAGTCTTGTAGAACCTGTCACAAACATTGTCGCTTCTGCAGGATCTAAGATGGATTGTAAACATGGAAAAATCCAACCTTAATCCATCCAGGGTCTGCAGATTTTTGGGCTACATACTAGACTTGAATCTACAGATGATTTTTCTGACAGTAGAGAAACAAGAGGAACTAAACAGGGAGATTGAGAGCTTCATCTTGGAAGATTCAGTCGCTCTAAGAAGGATCCTGATGATCCTAGGTCTAATGACCTCTACCATCCCTGCCATCACCTGTGCACAGTTGCATTCCAGTTGCATGGGGGGACAGAACCCTGGGTGTGGATGCTCTAGCCCAACCGTGGAAGTTCAGTCTAGCCTACACATTCCCTCCAATTCTTCCCCAGGTTGTTTGGAAGATTGCAGCAGAAAAAGCCAGAGTCATCCTTATCGCCACCACATGGACAAGAAGGAGCCGCATCTCTGCCGGAAGGGCTATGTCATCAGAAGAGCCTTGGGAACTCCCGCTAAATCTAGATCTCCTGAGCCAGGGCCCGATTTGTCATCCAGATCTTCATCATCTAAGACTCTCTGCGTGCATCCTGAATGACGGATACTAAAAGACAATGGTCTATCCCAGAGAGTAGTCATGATGCTTCTAGACAGTAGAAAAATGACTACGAGAGGGATATATACAAAGATATGGAAATATTTTCTTTCATTCTGTGAAGTCAACAGTCTGGATACAATAGCAATTTGTTCAGTCCTTGTCTCGGCCTTATCAGTTTTTATACGTAAAAGATTTAGAAATTACTCACTAGTGAACAGATTCTTCACTTCGAAAAAACCCACAAAAAAAACAGTTCAGCAGAATAGATTTCCATCATGGGCTTTGGTATTGGTTCTAAGAGGTATTACTAAACCACCATTTGAACCACTCGACGAATCCTCTGATAAAGTACTAACCCTAAAGACTTGTCTCCTTCTAGCTCTCACCTCAGCCAGGCGAGTTGGTGATCTTCATGCGCTCTCAGAGAGCCTTTCTGTACCATCTTTCCTGATCAAGCTATTTTGAGGCCTAATCCCTAAAGTCTCTCAGTTTCATCGCTCCCAGGAGGTAGTAATCTCTACCCCCAAACCCGGATAACCCTGAGGATTGTTCCCCGGCTCTAGATGTATGTAGAAAGCTTTATCAACTCCTTATAAAGAACTTGGAGGGCTGATCAGTTGTTTGTTTCCTTTTCCGGAAGGAATAAAGGCTTAGCAGCCTCTAAAGCCAATCCATCGCATTAGCTAATAAGTGTATGGACACTCCCCTAACTTACATTAGAGCACATCCTGAGCCTGAGAGGTCAGGCATCTCCATAGAAGGCATTTGTAAAGCTGCTACCTGGGCCTCTCCCCACACCCCACACCAGACATTATAGATTAGACCTTTTATCCAAGCAACAACAATCTTTTGGTAGAAGTGTTTTACAAGCTATCTCCGTCCTATCCGTCCCCACGACTCACCCCATAGTTTTTCGGTTTAAGTTTTTTACTTTGTCCTTTGTCATTTTAAATTGTCATTAAAAGGTTAAACTGTTAAAATAACTTTTACAATTTTTGTTGTTAAAATGTCCCTGGCCAATGTCCAAATTGAGGTTCACCTTGCATCCAGACTCAGGATGCAGAACCAAACCTAGGTCCTGCTTTAAGATGTGGGTCAAATGTAAAGATTGTAGAACTAAATGGTCAAATGAGGGTGGCCAGGAGTCTGGGGGTCACATTTTAGCGAATGTGCTTATTCCATGGCAACGTGTGGGTTATGGTGGTGTGTGAGTTTTGGGGATGGCAGGGCATTTGTCCTCACAGACTTGCAGCCCAAAAGCAGATGGCTAGAAAAGGAGTGAGCATGGATACATGGCATTGTGTTGTGCCCATTTACACATGTGGTCCACACTCCCTAGGCCAACTTGACTTAGTCCAAAGATGTCAGCAGAGGCCAGTTCTTATGTTTGTTAATGTTTTGAGGGCCAAAACACTCGGGGGGTAAGGAAGCAAGGGAATGTGGAGACCAGCTCCCAACTTTCTGAAGAAGGTAATAGCAGGGATTTGACAAATAATGAGCGTGGCACCCAAGGGTGGATCAACAGGGGGTTGTGGGGATGTATTTAATGGTTTAACCTTCTGTTACATTTTGCAGAAGAGAAATGGGTGGGCCATGCCTCGAGTTTATTATAGACTCCTTGTTGACTCCTGACAACCTTGTTGGGATCCAAGGGACCATGCCTATGGACAGTCTCCACTTAAGTGAAACTGGTAAGTGTATTGGGGCATCCAAATCAGGCTAAGGGGTGGGAACTTTGTACCTACTAAGAGCTCAGCATGTTGGCATGTGCCCAATATTTGCCAGAGCCTACACAAGATATTCCCCTAGCACAAACCAGGACCTATTTCCCTAGCACAAACCAGGACCAGGAATGAAAATCCACTACGATTATTGCAAATCACCACCCATTGCATTTAGGCCCCGAAACCAACAATTAAGCAGGCCAAACGCATGTTCAGTGCTGGCATGGGTATGGCAATGGGCTGCATTATAGGCCTCCTCACCAGCAGTAGCAGGCCACAAAAATGTCAGGAGCCATACCAGGCGAGGATAGCCAAAGTCACCTGAAATACAAATACAGTCATAAATAACAACCCAGACACCAGAAAGAAAACTGTAATCAGGCAAAGCAAAATACAACAAGAGAATCACAGTAATGCAAAGAGAAGCAGCTAGGCAAAGACACAACATAGGAGGAAAGACTTTACTCAAGCCAAGTAACAGCAAAAACAAGGGTATTTCAAACAACATATGGCATAAACATTAGGAGGGAAGAAACATTAGGGGGCACACATGGGAGAACACTCGAGGGACTACTACATAAAATAGGGGAAACTAGGCATAGAGCTTGCATTTGGGGGAGAGGGGTTGATACTGGTACCTATGACATTAGGAAAGTTGGCCCGCTCAGCAAAGCCCACCTTAAGTGGATTCCAATGCAGAGCAGCCAACCAGTTTAGTCAGGCTGGCAACTGTATGCCCCGTACTTGTGGTGGGGGCCAACCATGCATACAGCTCTTGGTGAAGGGCATGACGATCCACCCAGGTAAGTTCAAAAAGTGCCCCATCAGACAGGAAGTCAACATCTTGGGCGTAGGTTTGTGGCTCGATGCGGGGAGCATTGTCCAGTCTGGCATGCTGTAAGCTATAAAAAAACACAGCAGGAAACATGGAGCAAAGTCGCGCTCCAAATGCCCACTTCTAAGGCAGCTGGGACGGTTCATTGGGGTCAAGGGATCATTTGGAGGAGCCAGATTTGGGGCACGAATCAACCATATGGAGGCTCTCAAACAGGAAAGCATTAGATTTAGCCTTCTGAATGAGCTCTTACAGCTGGAGATGAAAGAAATTTGGGGGGCCATTAAATTTGGGGGACCATGAATCAGGCGAAACACATTTTGGGACTTCACCCAAAAAATGTGTGCGAACACAGTCATGAATCAACCCTATGGAGGCTCTCAAATAGGAGTGTATTAGTTACATTGTATTATCTAAATAACAAGAACATTAGAAGTGATGCTCTTATCTCCCTAATTCACACTATATTCCAGAACATCTTCAGGTATTTACATGTAGCAAAAATTCTGCAGACCAAAATTCTTTGTAGAGATGTCCATCAACATCCAGCCTGAAAAGTTTTATGAATTTGTCTGGTCGTTACTATTGTGATCACAACACAATCTCCTCAACATTATAGGGTCTGTAAAGCCAATAGCAATGATGAGGCAGCAAGCAGCTCACCTGATGCCTGTCCCGTGTGCCTCTCCTCAATTTCCTGTAGTGCCAGGTAGAAGCCGTAGCAGGGCTCCAGAGTTTGCCTCTCCATTCAATTTTATTTCTCCAGGACTATGTAAAAAAGTGGTCTAACAGCCACTCTGGCAAGTCATAGTTGTCCCACAGAGGTCCCTGGCCACAGCAGAGAGCATACTTGACTCATAAATCTGTGCCATGACACGCCTTTCCCAGCTCAGCTACAACCCAGAAACTAAGGCAAAGAAAGTGACATTGCTTAGAATACATAAGATATTTACATAAAATTGGAGATTGTGAGATGCTTAAAAAAACAATTCTGTGAGTACTCACCTGTAGAATCGATTTTATAGTATACAGCACGTCCTGTTCCAGTAAATTCCTTACACTTGGGTTATTCCGGCACAAGGTGGCGCAGTGGACTGCAGAAAGACTTGTGGCCACTCCCGGCTCCATAAATAGCCAAGTACCTCCCACCAATTTCCAGTGTTGACAAGCAGTTATACAAGAAGCCGGGAGAATCAAAAAATGGATGAGAACCCAAAATAAACTTTTGAACAATCACCATACAGAGCTAACCAAGAAAAATGATAACAAGGGCGGGGTGGAACAGGACGTGCTGTATACTATAAAATCAATTCTACAGGTGAGTACTCACAGAATTGTATTTTTCCAAGTATACAGCACGTCCTGTTCCAGTAAATTCTTTACACTTGGGACATCCAAAAGCAGTGTCCGTAAGGTAGGGTGGGATCCCCAAAGAGCAACGGCGGGCAGTTTAAACCACTGCCGCCTGAAGAACTTTGCGGCCAAAAGCAGCATCAGCTGAGGCCCTAACATCAACCTTGTAAAACTTATGAACAGAAGACCAAGTAGCAGCCTAACAAACTTGTTCAACAGAAGCCTGGTGCTGAAAGGCCCAGGAGGCACCAATAGCACGAGTGGAATGAGCAGTAAGTCGGAAGGGAGGCTCCTTCCCCTTAGCAGAATAGGCTTGCACCACCGCCTGAGGAATCCACTTGCTGATAGTGGATTTAGCCAGAGGCAAACCCTTCCTAGGTCCAGAAGGGAGAACAAAAAGAGCATCAGTCTTCCTGAAAGATTCAGTAGCTACCAAATAAAACTTCAGAACCCTGACCACATCCAAGGAATGCAGAGTCCGCTCCTTGGAATTAGCAGGATTAGGACACAATGAAGGCAAAACAATGTCCTGATTTAGATGAAATGCAGACACAACCTTAGGCAGGAAATCTGGCTTATACCGAAACACCACCTTGTCCTGGTGTCTCTCAAAGTAAGGAGGTTTAATGGAAAGCGCCGCCAACTCAGAAACACGCCTAACAGAAGTGATAGCCACCAAAAAGGCTACCTTAAGAGTCAAAATAGGCAAAGCAGCCTCACGTAGAGGCTCAAAAGGAGGACCCTGCAAAGCAGATAAAACCAAATTCAAATTCCAGACTGGTAACATAGGCTTACGTGGCGGGCGCACGTGAGTAACCCCATGAAAAAAAGTCTTAACCAAACCGTGGTTGGCAAAAGAAAATAGCCAAGGCTGAAACATGTCCCTTGAGAGTACTAAGTTGAAGGCCCAAATCCAAACCATGCTGCAAAAATTCCAGGATCCTGGAAAAAGAAAACACCCGACAGGAAAGAGACTTAGATTCACACCAAGCAATGTAAGCATGCCATACCCTATAGTAGATAAATGACGAGGACTTCTTCCTAGCCCGAATCATGGTAGTAACAACAGAAGCAGGCAGCCCCTTATCCATCAAGATGGAGGTCTCAGCAGCCAGGCCGTCAAAGCCAGCGTTTGTAAATTGGGATGGAGTAGCTGCCCCTGAGTGAGCAGGTCTGGAACCTTGGGCAGGACGTATTGATCTACTGCCAACTACACGATGTCTGCGAACCACACCCTTCTTGGCCAACAGGGGGCCACCAGGATGGTTGGCACCCCTTCCTGGGCTATCTTGCGCAGCACCCTGCCCAGCAGAGGAAACGGAGGAAACACATAGAGAAGCTGAAAGCTCTTCCAAGACATTGCTAGTGCATCCATGGCTAAGGCCAGAGGGTCCTGGGACAGAGAGACAAAGACTGAAAGCTTGTGATTGTGACGGGACGCAAACAGATCCGCATCCAGCTGACCCCAACGGTGGCACAGGGAGCGAAACACCCTGCTGCTGAGGGACCATTCTCCCAGACGAGAAGTCCCCCTGCTCAGGGAGTCTGCCTCCAGATTTTCCATCCCCGGGTTATACACTGCCGAGATGCAGGGAACATTCTCCTCCGTCCATGACAGTATCAGAGACACTTCCTTGAGGGCCCTCTTGCTCCGGGTCCCTCCCTGATGATTGATGTAGGCAACCGCCGTCTGATTGTCCGAGCGGATCTGAACAGCCCGACCCCGATAGGAGTATGGGCCTCCTGGGGGCCCCACTGACCCTGGAATTTCAAGGTCTTCCAGAATCCCTCCCAACCTGTCAGACTGGCATCTGTGGTGACAGTCTCCCAGCAAGGGGACAGAAAGGTTCTGCCCACCAAGAGGTTCCTTGAGTCCAGCCACCTCTAGAGGGACCGTCTGGCCAGGGGGGACAGAACAAACACCTGATCCAGGGACACAGGTTCCCGATACCACATTGATAAGAGGTGTAGCTGCAGAGGTCTCATGTGAAACTGAGCATAGGGTATCGCCTCGAAGCAAGACACCATCAGGCCCACCAGCTGCATCCCCTGCCGGATGGAGGGATGAGGACAAGGAAGAAGGAACTGGGCCTGAGCTTGAAGACTCTCCACCTTCTGTTGAGGGAGAAAAACCTTGACCTGAGATGTATCCAGAGTCATGCCCAGAAAGGACCTCCCCAGTGACGGGGACAGAAAAGACTTGGGATGGTTGATCACCCAGCCGAAGGACACTAGTGCAGACATCACCATCTGGGTATCCAGTTCTGCCTGATGGAAGGACTGAGACAAGGTCAGAATGTCGTCCAGATAAGGAAGGATGCGAATGCCCTAAGATCTCAACAGAGCCATCACACCCGCCAGCACCTTGGTGAATACTCTGGGAGCTGAGGTGATACCGAAAGGTAAGGCCACAAATTGGTAGTGCTGACCCTCCAGAGTGAACCTGAGAAATTTCTGATGACCTGGGAAGATTGGTACATGAAGGTAAGCGTCCTTGATGTCTACGGATGTCATGAAGTCGCCCGGGCGCAGAGTAGCGACTGCTGAACGTAGGGTCTCCATGCCAAAATGCTTGAATCTGACAAACTTGTTGAGGTGCTTTAAATCCAGGATGGGCCTGAGGGACCCATCCTTTTTGGGAACAGTGAATAGATTGGAGTAGAAGCCTCTGCCCCTTTCCCTGAGAGGCACAGGGCAGATGACCCCCAACTCCAAAAGGTTTCGGACCGCAAGCCGCAAGCCCTGAGCTGACAGGGGGTTTTGAGCCATCCGGGATCTGATAAATCTTGGAGGCGGCCAGGCTGCAAACTCTATCTTGTATCTGGAGGACACCACCTCCTGAATCCACCTGTCTGCTACACGTAGCCTCCAGATGTGAGCAAACAGCCTAAGCCGTCCCCCCACCCGGATGGGTGAGGGCGCCTCCTCGTGCCTGAGGGGGCTTGGGGGAGGATTTGGGCTTGGGACCCCATGAGAGCCCGGGACGGCCTCGTCCTCTACCACTGCGCCAATAGTCTCCGCGTGCCCCAGCAAAGGAAACTCCTCGACCAGCCCTGGAAGCGCGGAAGGAGGGGAGAGAAGCACCGGTCCCCCGAAAGGGCCGAGACGGCCTCCTACGTTGAGGCAGCCTACCACCTCTGGCAAATAGGTCCAAGCGTTCACCAAAGAGCCGTAGCCCCTTAAAGGGATAACCAGTGAGGGCCTTTTTAGCAGCATTATCAGCCACCCACTGATGTAGCCAGACAGAGCGTTGTATAGCCACCAACAGGGCAGAAGTCCCACCACACATTTTAATGGCATCATCCATGGCAGAAAGGATATATGCAATAAATTCATAGCAAAGTAGGAGAGATCTATAATCCTCACCTCCCGCGTCATCAGAGGCCCCATCTATGAGACACTTAAGCAACCCTTTAATAGCAATAGCCGTTATGGCAGAGGCACAAACTGGGCGCAGTGCAGTCCCCACACAGGCAAACGCATGACAGGACAGCTGGTCCAAGCGCCGGTCCTCACCATCCCGCAGGGTAGTAGTGTCAGGTGAATGCACGACTGATGTGTTAGACAACCCTAGGACGGGCGCGTCCACCTCGGGAGGACATGACCAACACTTAATCACATCAGCGGGAAAAGGATACCTCCTGTCCCAACTCTTGGGCAACTCCAAGCGTGGTTTAACAGAATAGAAAAGCTCTCCCTGCTGCTGCGAAGCCACGGCAGGAGGGGAAATACAAAGCACTTCAAAAATGTGAGTCAATAACCTGTGTCATCTGAGGACCATGGGTCTTCTGCAAAAGGAGACCCGGTACCACCATATAACTTAGACTGTTCCTCTTCTGAATGAGAGAATAATTCTCTCAAAGTCCCTCATCCTCCACAGGAAAGAGGGAAGCAGCGGGAGATAAATGCCGCTTCTTAGCAGAAGCCTTACACGAGACGGACCCAGCAATATGCTTTTCAATGCTGGCCACACGTGAAGCCAAGTCATATTGAGACTCCCCGCTAGTGTGCCCCTCACTGGGAGTCAGATGCAAGCATGGGGGGGTAGGCGAAGCAGAAGGGGGCGCAGCACCGGGACCCGTAGCAGAGGACCCAGGCTGCCGCGCAAGTACATGTTGGGCGCAGGACAAACACACCCTGACACCGTCACTAACGGGATACCCCACACGCAACACACAGCTGGGCTTGTCCCAAGCACATTGTCCCCGGAAGCCTCCATATGGTGATTTAGATACGGCCAGTACAGGGACACAGCTAGCAATAGCCATCCTTTGTGGGATGCCCCCAAAGCCCACTAGGGAAGGTGGGAGAATGGTAAGGGGCAGGGCCGGGAGAACCACAGTCAAAGGTGACCCGCCTGCAAGACACAATAGGTACACAATAAACATCCCCAGCGCATACAGAGTAAAGCAATATAAAAACCCTGTAAGGGACTCACAGACCAAGCGGACAGATCGCTCAGAGAGGTAAAATACAGCCAGACCGCGTCGCAGTACCACAAGGATGAGGCCACAAAATGGCGCCGGCAGCAGAACCTAGAGGGGTGGACCGCGAGAGTATGACGCAGAACGTGTCAAACCGCGGTTCCCGCCCCCCCCCGAAGAGCGCGAAACTGTGATCACGTGAGACGCCGGCGCCATGACAGTAAAAAAAAATACATAGCGCCAACCACCGCGGAGCGCCGTACAACGGCCCGCACACACACCAATAATAAAATAACACACACAAATCACAGACCTCCCGGGCGCCCCCTGCCACCAAGCGGGCCACAACAAAGGGGTTGCGCACAACCTTCTACAGGGGAGGGGAGACGGGTGAAGGGAAAAAGGACCCAAGGTTTGAGGCTGGGGCATCCCAATGAGGCTCATTTTTTCCAGGCTTCCTGGGGGGTTTCATACAGCAGGGCATCCTGACCTGGCATGCCCAGGACAACACCCAGGAAAGTCAGATTTGTTGCACTTTAAGAAGGGATCCTAACATGTAGTCAGTGTCATGCAGACTAGAGAACCTTTGGTCTATTTGTCTTTGAGGACAGCCAAGAATTTTCTACGCACATTTTGTGACCATATTACTTGGATTTACAAATTCTTCTCAGTAAACTCGTGCAAGCAAACGGTGGCAGCTATCAGGTGGATGAAATAGTTCTGAGCTCCTGATGAAAGATGATCCATGATGACTTCCCATAGGAGTGAGATGTTCTTAAATGACAGGCTCAGAGGTGGGCAAAAATTTAAAGGAGCACCATCATGAAATTGTGTAAAATCCATGTAAACATGTCGGCTAATGATGGGAGGAGTCACATTCAAACTAAGGGGGTTATTTAAGAAGGGATAGCGCCAGGTAGTGCCTCGTAGCGGCAGGCAGCGTCTGGTGAACGCTGGGCGCTGTACGCAAAACCACATTTATGAAAGTGAATCTGGTGAGTGACTCTAACAGCGCCGTGTAGCGTCCGATTTATTATTACAGGCGGCTCAGCGTATAGCGCCGGGGCTCTAGCTTGCAGAGCTCTAAGTATTACCTTTCGCTCAGTGACGCTCTCCCATACATTTCAACGGCCATTCATTTGCTTGTGTTTAAACCGCGTGTTTGACATTTTTTTTTTTTTTGCTCAAATCATTGTGTGACCTCTCCTGGCTGCAAAGAAACACTTTTAGAAACTTTTAATATTTTTATGCAGAATTGTCATTACAGATCTGGCACTAAAGTGTTATTGTCACAGTGTTAAAACAATGTCATTACATGTTTTTTCGCTTTGTTACTGGTGGATATGTGTTCAAAAACAGACTTTAATCACACAGCGTCTGGCGCTCTATGCTATAGCGACCAGATTTAGAATGCCGACGCTGTGTGTGTCCTTTTTTGATAAGTATGGTGTGGAGCGCTGAGAGTCAGTCGCACTGAGCTGACGCTACCTCTCTCTCTCCCTGCAGCGCTGTACTGGTGTAAGAGTGCCCAACATACATCACATTCATCAATGCCGGCCAGGTTACTACAGTGGCTGAGGCGCTATGTTACAGCGTCTGACACCTGCTTACAGCGTCTACTAGCGGTCGCTCTAAGCGCATCTGCCGATACCTGGCGCTAATAATGAATCAGCTTCCACATATAACTCCTGCCAAGCTTGTGGTTTGTTCCCTCATGGTAGGGATAAAATCCAGGGGTGACAGGTTTTATGTCTCAGGGGTGACAGAATCTGTTACCCCTGATTTCCTGTTCTTTCTATTTAAATAAAAAACAAGCCTGGCTGGATATTTCTTGATCCCTGTCCTCCTGCCATCCTGCATATTGATATGGATGTTATCATTGAACCCATTCCTTTTTATTTTCATTGACTGATGATCGGGGGAAGAAAAAGAAATGGAGTCATGAGTGGGTCACTTCTTCAGCAGTATAATTTTAACACTTTTTCTTGGCCCAAATCTTCATTGAACAGATAATTGTTGGTAAGAAACCCCCCTCTTCTGCAATTACTTCATACTCCACTTTATTATTTTTGCTCTAAATGCATGAGACAGAATCACTTTTCCAGTATACTTGTGTACAAATCGTCTGATGTTAGGTAGTTCAATGACTTCTTGTGGCGCTTTGACACCATCCAGTTCTCTAGGTGTAGCGCGTACAGATGAAATGAGATGAAATGCAATGACCTTTTCAAGAAGGTAATATGTACAGTTAGAGACTTCTTGGCTTCCTCCATCTCTAATTTTTGTCTCTTTCATAATGTTCACTTGATACATCAGGCAAAGGCAAATGTTAGACCATTGCGTTGGGCTACATATTGCACTGTCCTAAGCTTGTTTGGCCGATATCTCCAGACACTGGAAACCATGGAACACTTTCTTCCATCTGTGAGTCACTGCCGGGCAGGCTGAACAGAGAAAGCAGAGACATGGCTGCTCTTCGGCGCCATCTGCTGTTGCTGCAGGAACCCCAAACGAAGGTGGCTATTTTTTTTTAGTAAGAGAATTTTTGGGTTCCGCAGGGATCAGGGCACGACTGGATGCACGCTGTCATGCTGTTTTGCTGCAGGGGTCCACAGGGCATAGGGAGCGGGTCCACCGAGCCACCAATGATATTTGATATACATGTAGTTTACTATTTGGGCTTTTTTTGATTGTTTGCCTTGTGCTTGGTTCCACAGCTCCTGACATCTGTTTAAAAGTGTACACTGCAGGGCATCTCAAATCGGGAGGTCCCTTAGGGATTGTTATAGTGGACAAAAGGCTATTCAACATTTGTTTCACTTTAAAGGGACTCTAAACCCAACACCTATAATTTCCAAGTAAGCAGCTCACCTGATGCTTCTTCCATGTGCCTCTTCTCCATTTCCTGCAGCGCAGGGTAGAAGCTGTAGCAGAGCTACAAATGTTGCCCTTTCTTCAGTTTTATTCCTCCATGACCACACAAACAATTGCTCCTACAGCCACCTCGTCTCTTGATGCTCTTAGTGTGAGCAAGCGCGGCAAGCCACTGTGGTCTCAAAACTGTATCTGACCACAGAAGAGCAAGCTCAAGACTCATAAAGCTGCAACATGGCATGCCCTTCCGGGGAGGCCGATTCATCAATAGCGCCAGGTAGCGACAGATGAGCGACTGAAGTATGGCGCTATGAGCGCCGCTAGCGTCAGCCGCGGGCGGTAGCGATTCGCTATAGCAGGCCTCCTCAGTCGCTACCTGGCGTTGTTGCGAACAACGCCTACATTGCTGAATATGATGTTGGCCCTCAGCTTTGTAGGCGCTGTCAGTCAGTGTGACCACGCTATTCTACACAGCGCCTGTTAGCTTTGCTGTGTCCTGGCCATCCAGTACCTTCTGAATAAAACACATTGCCACATTTGTTAAAAAATTAAAGAGTTTTTATTTTGTGTTGAAAAGGAAATTAAATTAAACCAGATATTAGAATATAAATGCAAAATAAAACATAATTAAACACATAGCCACATTTTTTTTTTTTTTATTTATTTTGTAAATAAAAAGGAAATACAATTAAACCACCAATGAGAAAGAAAATGAAAATAAAAACAGAACAGAGAAAGAAATGGAAAATAGAAAAAGAAAAGAAAAACAGAAATGAGAACGGAAAATAGAAAAAGAAAAGAAAAACAGAAATGAGAAAGGAAAAGAGAAAAAGAAAAGAAAAACAGAAATGAGAAAGGAAAATAGAAAAAGAAAAGAAAAACAGAAAAGAGAAAGTAAAATAGAAAAAGAAAAGAAAAACAGAAAAGAGAAAGGAAAATAGAAAAAGAAAAGAAAAACAGAAATGAGAAAGGAAAATAGAAAAAGAAAAGAAAAACAGAACAGAGAAAGGAAAATAGAAAAAGAAAAGAAAAACAGAACAGAGAAAGGAAAATAGAAAAAGAAAAGAAAAACAGAAATGAGAAAGGAAAATAGAAAAAGAAAAGAAAAACAGAAATGAGAAAGGAAAATAGAAAAAGAAATAAAAAACAGAACAGAGAAATAAAAGGAAAATGGAAAAGGGAAATAAAAACATAAATCAGAAAGAAAAAGAAAATTACAATAGGAAGTAGAATGCCAAGGAAACTTTCACCAGAATTAAACACATAGCCACATGTATCTATATATAGTAGATTTTTTTATTCAAATCTACATAAATTTAAAAATGAACACAAGAGAAATGGTAAAGTAAAAATCAAAAAGAAAGGAAAAAGCAAAGTAAAGTCAAATAAAGTTTTGAAAGTCCTAAATATGGATCACGGTGCCTGTGTTTGTGCCTGAAAAAATAAGAAAAGTGCAGTTAGTATAGATCTTTAAAGTAGTATAGTTGTAGCAAATACAAAAATGCATTACTTGATAACCAACATTGGCGTCTTACACCCCCCTTAGAGTGGTTGGGCTCATCTTACACCCCCCTTAGAGTGGTTTGGGTCATCTTACACCCCCCTTAGAGTGGTTTGGGTCATCTTACACCCCCCTTAGAGTGGTTTGGGTCATCTTACACCCCCCTTAGAGTGGTTTGGGTCATCTTACACCCCCCTTAGAGTGGTTTGGGTCATCTTACACCCCCCTTAGAGTGGTTTGGGTCATCTTAACACCCCCCTTAGAGTGGTTTGGGTCATCTTAAACCCCCCCTTAGAGTGGTTGGGCTCATCTTACACCCCCCTTAGAGTGGTTTGGGTCATCTTAACACCCCCCTTAGAGTGGTTTGGGTCATCTTAACACCCCCCTTAGAGTGGTTGGGCTCATCTTACACCCCCCTTAGAGTGGTTTGGGTCATCTTACACCCCCCTTAGAGTGGTTTGGGTCATCTTACACCCCCCTTAGAGTGGTTTGGGTCATCTTACACCCCCCTTAGAGTGGTTTGGGTCATCTTACACCCCCCTTAGAGTGGTTTGGGTCATCTTACACCCCCCTTAGAGTGGTTTGGGTCATCTTAACACCCCCCTTAGAGTGGTTTGGGTCATCTTAAACCCCCCCTTAGAGTGGTTGGGCTCATCTTACACCCCCCTTAGAGTGGTTTGGGTCATCTTACACCCCCCTTAGAGTGGTTTGGGTCATCTTAACACCCCCCTTAGAGTGGTTTGGGTCATCTTACACCCCCCTTAGAGTGGTTTGGGTCATCTTAACACCCCCCTTAGAGTGGTTTGGGTCATCTTAACACCCCCCTTAGAGTGGTTTGGGTCATCTTAACACCCCCCTTAGAGTGGTTTGGGTCATCTTACACCCCCCTTAGTGTGTTTTTGGGCTCTTTTTGATGGTAGTTCTAATACATTTAGCCAGTAGTGCAGTACTTGCATTAGAGTGAAGGTTATTTAGTTTACCGCAAAGAAAGAAGTGATCATCCTTTCCCTTAGCTCATCGCCAGTCTGGGTGTCCTCACTTCTTGCTGCGGGCATGTTGGGGATTTCTGGCACCAGTGCTGTCTCCTCGGGGGCTTGGATTCGGTGGGATATACAGATATTGTGTAACACACAGCAGGCAAGGATGATTTTGGAGACCTTCTGTGGGCTGTACAGCATCTCTCCTCCTGGCCGTGCCAAACAGAGAAAGCGTGCTTTCAGCAGGCCGATGGTTCTTTCCACAATGCTTCTGGTCTTGCGATGCGCTGCATTGTAGCGTTCATGGGCAGAGGTCCGTGGGTTCCTGACCGGAGTCATGACCCACGTTCTCTGCCCATATCCCTTATCCGCTGTAGAAAAAACACAAGGAGAGAGACAGCAATTAGTACTAGTACATGGTATTTGGTGGTAGTTTGGTTAATTTTGGCTTACTAGGCCACATATTTGCAAAATACATTGACATGGTTAATTTATTACCCAGTAGCCAGCCAGCTGGCATTTCGTTGTTATCAAACTTCCGGCACAGGACTGTCCGCTGCAAGACGTAAGAATCGTGGCATGAGCCGGGGAACCCCGATCTCACCGCCCGCAGCCTCATGTCTGGGTCACAGACAACCATCACATTAATGGAATGGAATTGCTTCCGGTTTCTGTAGGACAGCTCCTGTGCACGGGGAGAGCGGAAAGGGATATGTGTACCATCAACGCACCCTAGCACATTCGGGATCCCTCCCATCAGATAGAAAGTATGTTTTATTTTGGCAACCTCTTCCTCATCCTCAGGAAACCTGATGTAAATTGGGATTAAATCACAAATTGCCAGAACTACCTGGATTAGTATGCGGCTCATAGTAGCCTGGCTTATCCCGCTGAGGAGGGCTGAGGTTGCCTGGAAGGTCCCTCGTGCCAAAATATTCAGAGTGGCACACAGGCGTACTATGCCTGGAATGGAATGAGTGCGTTTGGTGGATGGCTCGATTTTGGTCTTAATCTGATCATATAGGGACTGTAGTGCAGCACGATTCAGACGGAAGCGGCTCCTGATCTGCTCGTCACTTAAGTCCCATACTGAAAGGCGGATTGCAAAGGAGCGGGGTGCCCTAAGCCTCACAACACCCCGCTCCCTTTCCTCCTGCTCTTTCAGCATACACATACATCCATCCACCCAGACACCATACATCACCCTCTTATCCATCACACACACTAAAGATATATACAAAACAAAAAATAAACAAAAAAAACCACTAACACACAACACACACACAAACAATCACACTCCACACACACCCGCTACAATGCAGCTCACCACAAAACCAGAACTATAGTGGTCCAAACCACCAGCCTGCTGAAAACCAGCTTTCTAAGTTAGGCACAACCAAGAGGGGAGTTGCTGCACAGCCCACAAAAGGCCCCAAAATCAAGCCTCACTTGCTGTATGCTACACAATATTTGCAGATGCCACCAAAACCAAGCTCCTAAAGAAACAGCACTGATGTCAGAAATCACCCAACAAGCCACAGAGAGTGAGGACAGAAACCAGACAGAGGCTCAAATGAGCTAAGGGAAGCGAGCACAGCACCACACCACAGCCTTTGCCACAGTGTAAGAATAGCAGAAGCTAGAAAATTCCTTCCTTTTATACTTCATTTTCAAAAGGGACAGGTCCGCTTTGCCGCCTTTTGCGTCGCTCTGCTATTTCCGGCCGCCAATTAGCCGACCCAGGTGTGCGTAAAACAGAGTGCGCACGCGCACGCTAGTAGCGCTACTAGCGTACTTGAGCCGTAACTTGCGTGCATTAACGGACATGGCCCAAAAATCAGTGGTGGACCAATGAAAGGTAAGCTGCTGTTTTTTTAAATAGCCGTTAGGCTAACCACATGTCACAAGGGTTTGAGATACATCAGTCCATTGTTGGATTTGGGTGTGTGTTGTTTGGTTAATGAGGTCTGTAATGAGTTAATTGGCTAACACACATGCTTCTGTCAGTGCAGTGGAGGTGTGCCTAGAAGGAACTGGGCTGTATGTGTGAATCAATTAAGTGGCCTGCTTTTGGATTGGCTGTTAGAGCACATAAAACCTGGCCAAGCCTAAGAGATTGCGATGCCATTCTGTAGTTTGCATGCGTGCTTGTTGGGTGTGTATTTGTGTGTGTGTGCAGCTACAGGATGGAGCCAAATTCAGGACATCTGCCGGCCACAGCAGGCCCGAGTAGGAGTTTGGTGGGTGCTGTGCGCAGACCTCCCTTACGGAAAAGGGCACAGCCTGAAGGTGGGGCAGCACCCCAGGCTAAGCGCCCAGGTGCCAAGAGGGAGCCTGAATTTAATTTGGCAGAGAATAATCATCTTGTGCGCCTTACACTTGCTAAATGGGAGCTGATATTTGGCTCCCAAAGCAAGTCCATAGGCAAACAAGAAAGAAGCAAACTGTGGGATGCCATTGGTGTGGAGCTTAGTAGCACTGCTCAACACCCACGTAGTGGCCCATCCTGCAGGAAACGCTTCTACACTTTGCGAGGGGCCCTTATGAAAAAGATGAATCACGATCTTGATGTGGACAGTGGGTTCATCCAGGCTCCAAAGAGTACCTACAGGCCGTATGAGGAGATGCTGAAGGCCAAAATCCCACTGGCTCGGCTGCAGGGTGTGGATCCTGGGGATGACACCACAGGTTGGACTGAAGGTACATATTTTCTGGCTTTTATACTAACCTAATGTTAATGTATGTGAATTGCATTTTTACATTCTGACCAACTAACAGTAGGACCTGTGAAGTATTACATTAGAGCTCAAACATTTGTTACTTTTCTGTCTGTTGCTTTATGCATAGGTGCACATGCTGCTGTCCGGGATGTGCCTCAGGACACCCAAGCTCCTGCCCTTCCAGCAACCTCAAGGCTACCCCAGTCTGCCATTGAAGGTATTTACCCCTAATTTGGTTGCTGGTTGTTTGGTGAACAAATGGGTGTGGGAGCAGCTCAAACAATCAAGTTTTGCACTGCTGAGTATTAATAATATGTGCCTGCGGCCTAATT
Source organism: Gastrophryne carolinensis (assembly GCA_027917425.1). Classification (NCBI taxonomy): domain Eukaryota; kingdom Metazoa; phylum Chordata; class Amphibia; order Anura; family Microhylidae; genus Gastrophryne; species Gastrophryne carolinensis. The sequence continues at coordinate 165,464,976 of CM051236.1, forward strand.
GCACGCCCACTGTAACACTCACAGCAACTAACTAACAAGGCCCTAACATGTGTAGATATGTTTGACGCCAGAGATGTGTAGCCATATATCGGCATATCAATGTGGGAGCCACACTGGCCTTGATTAGTGAATATTAGTGAAAGAGCTGCTCACACACCTTAATGCATGTTGTATTTTTGCACGCACATTAACTATGGCTCAATGTTGGCTTTATTTTTGCCTAGCTCCCATGCCCTTGGCCCCAGCATCTCCTCCGGATCCCACCTACTCTTTGGATGTCGGTAAGTGCATGTGTTCACCTTGCTTGATCCACTTTTACCCAAGTGCATGTGTCTCATTCCTCTTTTTTCTTGTTAGGCCAAGTGACTGGTTCATCTTTGGACCCCACTTCCGATGTTGCCGGTCAACAGGACCCTGTGGGTGTGTAGAGCAATACATAATGTATCCTTTATGCTGTTTATGTTACACTGGTTCAATTTGGTTAGTCTACTAAGCTACATGCTTGCTTGGTAAACTTGAAGATGCCTCTTGGGAGTGCTTGTTGCCTCCCCAGGGTCAGTCTATTAGTTATTGGAGTGATAGCAATGTATTTTGGCGGACATCTTTTTAGCCAAACATTCCCCGTAGTAGTTTGCTGATTATTTAGAGACATTCCTTGTTTTTTTTAGTTGACCCGAATATCGGAAGTGGCTGTCCAGAAAGGGCCCCTCAAGTTCCGGCTGCCAGAGATGAGGGTAAGTGGTTTAGCCTTGCTGTAGTCTGTATTTTGGCTCTACTTTTGTGGCACTTGCTTCTGGCAACTTGTGTGTCCACATGTATTTTCAAGGTCCAAGCTCGAGTGAGGACCCCACTCCAGACATCTGGGAGATTGCGGGTATGTGTAATTTAAGCAATGTTTCTGATGTGATTAGCAAAAATTATTGCCTCTTAGTCCTGTAACATACATGTTAACAATCTGAGTTTAACAGATACCTTTGGTCTAGTGTGTATTTTGGCACTTTTTAGAGGTATGGCCTCGATAGCCTAACCAGGTTACATTAGAGTTTGGGCCACAGACCTACTAACCTGATTTTCCTGTTTAGCATATGCCAACTTGCCGGACATCTCGGATGTTGAATTGCCACTCTCTGGCAGCGAAACCTCGAGCCTACCTGTGCCGGAGGACACGCAGGTAACATGGCTGATGTAGACGACCTCGAACCACATTGGCATCTTCGTGGGTAGTGGAAGAAGCAACATGTGACATTTCCTTTCATTGTTGTTTTTGCAGGAGGCGGAACCAGAACCCCAAGCTGGGACCTCTTCCCAAGTCCCATGTGGCCAAGCTTCCGAGGCTCAGACAAGGGTAAGTTGTATAGTGACTGTTTATGGGATTTATTTTGAGGGGCATACCTGCATTGGTTCTGTTTGACTAAAATGTGGTTTACTATTTGTTTAGCCTCAAACCACAGCAAGAGGAGGTGTGGCACCAACCAGTGCCGATTTCTATGAGCTAGGGGTCCGGATGCTGGAGGACTACAGTCGCCAACAGCCGCGTGATGGAACTAATGAGCGCATTGCGGCGTTGGGAAATCAGGTGCTGATGTGTCAGCAACAAAATGAGGCCCTGCAGCGCCAGATGGACCAGTTGCTCCAAAACCAACTCCAGAACCAGGAACTTGGTCGGCTGGCAAATCTAATGGAGCAATCTCTACAGCGCCAGGAAGAATCAATACAGCGCCAGGCAGAATGTCTCCAGCGGCAGGAACAAACTTTGTTGTTGCTACAACAGCTCATACAACAGCAGTCTATATTTTTTACTGCACTGTTGTCCCCCAACACCGCCCCTAGCAATGACTCCCAACCTCCCCGGCCACCCAGCCAAGAATATTAATTTTGTATATTTTTGGTTTTGTAAATATATTTGCTTCACCCAACTCTAAATTGTGTGTTTCCTAAGACCTCGCTAATAACACAGTCAGGGATGAGTATCTTGATCTACATATGTCAATGTATTGGTCAATTTAGCCCACACATTGGAGACCATAGCTTACTATGGTTAACACCTGAAATGGCTCCAAAGGTATGGCTACATTGACCCACAAATGGTTTTGGAGACAGTTCAACTATGCTTTGCAATGCAACACACTGTAATGATGGTAATCCAAAAAATTTTAATACAAAACATGGCCAACACGGCCAACCTTGGCCAACAAGGGCCATCAAGAGGCCAGCCTTCCCCCCACCCTAACGACGCCGTCGGCGCCTCTTCCTGGCCAGCAGCATCAGCTTCAGGAGCCGGATCTCCCGCCACAGTCTGCGATGCTGGTTTTCACAAGCTGTAGAAATGTAGAAACAACAATTTTTTAATAAATTGGATGTGACCTCAACAGACACAGATGTAGCAATGTAATGTCAGTGTGTCCAATTATGTGACACTCACATTAACATTGTTGACCACTGTGTGCTTATTGGTTAACATGATATGAGTACTATTGACTGGCAGGAATGTGAACAACACATCCCAAGCATACATTTTCTCTTAAAGTGTACCAACACCCACGGGTGATCGGCCCGGGAATCTATCAGATTCCCTGCCCGATCACCTCCCTCCCCGCGGGACATCCAAGATCGTGATGTCCCTGGGTGTGAAACCCCCCCCCAAACCCCAAAATACCTACCTCAGTTTCTGTGTGGCAGTGCCGCTGGGCCCTCCCTGGTGCCCCTCTAGACGTGTGCGTGCCTGCGCCGGCCGTCTGTGAATTGCCGGCGCAGGCACGCGCCCGTAAAAAGGGGCGCGGGGGAGGCGGAGGAGGAGGCAATTTGCAATGGCTTGTACGTTTGTTGGAGTCAAAGTGAGTTCAGGGGGTTGTCACACAGCGGTGACGATCAGGGCTGCCCCACCGTAGTGGAACAACACCCAGGAAAGTCAAAATCCTGGTTGTTGTTCCAGTTTAACTCTTGGGAAGCAAAGAAGGTATAATTCCCTGTGTGTCCATTTTTGTGTTTAGTAACAGCCAAACATCAGGGCCTAAGTCCGAACGAGTACACGAGTTTTCCCTATAATGTTACAGGTCCAGACCTAATAGGGCCCATTTGGTTGTGTCTAACGCAAAAATAGTCTCTATGTGGCCTAATGAAGGATGTGAGCCAACAATCAAGCATGCAAACAGGCATGTTGGATTATTGTGCAAACACATAGAATCGAGATGTGTGTGAAATTAACACATAGGTAAATGTAAATTGGCTGCAGATGTGACTAGAAGACATAGGTTTCACAAGTCTTTAGGCATATGAAGTGGGATGTACTCACCATCGCAGCTGTGGCGGGGGCCCATGCTGCTGGCCGTCCCTTGAGCTGGGGTGGGGAGGAGGGTCTCTGGCTCCGTCTGCGTCGCAACATCTGTCAACATAAAGCAAAAGACAAAAACACAATTAGTGGGCAAATGACACCTGACTATTTGACATCCATCTGGTTATTGAGTCTGAAAATGCAAAGGCTTGCATGGTTACATACAGGTTGACCTAAATTAGCATATTTCCTGGACCATGAGTTAAAGTGGACCAACACCCAGGATTTTGACTATCCTGGGTTTTGGTCCACTTCGGCGGGCCACCCCGATCGGGGGTGCCCCGCTGTGTGAAACCCCCCAGAAACCCAAAAAAACTCACCTCTCAACGCTCCCACGTGAGCGCCGCAGCCAATCCCCGCCAACGTCCAGGCGGGGATCAGGAACGTCCAGGCCGCTTCCGCCGGCGCCGCCTCCCGCGCGTCACTCTGGGCGCGCGCGCGCCCCCGCCGGCCATTCACAGAGGGCCGGCGCGGGCGCACGCACGTCTGGAGGGGTGCGCGGGAGGCGGCGGCGGCGGAAGCGGCGGCGGATCAGGTAAGGTGTTTTTTGGGGTTTCTGGGGGGTTTCACCCCGCGGGACATCCCGATCTCGGATGTCCCGCGGGGTGGGAGGTGATCGGCCCGGGAATCTTATAGATTTCCGGGCCAATCACCCCTGGGTGTTGGTCCTCTTTAAAGTCAATTTATAAGGCTTCACACATGTATCCCTAAATAGAATGTGCAAATAACATAGACAGTGCTATGTAAAGGAATCTTTTGCAGTTGTTTGGCTAATGTTAATAGTGGCCCACATGTTGGAGCGGGAACAACTTAACCCAAGAAAAAAAATGAGAACACCCATCATGGTGTGGGCAGAAACATAGGGGTGGTTGACAGTTGGCTAGCACTGTAGTAGGGTTGGTGAGGTTAGGGTACCTTATCAAACCAGCTGTGACAATGGACCAGGAAACATGTGTCTGTTACAAGTGGGCCTATACACATGATTGCTGCTAATCTGGGTTTGGGTCCACTTTGGCCGAGCCACACAATTTGCATGAGCCAACGTACTCCGCGGCCGCTGCCTTCCACACATCACTCCTCGAGTGTGTGCGGACGCGCAGGCCATTTGGAAAAAGAGCGCAGGCGCACACACATCTAGAGTGTCACACAGGAGGCTTGGACGGTGGCTTTGCCAACCCCCAAAGAGGTAAGGAGTTTGGTGTTTTTTTATGGGTGGGGGGGGCCCTGGGTGAGGGATGTGATTGGTCCTGGAAGCTTCCAGAAACCAAGCACCATCAATGTTTGGGGGTACACTTGAATGAATGTAATAACATTGGGAATGTGATGGCTAACGAAAAACACTTACCATGACTATGCCCGTGGAGAATCCTATGCCAAAATGCCATGGAGGTGCCGCCTATATGATGCCCTGCAAATTAGAGAGGAATGGCAAGGGCTAAGGACACATTGCAAGATGAAACCTGTCACAGACTAACAATTAAAAAATGTACACTCACCAGGGGATGAAGCGCCACTTGAAGCCCAGGGAGGGCTCTGAGGAGGAGGCGGGGAGCCTCGGCTCCTCACACTCTGGTCGGAAGATCCACCAGGCAAAGGGCCACCCTCCTCCCTCTCACTCCCTGCTTGAGAGTGGCCCCTTGCCTGGTGAGAGTCCTCACACTCAGAGTGTGAGGAGCTGAGGCTTGACCCAGCCAGCCCCCCAGCAGCACACTCCTCTGGGGCGTCATCCCCTTCCTCCCCTGGGTCCTCTAAATAGGACCCGCGGGAGGGACCCTCCCCCGATGACTCCCCCGAGTCCGCCTGCCTGGTTCGGGGGAGGAATCCCTTCCCACGTTTCCCCAGGGGAGGACGCTTATCTGTGTGGATGGGGTGAAAGAAAATAATTAATCTAAAGAGCACAAATGGACACAGCTTAGCAGATGATTCGGCACAAAGGCTAAACATAACATAAGCTTTAACTTACCTGATGCGTAGGCATCATATAGGCGGTACACGCCTTCAGGGTCCCGGGACACTGTGGCCTTCACCTCCATGGCTATGCGTTTTTTGCCTCCACGGGCATAGTCATATTCGGCAAGGCAGAAGTCCTATGAAAAAAGAACAAAAAAACTAAAATAAATACATGACATCAGAACACAGTCATAAACAGTTACACATAGACCAGATCAAAGTGGACCCACACCCAGGATTATCACTATTCTGGGTTTGTGTGCACTTTGGTGGGCCACACCAATTGTGGGTGGTCCGCTGTCTGCAACCCCCTTGGAAGGCCACAAATACACCACTGAGGACACTCCCACGTCACTCCCCAAGCCAAACACAGGGCTCGGCGCCGCTGTGGTATGCGCATACAAGGCCGTTGGGACGTGCATACCAGCTCAGCTGGGTCTGCACGGCAAAGTAGGCATGTGGCGTTTGACTCTAACAGGGAGTGCGCCTGCACCCAAAATTACAATATGTCTGGCGCAGGGGTACACCCTGCTAGAGGTAAGCGCAATAGGCATCCGCAGCTAACGCATGCACAGATGGGACGGGACTGAGGTAATATTTAGGGCCCTCCAGGGGGGGCATCCCAGCAGGACATCCACAATGGGGATGCCCCACGGGGATTGCTCAAATTTGTAATAAAAACCAAAATTGGGCATAACCAATCCCCCCTGTGTGTTCAGCAACTTTTAAGCTAAAAAGACAAACCAAAAAATACTCACTTTTACAACCTGGCCATTGACTCGGCTATCCACCCGGGTGCGCCTTTTCTTGGCCTGCCCAGGAGGGGAAGGGGTGGGAGGGGTGCTAGGTGGGGGAGGTGAGGTAGGTGGGGGAGGTGGGGGAGGGGTGGTGGGGTCAGAGTCTGAGGAGGAGCTGGGGAGGCGCATGACTCTCCTTCTGGGCATCATATTGGAAACGCTAAGGAGGAAACAGGAACCGGAAATGACCCTAGCGACATTGGGAAAAAGTTTAAAAAAAAAAAAACGCTCCGCGCACCAGCAACAAGCTATTCTCAGCTATGTGCAAGCTAAGTGGCGGCAAAACTAAAATGACGCTTGAAAACAAGCTATTGGCATAAGCGCAAGACAGTTTTACCTTAAGGTGGCGTTGAAACGCAAAGGAGGATCCCGGAACCGGATATGACGCTAGCAACTGTGCTTCAAAATTCAAACACAAACATGCGCGCAACAGGGACAAGCTAATATCAGCTATGTGCAAGCTAAGTGGCGGAAATACATTAAAATGACGCTTGAAAACAAGCTATTGGCATAAGCGCTAGACAGTTTTACCTTAAGGTGGCGTTGAAACGCAAAGGAGGATCCCGGACCCGGATATGACGCTGCCAACTGTGCTTCAAAATTCAAACACAAACATGCGCGCAACAGGGACAAGCTAATATCAGCTATGTACACGCTAAGTGGCGGAAATACATTAAAATGACGCTGCAAAACAAGCTAGGGCTCAAGGCGCCACAAATTATTAGCTTGATTTAGCAGGGGATTCTACATACTGTAATGCATAGGTCCTTCTAAAGCATACACCGTTGGGTTTAAATATACAAATCTGATTCCTTCAAAAATTCAGCACACAATCAAAGTACACAACTACCTGAAAATGTGGCACACATGAGAATGCATAACGGGTTGTTATGAGCTGGTACGACTGAATGTTAATCCTGCATTATGTGGCCAGGCACGCTCACAACTACAGTGTATTCATTAACAACGACTGGGGTCGCGGGAAGTGAATTCCTTGCAAATGGCAGAAGGGCACATGTATGAACAGCACAGCGCCGCACAACGCAGCGCAGCGAGGCACAGCGACGCTCGCGCCGCCACATAGCGAATCTAAACAGCGACTGCACAAACACTGACCAACACAGATTCATCAAGGACAGGGCTGCCGAATAGCTTGGGCGCTGACAATTTCGAAGAGCGAACGTGACCGCCCAACCTGACAGGCTACAAAATAGCTTTACAAGCCACCATTGTGTGGAAAAACAGCGATTTTGATGCCAATGAGTTTGGGTGGAGGAGATGCAATTCCCATGTCACTCACAACATTACATTGTAAAAAAAAAATAAAAATAAAAAAAAAAATAAAAAACCAGCAAGATTCATTAAACAGATCAATATAAACATGTGTGGAATTTTTTACCAAAGAAAAAAACCCCAAAACCACAAAAAACAATCATTTCAGCGTCTGCCATTGAAATGTATGGGAGAGCGGCAGGTAGCGCCAGGTAATACGTGTCGCTGTGAAGGAATTTGCAGCGGCGCTGTTCGGTCAAGGCGGCTTCATGATGAATGCCGCGCTAGCCGTCGCTCTCGCCGGCGCTAGCCTCATTTTGCTTGATAAATGCGTCATTGTGACCGCCGCCGGGCGTACTTGAGTCGGTAGTCGCCGTTAGCTGCCGCTACCTGGCGCTCGTCAGACACTACCTGGCGCTATCGCTTGATGAATAAGGGCCTAAGTCAGCTGTGACCCAGAAGCTGAAGCAAAAAATCAGTTTCATCAGTTTCACAGTAAACTGGACCTTCAGCATAATTTAATGAAAAGCCCAAACCCTTAAAAATTATTCTCCAACTATTCTCCAAACTATTCTCTTAACTTACTTATTATTCTTTCCCCCACTGGGCTGCAACTCTGTTCAGGACTCTAGTATACGGGCGCTGTCATCTTCCCTCGGAAGCATCACATATTGAGAAGAGAGGGGTAAAAAGTGCAGGGGGCGGGCTATATCTGTGCTCTGCAGAGCTGGGGTCAGGAAAAAAGCAGCAAACCCAGAACGCAGAGCGGCATAGTTAGAAGAGACTTCCTGTCTGCAGGCAGCCTGAGAATTCTTGGGCCGCCATCTTGAATGTTTAAAAGCTCAAAAAAGCACTAGATACAGGTAGAAAGATTTTTTTAATGTGAGCAATCTGTATGTACAGGGTTAGGGAAACATATAAGATAGACTCTTATTCAGGGTGAAGGAATTTACATACTATCAGAGATTTTCAGGTACTTTGAAATGGTTTATTATTTACTGTTCCCAAGGGGGAGAAAGTTAGTGTTTGCCTGTAGAGAGACTTAGGGGGTTATTTAAGAAAGGATAGCGTCAGGTAGCGCCTGGTAAATGAGAGGTAGCGACTGGTGAACGCCGGACACGGCACGCAATTCCACATTTATCAAGCAGAACCTGTTTAGCGACTGGGATAGCGGCATGTAGCGTCTGATTCATCATTTTCACAGCCTCTGCGAACAGCGCCAGTGTTCAGCCTTGCACAGCGCCAGGTATGACCTCTCGCTACCTGTCGCTCTCCTATACATTTCAATGGACGATACTTTTCTTCTCTTTAAACGGGGTTGTTTTTTTTTTTTATTTTTCCCAAAAATCACAAATAATTCTGTGACCTCTTCTGGCACTGAAAAAGCTGTTTTTTCACATTTTTTACATTTTTTAAATATTTCTTCAGAAATGACATTACAGGTCTGGCATTAAAGTGTTCATGTTACAATGTTGCTACAATGTAATTCCATATGTTTTCGCTTTGTTACTAGTGGATAGATGCTGAAAAACAGACTTTAAACACACCGCCTTCTGCGCTCTGGGCTTCAAACAAGTATTTTTCAGCGCCAGAGATTTGTGAGGCTGTTTTTTTGCTGAATATGTTGTGAGTCGGTTGCTATGAGCAGTCGCTAACATGCGCTCCCATACAGCGCTGTACTGGTCAAATAGCGACTCCTCACAATGTATTCAATATTACTGAACAGCGACTGAGTCGCTATAAAGTAGCGACCCACGGCTGAGCACAGTGACTGCTAGCGGGCGCTCTGAAAATGCCTGCTACAGACGCTCATCTGTCGCTACCTGCCGCTAATGATGAATCAGCCTCTTATTCTAATCAATGGTACTAGTACCTGTACCCAAACCTTATCTGATGCCATCTATACTTTGCTCAACCCGATTTGCTCCACAAATACAAAACTTCTCCAAAAGTTGATAAAACTATTTTTGCGTGTTTCGTTTACTTTAAATGTTTTTACCAAGGTTTTAGTTGACCAACAATCCACACGCAGGTGGTACTTGAAATAATTGGAAAATGGAAAGTGGCATTTCAATAACAATGGTTAGGAGCAGCGTTCCCTTTGAGGTGAGCGCCTGGGCGGCCAGGCACCCCCTGTTCCGAAGCCGCTCATCTCTAATCCCCACCTGCGCAGTAAGTGCTGCTGAGAGGAGCTGAGCAATTTTACAGGTTGGCAGCCATTGTAAAAGCACTACAGCTCACTCCTCCGGACAGGAGGTCGCTGTTGTCTTGCCTGCTGCTGCTCTAGCTTCTTCTCACCCCTGTGACTAGCCTAGGAAGAGCAGGTCTGAAAGCAACCTGCCTTAGCGCTCCTCTGAGAAACATGGCTGCTCTCTTGCAGCACCACCTGATGCGAGGAGCGTCCCTGGATCCCCTCTAACAGGTGAGCAGTTGGCTGTGTCTTCCTGTTGGTCTGATCTAACCCAGTGCTGAGTTAGAAAAAGGAGGAGAAGAATAGCCGTGGCCACTCTGGCTCTGGCACTGCCAAGACAGATAAGGACATTCCTCCTGGCATCCCCCCTCCCTGTATGGGGCTTTAGTGTGTAACTGGCTGCTGAGCCACATGCAGCATGGAGGAGAGAGTTGATGAGCTCTGTGCGAAGAAGGTGCCAACACACTACAGGTTCTGGCCATTCGGTTGCAGCATATGGTTGATTACATCAGTCAAACTACACTTGTATATACCTCTCTAGTCCAGGCTCAGTCCATGAGAAGGTGGACCAGAAACTGCAGCACACATTGTATAACTGCAGGACTGTAAGCTGCATTATGGAATGCTTTGCTGTGTGAACCCCCTTGGTCACCCTAAAAAGTACCTTTCAACTAGTCCCATGGTGCATGCGCAGTCACTCTTCCAGTCAGCGCTGTACAATAAAGCTTGATCTACTTGATCTTGATCAATCTACAATAAAGCTTGATAAACATAGTGAACCGGGAGGTCCTGCGGTCTGTGGCACGCTCCTGTCCTGGCCTATTTGAATGGCTGAGCACAGGAGCAAACTTGTTCTGCAGGGAGGGGAAACATGCTGTGGGTGCGCCAGAAAAGAGAGTGTTTGCAGGAAAATGGGAGGTTCACACAGGGGGGTATTCCAAATGCATGAGAGGTACTTAAACTGGAACAACACCCATTATTCACAAAATGGGTGTTGTTCCTAGCACGGGGGGGCTGTTAATTGCTGGTGCCACCTGCGCAAGAACTCCGGGTAAATTCAGAAATTGTGCAATGCGATTGGCCATCATATCCACGTGGTTGGCGGTGGCCAGATACTCGGAAGAAGCCTGAGGAACATTGCGATTGGTGGCCAATCGCAATGATTTCCCCGGAGACCAAGGAGAAATGTAAGATATCTCAGGTTATCGGAGTTAAGAAACCAGAAATCGGGATGCCCCCCTGCTAATCGAATGGCCAATACTATGGTTGGTTGTCTTGTTTTGTTGCACAGACCTCAGGTAAGGTAGCACGAGTGGGCACAAAGCAACCCTCTAACCTCACTACCACTCCTGCGCCAACACCACATGTTACCAGTGACAGCAAGCTATTATTTTCAATGGAAACTGGGCTGTACACCAGCCACGCCCCCCGGGCAGCTAAAACCAGGAAGCATAGATCTTGGTTTTACAAACCAGGGCTGCAGGAGAGCGATCAGTGACACAGGCACAGAGGTGAAATAAGCGAGTTGCTTTGTGGCCACTGGCACCAGCTGATCTAGGGTCTGTGGAAATGGTTTCCAAAAGTGGACTGTTCCCTTAAAGTCATATTTCAGTCAAAAATAAAAAAACACTATACTCACCTTTCATCCCGTGCAGGCTGGTCCGGTGTATACACACTTACCAGATTGCCCGGTCCAAATCCCATGTTGGGTCCCGCTCCCTCCTCCTCCGCTGGAATCAACACTGCGACACCGCTGTGCAGAGGGGACTATGGCGTTCCCACCCCCCTTATCACAGGAACTATGGCGCGCCCCTCTCCATTTAAGTGATCTGGTAAATGCTTATACACTAGACCAGCAGCAATAGCCTGCATGGGATGGGAGATTATAGTGATTTTTTATTTTCGACTAACGTATGGCTATAATAATCAATCTGGGTATGTGATTTTTTTGATTGGATTGAGGCTGTGTGGTGATTGTGCTGTTATTTTTTAATAATGGAAGCAGTGGCTAATGCTGGGTATGTATGTATTATGTATTTATATCCGACTTACCATATATAAACCACACCCCCACCACACTCATCACCCTGTAAACTGGTATCTGCCTGGTGGATATATGTCACCCCCCAAAGTGCCCACTTTTCCCCCCTTCTCTCTATATTCCCAATTTCTCTCCTACTTGTCCCATATCCCTCCTTTCTCTCCTCCTCTTTATATTTGTCCTTTATCTCCTCTTTTTCCCTGTATCCCCCTTTCTCTCCCCCTTTTCCTGTATCTCCCTTTCTCTCCTCCTTCTCCCTGTATCCCCCTTTTCGTGTATCTCCCTTTCTCTCCTCCTTTTCCCAGTATCCCCCTTCTCTCTCCTCCTTCTCCCTGTATCTCCCTGTGTCTCCTCCTTTTCCATGTATCCCTCTTTCTCTCCTCCTCTCCATATTTCCTCATTCTCTCATCCTTCTCCTTATATCCCCCTTTTCTCTCTTCCTTCTCTCCACATTCCTTCTGTCCCCAGTCAGGATGAGCCTCCTAGTATGCATGGTCCCAGATTATTCTCAAAAAAGGAAGTTACCAGTAAGTAACCCCTGTTTTTCTCTCCTTCTCTTCATGTTCCCCCTTTCTCTCCTCCTCTTGATATTCCCCCTTTCTCTCACCTTTCTCTCCATGTTCCCCCTTTCTCTTCTCCTTTTCTCCATGTTCCTCTTTTCTCTCCTCCTTTTCTCAATGTTCCCCATTTCTCTCCTCCTCTCCATATTCCCCCTTTTCTTCCTCCTTCCCTCCATGTCCCCCCTTTATCTCCTCCTCCTCTCCATATTCCCCCTTTTTCTCTTTCTTCTCTCCATGTTTCCCCTTTCTCTCCTCCTTTTCTCCATGGTCCCCCTTTCTCTCCTCCTTCTCTCCATGTCCCCCCTTTATCTCCTCCTCCTCTCCATATTCCCCCTTTTTCTCTTTCTTCTCTCCATGTTTTCCCTTTCTCTCCTCCTTTTCTCCATGTCCCCCCTTTATCTCCTCCTACTCTCCATATTCCCCCTTTTTCTCCTCCTTCTCTCCATGCCCCCCCTTTGTCTCCTCCTTCTCGTTATGTTCTCCCTTTTTCTCCTCCTTCTCTCCATAACCCCCCTTTCTCTCCTCCTTTTCTTCATATTCCCCCTTTCTCTCCTTCTCTCCATGCCCCCCCCCTTTGTCTCCTCCTTCTCGTTATGTTCTCCCTTTTTCTCCTCCTTCTCTCCATAACCCCCCTTTCTCTCCTCCTTTTCTTCATGTTCCCCCTTTCTCTCCTTCTCTCCATATTACCCCTTTCTCTCTTCCTTCTCACTATACTCTCCCTTTCTCTCCTCCTTATCTCCATACCCCCCTCTTTTCCTCCTTTATCTCTTTATATTTCCCCTTTCTCTTCTTCATAACTTTCTAATCCCCTTTCTCTCCTCTGTATCTCTATATCACCCCTTCTCTCTCCTTTATGTCACCATATTCTCTCTTTTTTGTCTTTAGTTGAGGGCATAGGGTGCTTGTGATGCAGGGTGTGGTGATGGGGGAACTGCTCCATACCATGAATGGCCTTAATCTGGGCCTGGACACTGTTTTTTTTTCCCCTAGCCCTGGCTGTTCCAGGTGGAATCAGTATATCTGTTGGTGCTAAATGCAGAACCAGCATAAAAATCCCAGTCAAGAATAGTGATGGTGAGATGCTTGTATTTATATAAGTTTTGTGGACAGTTTACCTTATGTTAATTTGTTGGTGTAAGTGTATATATTTATACACACACCCTGATGAAAAAGTGACCACCTATTTTTAGAAAATAAAGGTATACTCACCTTAGCTCCCCACACGGCTGATCGCCTATTGCTCGTAGTTTCAAAACTCACCTTATCTGCTGATCTTGTGCCTGTGCCATCACTGCTTTCTTCTATGACACTAGGTGCCGCCTCCATGATCTAGGTCCACCAGACCATCAGCCTGCAGTAGAGGAGATCAGCCTGTGGCCACTTTTAATGGGTCATTGTCCAGCTCCCTTGTTACCCTGCACAGCAGCTGCTAAGGCTTAGACGGAACATTGCTTGGGAGCCCCTGAACTGGAACATTTCTTGGACACATGAAAGTATATATCTGGTGTGAATACAATATTATTCGCAACAATACATGTGTGACCATGTGCCAGCACTTTTAAAGTGGACCAGAACCCAGGATTTTGACTATCATGGATTTTGGTCCTTTCCTGGGTCTTCGCTGGGTGCCCCGCTGCGTGAAACCCCCCAGATCTCCGAAGTTAACTCACCTCTTCCTGTTCCTAATACGCATGTGCGGCCGCTCGTCCAATCAGCTCTCGGAGGAGCTGACGTCACGCCATCTAAGCCTTCGTCTAAGGCCAGTGGCTCAGAGCGCTCTGGCGGCCGCATCCCTTGCTTCCTTCTAACAGGGAGCGTGCCCACGCCGGCCATTCACAAATGCCTGGTGCGGGCAAATGCCTTGCTAGAGGGATAGCAGGGATGCAGCCATGGCTCGCGCATGCGCCGTTGGACGGGGAAGCAAGGTAAGTCTATGGGGCGACCTGGGGGGTTTCACACAGCGGGGCATCCCGATTTTGGATGCCCTGGGGGAGGGAATCGATCGGCCCGAAAATCTTATAGATTCCCGATCTGATTGCGGTGTGTTTTGGTTCACTTTAAAGATCAGCTTCTGTGATCATTCTCACTTTGGGTGTTTTCTCAAAGCCAGCCAGTGGGTGGCAGTGTAATCAGGAATAAAAATCGAAGAATAGCGTATGCTTGCTTATGCAAGGCAGAACAGCCCCCCGGCACTGAAAAGAAGAATACAAATCCCTAACATCTGGAATGCGATGAATGGCCTAAGAAGGAATGGGATCACTTCCTATTTTCTTGTCAGGAGGTCTGAACTGTTTCTGTCACTTTCTTATCTATCCATTATTGTAGATCTGTGGTTGATTGAGATAGGTTTCTATAGATTTCTAAAGGAAGGCAAGAAATGGCAGCCTCATGTTTACAGGAGCAGCGAGCAACCGACCATACAAATATTTTGCGATTGAGCAGAGGCCCGAAGAGCTAATGCGATCGCTTATTCTCATAGCAAAACACTTTTTTAGGGCAACCTCTTTTTACACAGTCCAACCATCAAGCGATGAATGATACATTTTTGGTGAGCTGGAACAATATGACTAACCAATTCTCAATCATCGTTTGTTTGCACTGGCTGTTTCCACAGAGCGATTGTTGCTAAATTGTGGTCACTTTAAAGTGGACAAAAACCCACACCGATCAGGCCAGAAATCTATAAGATTACAGGGCTGATCGATTCCCTCCCCCCGGGGCATCCAAATTTGGGATGCCCTGCTGTGTGAACCCCCCCAGGTCGCCCCATACACTTACCTTGTTTCCCGATCCAACGGCACATGCGTGAGCCGCAGCCGCATCCCCGCTATCCCTCTAGCAGGGCGCTTGCCCACGCCAGGCATTTGTGAATGGCCGGCGCGGGCACGCTGCCTTTTAGAGGGAAGGGGGATGCGGCTGCCAGCGTGCTCGGAGCCACTAGCCTCAGACGAAGGCTTAGACGACAAGACGTCTCCGGGCTCGCAGACTGGACGAGCGGCTGCTCATGCGCTGTAGGACTGGGAAGAGGTGAGTTGGTATCGGCGATCTGGGGGGTTTCACACATTGGGGCACCCCGATCGGGGGAAAGGACCATAACCCAGGATAGTCAAAATCCTTGTTTTTGATCCACTTTAATGATTTCTCGCTCTATAATCGCTTTGTGTAAATAGGCCATCAGTGTTTTTTTTTCCTCTAAATTCTTCTCTTTTAAGGACCTCAATGAAAGCATATACTCACCTTAGCTTCCACCCACAGAAAATTGCAGCTGTTCCAGGTCTTCTGTACTTACCTAAGGAGAAGATCAGGTCCTGTGAGCTACAGGAGAGTATTCTTTAAGATACATATAAGTTCAAGGCATTATTTTCGGCTCTGCTGCTCAATTCTTATCCTCTTTCTTTAGCAAAACCCACAGTTTTTTTTCTTTTTTTGCATGACAAACTATACACTGCCAGCAAAAGGGGAATTCTGTTGTGATATCTGTGCCACTGATGCATAATGAGCTGATGCAGTTATGGTAGAAAGTCTGTGAGTCACTCAGGCTAGAGAGGAAACTGCAAGCCATGGCTGTCAAACAGGAAATAATGGAACTTTAACATTCCTTTTAGAGAACATAAATAGGAGGTGCAGCATGCATGATTTGATTTAAACAAAGCCATTAATAGTTCTTTAAGACATAGGTAAAATTAATGTTTATGCTAAATTAGGGAAAAAAATCAGAGCATCTCCCGCCAAGCCCCAGACTAGGCAAATTGGTGGTTCTGCTGGTGGTCCTGGGCCCCCTAAGAAAGCATGCAGCACGTGAAGAGGACCCTTTGTACATTTTCATTGCTCTGAGCAGTAAGCACCAGGGTGGAACTAAAAAAACAAGAGCCTGTTGTTCTCTGGCACTCATTACACAATGCAACACAAGAGGTTTATTTCCGCCCTGGTGCTCACTGCTCAGAGTGTTGGGGCTGTACCCTGGGCCTTCTTTAACTGCCGCATGGGGCCCCAGGCCTAGCTGCTGTTGTGTCTGACTTGCCTGAATTTACCTATGCCTGCAGTGTGGCACTATGGAGGATGGCAGGTTGTGGGAAGGTTGAAGGTCTCTATTTGCTATGCCCTACTGCTAGAACATATACGGAATGCCCAAGATCAGGCTACATACTCAACTTTCCTGGGTTACTGCTGCAAACACTTATTGCAAAAGCAGAGGACGCCCTCTGAAGGGACTGCCACGAAAACCAAGAAGGTGAATTCATAGCCGATCTTTGAGGAACTCCAATTGAATATGCACCCTAGAGCAGAAGTTCCCAACCCTCTCCTCCAAGGCTCACCAACAGGTCGTGTATTGCAGATCTCCACACAGACACACATGTTAAGTCATTTGTACAGTAGCAGAGCTATTGAGGCAGCTAGTTATGTGGTGATCCACAAAATATGAGCCACCATAGTCACAACAGGCGACTCTCGTTGGACGAGAGCCTGCGCATGTGGTGTTGGAGCAGGGAAAGGTGAGTTTTTATGGGCATCCTGGGGAGGTTTCACACAGCAGGGAATCCTAATTCGGGATGCCCGGAGGAAAAGCCAGGGTCTTTTAGATTCTTTTTGAATATTTTAGAATTCCTATGTGTGGAATTTTGAGCATACAATGAATCCAAAGAATCCAAATATGGCCAAGAATTAACACATACGGGGAGGCCGATTCATTAATAGCGCCAGGTAGCGACAGTAGCGTTATTTTCACAGCGCCCGCTAGTATTCGCTGTGCTTGGCCGTTGTTCGGCTGTTGACAGCGACTCAGTCGGTGTGCGATAATGTTGAATACGGGGTTAGGAGTCGCTGTTTGACAGGTTCCGCGCTGTATTGGAGCGCATGACAGCGAACGGCCATAGCGAACGGCTCCCAGCATATTCATTAACAAATCACGCTCCAAAAATTCTCGCGCTGTGAAATGCTTGTTTAAACCCCAGAGCGCTGGCGGCGATGGGTTAAAAGTAGCTTTTTAACCCCCAAACAACCATATTTTTAGGAGAAAAAAAACATGTTTTTCAAAACATTTTGTAATATGAATACATTAATATCAGACCTGTAATATCAATTCTGCACCAATTTTTATTTATTTTTTTTTACCTTAAAAAAAAAAAAAACTAACATTGCAGAAGTGGTCACAGAATTTTTCACATATAAAAAAAAAAAAAAAAATTAATAGCAATTAATTATGAATATTTAAAGATTGTTCCATTGAAATGCATTGGAGAGCGCCAGGTAGCGAGAGGTCATACCTGTCGCTGTTCAAGGTCGCTCGCTGGCGCTCTGGGGTGAGGCTGGAATAATGATGAATGATTCGCTATCTGGCGTTCTGTCAGTCGCTAAGCAGGATCGGCTTGATAAATGTGTGATTGCGGAGGGGAGCCGGCGTTCTCGTGGCGGTGAGCGTCATTACCGTTCGCTCACCATTCGCTACCTGGCGCTATCCCTTGTTAAATAAGGGCCATAGTGTGAACAAAGTAATATATTTTTATATATTACAGGGTATGACAGGATGGCAGGCCTTGTAGAAAAGGATTGTGGACCTCTGCTGCAGAGGAGTAACTAGGCTTTCTAGCACCCACGGCAATGATTCGAAATGTTCTCAGGCCCCCCACCTGTTCTTAGGCCCCCCCCCCCCCATGGCACCCCCCTGACATGCAGCACCCGGGAAAATTGCCCTCCCTGCTCCCCCCTAGTTACGCTCCTGAGCACCAGTCTGTTTAGACTTTCGGTCCACTTTACATTTTACTGACATTACAAAGTTTCATAATAAGTGAGACTTTTAAGTGACTTTTATACTAATTACTAATCATAAATCACTAACACTGATGTTACAGAAAAAGAAAAAGGTGAAAACATTTGTACTTTCACAGGACACCCACCGTGCACAGCATGAGAACCCCTAGCAATCGTTCACGGGACATGTGGAAGCCATCACAAGTAAAGTACAACATATACCAGCCTACTAAAAAGTCATTGGAATGCTGATGTACAAAAGACACACAGTCATGTGCAGAGCCCAAGTCCCAGCGTGCCTTTCCAATGGCTCACAGAGAGCCACTAATGCATGACTCATTGTCTGAGCTGTCATGACTGCTATTACCCAAATCTTGCCAAACCCCCGACCACTGATGGGAATTGTGCTTACAAACCAGTGAACCCTGCACAGTCATTTCCTTACAAACCAAGCAACAGAATGCAGAGTTCCTAATCTGCCAATCAGTAAAATTCCAAGCAAATCTATTTTTTAGGAAGCCCCAAACTATATGAAGCATTAGTGACAGTAGGCAAACTCATCTATAGAATGGGGAGGCTAATTCATTACTAGAATCAGCTATCGGCAGATGAGTGCCTCAGTCGTTGTAGTAACCTGGCCGGCATTGATGCATGAGATGTATGTTGGGCGTTCTAACACCAGTACAGCCTTGCAGCGAGCGAAAGGTAGCGCCAGCTCAGTGCGACTGACTCTCAGCCGCTCACACCATATTCAACAAAAGAACAGACTCGACTAGAGCGTCGGCGCTCTAAATTTGGTCGCGATAGCATAGAGCGCCAGACGCTATGTGATTAAACTTTTGAACACATATCCACCAGTAACAAAGCGAAAACACATGGAATGACATTGTTGTAACATTGTGACATTAAAACTTTAATGCCAGATCTGTAATGACAATTCTGCATAATATAAAAAACCCAAAAAATTTCAAAAATGACTTTTTCTAGGCCAGGAGAGGTCACACAATTATTTGAGAGAAAAAAAAATAAAAACAAAAAACCCTGTTTAAACAGAAGAAAAGGAACATTTATTGAAAAGTATGGGAGAGCGACAGATAGCGACAGGTAATACCTGGCGCTCTGGAAGCTAGAGCGCCGGCGCTATACGCTGAGCCGCCTGTAATCGTACGCTACATGGCGCTGTTAGAGTCGCTCACCAGAATCGCTTTCATAAATGTGGTTTTGCGTACAGCGCCCAGCGTTCACCAGATGCTGTCTGACGCTACGAGGCACTACCTGCTGCTATCCCTTGATGAATAAACCCCTAAGTCAAAGCAACTTGAATTTCTAAATGCTTATTGAACATATTTCGCTAGTCATTAAACTAGCTTTCTCACTTTGGAATGACTAGTAGGAAAACTCCAACACCCATTTTATGAAGAATGGGTGCTGATAGCTGAGCAGGGAGAGGGGGCATCCTGTTTGCACCCCCCCATCTTGTGTTTTCTTACATGCCAGAGGAGAAACCAGGCCTTGTGACTGCCCACTCATATGCAGTTGAGGGAACAGATCAGGATTCAGGACCATATGACCGCCAGGCAGGGCCGGATTAAGTGTGGTGGAGGCACCTGAGCACAAAATGTGGTGGAGGCCCCAGATACAGTATTTAGTTCCCTTTAGTCCAGCCAAGTAACTGTTTGGTTGTCTGATTGAATCCCTTGTGCCACCTTGCGGGGGCTAAGATTTGAAATGGCGCCCCCCCCCCACCTTTTTTGTTTGCAAAAACAAAAAAAAAAGGCTTACCCAGACACAGGGGGTCCCCACTGCCGCCGATAGCTTTGTTGCTGGCCCAGCAGCCCGTCAGACCAAAGACTGAAAAGCTTCCTGGCCAGACCATAACCCAAAGGTTGGTAGAGGCTCCCTTTGCAGGGCGAGTGGTGGAGGCTTCAGGGCACACGCCCCTTGCGCCCTCCTCATAATATGGCCCTGCCGCCAGGGCCAATCATGCAGGAGCAAGAATAGAGCAAGTCCACTTGCCTTGACTTTGAAGGCGTAAAGGAGAATGTATAAGTTAACAACAGAAATACAGTATGTTATTATTATTATTATTGTTTATTTATATAGCGCCATCATCTTCCGTAGCGCTTTACAAAGTAGTAATTACAGACAGGGTAGAAACATACGGTACATACACTATTTCAAATGCAGTTTTACAGAGTTGACAATGGATATTCTGAGTACAAGATACAATAGGGGAGAGAGCCCTGCCTTTGCGAGCTTACAGTCTAAAGGATGAGGTGTGGAGATGGGGGGGGAAGGATCACAAACAGTCAGTATTGAGCTTTGTGGCATGTGCTCTTTAGAAGATTGGTTAGGCCAGATTATATGCTTGTCTGAATAAGTGAGTTTTAAGGGCGCCTTTGAAGGTTTTGAGGGTTGTGGAGTGGCGGATTGGGTGCGGGAGGGCACCCAATGTTACATGTTACATGCACACCAGTATATTTTTCCCTATTTATTCAGTTTTATGTCAGTTATCTCAAAACTGAATGATGGAGAAACTGATTGATTGAGAGAGTGATTGAAAAATCCAGTGACTGAAAGCAAGAGAAATTATATGAATACAAAATTAGTTTTTATGGACTAATCGGTAGACTCTGACATGTGTCTGTGAATAATGGGAGTAAGGTTTAATCTAGCCAGACAGAGGAGGTTATCCAAACAATTTGCTGAGTCTCTGGAATTTTTGGAGTCGGTCTCCTTGGAAACAAAATAGTTTTCTGCACTTGCGATCCAGCTGATTAATTTAATTGAGGATGATTTTGTTTTTAAAGTTAGTAAAAAAATGGAAATTGACTTTCCTGGGTTTTGTTCCATCCACCCATGCTGTGTGAAACCCCCCTGTTCTCCCAGGATAACTCACCTCTCCAGGTTCCATCCCCAGGCCAGTGCCCCAATGTGCGGGCTCTCAGCCAATACGAGAGCCGCCTGCTGTGACAACGTCATTTGGCAGACGGCTCTCACTTACTTGAATGGCTGGGGTGGGAGCATGCACACAACGCCGGGGATGCGGAACTTATACATTTATACGTGCTTCTGTAGTGACTCAACTGTCTTAAAATATAAATAATAGAGAGAGAGAGAGAGAGATGGAAGTTAATCTATCACTAAATGTATACATATTTATCCAGTGCTTAGAAACCGAGGCCCTTATTTATGAAGGAATAGCGACAGGTAGCGACTGGTGAGCGGCCGCTAATGACGGGCCCCGCCACGAGAACGCCGGCTCCCCACCACAATCACACATTTATCAAGCCGATCCTGCTTAGCGACTGAGATAGCGCCATATAGCGACTCATTCATCAGTATTCCAGCCTCAGCCCACAGCGCCAGCGTCCGTCCTTGAACAGTGACAAGTATGACCTCTCGCTACCTGGCGCTCTCCAATGCATTTCAATGGAACAATCTTTAAATATTCCTAATTAATTGTTATGATTTTTTTTTTTTTAAATGTGAAAAATTCTGTGACCACTTCTGCCATGTTAGATATTTTTTTAATTTAAGGGAAATAAGGGGAAAAAAAAATTGTACAGAATTGATATTACAGGGGTGATATTAATGTATTCATATTACAAAATTATTTAAAAAACTTGTTTTTTTTGGTTTCCAAAAATATGGTTGTTTGGGGGTTAAAAAACTACTTTTAACCCATCGCCACCAGCGCTCTGGGGTTTAAACATGCATTTTACAGCGCGATAATTTTTTGAGCATGATTTTTTAATAAATATGGTGGGAGCCGGTCGCTAGGGCCAGTCGCTATCATGCGCTCCCATACAGCGCGGAACCTGTCAAATAGCGACTCCTCACCCAATATTCAACATTACGGCAAACCGACTGAGTCGCTATCAACTACAGAACAACGGCCAAGCACAGCGACTACTAGCGGGCGCTCTGAAAATGCCGCTACAGTCGCTCAACTGTCGCTACCTGCCGCTATTAATGAATCAGCCTCCCCGTAAAAGCCCAGTTTAACCCTCTGATCACTATATAATATTCAGCAAATGGCATATGAATACTGTACAGAAACTAGGGGCCTTTGTTGGCAATCGCATGTGTTAAACCCCACACTATGTTAAAGTGGATGGAAACCCATTTTTCCACCCCCCGGTCCCCAGGCCCGGCCGCATGTGTTTTGACCCGCCTTAAGGGGCCTTTTTGGTGGGGAATGCAGTCAAATATTTTAGAGCTACCCATCTGGGAAGCTGCCGGCAACACTACACAGGGAGAGACTCATAATAGGTGAATGTCTCTCCCTGTGTGTACTCATGGCAATTCAAAAACTGTGTCAAGGGGGTTTTTAGTGCTCCATCACTACTATTTATACAGGGCCTGGGAACCAGGTAAAAGCCTGGTAATATATATATATATATATATATATATATATATATATATATATACATACAGGTGCAGGGAATTTCTTTTATTTATTTAATTGTATACATTTTTCCCATTTATCTCCCCCATCAGTCCCATGTGTCTGTATACCTGACTGTTTTCTCTGCCATCTCTGTCTGCATCTTTTCATGCATATGTCCTCTTGCCAGAGCTTTCAGACATTTTCTCTGACATTTCAGCAATTTTTTAAATGATTGTCCAAAGTGTAAACAAATATTTTTTTTCTTACCTGCCATGCAGAGGTTTGATGCTGAATAAAGGTGCTTTTGTTGTTATCCAGTCCCTGGATGTTTTTATTGATGACCACATTATTTAGGGAAGGAGGCTATCTCCACATCACTTGTATCTCTTGCGACAAGTTGCTTATGTTTGCAGGGGAGAAAAACTTTTCCTTGTTGAATTGCTTGTCTGTCTTTTTACAGCTTCTTTGTATTGCAGTATACAAAGAAAAACAAGTTACCTGACAACAAATAAAAATATACTGGGTATATATTGGCACAAAAAGAGATTCCCCCCTTCCTTTACAGACATTGGAGCAATCTGAGCTTGTTTTTCAGAGACTCACATAAAGCTGCAGCCTGGTTATATAACAGGAGAAGAAACGTTTCTCAACAATTCTCTTCCAAACGAGCAGCCTGGCATAAATCAACTGCCAGAAAAGTAAGTCACTTTCACTGTAAACTTGGGGTTTACCAATCCGGGATGGCCCGCGGTGTGAGCCACCCAGAACCCACGTCCTCATCCTGGAACCTCTGTAGCTGAGGTACACTCCAAAACCCATGAGAATGGGAGTGATGTGTCCACTTCCTTATGCTGAGCTCTGTGTCTATACAGGGGCATATGCCGATCATCAATATGCACGACATATGTCCATGATTGTATGTTTGGAGCCCATGCATGCGGCGTGTGACCAGGGAAAGGTGAGTTTTTGGGGTGATCTGAGGGGGTTTCACCAAGAGGGCCAACCCTAAATCAGGATGCCCCTGGAGCAAGAACCATAACCTGGGATAGTGAACAAAGGTGTCAAAGAGCCTGGTCTGTTTATCAGATCAAATGTACTTGCCAAGCAGTCCTATATCAATGAAAAATGTCTTGTTAGAAATGGTGAGGTTTTGTTTTGGTGTCTAGAAAGGAAGCCCCCCCCCCCCCCCCACAAACACATTTTCTAACTAGACCCACAGCTTTTCTTTACCTCTCCCCAAGGTCTACAATATACAATAATACTGCAGAGTTGTGACAGACTGTTAGATCTAGTCCTACTCACTGTAGGATTCAAGCCTCACTATTATACAAAACTCACAAAGGCTGAGTTCAACTTATCAAAAAAATCCACTAGGGGGCAGAATACTGGCAGCAGAAAAGCTGAAATCTGGAAGGAAATCCATTTTAAGACAGTTTTTCCTTCTGATCCAGGAATATGTTTGTCTGTCATATGTTTAGAGATCTTTTCAAGGAATAGATAGGTCCTTGGAGACCCTGAATCCCTATATTGGGAAAACGAGTGTTAAGCTGGTTGTCTAACTGCTGAGCTAAGGATAGGTTGAGGGCTTCTGGCTGTCTAACTGCTGAGCTACGGATAGGTTGAGGGCTTCTGGCTTACAATAATTACCTTTAAAATTGCTTACCCTGTTAAAACTGTTTCATTCTTGGAGAACATCAAGGAATGAAATTGCGGGGTAGGGACAATGAGATGCAAAAATATCTAACTGGCGTACAGTGATATCTTGAATTGGTTATCACTAGGGTTGGGCAAACCTGAAGTTCAGGTTCGTACCGAAGTTTGCGAGTTTGGGTCCCCAAACCGGAGCACGGATTTAAAATTGGCTCATGGGCTGCTGCAGCCAATCAGCCTTCTTTCTTCCCTCCCTACCATTGGCCTGGCAGAGCACGTGACCCCGCCATATAAAAAGCGGGATTCACGTATACCACTCACTGCCGCTGCTCGCTCTGCATTAGACAGGGAGATGTGCTGCTGCTGAGGCACAGCTAGGGCTTTATTTTTTTCGAAACAATTGTCCTTGTAAGGAAATTTATATAGGGAAAGTGTCTGGAGTCAGGGCTGGATAGGTGTTTAAGCATGCTATTGTCCTTTTCAGGACATTTAGTTAGGAAAAGAGGCTGGAGTGAGGGCGAGATAGTGTCAGTAATCTGTAACTGTAAAAGCACCTGAGTTTCAGTACTCTGTAATAGCACCTGAGTGTCAGTACTCTGTACTAATACTTGAGTGTCAGTACTGTAATAGCACTTACTTCAACCACTCGGGTGTCAGTATTCTGAAATGCCAATTGCTATTGGCTTATGTACTGGCTCATTGCAGTTAAGGCCTTGTTGAAAAAAAAACATTTTTGTGTAGTGTGCACTGGTTCAAACCACTGGTGTGTCAGTACTCTTTAATAGCACTTGCTCCAACTACTGGGGTGTCAGTACTTTTTAATACTAATTGTGATTGGCGCATATGTACTGGGTCAGGGCAGTTAGGGCCCTCTTAGGACCCTCACCTGCAGCTAGTGGGTGACTTGCTATTAAGCCCCAGCCCCCCCATTACCTGCCTACCCAAAGCCCAGGTGGGAGGCAGAAGAACCTGAGGCTGCAACGGCTATGCAGGCTTGTAGCCTCCAGTGCTGGGGGCCACTGAGGCTCGCCGCCGAGCCCTGTTCTACCAGCCCTGCATAGCTGGTCCCCTGGCTGGTTATGCTGGGAAGGAGGGCCCCACGCCATTTTTTTATTTAACCCGTTATAGTGTGAATAATAGTTGTAATTTATTTGTAAATGTTATTAAGTGCTCTTTTCAGTTTGCGGGGGTCTCCTGGGCAGGAACGGCTACTGATACGTATGTGGTACTGTTGCAATCAGGAGAAATGGGGCTTTCACATGCAATATGGTTTTCTTTTCTAAAATACATTTCTTATTTAAAATAAACAAGACATTTAAAAAAAAACGTCATTTTTACATAGTGAGCATAGTGAAAAATTACCTGTCTCTGACTTCCCTGGAATCTTTTAGACTCTTGGGTCTCCCAGGTTGAATGCACCAGTACTTTAGATTATAAAACAACTTTAGGCGCTCCTAGTTTAAGGAAGCAGATACATAATTGCTAAATAACTAGAACACTAATAGTTCAAACACGTTTCCTTATTACTATACTCAGGTGATATTACATACAATATATAATCCTTGTGACTAGTATTGTAATTTTTATGATTCAAGAACATAATGCATATTCAGAGAATTCTTTGTTTAATTATCTCTCCATTAATTCGTAACGCATGATGTATATTGTTCTGAAGCTGTCTTTGTAAAACTCATGGCTAATTATATTTAGCAGGCTTAAAGGGATTGTCCAGGCAAAAAAAATTATACACACTAATGGTGCTTTAAAACATAGATACCGGAGAATGACCCTGCTCCCGTCTTCAATCCCCGCGTCCTCGCAGATGGAATCGAGCAATAAAGAGGGTGTGCTGAGATGGGGCCATCAGAGGATTGCCACTCTCCTGCCAGTGTGCTTTTTCTTCGGTATCGATAGCTATATTGCTAAAATAACATTTCACCTCATGTTCCTCATGCACTCTGTGTTGGGAGTGGCAGGGCCGAGTGATGCAAGCACACTGTGTTTATTGCATTGAAGTGAGCTGAGTTTGACTGACAGTGTAGAGAGCTCCATTCTACACTATCATCTATCTATCATTAAAAGAGGGGATGGCAATCTGACTCAAGACTCTGGCTTGGATTTGTGGTCAGGATCAGAGAGGAGGAACTGTAGGCAGCAAAGGATAGCATAGAAGTCCTCTTCCCATGGCCAGTCTTAGGATAAGTGTTGCCCAGTGCAAGATTTCAGGATGGCGCCCCCTAGACATGCACACATCCAAAGGAAATCAAGCAAAAGAGAAACAAGGAAAAGAAATGGACAGAAAACAGAGGTAATACATACAAAAGAAAGACTAAAGGTAGAGAAATAAGAGGAAATGTGGGGAAAAAAGACAGAGAGAAGGTAAAAACAATGTAGGGGAGGCGGAAAAGAGAAAAGAGGAGAAAAAGGAGAGAATATAAATAAAACATAGGATTACACAGAAAGAAAGAGAGACAGAGAGAGAAGGAGATTGAAGGAATGTGACAAGAGAAAGATTGAGAAAATGTGCAAATGAAAGCAAGATGGGAATGTAGGAAATCCAGAAAGAGAGAATGACGGAATCAGACCGTGATGGGGGGAATGTAGAAAAACAAGATTGGAGGATAAAGAAAGAGAAAGCAAGAGGGCTAGGAAAAATAGAGGGAAACATTAGGCATGCATATAAAGAATAAAAGAGAGTCAGAGAAAAAAGAGATAAAAAGAGAAAGAAAGCAGAAGAAATTGAGAGAAAGAAAGAAACTGGTCAAGAGAGATGAAGGAAATGTTAAAAAAGAGAGAGGAAGATGCAAAAAAGCCGAAATGGGAAGCAGGTGGGAAGAAGCAGACAAGAGAAAGATGGAAAGAATGTGGATACAACATGAAAAAAGGGGGTCGGCCAGAGAGGATGAAAAAAAAGGGAAAGGGAAATTCAGGTAAAAGAAAATGATAAAAAAATGAGCAAAAAAGAAAGGAGAAAGAAGGGGGGATTTTGAAGAAGAGAGGCCTGCTGGTCCAGTTTAGTCGAGAGCTGCTACCGCCCCCCTTACAGAGAGGTTGGGATGGCTCCCTATCAGGGCCGTATTTAGTGTTCATGCTGCCTTTGGCACCTCAAGTGCTGGCGCCCCCTTTTCTTAGGTAACGTTGAGCAGGGCCATCTAGAGAGAAAAAGAACTGGAAGAAGAAAAAGAATAGAAGGAGTGACAGAAAAAAGAAAGAGAAGGAAAGACAGAAATTAATTATAGAAGGAAAGAAAAAAGAAAAGGGGTGGCATAACAGATGAAAGAAAAGAAGACAAAGAATATATGGAAGGAAAGAAACTAGAAAAAACTAAAAGGAAAGAATAGAATAAACAAAGTATAAAAGGACTGACAGAAATAATAGAAGTAAAGAAGAAAGAAACAAAGAATACATGGAAAGAAAAAAGTATATAATAAAAGGAAAGAAACAAAAGTGGGTCCTACGAATGTGCAGTGGCCCCCGGCACCTGTCTGGATATGCCCAGTGCTGACGCCTGCCTTGACGTTACGGCCGTCAATGTAAAAAATAAATGTGTGTAGGGTGGAAGGGTTTCAAGGGGATAAATGCGGAGGAACATGCATTCTATTATATATTACTGGCTTCCCAGCTGCCCACACACAGGAGTCACATGGCCACAGCAGTAAAGGGGAGAGGATGAAGCTGCCTTCAAGCCGTTGCGCCCTGTCCCCCCTCTACACACCCAATGTGGCTCAGAAGTGTTTGTAGGAGGCATTACTTTTGACTATCCTGGGTTTTGGTCCACTTCTCCGGGGACCCCGATCGGGAGAAGCTAGAGAGAAGCTTGAGATGTGGCCGCGGCCCACGCATGCGCCGTTGGACTGGGATTCAGGTAAGGTTTGCGGGCGTCCTGGGGGGTTTCACAAAGCAGGGCATCCCTATTTTGGATGCCCCGTGGGGAGGGAATGGATCAGCCCTGGAATCTTCTAGATTCCCGGGCCGATCCTGCTGGGTTTTGATCCACTTTAACTTGTCAACAGCTTTTTTTTTTTACTATAGCAGTAACGTCTGCGCCCCCCCTTGGAAGGTGGCCACCCTAGGCACAGGCCTAGGTTTGCCTAATGGTAAATACAGCCCTGCGCCCTGTGCGTTGGCACACCTCGCACACCCCAAAGGCCGGCCATACCCCTTCCTTCCCCCAGTTGCTGGAGCAAAGAGGCATCAGGGGACTGACACTGCATCAGGTAAGGTGCCAGGCAACTGAATTTAAAGTCTCACTGCTCAATCCCTTCTATACATGATGCCATGGGAGTAGAAAGTTGCTAAATATATTAGCAAATGCAACTGACTTAATGACCCTTGGTAGCCGTGTCCCTGTGTTTGGCCATAAAATAGTTCACAGTGAACAGTTCATGTACTGAGGTTGCTTCCAGGAGCTTATTGCTACTTAGTAGTGAGTGTTGGAACCATGGCCAGACCAAAGGCAGTCTTGCGGCCTTATTTATCAAGGGATAGCGCCAGGTAGTGTCTCACTAGCGCCAGGTAGCGCCAGCTATCGGCGGCTACCGACTCCAGAACGCCAGGCGGCGGACACAATCACGCATTTATCACGCTAAATGAGGCTAGCACCGGCGAGAGCGTCAGCTAGCGCGGGATTCATCATGTAGCGGACTGCAACGAACAGCGCCGCTGCTAATCCCATCACAGCGCCAGGTATGACCTCTCGCTACCTGGCGCTCTCCAATGCATTTCAATGGAGCAATCTTTAAATATTCATAATTAATTGATATGATTGTTTTTTTTTTTTTTTTTTTAACTGTTAAAAATTCTGTGATCACTTCTGCAATGTTATATATTTTTTTTAAGGTAAAAAAAAAACAAAAAAACATTTGTGCAGAATTGATATTACAGGTCTGATATTAATGTATTCATATTACAAAATGTTTAGAAAAACTTGTTTAATTTTTTAATAAAAAAATATGGTTGTTTGGGGGTTAAAAACTACTTTTAAGCCATCGCCGCCAGCGCTCTGGGGTTTAAACAAGCATTTCATAGCGCGAGAATTTTTTGAGCGTGATTTGTTAATGAATATGCTGGGAGCCGTCCGCTCTGGCCTTTCGCTGTCAGGCGCACCCATACAGCGCGGTACCTGTGAAACAGCGACTCCTAACCCCGTATTCAACATTACCGCACACCGACTGAGTCGCTGTCAACAATCGAACAACGGCCAAGCACAGCGAATACTAGCGGGCGCTGTGAAAATCACGCTACTGGCGCTCATCTGTCGCTACCTGGCGCTATTACTGAATCGGCCTCTTGGTGTCACTTCCAGATGTTTCTTCTTTACAGTAACACAACTAATGGTTGATCGAGCTGGGCAGAAATGTGAGAAACAGACTTTTTGGAAAAAGTGCCATCCTGTGACAATGCCGCGTGGCTGTATGATTAATTGTATGCCCTCTTCTAGTTATAAATTGGTCTGAGCGGATGCCACCCCTCCTTCATTTCCTTTTTTATCAGCCATAATGTGGACAGTGGAAAGTGAAGAAATATGGCAAAACCTTTTGTATGCTAGCGTGTTTTTAACCCTTTAACTGGCAGCCTACATAGAGATTTTGCCATCCTCTTTTGCCAGACCATTTTTACTATTTTGCGCTACACGTGCTTAACTGTGATTTTTGCAGGCATTTCCAGGAACATTATATATTGTTTTGTATTGTTTTGACCTTTAAAAAGGAAATGTCTTGTTTGTAATTTTCCCAGTGCTTTCATAACAATTTTGGTTAAAAAATGATTACATTTTCAAAATGATATTTTGTAAAATTTGTCACGTTGTTATAGCAGCCCTGCTGCTGCTGCACTGGTTGGCAGGTTAGGCACTCAGACACAACCATGTCACACGTCAGTGCTAGTAATGTAAGCTTTTTTACTAGAAATTCCTTTCTGTTTTATTTTCAAATCCACTTCAGCACTAAGCGGGGGGGGGGGGGGGGAGGGCAGCATCAACAGCTAAATCCAGAAGAGGATGAACTTTGGCTTTGAAGTGATTCTATAGCCAGAAAAGAAGGTTTATGTTGTCACCTTGTACCTCAAGGTTCACTGGGCTGGAGATTAAAGGTGATGATCTAAACTTCCTTCATGGGTATGGGATCACTTTAAGGGTGAGCTTTTGATAACACGTAGTCCTCATTATTAGGCTTGTTGTTACATACAGCCAGGACCACTATCATAAATGTTTGGGACCCATACAGCCTAAATTTCTGGGCACCCTTCTGCAGAGGTCCTGATTAGGGCTGGCGAGGTGGAGATAGGTGGGTGAGTGGAGCTTGGAAATGGGTGGTGGAGGGTGAAGTTGCCACAAGGCTGCTATTAGGGCTGGTAGCTGTTCCCCTCTTTATGGCTAGACCCCTTACAGGCAAGAGCGTAACTACAGTGGGTGCAAGGGGGGCGACCGCATTAGGACCCAGAAGGTCAGGGGGGGTCATATTTGTTGCTCCTGCACATTATTTGTCAAATCCATCTTTTAGAGAAATTAAGCACCATTTGTCTCTGCGGTTTCCGACTTTAGTTGTCTAGTTGCATCCAACTAAGACAGAAAGAAGTTTGCTATATGAGCCTTGAAAGGGCCCCATTTAAAGTTCGCACCAGGGCCCAGTCACAATTAGTTATGCCACTTTACACAGGATTCCTGCCTGTACTGCCCTGTAGGCAGCTCTGCATACAGTTATCTGATGACTAGGATAAATGGACATTCCAGGCAAAAGGTTAAATTAGCCTGCTTTATATTTCCTAAAGGGTTACTAAAGCCAGCAAAAACAAAAAAACAGACACTCATCTTCACTCCCTCGCCGGTCGCCACTGCCGCTCCTGAAGTGGAAAATTAAATATTATAATTAGTATTATTTAGTTCTAGCCGCCTGTATGCCATCTCTCACATTGTCAGTGTTGAGGGGGATATTCACCTCTCCCTTCTCTTAGGTTTAAACCATTACCAAGAATGTTATGTCTGCCATATATGTGTATCTGTATATGTTTGAAATGACCAATGGGAAAATGACGTGTCCAGGCATTCAATCCGAATGGTCATTTAAGCTTCTGGGAGGCCAATTCATTAACAGCGGCAGGTAGCGACAGCTGAGCGACTGTAGCGGCATTTTCAGAGTGCCCACTAGTAGTCGCTGTGCTTGGCCGTTGTTCGGTAGTTGATAGCGACTCAGTCGGTTTGCCGTAATGTTGAATATTGGGTGAGGAGTCGCTATTTGACAGGTTCCGCGCTGTATGGGAGCGCATGATAGCGACTGGTCAGAGCGACCGGCTTCCACCATATTCATTAACAAATCACGCTCAAAACATTCTCGCGCTGTAAAATGCTTGTTTAAACCCCAGAACGCTGGCGGCGATGGGTTAAAAGTAGTTTTTTAACCACCATATTTTTGGAAACCAAAAAAAACAAGTTTTTAAAATAATTTTGTAATATGAATACATTAATATCAGACCTGTAATATCCATTCTGTAAATTTTTATTTTTAATTTTTTTTTTACCTTAAAAAAATTATTTAAAATGGCAGAAGTGGTCACAGAATTTTTCACATTTAAAAAAAAAAAAAATTAATAACAATATGAATATGAATATTTAAATGAATATTTAAAGATTGTTCCATTGAAATGCATTGGAGAGCGCCAGGTAGCGAGAGGTCATACCTGTCGCTGTTCAAGGTCGGATGCTGGCGCTGTGGGCTGAGGCTGGAATAATGATGAATGAGTCGCTATATGGCGCTATCTCAGTCGCTAAGCAGTATCGGCTTGATAAATGTGTGATTGTGGTGGGGAGCCGGTGTTCTCGTGGCGGTGCCCGTCATTACCGGCCGCTCACCAGTCGCTACCTGTCGCTATTCCTTCATAAATAAGGGCCTTTGTCTAAAACTGTATTAAAGCAAGCAAAAGAGCCAGCAATTCGCGCAGAGGCATATCGGGCCCCCGGTTGACCTAATAAACATTGCATTTCCTGAAGACATTTTGCTTCTTAATGTTTTTTCCACAACACTTCGACACTTTGAAACCTCCCCGTTTCAGAGAATAGCTCTCCAGGTGTCATGCCTATCAGATAAACTACGCCGTGCATTCATTGCGATAGAGGGACGAGCCATGACCGCCCCTCCATTGCAACAAATCAATGGCACCCAGGATCTACCGGAAGCTGTGGGGAGCGCTGCGTGAGCGCTGTTAGTTGGGGGCAGGGAGCGCTCCCCCCCCCCAGCACTGCCCCCAACAACCGTGCTCGGAATCCGGAAGTTTTTTTGAGGGGGTGAACTTTGTCACTTCTGCAGGGCCTCCTCAGTAGCAGAGGGAAATTAAACCGTGCATGTCTCAGTGGGATTTATTTCAGTCCCATAGACTTCAATGGCCCTTTCTAGCCAATTGATTTTTTAAGTTTGTACCAATAAAGACTTCTTGGATCATGTTGATACTGCTTTGTAGTTGGCGCGTTGCCAATGATGTTTTGACTGTTTTTAAAGATCTACGTCCCTGTTTTTTCAACTGTCAAACGTGTTCAGAAACATATCTGTGCGTCCCCCCTAATTTGGCAGTTCAACCTTAAGTTTAGCATTCTTTCTAGAGCATTTTCACTTGCATATTGCCCCCCCCCCCCGTGCCTCAGGGTTCAGATGGTGAAGCCCAACCCGGGCACTGGTGCTCTGCATTATGAATTCGGCATCGGCCATCTCAGCTCCAGCAGTAGCAGTAGCAAGTTCTATAAGGTTTATCAGGGAATGCCAAGTGCTGGTGAATGAAAGATGCAGCCCCTGACCGCCAGCATGGACCAAGCAAAAAGCAGGCTAATTTAACCCTTTACTTTGAATGTCCCTTTAAAGGGTAAGTCCTCCTTTCATTGAATTTTTGAAAATATATATTTCTGTGTGGCAAAATGATGTCTTAGGGCCTTATTCATGAAGGGATAGTGACAGGTAGTGCCTGTTACGCGCCAGGCAGCGGCAGGTAGCAGCAGGTGAGCGCCGGAGACGGCACGCAATTACACATTTATGAAGCCGAATCTGGTGAGCGACTAGAACAACGCCATGTAGCGTCCGATTTATCATTATCCCAGGCTCAGCGTACAGCGCCAGCGTTCAGCCTTGCAGAGCGCCACTTATTACCTCTCGCTACCTGTCGTTCTCCCATACATTTCTATGGACAATCCTTAAATCCCTTTCCTGATCCCAATTTTTTTTTTTCTTAAAAAAAATCTCAAAACTTCTGACATGTATCCTGGGCAAGAAAATGACATTTTTGAAAACTTTTTTGATTAATAATATTTTTATGCAGAATTGTCCTTACATGTCTGGTATTAAAGTGTTCATGTTACAATGTCATTCCATATGTTTTCGCTTTGTTACTAGTGGATACATGTTCAAAACTTTAATCACACAGCCTCTGGCGCTATGGGCTACAACTACATGATTTTGAGCGCCGGCGCTGTTTGAGGCTATTTTTTTGATGAATGTGGTATGAGTCAGTCGCACTGAGCTGGCGCTACCGTTCGCTCCCATACAGCGTAGTACTGCAAAGAACCATGACAGAGCACAGCGACTATCAGCGGCCGCTCTGAAATCCGCGCTACAGACGCGCATCTGTCGCTATCTGGCATTAGTAATGGATCAGCCTGCCCGAGTACTGAGCTGATCTAGCATTTTTTATTTTTTTCTATTGTTAGAAAATGTATGTTTCATGTTTCATGGAAGCAGTTTTCACTATCTGCAATCTGTTGCTGGTGAACGCCGGGCGCTATAAGCAAAACCACATTTAATAAAGCGAATCTGGTGAGCGCCTCTAACAGTGCCATGTAGCATCACATGTATTAATCCAGGTGGCTTAGTGTATAGCGCCGGCGCTCTAGGCTCAGGAGCACCATGTAGTACCTGATGCTCTGTAGTGCTCTCCCATACATTTCAATGGGCTTCATTAGTTATGTATAAATAGCATGTTTGTCAATTTAATTTTTTTTTTTTTGCTCAAATCATTGTGTGATCTCTCCTGGCTGCAAACAAACACTTTTATAAATTTTTATGCAGAATTGTCATTACAGGTCTGGCACTAAAGTGTTATTGTCCCAGTGTTAAAACAATGCCATTCCATGTGTTTTCGCTTTGTTACTGGTGTATATGTGTTCAAAAACAGACTTTAATCACACAGCGTCTGGCGCTCTATGCTATAGCGACCAGATCGAGAGCGCCGACACTGTGTGTGTGTAGTTTTTTGTTAAATATGGTGTTGAGCACCGAGTGCCGGACGCACTGAGCTGGCGCTACCACTCGCTCGCTGCAGCACTGTTAGAGCACCCAACACACATCATATTCATCGATGCCAGCCAGGTTGCTAGAGCGACTGAGACACTGTTACAGCGGCCAATAGATGCATCTACTAGCAGTCACTTTAAGCGCCACTTTACAGACGCTCATCTGGCAATACCTGGCGCTAGTAGTGAATCAGCCCCTTGGTGTACATTGCCAATAGCAGGTAGCAAAAAATGCTTCCATAAAACACACATTTGCTAACAAAAGAAAACATTTAAAAATACTAAGAGGCCGATTCATTAATAGCGCCAGGTAGCGACAGATGAGCGCCAGTAGCGTGATTTTCACAGCGCCAGCTAGTATTCGCTGTGCTTGGCCGGGGTTTGCTTGTTGACAGCGACTCAGTCGGTGTGCGGTAATGTTGAATACGGGGTTAGGGGTCGATGTTTCACAGGTTCCGCTTGTATGGGTGCGCCTGACAGTGAATGGTCAGAGCGAACGGCTTGCTGCAGATGCATTAAAAAATCACGCTCAAAAATTTCTCGCGCTGTGAATTCCTTGTTTAAACCCCAGAGCGCTGGCGGCGATGTGTGTAAAGTAGTTTTTAACCCCCAAACAACCTTTTTTTTTATATATAAAAATTATACAAGTTTTTCTAAACATTTTGTAATATGAATACATGAATTTCAGACCTGTAATATCAATTCTGCACATTTTTTTTTTTTTATTTTTTTTTTACTTTAAAAAAAATCCTAACATTGCAGAAGTGGTCACAGAATTTTTGACATTAAAAAAAACAAAAAAAAAACAGTAATAGCAATTAATTATGATTATTTAAAGATTGCTCCATTGAAATGCATTGGACCACGCCAGGGAGCGCCAGGTCATACCTGTCGCTGTGATGGGATTAGCAGCGGCGCTGTTCGTTGCAGTCGGCTACATGATGAATCCCGCGCTAGCTGACGCTCTCGCCGGCGCTAGCCTCATTTAGCGTGATAAATGCGTCATTGTGACCGAAGCCGGGCGTACTTGATTCGGTAGCCGCCGATAGCTGGCGGTCCCTGGCGCTCGTCAGACACTACCTGGCGCTAGCCCTTGATAAATAAGGGCCTAAATCAGCTCAACACGTTGAGCTTTTGCCACCCAAAAAATTAACACTTGCAAAAATGTTATCGAAAGTAGACTTACCCTTTAAGTATTTTGGAAAGCTCACCTATCTAAAACATTAAAG
Source organism: Gastrophryne carolinensis (assembly GCA_027917425.1). Taxonomy (NCBI): domain Eukaryota; kingdom Metazoa; phylum Chordata; class Amphibia; order Anura; family Microhylidae; genus Gastrophryne; species Gastrophryne carolinensis. Next base: position 165,500,405 of record CM051236.1, read on the forward strand.
TTAGCCTACAAAAGGTATTGCCTCATTTTTTTACTTTGTACTGCCCTCTTTTATGGCATAAATACAGTAATACACAGCCAAAGCCATTAATTAGAAAGGTTGCAGACATCATTTTCCTTGTGTAGTAAAAAATAGCCCCATAACACAGACACCCAAACAGTATAAAAAGTAAATGAGCAATTCCACCTTTAAATATCCTGGTGTAGTTAGCGGTAATAATAGCTATAAATCTTAAAAGTAAAAGAGAAACAAAATGTGTTACTTTTTGTGCGCCATTTGTAGAGAGTGGAAAGTGCCCCTTTCACCCGCCCTCTTTTAGCCAACATCACTATGACATCAGCATTTCAGGCTTAAGTCCAGAACATCTGCAGATATCGTGAGCTCAGCTCCAGGGCGGTAAAGCACTAACATACTCCAACAGACAAGGGAACAGGAGGGTCAGCAGCAAGGGAGGGGAGAGCTCTCGGAGCTAAAAACACAAGAAGCAGGAACAGGACTTGATAGGAAGGGTCAGGAAAGTTCAAAGAAGGTGTTGGGGGAGCAGAATACCAGAAATGAAGACTTGCAAAAGACTCTGCCATGCATAGACACAGAGCGAGAAACTTTCCCTTCGGCAGTGCATTAGTTAAACAGCAGGAAATAGTGATGGATTGGGAGGAAGGAGTGGTTACGCTCATGGAAAAGGATAGCAGAAAGAATTCCGAGACATAGAAAAGGGAGGAAAATGTCAAGAACAGCAAATGAGTGCAGGAAACAGACACTTTCTGGAAAACATGTATTTTCTGCTAGAATTCGACTAATTACAGCAAGCACGCATACAAACAAGTCGCTAAGGAAGACATTTGAATTGTATCATCTCAGGATTAGGGAGTGACCTTATGTATTATTCTAAACACATGTTTGGTTTCTTGACTTGTGCCCAGGTACAAAAAATGTAGACGTTTTGTTATGAATCACTGAAAGGTCAGAGGGCTTCCGTTTTATCACGGTGGTGGAAAACCCGTTGTGAGCGGAGGCCCCCAGGCAATCAGAGTGGAGAGGCAGGAGGGTAACACTTTAAACATTTCCTAAACTTGAGCTAACTGAAAACAGATTTTTTTTTGCACCCAGCGTAAATCTGCATATTATTTATTTTTTTAGCATAGTAAAAATATATTTTTGTTCATTTAAATACTGAAATATTTCAGTAATGCTGTTCAACAGTGCTGAAGTCTACAGTCTAAGGTCCCCAGCACAAGTACTTTGATCACTTTGCCACTATACCATATATATATATTTTTGGATGGAGTGGTTGGGCGGGAGATTGTGGAAGGAAACTTGGGCATCAGTGCTTTTCACTTTTCATAAAGAGCCGCTTTACATGGAATCCTTTTTATTTTTATTTTCATTCAAGTCAGTAATCAAAGATGACCCCCATTCTTCTGCCTTGGTTAAGCTATCTACTAGAGCTATGTAAAACAATGCACAGTATTACCTTGTCTGTAATCATACCTTGTAAAGCGCTATGGAAGATGATGGTGCAATATAAATAATCATTATTATTAATAATAATAATAATAAACTGGACATTTGTACATTATAACAACCCCTGTCCAAAAGGGACCACCGCACTGCCACTAAGGTCTACTATGACACTTGGAGAACATAGAAAACTCAGATAGAGAGTATCTATGGTGGTATGTTGTATTAGTCCTATAAAACTGGTTCTGGGAAGTTAGAAGTTTAAATAAAACGTAGAGGCCGATTCATTAATAGCGCCAGGTAGCGAAAGATGAGCGACAGTAGCGGTATTTTCAGAGCGCCCGCCAGTAGTCGCTGTGCTTGGCCGTTGTTCGGTTGTTGACAGCGACTCAGTCGGTGTGCGGTAATGTTGAATACGGGGTTAGGAGTCGCTGTTTGACAGGTTCCGCGCTGTATGGGAGCGCATGACAGCGAATGGCCATAGCGAACGGCTCCCAGCATATTCATTAACAAATCACGCTCAAAAAATTCTCGCGCTGTGAAATGCTTGTTTAAACCCCAGAGCGCTGGCGGCGATGGGTTAAAAGTGTTTTTTTAACCCCCAAACAACCATATTTTTTGGAAAATAAAAAAAAAGAGTTTTTCAAAACATTTTGTAATATGAATACATTAATCTCAGACCTGTAATATCAATTCTGCACAATTTTTTTTTTTTTTTTTAACCATAAAAAAAATATCTAACATTGCAGAAGTGGTCACAGAATTTTTGACAATTAAAAAAAAAAAAAAAAAAATACATTAATAGCAATTAATTATGAATATTTAAAGATTGCTCCATTGAAATGCATTGGAGAGCGCCAGGTAGCGAGAGGTCATACCTGTCGCTGTTCAAGGTCGCTCGCTGGCGCTGTGGGGTGAGGCTGGAATAATGATGAATGATTCGCTATCTGGCGCTCTGTCAGTCGCTAAGCAGGATCGGCTTGATAAATGTGTGATTGCGGAGGGGAGCCGGCGTTCTCGTGGTGGTGACCGTCATTACCGTTCGCTCACCATTCGCTACCTGGCGCTATCCCTTGTTAAATAAGGGCCTAAATTTAAAAATTTGAACTAAAATAAGGTCTACAGATTAACATGAAGCATAAAGTGAAGACAGTGTTAAGTAAAACTATTAGCACAAAAATATAGATACTTACAACATAGTAGGCCCTTGAGGAACATAGGTTAGTTGAGTCCTGCTCAAGAAGGATTCTCTCTAACTACCGCCACCCATGCAGGACCACCATAGTCAGGAACAGTTTTCCCAAGTTTTCATTGGACTGCTAAACAGAGACTTGGAATGTGGGTTACTCAAGTTGGGAAATGATCAAGACATGCACAAGAATTTTAGTGGTGCCAGGCGTGAGGAACAGCCGAGCTGGAGATGAGTTGGAGACGATGGGGGGTGGCTAGTGACTGTATGTGAGTTGTGAATGAGACGAGTCAGGATAACACCAAGACGTGCTTCAGTAATAGTGAGATCATTGACAGATAATACCATTTTGTGAGTACTCACCTGAAAAATGGATATTGTTGGTGTGCCACACACCCCGCTTCACCTTTAATTCTTCACGATTGGGTTACTCACCGCCAGGGGACGCTGTTGCAGAGAGGAAGTCTTGTAACGAGCCCCCTTCCGGCCTATATATACCTGGTACCTCCCATTTATCACCAGTGTATTAAAAAGCAGAAAGACAAGGTACCAGTAATTTAACGGTAACCTCAAAATAAATAAAAGCTTCACCATATAAAGGATTCGGAATACCGAAAAGGGTGGGAATGAAGCGGGGTGTGTGGCACACCAACAATATCCATTTTTCAGGTGAGTACTCACAAAATGGTATTATTCTTGGTGTGCCACACACCACGCTTCACCTTTAATTCTTCACGATTGGGACATCCAAAAGCAGTGTCCACAAGGGATGGGCATCTCAAGGCAAGGTGAAGCATAACTTAAATGACTGCAGTCTGCAGAACTTTGCGGCCAAAAACAGCATCCGCTGAGGCTCGCACATCAACTTTGTAAAACTTAGAAAAAGTATGAACCGAAGACCAAGTGGCGGCCTTACAAACTTGTTCAACAGAAGCTTGGTGCTGAAACGCCCAAGACGCTCCAACGGCGCGAGTAGAATGAGCAGTGATACGAAAAGGGGGAACTTTCCCCTTAGCAGAATAGGCCGCAGTAACGGCCTGACGTATCCATTTGCTAATGGCAGATTTGGCTGGTGCCAAACCCTTCTTAGGCCCACAGGGCACAACAAAAAAGGCATCCGTCTTACGAAAAGGAGACGTGATAATCAAGTAGTACTTAACACAGCGTACTACATCCAAACAATGCAAAACCCTCTCTTTGTCATTCTTAGAATTAGGACACAAGGAGGGAAGAACAATATCCTGATTCAAATGAAAAGCAGAAACAACCTTAGGAAGAAAGTCTGGCTTGAACCAAAAGACCACTTTATCCTGATGCCTCTCAAAGTAGGGCGCCTGGATAGACAAGGCCGCCAACTCCGAGACACGCCGGACCGAAGTGATAGCTACCAAGAAGACAATCTTCTGAGTCAGGGTAGACAAAGCAATATCTTGCAGAGGCTCAAAAGGAGGAGCCTGCAGAGCAGAAAGAACCAAATTCAAATCCCAAACCGGGAGTAATGGTTTCCTGGGAGGCCGCACATGCGTAACCCCCTGGAAAAAAGTTTTAACTAAAGGATGAAGCGCAAAACGCTTCTGAAAAAAGATAGATACTTGCCCTTTCAAAGTACTTAGCTGAAGACCAGAGTCCAGCCCAGATTGCAAAAACTCCAGAATCCTGGAGACCGAGAAGACCCTACAAGGAAAAGATCTAATCTCGCACCAAGCGATATAGGCTTTCCAAGTCCTATAGTAGATGGTAGAAGAAGACCTCTTCCGGGCACTGATCAGAGTCTTAACGACTGAGTCAGAAAGACCCTCCTCCTTCAAGATGGAGGTTTCAGCAGCCAGGCCGTCAAACCCAGCGCTGGTAAATTGGGGTAACACAACCGACCCTGAGTGAGCAGATCGGGCCGAAGAGGCAGAACGAACTGGTCCACTGCCAGCCAAACGATGTCTGCGAACCACACTCGCCTTGGCCACCTTGGGGCCACGAGAACGGCGGACACCCTTTCCAGAGCCAACTTCCGAACCACCCTGCCCAGCATGGGTATCGGAGGAAACAGGTATAGAAATCCCAGATCCCCCCAGCTCAGGGACATGGCGTCCACTGCCAGAGCCAGAGGATCCCGGGAGAGTGACACGAAGTTCGGGAGCCTGTGATTGTGACGAGAGGCAAACAGGTCCACCTCCGGTGTCCCCCATCGGAGACACAGTGAGCGAAAAACCTGAGGATGGAGAGCCCATTCTCCCAGACGGGGAGAGCCCCTGCTCAACCGGTCTGCTTCCTGGTTCTCCACTCCTGGAATGTATACCGCCGAGAGACAAGGAACATGGGCCTCTGCCCAGGTCAGGATCAGGGACACCTCTCTGAGAGCACTCAGACTGCGAGTCCCTCCCTGATGATTGATGTAAGCAACCGCTGTTCGATTGTCTGAACGCACCTGGACCGGAAGGCCCAGAACGTGATGAGTCAGGAGAGCAAGCACCCGACGGACGGCTCTCAGTTCTAGAACATTGATGGGTAAGTGGGCCTCTTGAGGTCCCCATTGCCCCTGGAACTGAAGCTCCTTCCAGAATCCGCCCCATCCCGAAAGACTGGCGTCCGTGGTGACAATTTCCCAAAGAGGGGTCAGGAAGGACCTGCCCCTCACGAGATTGGCCGAGACCAACCACCACTGGAGGGACTGCCGGACCCGGGAGGACAACTGGAAGGGCTGATCCAGCGGCGGAGGCTGGCGGTCCCAGGACGCCAACAGATAAAGCTGAAGCGTCCTCGTGTGAAACTGAGCAAAAGGAACTGCCTCGAAAGAGGCGACCATCAACCCTACCAGCCTCATCCCCAGACGGATGGACGGCCGAGGATTGGAAAGTAGGACCCGAGCCAACTCCTGAATCAGATGAGTTTTGGACTGGGGGAGAAACACTCTGTGTTGAAGAGAGTCCAACTGCATCCCCAGAAAGGACACCACCCTGGCCGGAGCAAGGGGGGACTTGGGGAAGTTGATCACCCAACCAAAGCTTTCCAGCGTGGAGACCACCAACCTGGTGTCTGTCTCCGATTGATTGAGTGACGGAGCCATGATGAGAAGGTCGTCCAAATAAGGTACGACCCGAATGCCCCGAGATCTGAAAATGGGCATCATCCCTGCCAGCACCTTGGTAAACACTCTTGGAGCCGAGGTAAGGCCAAACGGAAGTGCCACGAATTGAAAATGCTGATCTTTCATCACGAATCGAAGAAAACGTTGATGAGCGTGGCAGATGGGAACATGAAGATAAGCATCCTTGATGTCTATGGACGTCATGAAGTCTCCCTGCCGAAGGGAACCGACGGCCGTACGCAAAGTTTCCATGCGAAACTTCCGAAAACGGATGAACTTGTTGAGTAATTTCAGGTCCAGGACGGGACGAACTGACCGGTCCTTCTTGGGGACTGCGAAAAGATTGGAGTAGAAACCGAGGCCCTTCTCTAAACGCGGTACCGGCCGGATGACCGCCATCTCTAACAGATTCTTTACCGACGCCAGGAGCCCCTGTGCGGCCAAAGGATCGATGGGCACCCGTGACCGAAAGAAACGTGAAGGAGGGCGAGACTCGAATTCCAGCTTGTAACCGGACGACACTACCTCCCGGATCCATCTGTCCGGAATCTCCTGGTCCCAAACCTGGGAGAAGTGTCGTAATCGTCCCCCCACCCGCACGGGTGAGGGCAGCCCCTCATTGCTGAGCGGGCTTACTGGCAGGCTTGGGCTTGGTGCCTCAGGACTGTGCGGGGCGGCCACAGCCCTTCCCCCGAGTCCAACCTGCACCTCTGGTAGCGGGAAAGGAAGCCCCCCTACCCACTCTGAATCCCCGAAAGGAAGGCCTACCAGAACTTGCCCCCCGAAAGGGACGACGAGGCCTCTTGCGTTGCGGCATTTTGCCACCTTTTGCAACTGAATCAATTTTATCACCAAACAGTCGCAATCCCAAAAAGGGGAGAGCTGTGAGCCCCTTTTTAGAAGCTACGTCCGCCGACCACTGGCGCAGCCATACTGCCCGACAAATAGCCACCAGCATTGCCGCTGTCTTGCTACTCATAGCCAGCGCATCGTCCTGAGCGGACAGAACATAGGAAACAAAAGACTCACACTGCCTGAGAGCAGTAAACTCCTTACAAGTGGGATCGAGATCCACACACAGATCCTGAATTACAGATCTAGCCGCCAATAGAAGAAGCGCCGAAGCACACACCGGGCGCATCGTTGACCCAGCATAAATAAAACCATGGCGAGCGTACTGGTCAATCCGACGATCCTCACCATCCTTAAGGGCAGTGGTCTCAGCAGACTGCACCATAGCCGTGCTGGAGAGCCCTAGCTCAGGGGTATCGACGTCAGGAGGAACCGACCAAAGCTTCACCAATTCTGGCGGAAAGGGATAACGTTTCTCCCAACTGGAAGGAATTCCAGTTAACCGCGTGGGATGTTCCCATTCCTTAAGCACCACCCTCTCAAAGTGGTGTTGTCTGGGAAAAAACAAACGCAGCTGAGGCACATTAAACAACTGACCCTTTGGCAGGGTGACGGCCTCAGGCGGATCTAAATTCAAAATTTCAAACATTTGAGCCAGAATGGAGGGGGTGTCAAGGGAAACCCCCGCAGACAAATCGCCAATAGCATCAACCTCAAGCTGATCTGCAGGCTCATCTGACTCCACCAGGAATTCTCCCTCCTCGTCCAGGGAGCAATCGGACCAATCTACAGGCTCACATACTTCATCCTGTGAAGTCGGAGGTACAGGAGAAAGGTGTTTCCATTTCGCAGTGGCCTTTAACCCTGCTTTAACGGAAATTATCTTCTCGAGGTTGGCTAACCGTGCAGACACCTCGGATTGCGAATCCCCACCTTTGACAATGTCACACGGGGTCCGGAACAGGGAGGGAGGGGTAGGGGATGATGGAAGTTGCGAAGAGCCAGCAGCCGGAGCAACGGACTGACGCGCAATATTCTGCCTTGCACAGGGAATGCATACAAAAACATCATCGCCTGGGAGCGGAGTCCCACAGCCTCCACACACCCTAGATGGCCCAGAAGAACCATTTCCGGTATTATCGGAAGTCTCCATATGGTGATTTATAGTATTCGCAAAATCCTGGGTTTAAGGCATAAGCCACCCGGGATGCCCCTTTATGTTAATGTCCCGGGAGGGAGAATTGAATTTATAATAAAGATCCCCTTTAAAAATAATTAACTAATAAATCATTATATCTACAACTTCAATTTTTTTTTTTTTTAATATATATATGTATAAACATATAAATATGTCCCAATTTGGAGAAAAAAAGGACTAGCCAGGCAAAATAGAACCGGGAGGCCACTGTATTGAGGGAATCCCAGGATCTGTGGGGGAGGAAAAAACCAACAGTAAGACCCCCAGAAACAAATGGCAACATACAATACAACATACATACACATCACCATAGTGCTTTGAAGAGGCAAAGAAAACTGGCCTCTGATTTTTCCTCCTTATCTTTTTCCTTTTTTTTTTTTTTTAAATAAAAATATTTCTCCAATATATATCTTACTCTTTTTTTTTTTTTAAAGATAAACAGTCAGATATAAAAATAGACGGCCCCCGCCAGGTGAGGCCGCTTACCTGCCCAAGGAAGGCTAAAACAAAAGCCCAGTAGAAGCGGTGGAAGACAGGCAGCAAAAGGAGCAAAGACGTCAGTGGCAGCAATAGCGGCAGAGTGGCAGCGGCGGAGCGTCCAGCAGCAGCAGCAGCAGCACCCATATGCGGCTGAGAGCCCCGTACACGTCCTCCTGATAACAGGAAGCAAGTGCGGCTGGGGCCGGAGAGATGACGCGCCGCTGGAAACACGCCCCCACCCCTGACGTCATCCGGGCCCCCCCCCCCCCGCCGAATTTAAACAGAGCGGCCCGCCAGACGGCGGTGCCAGATAACAAGAGGGCTAACAACGCCCTTAGTAAAAGGAGAAGGGGGGGGAGGGGGAAAAAAGAAGTTCCTAGGCAGCCTGCACTGCCCCCCAAAAAACTGACACACGGCCCGCCAAGCGGCGGCCATTTTTTTTTTTTTAAAAAGGAGACAAGGGGAGGGGGGAGGGGAGCTGTATAACCTGGGAAAGGCAAACACAGCCTCAGGCAAGCCTGACACAGCACAGCCCACCCCGGCCCCCCTAAAGCTGACCCAAAACTCTGGCCCTACAGGCCAGCAGCAGCAGCCCGCATCACAGAGACTGCCATGTAAGGAGGATTATTATTTTTTTTTAGTCAGGCCAAACGCACCCTCACTTGCGGTGCAGCCTGACAAACGATGAAATAAGTAAAAACATAAAACATACAGTAAAAACATACATACAATACACAACCCTCTACCCCCCCCCCCCCCCATAGTGAAGGGAGAAGGGACCGTAACGGGAGAGCAAGGGGCCAAGGGGAACCTCGGGACAGGGGCATCCCAAATCCGGATCACCATGCCGGTCAGCCGCATTGCCCCCAAAACAGGGGGTCGAGCGGAGGAGATAAGCTCCTAGGCACCTATAGTGCCGTCTACCAATTGCCCAGTGAGCAGCCTAAGCTGGGAGGCTTCCATTTAACCACAAAGGTAACAACAATCAAAACCGGGCAGAAATAGACCAAAAGGGGGTGCCGGGGTAAAACCCCGGCTACCTGCAAGCAGGAGACTTCAAAACACTGGTGATAAATGGGAGGTACCAGGTATATATAGGCCGGAAGGGGGCTCCTTACAAGACTTCCTCTCTGCAACAGCGTCACCTGGCGGTGAGTAACCCAATCGTGAAGAATTAAAGGTGAAGCGGGGTGTGTGGCACACCAAGAATATTGTCATTTTGGAGACAGTAGAAGAATTTAATGGGCATGGGCTATATTATTAACATATTTATATTTTTTATAACATGTCTTCATGTTATGTGGCACTGTTCAAGGTAGAATTTACAAACCATGTAAAATAAATAAACTTTAAATACACAGGGAATTATGGGTCAGGTGAGAGTACAAGAGAGCGAGGTTGTGTGGACTATATGGACCCTGGAAGGACACCTTACTAGTCAACAAATGTGGAATCCACCAACATTAATTTTTACAACATGCTTACCATGACCACACACCAATTTTTAACTTTACTAATAAAAACCCTACATCAATCTACAGCTCCTATGATGGCACAGATAATAGCAGTTGACCAAAACCTGAAACCCTATATATATAAAGGGGAGCACCGAAGAGGATGGTTCTGACCACTGGAGCATACCGTAGCGCCTCCTTTTGTGGTACTCTTGAGCACAGTATGGCCGATGTTTGTATTAGGGGGATGCTTAGCGGCAATGAGCAGCCAGGAAATGACTGTAAAAAGTACACTCAAAGGAAAGCAGTGATGGGAAAGAGAAGGTGAAAGAGGTTGCACGGAAGCCACACATTCATGTAACTCAACACACTATATATACGGAGGGAAAGCGGGTTCATGTGTTGCAAAGATTGGATGTCTGGCCATCAGAGTTCAGCAGTTAAGGAACATCGTTCCTGTTGTAGTCACCTTCTCATATTCACTACGATGCCTAAGGAATGCAGAAGCTAAGCCCCCTAACTGCCCACCGCCCCAGACATAATTTCCAGGAATATATATATATATATATATATATATATATATATATATATATGTCCATAAATACTTTGACACTGACACAAATTTTGTCTTTGTCACCTGTTTACTGCAACAAATTGAAGTTATAGTTATATAATGGACATGGACATAAAGTCCAGACTTTCAGCTTTCATTTGGGTATCCCCATTAAAATTGGATAAAGCATTTAGAAGTTTCAGCTCCTTAAAATATGCCACTTTGTTTTTAAAGGGACCAAAATTAATTAGACAATGGACTCAAAGGCTGTTTTATGGACAGGTGTGTGTAATTCCTTTGTTATTTCATTCTAAATTAAGGAGATAAAAGGCCTGGAGTTGAATTGAAGTGTGGTGTTTGCATTTGGCAGATTTTGCTGTGAAGAAAACATGTGGTCAAAGGAGTTCTCCATACAGATGAAACAAGCCATCCCTAAACTTCGGAAACAGAAAAAGAACCCCCTCCCCAAAAAAAAAAATGCTACAATATTCGAAGGCACAAAATCTGCAGTTTGGTAATTCTGAGAAAGAAAGCACTGGTGAACTCATCAATGCCAAAATACCTGGATGCCCATGGAAGACAACAGTGGTGGATGATTGCAGAATAATTTCCATGGTGAACAACAACAACCAAGTGAACAACTCTCAAGTATGTAGGTATATCAGTATCAAATCTACCATAAAGAGAAGACTGAATAAAAGTATATACAGAGGATTGACTCAAAACCACTCATAAGCCTCAGAAATAAAAAGACTAGATTGGATCTAAAAAAGCCTGGAAGAGCATTTCTTTGGACAGATGGAACCAAGATCAACCTCTACCAGAATGATGGAAAGAAAAAAGTATGGTGAAGGTGTGGCACAGCTCATGATCCAAAGCATACCACATCATCTGTAAAACACGGCGGAGGCAGTGTAATAGGTTGGGCATGTATGGCTGCCAGTGGCACTGGGTCACTAGTCTTTATTGATGATGTGACACAGGACAGAAGCAGCCAGATGAATTCTGAGCTATTCAGAGACATACTGTGTGCTCAAATCCAGCCAAATGCAACCAAACTGATTGGTCGGCAATTCATAATACAGATGGACAATGACCCAAAACATAAAGCCAAAGCTACCCAGAAGTTTACTACAGCAAAGAAGTGGAATATACTTGACTGACCAATTCACTCACCTGATCTCAGCCCAATTAAGCATGCATTTCACTTGTTAAAGTGGACCAAAACCCACCGCGATCGGCCGGGGAATCTATAAGATTCCAGGGCCGATTGATTCCCTCCCCCTGGGGCATCCAAAATCGGGATGCCCCAGTGTGTGAAACCCCCCAAGTCGCCCCATACACTTGCTTTGCTTTCCGGTCCAACAGCACATGCGCGTGCTGTGTCCGTATCCCTGCTATCCCTCTAGCAAGGCGCGTGCCCGCGCCAACGCGGGCACGCTCCCTTTTAGAGGGTAGCGGGGGATGCGGCTGCCAGCGCGCTCAGAGCCTCTGGCCTTAGATGAAGCCTTAGACAACGTGACGTCAGCAGCTCCGAGCGCACTGATTGGAGGAGCGCCACGCATTTTTATGCAACATTTTGTTCAACCCACTGAATTAAAGCTGAAAGTCTGAACTTCAACTGCATCAAAATTGTTTTGTTCAAAATCCATTGTGGTAATGTACAGAGTCAAAATTAGAAAAATGTTGCCCCGTCCAAATATTTATAGACCTAACTATATATATATATAAATAAATATATATATATATATATATATATATATATATAAAGAGAGAGAGAGAGAGATGGTTGTCGTTAAAAAAAAAAGAAAGTCTAGTCAGGTTGGATAAGTTGCTTTATCTGCTAACGGGCTCCTATGGCTCTGGCAATATTAGCAGTCCTATTTTTGTCTCCGTGTCCCTCAATATAGTATAGACAGCACTGAAGCTGTCTGCCTGTTCGAGGCTGGAAGTGAATTTCCAACATCTTTGGAGGTCTGTCACCTTGGGTGCCCAGTTTTATCCTTTGATCTAATAAGGAATAGAAAAAGCTGCGAGCAGGCACTAACAAATAGTACTTTACTGAAGCACTGCCCTTGAGGTTAAGTAGATATAATCAGTTTTCTTCAATGAAGTGGGAATCTTTCTAAGTTTTACTGCATGACTGACTTTTGCAGTGCTATCAGGATATCCATAAATATGGTCTCCACATTTAAAAAATGGAGATTAAGCCTAGCAACCAGGAATGTAAGGTATACTTTTATTTACAAAAGATCTGTTGCTATAGAAAATATGTTTCAAGACAGAACTGATGGGAATTTCGATGGGTTTTACATTGTGATGCCTACACAGGTCACACTAAATTTCTTGAAGAAGGTAGCCTAAGAAAATGGGGCGTGGAAAAGAAACTGCTAAGAGAACAAGGATGGGCAGAAACTAACTCACTAATGGCGGACAGAAAAACAGGGCAAATTGCAGAAGGTCGTGTGTTGAGATGGCAGAGATCTCCCAGAAGCTACCTGCCCAAGCAGGGCTGGTTGTAGTGGAGGGCAAGTAGGCGATCAGCCTGAGCGAGTGATGCCATAGGGAGCACCTTTATCTCAGCCATTCTCTTTCTGCATGAGTCAGGGCCACTGTTAGTGGTGCAGGCCATAATACAGGCCCCTCATTCCCCCCATATTGTGCTTACTCATAGTAGAAGGCACTACCTGCTGCTAGGAAAGAGGCACAGCATGGCACATACCTGTATGTGACAGCAGCAGCACCATACGTTGGGTTGGGGAGCAGAATTTTTTCCCTCCCGCACTGAGCCCAATTTTGCTAGAAATGTCCCTGTGCCCAATTAGCTATTCCAGCATGAGTCCTGTAAAGGTATGTAGATAGTAGGGCCAGTTGGAGGAGTTCTGAGCTAGGAAGTGAATAGTGGGACCAGTGAAGTAAGATAATAGGTTGAATTGGTAGGGATCATCCTAACCCATGAACTGTTCCAAAGTCATGGTCCAGGACATGGACACAACTTAATGTTTAACGAAGAAGCCTACACCTTCCTTAAAGTGGACCAAAACCCAGGATTTTGACTATCCTGGGTTTTGGTCCTTGGCTCCGTGTGAAACCCCCCAGGTCACCCCAGCTTACTCACCTTTCCCCAGTCCTAAGGCACATGCACAGCTTCTCATCCAATCAGCACGCATCTATCCTTACAGCGCCTTATGGCAAACTCTTTATTAAGCAATAAACATATGGTTCCAAAAAACAATTAAAGTGGACCAAAACCCACACCGATTGATACCCTTCCCCTGGGGCATCCAAAATCGGGATGCCCCACTGTGTGAAACCCCCCAGGTCACCCCATACACTTATCTTGTTTCCTGATTCGCATGCGTGAGCTGCGACCACATCCCCGCTATCCCTCTAGCAGGGGGCATGGCTCCCTGTCAGAGGGAAGTGGGGATGCGTCCGTCAGCACGCTCGGGGCTGCTGGCCTTAAACGAAGGCTTAGATGGTGTGATGTCAGTGGCTCCCAGCCTGCTTATTGGACGAGCGGCGGCGCATGTGCCATAGGACCGGGAAGAGGTGAGTTGGCTTCAGCGTTTCACACAGGGGGAAAGGACCAGAACCCAGGATAGTCAAAATCCTGGGTTTTGGCCCACTTTGATATACAATGTCCAATTCTTCCATGTCTATCAGTCCCCTGCATCTATTAATGTTGTCTGATGTATGTTTCATCACAAGAGACGTTTTCATAGCCCTACAGCCCAAGCATCAGCTGTCTCTTTACAAGGTATGATTACAGACAAGGTAAAATATATAGTGCACACTAGATGCACTAGAATACAAACTAGATGCTACGAGATTTAAACCAAGTAATGTAAGCACAGGAGACAATTGGAAAGAGAGCTCCGCCCTTGCGAGCTTACAGTCTAATGCATACCAACAAAATTGTTTTCAAACCTGTGTTTGCTCTATTGAAAATGATACATTCTGGTATATTACTATTATGTATAACATTTTATCATGCCACAAAACACTGATCACAACTGAATCCATCTAAGCCATTCAGATGTCCAATTATATGACTTTTCCTTATCCAATCTGATTTCCTTTCACATCACAAAAATATACTGATAGGCTCATTTTATCATTGTTTGGCTAAATTCACAGTCTGCATGGTTCCTGCTGCAGCTGACCACATTATGTGTTGCTCATATAGGGGGCTTATTTGTCTCTTTCAGCACACTGTGCTAAACATCAAATTGAGTAACATAAATATATTAGTTGACAGATAATGTGCAGCATTCCCTAATTTTAAAACAGAATCTGTGTCTTCCATCTAGAAAAGGTTTGTACTAATGGAAGAGCATTTAATCCCTTTTGCAGGGCCCCTGGGTTCAAAGAAGTCCGAGGCTCCTAAAATCTACAAACTAGGAGATATGTAAGGAATTTTGGTTTGGATGGGGGGCTCTGAATGGGTCCCAGCTGTGCTAGCTAGAGTTAAGGAATGTTTCCCCCACCTCTGCCACACACAGTCACTCCAACACAATGCAGGGAGTGTGTTCGCCTATCTTTCCCTGACTGGCTATGTCACATTCCTAACAAGTCTCCATTTACAGGACAGCCCCAGGAAGACTTGACATAATACTTTGAACTGGAGATCTAAATGGTTATTGGCCACGTCTGGTAATGTCCCCCTGGCCAGAGAGTCTGACTGAGCATCACTGTTGCTATAAATTACAGCAAGGTCAGTCCTAGCAATTTAACACACACTTTACAATGAATTATTGACTTTGGGGCATTAAAGTAACTTTTTAAAAAATGATCCTGGTTTCCGGAAAACACTAGCCGACAAGATGTCCCATTTGACTTGAAGCTGCATTAAACTTGTGGTTGGTATATTTGGAGCAGTGTGGTTTTGGCATGGAGGAGTCCCCTGGACCCAATCAAGGTAAAAATAACACAGAAAGAAAACAGATCAAGTCCAAATGCAGACTGAGTTTACAAGGCAAACAACACAGAATAAATAACATATAGGGAATATAAAATAGGTTTAAAGTGATTGGCAAAATAAAAAAATAAAAAATCAGTAGCTTGAATGGTCCTCCTCTCCTGTCTGCCTCCTTAGTGCGAAAAATCAAGGGTTTCTTTACCCACCGCACCGATGTGGCCCACCAATCAAGAATGGAAACACCCACAATCCCTCCCCAGGAGTCCCGAGTAATTGCCTCTCTCTGCTCCTATGAAACCCCGCCCTCCTCTTGCCTCTCCTGCAGCATCTCTCACCCCCTTATCTGATCACACTATGGGTGGTATTCATCAAGGGATAACGGCAGGTAGTGCCTCGTAGTGGCAGGCAGCGTCTGGTGAACGCTGGGCGCTGTACGCAATACCACATTTATGAAGGCGATTCTGGTGAGCGACTCTAACAGCGCCATGTAGCGTACGATTCTTCATTACAGACGGCTCAGCATATAGCGCCAGCGCTCTAGCTTCCAGAGCGCCAGGTATTACCTGTTGCTACCTGTCGCTCTCCCATACATTTCAATGGGCATTCCTTTTCTTCTGTTTGAACAGGTTTTTTTGTTTATATTTTTATTTTTTTCTCAAATGATTGTGTCACCTCTCCTGGCCTAGAACACATGTAATTCCATGTGTTATCGCTTTGTTACTGGTGGATGTGTGTTCAAAAACAGACTTTAATCACACAGCGTCTGGCGCTCTTTGCTACAGTGCCCAGCTTTAGAGCGCCAACGCACTGTGAGTCTGTTTTTTTGTTGAATATGGTGTGAGTCGGTCACACTGAGCTGGCGCTACCTTTCGCTCCCTGCATCGCTGTACTTGTGTTAGAAGGCCCAACATACATCGCATTCATGAATGCCGGCCAGGTTACTACAGCGGCTGAGAGGCTCTGTTACAGGGCCCGATCACAGCGTATACTAACAGTCACTCTAAGCGCTGCTATATAGATACCTGCCGATACCTGTCGCTAGTAATGAATCAGCCTCCCCGTGCTGGCAATAATAACTAGAGGCACAACAATGCACATTTCTTTTTCATGATATAGAGCAGTCTCAGACACGTTAGAGACCACCCCTTATGAATATGTAAAGCACACAGTAGCCTTGATTCAAAGACACATTCGTCCGGACTTCCGTAGCTGTCTGTGAAAGTTTGGGTGGGTGTTAGTCTTTTTTTTGCTTTTTTTCATTCATTTTTAATTCATACGAACGTTCGGGAGAATGTGTATATGCGCTTTCGATGAACGGAAGCAAATCGGAACATTTCCGTTAGTTCGGATCATTTTCAGAAATTTTCCGTTCGTTCAGAAGACTTCCGTTGTTGGGATGAGTTTCTGTCTGATTCAGAGAGGTGATTTCCGACAGATCACCACCCTATAAATCCGTTTCATTTCCGATCCACTTACGGCACCTTTGAGGGCTCGGATTGCTATTGTTGAACATGTTTTGAGGCTATGTGGAGGAGTCTGCGCGCCTTTAGCACCAAGGCATTGCATGTATCAGCATGGCCGAGGCCATAAATTGTATAGCAATGCATACCTGAATCAATGTATTTCATGTATGCCTTATAGATGCATTTTAATGCTGACCTAAATTAGTCCTTAGCATGTAAACATTTATTTTTCCACACATCCTTATAATTGCTATATTTTTTAGACCTATATCCTGTGTGAATTATATTTGGATTGTTGAACTTGAATCTTAATTTGTTGTAGGAGTTATTGTTTTAGTTGGTTACCTTTGCTTTGTGTAATTATTTTATATTTGGTTGCAGGAACTGCAAGATGTGCCACTCGCCCTTGCTCCTGATGCCCGTTCTTTGCCTGCAGAATGCGGGCCAGGGGTTCTCTAATCGGGCACTATGCAAAACCCGGGCCGTGGTGGCGCGGGCCCTCTGGCTTTTGAAGTCTTAAAGTGGACCAACACCCAGGATTTTGACTATGCTGGGTCCTGGTCCACTTCGGTGGGGCACCCCCGATCGGGGTGCCCCGCTGTGTGAAACCCCCCCGAACCCCCCGAAAAACTCACCTCTCCCCGCTCCCAGCGCCGACGGACAAGGAATCTGACAGTCCCGGACAAGCGGCTCCTCCGCTGCCGCCTCCCCCAAAGGGGGTTTGGGGTGTTTGGGGGGGTTTCACCCCGCGGGACATCCCGATCTCGGATGTCCCGCGGGGAGGGAGGTGATCGGCCCGGGAATCTTATAGATTCCCGGGCCGATCACCCGTGGGTGTTGGTCCAATTTAAGAAGTCTTGAAGATTTAGGTGTTTGGACCATACGGGGGGGGGGGCACTGCAGTATGACCCCAACAAGGTTGTACCAATATTTTAATTTACGTTTTTTAACAGGGACCACACGTGCCAGAGTGGCACAACTGAGTGTCAGGGTCCTTCAGTTGGTGGGCGAGATGCAGGAGCTGCGCAACTCGTTGGGGACCACAGATGAAGAATAATGTTCAGTGGCCTGCCATTGCTATGTATTTTGTTTTTTATAGTTGTAAAAATGTGAAATTTTCAAAATTATTTAAAATTTGATATTTTATGATGGAATAAAAAAAAAAATGTTACGTTGTCATTTCATTTACAAAATACATTAACACAAAACTAATGGGCCCAGAAATATTTAAAGATGAATATTCACATGACCGAGAAGTGGTTTTGGTGAGCTTTAAGGGTCCAAAAGGGAAGCTGCAGGAGAGCGCTAAGTGATTTAGCTAAACATTGTAGTAGAAGTGAGGGTGGCAAATATGTAGGCGAGCACTTTAATGAGTTAAGTTTGTAGTGCGCAGGCGCAAGATTGTAAGGATTTCCATCTGTACGATTATTTATTGAAAAAGGGAAAGAGAAACTAACGGGAAACGTAAAGGATTCGTTGGAGGATACGATGGGAAAAGGGCAAAAACGAAAGCCTACGTTGTAACATGTGAAAATTAAACGGAAAAGTCTGGATGGAAAATGACATCCTCGTATTCGTAATCTGCCGTACGAACGGACGGAAACTTTACAGAAGGTTTTCAATGCATGCACAGAATCGCTCGTGCACTCATACGAGAACGGAAACATTTCACAAAAAAAACAGATCGGCACTAAAGTTTTTTGTTGTCTCTCTGAATCAAGCCTAGTGTGCTTACATCACATCGTTGTTGCCACACCCACTCATTTGCCTCAATGTTTCTCTGCATCGCCAATGCTCTGATACTTTTACAAATAACTACAGGGTCTTTTTTAAAATGGGTTGAAGTTTGGGACAGTGTTACGTGTAGCCTGAGACAATGGGAGAACAATCCGGCTTGCCTTTAGTATAACTTTACCAGTGATTGGGAACTTACTGAAGTGAGAAGAAGATTTTTCTGAAACAACACGGGGAGGCTGATTCATTAATAGCGACAGATAGCGACAGATAGCGACTGTTGAGCGACTGTAGCAGTATTTTGACAGCGACCGCTAGTAGTCGCTGTGCTTGGCCATTGTTCGGTGGATGATAGCGACTCAGTCGGTGTGCCGTAATGTTGAATACAAGATGCTGAGCCGCTATTTGACAGGTTCGCTGTTGTATGGGAGCGCATGATAGCGACTGGACATAGCGACCGGCACCGACCATATTCATTAAAAAATCAGCCTTAAAAATTCCTAGCGCTGTGAAATGCATGTTTAAATCCCAGAGCGCTGGAGGCGATGTGTTAAAAGTAGTTTTTTAACCCCCTAACCACCCCCAAAAAAATTGAATGATTTTGAAATAATATTCAAACCTGAATAGTTTTAAATCAGACCTGTAATATCAATTCTGCCAAAAAAAAAATTGTTTTAAAAATCCCCAAAAAATACATTTTCAAAGGAAGAAGTGTTCACAGATTTTTTATTTGAAATTTAAAAAAAATATATATATTCAAAAATAATTATTAATTAAAATACATTCTGCCATTGAAATGCATTGGAGAGCGCCAGGTAGCGAGAGGTCATACCTGTTGCTGTTCAAGGATGTTCGCTGGCGCTGTGGGATGAGGCTGGGATAATGATGAATGAGTTGCTAGGTGGCGCTATCTCAGTCGCTAAGCAGTATCGGCTTGATAAATGTGTGATTATGGAGGGGAGCCGGCGTTCTAGTTGCGGTACCTGGCTTTACTGGCCGGCTCCCCAGTCGCTATCTGTCGCTATTCCTTGATAAATAAGGCCCATAGTTTTTGATGAGAAGAAAGAAGAAAAAGATCAAGTCTTAGTCCACTTAGAGTTTATAACATTGCTTATACAATGTTTAAGGGCTCGGACAAACATTCCCCTGATGCATTGCATTAATCATACACTACATATGGGGCAGGCATAGGGGAACCATTAGCTGTGATGTAAATGAGCCCTGCAAAAATGTAACCTTTCCAGGGCTGGTTTGAGAACATTGAGAATAATGGAGGTCATGCTAATTATTCGGTGAAGCAAGTATAACTTTGGCTGTGCTTTGAAATTAGCCTCTGATGGAGTGTTTTTTTAACACATACACAGCAAGTGCAAAGACAAAATTTGTACCAATTTTTCCCAAAAAATCACCTACAATGGGATATATTTTTTCCAAAGAAGTAAGAACATATATATATTTTTACCTATACCTATTTACCTATAGGGTATGCAGAAAATGTTCTTTGTATACACATACCTGTAGATTTTTTTTTTGCGCTTTCTTGTGTGTTAAATTAAAGAAGCTCTATCAAGAAGATTTTAAATCACACCCAAATGCACACCCAAAGTTAATCTTGCTTCACCAAATAATTTAGCATGACCCCTGTCAGGGAACCGCGGGTCACGAGATCCAACTATAAACCAGGGACCTCCGTACACACAGACTGCGTTCCCCAAAACCCTTTGTCCGAGTTCTCAGAAACGCCAGGCCCAAAGCCTGCGGACGCACAGATTCTTGGTTTAAGGCAAACAGATCGCTCAAGTTAAAATTTAAGTTTTAATGCTATAAGCACACTAGGCAGTGATAACAAACATTTGGCTATGATGGAATATGAAATGATACAGATGATACAAATGCTATTCTGAGGCGGTTACAGGATAGAGTGGGTTACACAGATAAACAATAGTCAGTTACCTTAATATGCAGTTGCAGAGTAGTGGTGATGACGAGCTCTCACAAGAGGTAAGTGAAGAGTTGTGGGTGGACACCTCCAGCACGTGTGAATCGTGACCTCTCCAGAAGTGACCAATGCCTGGCTCAGGGTTACCCTATTTATGCGGTGAGACCCCCTCCACCCCCTCCCCTCTGTGGGACAGATTGTCACCTCCCACTGTTCTGGGGCTCGCTTCAGCCCCTAAAGCCCTTTAGGGGTTATAACTTTGAGCAGGGGGGTCATATGGCTTTGGAAGCGGTACCAAGAGATTGGGCTGGACGTCGGGCATCCGATGAGTCCAGAAATGGGGTCCCTAAGCGGGTCAGAACCTTAGATCTCCGTTTTCCGGGTTTTCCTTTATTGCTGAGCCAGCCGTAACTTATCCCCGTGTGCGGTTTTGTGAGCCGGTTCTGATTCTGTACCTGGTTTGGTGCTGGGACACATGGGGGTGCAGCTATGGTCCGATTGGTGTTGGTGCCGGATGTCTGCGGCTGCCAACGTTCATGTGACAAATTCACAGCCAGGGTCCAGCCAGCTGTAGACCAAGCGGAGTCTTCTCAGACTAGAAGTGTGAGGATTGCCAGTGAGGAGTCTGTGATCTGCCCTGCTTAACTTGTAAATGCTAATTCCTTTTCCTGAGTGCATATTGATGACTAGGGGGGAAATAAAGGGGAACTCCAGACTTGGATATGTTAGGTTTCTGCACTTAAGCTGGATTGTTCCTTCACAACCCCCAATGTAACCAATCACAATTTAGACTGGCCACCTTCAGTGCCTGTTTGTGTACCTATCGGCCCTTATTGCTGGATTTAACTGTGCCAATGTGCGCTACTGTGTTCCGCTGCATGTCATTTTTAAGATAAGGTGAAGGTTGGCAGTGTACCTTATAGGTTGCTGTAATATCATTACAGTTATTTCAAAACACTGTTGTGATGAAAACATGGCAAACTTTGTAGTGGGTTTTATTCCATTTTGTGGTGCACACTTAATTGTAATTGTGGTATGGAGGGCCACAGTGACCAAAACAGCAACATTTTCTTATTATAGAAAAAAAACTTTTGAACGCAGCAGTTTTTCCCCACACAATTTTCAGCTGTTTCTATGAGTGAAATGGAAAATAAGTGCCTTATCTCTTCACTAGGGAAATGGAAGGGAGGACCGAAACCCTGGGTAACTCGGCTGTAGAAGCTCCAAGTCTAGACTACAGCTTGCCCTTGGGGGCATCCCATTTTAGGATGGTATGTGAAACCCCCCAGTTCAACATACTGTATACTCACCTTGATCCAGTGATTCCAGGAGGCATGCGAGGGCCTCCAGCTACATCTCTGATCTGCATGCTCCTCCTGCCAGGCATCCATTGTACCTGATGAAGGGGCCCTCAGTGATCTCAAAACATTGTGTATCTACAATGATGATCTAATAAAAGAAAAGAAACTCCACAAATTATTCTGCTGTGCCGGTGGAATATATTTACACCTCGCCAGACAGAAGGCGGAAGCTACTGCAGTGCACAGGGCCGCTAGTAAACATTTCCACCCATTTTCAGGCTATACACTTACCTACTTCCTACTTACCTACTATGGCTGTCAAAGGCAGATTCCAGTAAGCATGTGGCGTCCCAGATCTCTTAGCTCAGTGCGCCTCTGCCAGCAAACCATCAGCAGCTGTGGGATTGCAGAGGTAGGCAAGCAGACCTAAAGAGGACGTCCATTAACTCTGGAGCTAAGGAGGGGAGGGGGTTACAATAAAAAAGGTCCTTACCTCACCCTGGATGCTGTCAAGCTCCCTCCATTGCAGTCATTTAAGAGGGTGTGCCAAGCAATGGGGTCGATTCAGAGCCAGGTGAGAGAATACTGCCATGGACTTTCATGGGTGTCAATTTTCACCTGGCTCTGAATCAGCCCCAAGGTAGACAATAAAAGTCAATGGCAGTTTTCTCTCCTGAAAAAGGAGTGAGAATTCTCAACTGGCTCTGAATCGATCCAACTGACACTCTTCCTCCATTGCAGTCATTTGAGGGGGTGTGCCAGACATTGACACTCCTCCTCCATTCCAGTCAATAGAGGGGGCGTGCAGAACTAGGAAATATCATTTGCGGGGACAATCGGGGAGAATACAGCTTTTTTTTAGGTTAATAGACAGGAGTTCATCTGCAGTTTAACAGCCCCTCCTAGTAAAAGAAACAAATCGTCATGGAAGGATTTCATGCTGGGTGTATACATAACCTGCTCTGCCCATGTAGCGCGCTTATGTGTGTTATTAATATTATACATTTTTTTGTGATAGACCTCCTAATGTCACTACCCCCTCAAAAGTCACATAACTAGGACCTGGTCGGAATAAATCTGATGTTGTGTTCTAGATATATTATCCCAAATAGCAAAGAGTCGGAATGGGAGCCATTGGGTTTGGAAGCCCTCCGGCCGGAGAACCCCCGATTTCTGGCATGCGGTTCTTCTGAATGTCAAATACAATAGCTCTGGCTTCCACTACCTGTGAACTGATATAGAGGTCCATTGGAACACTAACCAGTTCATAAACAAAAAATACATTCAAAAATGAAAACTGAATGTGTCTGGTACTTTGCTCCTTTACACCAGGCTGCGTAATCTCTTCAGGTCTGTCGGGTTGCGGGCTACGTTCCTCACATATACCCCTCACATCCCACAAAAAAATAAGCACGTCCTCCTCCCCTAAAGCTTACCAGCTGGTTTCCCCCAGAATAGGTGCAGGTAATCCAGCCCCAGCTCTAGTACTCACCAGCCCCTATGCCTCTTGGGACAGGTTCTGTGATCTACCCCTGGAAGAACACAAGGCCTTTGCTGGCAGTGGGGTTGTAGGTAATGGTAGGTAATGTCAGGCTGTTTTGGGAGACTGGGCTGGGGATAAAAGGTGACCATATGAACTTCCTATCTGGGTATAGGATCACTATTCACAAGAGGTATAAAAAGAAAGCACCCCACATTTTTAAATTACATGACTATACTTAGCGCACCTGCTCCGTATTTCCCCACACCGTACCTTCTGATGCCGGGGGCAGAAGCTGCCCCGTTGGCATCCAATGTGTGGCGGCACAAGGTCCCCCAACTGTCTACATTGACATCCAGCCAATGGTAATGCCAGGCCATTGGGGAGGGAAGCCTTTATACTGGAGGGGAGGGACATGCAGGGAAATCTTCTCTGTGGTATAAAAGATTCCTTTCCAGGTGGCCTGGGATTTGTGTGGCTGGACGCACTCCATGCCATTCAGATAGGCTGTGGGGTGGAGTGTGCCACAGACTGCGGGTGGACCAGGGATGCCAAGCAGTTATAAAAAACGCTTTATGCGGCCATGAAGTACTGGGATAGCCCGAAAGAGCATTGGGAAAAATAAAAACAACTTTTGTTTTTTTGCACTTATGTTTGTGTTAATAGGCTCATTAAGATGCATGTTGCAATTCACACCCAAACGAACACCCAAAGTTAAACTTCCTTCACCAACTTTCATAAAATGAGCAACTTTTTCTGTGTTTTTCTTTTTCTGACACCTGAGCCCAAGAAAAAAAAGTTAGTGATTACATTCAGTCTTGTGTGTCTTTTCTGTCTGCGGATCTATCTGACTGCTGACACCATTTAAAAAAGATACAGTGTTTACATTCAGTCTCAGACTGTTGGGTGGCACCGACCCATGTGACTACCGTCGGCTAAACCCGGGACTGCTTTCCCAGCCAGGGATCAAGGGACAGGTAAGAATCCAGCATTCTGGGGGGGGTGATGTGCAGGGGGGCTCACACATTCTGGATGACCCCCCCCCCCTCCTGAGCCTGTCTTATTGCTGTGCTGAATCAACCTTTTATTGTTCCATTTCAAGGGTCCACAATACATACCGAAAATGAATAGAGGTGAGGTGGTAAGATGTGGATAGAGTTAGGTAGAGGGGAGGTGAGCGGGGCAGAGGTAAGACGGGACAAGGCAGAAATAGGTGGTTACAGGTAGGCAGAGGTAAAATGAACACAGGTAAGGAGGCAAGAGGAAGGCAGAGGTGAAGTGTGTCTACATGGGACACCACCAGCTCACACGTGTGAGAACATATGTCACCCCCTTCCTTTCTGTGACCAGAGCAAAAAGACAGCATGGGACTGCATCAGGTAAGATTCTGGGCAAATTATTTGACTGTTTCACTGGTCAACCCCTTTAAGGCAAAGGAAAACAAGGATGTAACCAAAAATCAATTTTATATTTTATATAAGCTGGGTAGCAAATTGGGGGGGGGGGGGGCTAGCCATAGGTAGACTCGGGAGAATTCTCTGTGGGCCTCACTGACCCCCGACTAATTTCAAGCCTCCCTAGTCTCCCACTCACTTGTACCTGGCTCCAATGTAGCTTCACCAGCCCAGAAACACCCATGTTCTGTCCCCAATGCTATAGACTCAGCATCATGATTGTGCTAGGAATACCCACCCCTACCAAATTGTATGTCCCTACAATACTAAAGCTTCTTTACCATCCAATTGGCTAAATATACCTTTGCCCAGGACTTGCACTTTAGCCTGAGCATTGAAGTGCTGTTTGCTCTACTTAATATTGGAGGGTTGATTCTTTGGGGGTTATTTAAGAAGGGATAGCGCCAGGTAGTGCCTCGTAGAGGCAGGCAGCGTCTGGTGAACGCCGGGCGCTGTATGCAAAAACCACATTTATGAAAGCGAATCTGGTGAGGGACTCTAACAGCGCCATGTAGCGTCCGATATATTATTACAGGCGGCTCAGCATATAGCGCCGGCGCTCTAGCTACCAGAGCGCCAAACCTTTCGCTCACTGTCGCTCTCCCATACATTTCAATGGCAGTTCATTTGCTTGCATTTAAACAGCGTGTTTGACCATTTTTTTTTTTGCTCAAATAATTGTGTGACCTCTCCTGGCTGCAAACAAACACTTTTAGAAACATTTTTGACTTCTTATATTTTTATGCAGAATTGTCATTACAGGTCTGGCACTAAAGTGTTAATGTCCCAGTGTTATAAAAATGTCATCCCATGTGTTTTCGCTTTGTTACTGGTGGATATGTGTTCAAAAACAGACTCTATGCTATAGCGACCAGATCAGATTTAAAGCGCCGACACTGTGTGTGTGTCCTGGTGTGGAGCGCTGAGAGTCGGAAGCACTGAGCTGGCGATACTTTTCGCTTCCTGCATTGCTGTGCTGGTGTTAGAGCGCCCAACATACATCACATTCATCAATACCGGTCAGGTTGCTACAGCACCCGATACCCGCTTACAGCGTCTACTAGCGGTCGCTCTAAGCGCCGCTATACAGACGCTCATCTGTCAATACCTGGCCTTAGTAGTGAATCAGCCTCCAAGTGAGCTCTCCATGTCACATGGGAGAGCTTGTTGCTTTATGTGGAGAGCTTGCTACTTCAGTTGTCCGCTATTCACAAAAATTTGGAGAGCTCCCAACCTCAACCAATAAAATGCAAATTATGAGAGGCTATCTATGATCGAGTTTGGAGGGACAATCTGAGCTTTTTTTAGCAATTATCAGAGAATTAACTCAAAAAATGTTTCTCATTTAAAAATCTAAATTCTCTGCACATTTTACAGGCAAGATGCAAATGATTTTTAATGGGACAGATATTTTTATTTGATAAAAAAAACAGCAGCCTATGGAAAAGACTCACTTTTAATGGGTTTGTTTTTCCAATAGGCAGCTGTTATTTTGGTACTTTAAGAATCAAATATCATTCTACACCATCAAAAATAATTGACCCCTTGTCAGTCGAGCTGTCACATCTTGGAGAGGATGTGATTTGATTTTTAAATAGAAGAAAACTATTTTAAGGACCTAATTTATCAAGCATTTCTTCCAGACAATGCATTTCAGTGCAAATTAGAGTAGTGCAAAATATGTTGCTGCACTGCTATATATATGTAACATATGTAATACATATGTATGCATATGTAAATGTGTATCTTGCAGTGCATCAACATGCGCACGTGTGAAAAAAATGTGTTAATTATATTTTTTACTCCGATGTGGCTCTGTCTGACAGGAGTGCTTGATAAATCAGGTCCTTAATTCACTTTGTTGTGTGGCAATTGTAATTGTGAAGCTCTGATAGAGGGTTATCCAAATGATCTGGAATTTCCACTGGCCACATATCATCAGGTAGTTGTACAGGTGAGGTGCAAATTATTTTTATGTAGATATGTTATTTTAGAAGTTATTAAATACAGACGTAAAAACGAGTTTAGGTCCCTTTTAACAGTTGTCCCCAGGGAATCCTTGCATTCTGAGATTAATTATACAATGTCACATTTAAATCATTAGAAACAATGCAACATCAATGGAATTTGTGAACTTACCTCACAGACCTCACATCATGGGTGCCCTCCGAGATGAGACAGCTCACTTACCATCCACCCGCTCCCGCACCGCACATCTCTCACCAGCACTGCAGGTATGACAAGCCAAAATGGCAGGTAGACGTGGGCTTAGTACGGCGGTAAGAGATGAGCGGCATGGGAGTGGGGTGGAAGATAAGGGGGGTGTCTCATGCTAAAGGGCATTTCTGATCTGAGGTTTGATGGGAAAGTCCCTTTAAAGTGGACCGTCACCCTCCCGTGATCGGCCCGGGAATCTATAAGATTCCCGGGCCGATCACCTCCCTCCCCGCGGGACATCCGAGATCGAGATGTCCTGCGGGGTGAAACCCCCCCAAACACCCCCCCAAACACCCCAAATCCCTTTACCTTGTCTTCGTCTGTGAATGGCCGGCGCGGGCGCGCGCGCGTCAAGAGTGACGCGCGGGAGGTGGCGGCGGAGGAGCCGCTTGTCCGCGGCTGTCAAACCGCTTGTCCGTCGGCGCTGGGAGCGGGGAGAGGTGAGTTTTTCGGGTGATCGGGGGGGGGGGTTTCACACAGCGGGGCACCCCGATCGGGGGGTGCCCCACCGAAGTGGACCAAGACCCAGGATAGTCAAAATCCTGGGTGTTGGTCCACTTTAAGCTTATATAGGTCTAATAAACTACAAACTAAAAACTGAAAAAATTTATGTAACTGATGTTCCCCAACCTTAGGGTTGATTCAGCACCATATATTTTTTACTAATGACTAATTAGCAGCAGGTGTTTTTCGTGAGCTCCACCAGCAAGTCATATTTAGGTTGCAAAAAAATGTTTAGCGCCCCTCCTAGCTCCATGTAGCGCTCCATGAAACGAGAGCGTTGGGTGCTTTGTTGGTGCCGGTGCTGTGTTCCCTACAGGGTCACATCACATCAGGCAGTGTCGTTCTCCCATAGACTTCAATAAGCCATTCCAGTTCCGTTTTTTTCGGGTTGCTTCTGGTTACCATATTTTCATTTTTTTTTTGCTCAGTCAAGTGACACGGGATATCTGGCATGGTCAGAATGTTTTTTTCATTCATTATTGTACTTAGGTTACCCGCTGCTAACTCGCGTTTTCATGCCTGCTAATCATGTGTCATGTCATTTGTTTGTTCCCAAAGTCACAGTTTTGCTTGATCACGGTGAAGCCATCTCCAGTTAAAGCATTATTTGTATTGCACATGGGGCTGTATGTCCGAGCATCATGGTTTCAGAGCGCCCGCGCTGGCACTGTTCATTTACATGTTAAATACAAATGATTCTCCCCAAAAAGCATGAAAAAAATACAGTGCTGAATCAACCCTCTTATGTCTTCACCCCCTTATTCTCTAGAACAGAAATTCCCAACCTTTTTTTCATCAACTACCACTTTTCATCTTCTAGTACCACTTAGTCCATATTGTGATCAGCCCGTGTTAATAACTCACGAAACCACCAGGTACAGTCTTATAAAGCATGGCAGCAGATGAGGTCGGGGCACAGGTAATTCAGCAGCATTGCTCTGAATCACCTGATGGGGTCTTGTGTTCCGCCATTGGTACTCATACTACTGATTGGAAACCCCTGATCTAGATTGTAAGCTTGCAAGGGAAAAGCCCCTCCTCCTATTATACTCCATTATCAATATGTATTTGTTGCACCTCTGTCACAACTGACCCATAATACCCTGTGTATTATAAGTACATTTGTTCTACCCTGGCTGTCATTTCTACCTTCTACAGTGCCACAGAAAGTGATTGTGCTCTATAAATATCTTTAATAAGATAGATTAAAAAAAGCATATAAATATGCTGGATGGCAGGAGGAAAGGTCATGTATACCCCCAACATCAAGAAATATGCATCCTTTTTTTTGTTTTATTTTAATGGAAGGAAGAGGAAATAAGGGGTGACAGGCACTAAACCGGTCACCCCTGGATTTTATTCCTACCATGAGAGAATAAACCACAAGCTTGTTATCAGTTTGGGTATATAAGTGACTCTTCTGCTCATTAGCCTATGTGTTTATATGGATTTTTAATATTACACAATTTTGCGATAGTCCTCCTTTAAAGGAGCACTATCTTGAAGATGGTTAAATAATAAAAATAAAAATCCATATAAATATGCTAAAAAGCAAGTGAAGGGATTGCTTATAGACCCAGCATCAGAAAAGGTCCAGCCAAGCTTACTTTCTTTTACTGGAAGGAAGACTAATCCGGGATTGACAGGTTTTGAAGGTTCCATTCTGCTTTTTCAGGTAAGATCTGCTCAACTTAATTACCAGATCCCCCAAGCCAGCGTGTTCTGGAATATCAGCTATTTCTATTGATTTTTCTGATAGATGGTTTTACCCATCATGCAATGCTTTGGGCAATGCTGTTCCCCACAGACTGGCTCAGGAGACAGGCATTGCAATGGAGCAGAACACCCCTCTAAAAGTGGAATGGTACACTCACCCCTGGATATCATTCCCACCAGAAGAACCACAACTTTAGACTGTAAGCCCGCAAGGGCAGGGCTCTCTTTCCTATTGTCTCCTGTGCTCACAACACTTGGTTGGAACCTCGTTGCATCTCGTTTTGTATTGTTCTCTGTACTATATGTTTTACCTTCTGTAATACCATCTGTAATCACTACCTTCTGTAATACCGTCTGTAATCACACTTTGTAAAGTGCTACGGAAGATGCTGCTGCTATATAAATAAACATTATTATTATTATTATTATTAATAATAATAATAATAATAAAGCTTGGCGAGAATTTCCTTCAGTTGGGGTGTATAAGTAACTCTTAGCATGTTTTTATGGATTTTTAAAAATGCAATTGTCTTGCATACAAAGCCTCAATAAAAAAAAAATGGAAACTAAAAATGTATTTGTGCTATTTTTACTTTGCTAATATCTCATTATTAATTGTTTTCTTTAAATATGTAAATAAAAATTATGCAGATTTTTTTTTTTAAATCTATTAGTCTAAAAATTCTTAAATTAATAAATACATTTAAAAAAAAAAACTATTTTCTGAAGAGATGCTGGTTTATCCATGAGAGAGGTGGGGTGCGGAGTAAAGATGAAGTCATTTATTGGCTTACACAAGCCTAAAGCATTTTAAAGCTTGTACTTTTTTTTTAATCTGCTGCATTAGCTATTAAAATATATTGCTTTAGTGCCTAAGATTCTGCCAGCATTGAATCAGTTAAGCTGTTCACCCCCCCCCCCTGCTCACTCCCTTCCGTTACCCACAGAGGGCACTAGGACCCTGCAGGTCTGTACTATAGGTTGTGTGACATCAGAGGGCTGGACGGATCTGCCAGTCTCCTGTGTCCCATCTCCCTGTACCTTAAAGGAAAAATGCTGCTGTCTGTCCCTCCAAGGGCAGGGATCGCCTCTTTCAGCTACACCAGGAGCCATAAGAAGGTAACCCACCTTAGCGTCCATGACTTGTGCCACTCTGGCACCCGCATGCTCCCACTTTCAGTAACAGGCCTGCCCTGGCCGCTTATCATGCTCTACGAATGATTTGTCTGGCAATCAGTTTACCCTTGTAAAAAAGGGAGGGGGTGGCTCTGGCGTGTTGTATACTTCTGTCAGTGGTTGCTTATTGCTTTTTGTGTCATCTAGGTGTATGTGTATTTGTATTTACCTAATCAGGAAGTGGATACTATTGTTTTTACTATTTGCTTTTTTGGCTTTGGTTCAGAAAGGGCGAACAAAAAAAAAATCTATATATGCCGTTACACTGTCAGCTATGGATATGACAAGCCTGTGTTAAAAGTGTGCTGTGTGTTGTGTAGTTTGTGGTGGATGATCTGGAAGTAACATTGAGAGAGGCACAGAGGAAGGGCATTTACAGGGAGAGACAGACAGAGAGAGAAAGAGAGAGAGGCAGAGGCGCACCCAGAGGCGAGCAGACAGCGAGCGCATACACAACGCATACAAGAGACAGCACAGCACATACAAGAGACAGCCAGCGCACAGCTTATGTAGCACCACACAACCAATGCCACCACATAAGAGACATTTGGGGGAAAAGAAAGTGTCTAAGGAAACAGACAACAAAGGGGAGAGCAGAATGAGCCGTAACACAACATAACACAAGTTCCAGTGGTACACAAACAGCATACCTAAAAGGCGACGTAAGAAAATGTGAAGAAAAAAAACCCAAAACGTCAGAAGCACAGTCATCAGTTTCCAGGGTTGTTGCCATGTTGGTTTAAGAAAAGGTTTAGGGGAGGCCATATTCAAAAAGACAATGTATAGGTGGTGTTCAAGACTGGCTCCATTTTGCCATTTGCCCGAAAAATCTATGGTCTGCTTCACTATGGCACCGGTTTAGGCAGGTCTATGGCCATTTTATCTAGATGTATATAAATCTGCATAATGCATGTTCATTATATACAATATATACATATAGTGTGTGTGTGTATATATATATATATATATATATATATATATATACCCAGTATGGCATCAGTATGTATTAATTAATATCTATTAATTACTAATGCATGTTCATTATATGCAATATATACATATAGTGTGTGTATATATATATATATATATATATATATATATATATATATATACCCAGTATGGCATTAGTATGTATTAATTAATATCTATTAATTACTAGGGATGATGAAGAAATCATTGCCCAATTACAATGCCTCATAGAGATCGGTAACATCTGTATTCCGACAAACTGTATACAAACCTATGTATTAAACAATACATTTACTATGAGTATTCAGCTGCCCCTAAGAGGCCCAAAACCATCCTGGGTCAAACCCCACTCTCCAGTCTCCTTTTAGTTTTTGTTGTGCATAACTTTTCAGCAATTACAGGGTTTTTTGCTCATTTTGGGAAATATCAAGGTTTCTATTTTACTGGGGTACACCCCCTCAAATTAAGGTTGGTTTTAATGATTTCTTCTTTTTCATGCTTTAATGTGTTTTGTATATTCTAAGTTTTAAGCACAACCTACATAGGGTTCCCCCTTGCTTTTACCTGATTTTAATGTCCATCATAAGACGTTAGATCAGCTGCCCATACTTTGAGTTTGACAGGTGTTTTGGCAGCAGAGTACATTTAACCCAAATCAGGAATGGTTTGCTGTTTAGTGAAGCAACCAATCAGATTCCTCCTTTCCTGAAGGAGGCTGGAAGAATGACAGATGGAATCTGAATGTTTTGTTTGTTTTTACTGTATCGTTACAAGATTGACTCAGGGCTCTATGAACATAAAGTATAACCCATATAACCAATATGGCACATGTTGCTTCCTATCATGCCTTGGTTGATTATCATGAATCATGCAGGTAGCATCTTTGGTAACTGGCATGGCAGAACCTAGTTTGTATATACGCATTAGAAATTGAGCTGAATTTGGATATTGTATTACTGGACAATAGTCTATAAATGAAAACCCTGCATCTAAGAGAAAGCATGGCCAGGTTCAAATGCCAACCTAAAATCCCATAATAGGGTATAGATTTCAAATATATCCTTGGAATCCTTAGCCTTTATACATAGGGCCAGTTTCATATTGGGCATGCTGCACTCTTGCTTTAAAACAGACCCAAACCCTTCTTGGAAACTCTGCCATGAAAGGGTTCTATTCTGCAGGGACCCTAAAAATACCTAACCCACCCTCTACCACCACTGATAAGTTTGGCAGTAAATTCATACTTCTCTTTGAAGCTACACTGGACAGGGGTTGTGCATCCTTGCTGTAGACTGATCTGTACCCCAACCTGATCTGCTTCACAAGCCCTATTCCCTCCATGAATACAAATCTGCTTCTAAATGTGGTAATAAATACTTCCACGCATGTGTGTGTGCTCCGTGTTCTTTAAATGGTTGTTTTGTGTACTTTATATACAGTTTTGTGTGTTTGACACCCATAAATACCAGTTATACACTGGTGATAATTATAATAATAATATTCTTAATATAATAATTAAGAATATAGAAAGTTGTACTTGATAGAAAAATGAGAGCCACATTCAGCTCTATGAGAGGTTCGGGCCTTATATTCTCAATCGAACAGGAAACATTTGGAAGGGGTTCAAAAATAATGCAAAAAAAAGCATCAAACGTGACAATCCAGTGTACATTTGAATATACCTGCCCAATAAAATACTTAACCTTAGAAAGGGGATACTCCAGCCCCAAAACTGGGTGAAGCACTGGTAGCTCTATTCTGCATGAACCTCAGGCACCACACTGACAATACCCAGCAATGGGTGCCAAGTACCTCCCCATCCTCAATGGTGTGCAAGACCTCCACAAGTCTTCTGCTCTACCAGACTGCAAACCAAACAACAAGCGATTACAGGTTGGGGACCCCTGCCATACTTGATTTTTGTGTATGTTAATAACATAAATGACATATTAAAAAGTCAACAGGCTGAAGTCAACGTTTAGCTGCTTGCAAATTAAAAATTATTAAAATATGAAGACTGTAAAATAAAATCCAGTCACTGATATGCTTCTGGTAATAGTCATGATCAAGGTTTGTCAGTACATAATTTGAAAAGTTTGGAAGCTTTAATAAGAGAAAGAAACGTCAATCTACTGTTTAAATGATAACATTTAATGAAAACATTTAGCCCTGGGCTATCCTGAATTCTGATTCATAGATGATAGTAGTACCCAAGTGTCTGACCCCATGAGCATGTTCTTCTCTTCTCCATAAACGCAAGCTCTAACCAAACCTCCAGATACGCATTTTTTATTCACTTCCTAACATTCTGCCCTATGAAAACTCTAAGAAATATATTTTCATTTCTAAAAGGGGCCATAGAAGCAAATTCTATCTGAATGTTATATCTTGTGCCTTGTACTGGTTGGTAGCAGCTGATAGCTACTTTTCCCACAACAGGCACTAAATATAAATCCTAACCATCCCACTATGCTACTATGACTACTAATGTCACTGCACAGTCTACATAGGAAACATCTAGTCTGTTGATTTCAACGTGCTCCATCTTTTGCGACAATTTCCCATTAGGCTGTGCTTTTTTTGTTTCCTGGGCCACATATATTAAAGATGTGTGTCATGGAGGCGAATTGTCCTGTATTATATGGCAAGGTGTAATTCAGTATGGCAGTATTAGCCAGAGTGCATTTAATTGATGAATCCTTACATTCTACATTCTGCTAGGCAGCAGCATCCTTTCCTTTTCAGCTTCTGCCCAGTTAGGTGTAGATGTGGGCTGTCCCACAGCTGAGACTTCCACATGCATCTCCTAAAAATTTTAATTCTTTATTTTCACGAGAGTTTTAACAAAGCAGTACACAGATACAAGAAAATGCGCACATTTAGAATAGAGTTCAAAGTACATAGTGTCACATGAAC
Source organism: Gastrophryne carolinensis (assembly GCA_027917425.1). NCBI lineage: Eukaryota > Metazoa > Chordata > Amphibia > Anura > Microhylidae > Gastrophryne > Gastrophryne carolinensis. The sequence goes on from CM051236.1 coordinate 165,534,464, forward strand.
AGTAATACAAAATCTCTAACGCCATATACATCCTGGGGCACTGAATAACATCAGGGATGATCCTCTAGCTTCTGTCACCCCATTAAGAAACAGCCTGTTGCACCCATCTTCCGAACGACACACTTTCACCAAACCTAAAGGCCTGAGAGAAGAGAAAGAAAGAAGAAAAAGAAAAAGTGTGTGTGTGTGTGTGTGTGTGTGTGTGTGTGTGTGGGGGGGGGGGGGAACAGGGAGAAGGTAGTGGGGAGGGGGGAATTTGGCCATTCTTTTTAATCTTGTGACTGCAGGATGGTGCCCCTGCAAGACAAAACAGATCTGTGTCTGCCAATGGAACCCCATACTACTAGAACAAAAGTCTGACAAAGATTACCAAGTTTCACCACCTATCTCAGGACAAAAGCCACTTTGCATCCTGTACCACCTTACCTCCATTGGAACAAAAATTTCCAGTCCAAAAGGAAAAAAGTTTGGAGCCCCTAGGATTTCAGCAACCTGTGCAGCTGCTCCACCTGGACTCTTCCTTTTCAGGAGAGTGGCAGCTTCTGTCCAGTTAGGTGTATATGCGGACTGTCCCACAGCTGACACTTCCATGTGCATCTCCTAAAATTGCTGACTGACTCACAGCGTCCCTATACTGGCCATTCTTTTTAATCTTGTGACTGCAGCATGGTGCCTTCACACGACAAAATAGATCTGTGCCTGCCAATGGAACCCCATACTACTAGAACAAAAGTCTGACAAAGATTAGCAAGTTTTACCCCCTATCTCAGGACAAAGCCACATAACAGTCCAAAACAGTCTAAGGTGCCCTTAGGATATCAGCAACCAGTGCAGCTGCTCCACCTGGACCCAAAGGCTGGCTATTCCCTCCTATTACAGGACAGACATGGCTGCTGTGCTGCAGCGAGTAGAATGCCTGCCAGTATACAGGAAACAAAAAGAGTTTTATTTAAATGGAAATGCTGACCATGTCCACTAATGAATAGGGTTCCGATCTTATGGATGCTACCAGCCTATCTTAGCCTATCTTTGCATTTTTTAGGCTTTAAAATATTTTAAAATATTTTACCTTATTTGTACATTACCTCCTTCAATATTTCTCTTTTAGGTTACCCAGCTGCTTTGTACCTGAATATAGTCACAAGTAGTGTCCACTTTCCCTGTTCTGCCACATTACCTTACCCATTGTTCTCTGCATCTTCATGTTTTACCTCTTTTTCCTCATCCCCTTCCATTTTTCTCTATTCCACATTGCATCCATTTTCTCTCTTTTCCACACTCCCTCCCCCTCTTTGCATTCTTTCCTTCTATCCTGCTTTTCCACATTCCCTCTATATTGCTCCTTTCCATGTACCCTCCATCTTTTATACATTCCTTCATTTGTTTGCTCTCTTACACATTCCTTCCATGCCCCTCCTTTATTCCACTTTCCATTCTCCTCCTACTCTTTTTCACATCACTTCTATCTTTCTCTTTTCTACTCCCCCATCTGATTTTTCTCTTATCCACATCTGTTCCCTCTTTTGTCCACATCTCTTCCTACCCTTCTCAGTTTTGTGATCTCTGTATTTTCCAATGATTTTACTTTGTCTCTCTTTCTTTCGCATTATCTCACCTTCACCTTTCATCTACCCATGTTCTGTTATTATATTTCTATCCATCTCATATTGTGTAACTGTATGTGTGGGTTTTATTGGGGGGGGGAACCAATATTTTGTGCACAGGGCGCCTCTTAATTTAAAGCCAACCCTCATCACCAGCATGAATTCTGATACCTGAATTATAACGGTGCTCAGCTGAGTATAGCCCAAGTGACTGACCCATTGAGTGGAATCACAAGCTGCAGTTACCCCTATACTAATATAATGGGATCAACATATGAGGAAAGTAGCCTGAGGACAATGGAAAGGGACAAAAGGGGTGAAAGATGATCCTCTCACTTCCATAAATTTAGAGACCTAAAAAGATGTTTTGCCTGGCTCTGCCTACTGCTAAGGATCTTGGGTAAATTATGTTATTCTTGGTCTGTATGCACCATGTAAATACTGTACTTTCTGTTTTAAGAAAGCACTCTTTGCCTCATACATTTAAAAATTCAGTTTTTTTACGCATGTGTTTTGAGCAAATGATCTCTTATACATTCTTGAAATTCAGCAAATCAAAATCTACAATTAACTGAGCCACAGAAACAAGTGTGCACTTTTGGCTCAGTTTTGAGGTGCTCTTAAAGTGGATCAATTTTTACTAATATGCCCTGCATCCCTCATCCCCTATACCGTGAGCCTTATTTAGAAAGTGTGCCGTTTAGCATCTTTCTTGTGACTATAGCGCCAGTTTAGGAACGCCAGCAGCTTTGTCTTTTTTGGCGTTTCTAGTTTAACTACAATGGCGCTGGAATTCACGGCACCCGATGCTAACTGATTTGCCTTGATTATTGCATTAGGTATTTTCCAGCCTGTGTCAGCGCTTGTTGGACCCGACTGCTGATTATACCAGCGCCACTCTGTACCGCCATCTTTTCGGCACTTCTCATGTATTTATGAATTTATGAGTATTTATGAATTTTTCCCACCTTGAGAAGTCTGGTGCTGTATTTGTCCGGTGCTGGTCAGCATTTCTTCATTACAGTTACAAGACTTCACTGCTGGGGACAAACTTTACAGAGTATTTAGGCTTCATTTTAGTTGGAGTTTTCCAAATTACACACAAATTTTTGGTTTCTTAAACCGCACACTGAGTGCCGCTGAGGACAAAAAGGGGCGCTGAGTGGTATTAAGAGGCATTGATGCTTCATAAACCAGGCTCAGTACTTTTTATGATGGTTTTGCCATCCTGGCTCCTCTCATTTCCAGCAATAGAAATGAGAGCAATTTAACCCCTAGCAACCTGGGACATCAGGAAGAACGTTAGTACCAGCACCCGGAATCTGAACGTTCCATTGTTCAAATCCTGCGGTGCTGGGTCCTCTTTCATTATTTATGAAATGCCTGCCCCCAGAGCTTCAATCAAATGATGTAGGGGAACAGGAAGAGAATGCCATAAAAGAGGTTTACAATATGTCAGGGTAAGCAAAAAGTTTATTTTCTACTTCCAGAGAGAGGACTTGGCTAATTTGGTTTTGCATCACTGGTGGGTTTTGGTCCTCTTAAAATGCACGATAATCTGGGCCCAGCCTTAGAATATGTAATGCATTGCTCCATAATTTGTTTTTCAGCGAGATAAAGATATTGCGTGAGCAATATAAAAAAATGTGTCTGCGGTAAGATAACTGAAGGCAAGATATAATGATCTTCACTCACAAAAAGGCTGAAAATAAAATAAATGTCACAGCATAGTGGAATGAGACGCAAGCATTCAGCTTGTTATGTGCTAAGTGCCGAAGGGCTGGCATAGAACCAGTGATGTCATTCCACAGATGACAGGGAAATCCCAATAATATGCAACGCCCATAGAGAAGATAAATGTATTATAGCATGAAACCTCACATGCTAAAACACAGAAAACAGGTGTGCTAATAAGAATGATCAAATTATCTCTATGCAGACAAGTTTACATGAACTGACAATCTGTGAAAGTGAAATCTGATATTTTATTAAAAAATATGTATTAAGTGCCGAGAGGAATATTTAATGCAGAACTATTATTAGACGCCTCCTGGCTGTATATACAGCTGCAATGTTCCTACTTTCCTATTTCCTTTTTCTCTCTGCGGAGAGATACATTTACTGTATGTGTCTAAATGGAAGCAGCCATGTTGGTACTCGCCACTTTTAAACGTACCTGGCCTCTCTGCCACCTGAGGCAAACTATGAAATGCCCCCCCCCCCCCCATCCCGGTGTGCGCATCTTATTGATTCGTAACATACCAGCATATTAAAATTACAATTTTATTTCAAATTTTGGTCCCCCAGATGCAGATTTTTGTCCACTTTAACACAAATTCACTGTATATGCAGTTTTGTTCTGCTTTAACACAACTCCCCCATTTACCCCAGACATGCAGTTTTGGTCCACGTTAAAGGGGAAAAAAAACGGGAATTTGACTATCCCAGGTTTTGTTCCGTGCTCCGGGGGCATCCTGAATTTGGATGCTCCACTGTGTAAATATCCCCATATTGCCCAGTACAACTCGCCTTTTCCCGGTCCAGCGGTGCATGTACAGGCTTTCGTCCTATCACAGCTGTTTGACAAATTACAAAGGCACAGAAAATGGCTCTGATAATATAAGAGCCTATGCATGCACCATTGGACTGGGGTAAGGTGAGTGGATACTAGCTACCTGGGGGGTTTCACACAGTGGGGAACCTAATTCGGGACGGCACAGAGAAAGGCAAGCAGACGGTCCTGGATTTTGGTCCTGCCTCAACACACCCCTCCCCTTGGTCCACTTTAACACCCTTATCATGCAGTTTTGGTCCACTTTAACACCCCCCTGCCTTGGATTTGCAGTTTTGGTCCACTTTAACACAACTCCCCCACAGCACTCCCCTGTATATAAAAAGAGACATTTACCCAGACCAAAGTGAATGACCACAGCTTCGGACTCCACCTACTTGGCTACTCCTCAATGCCGGATGGACTGGAATGTCTCCCCTGCCCCTGCTGCTGCCTATGCCGAGCCGGTAGACAATCCTGCGCTCTCACTAAGCGTGAGGCACTGAGGTAATTCCCAGACAGTGCTCTTCCTGGGCTTTTCTCGGTAGCAGCAAACTTGCTTTGCTGTGGCGGGGGCAAAAAGGTGAGGTGGCCGTGCATGTCGGCCAAGGGGCCAATGGGCGTCCATAGAAGACTAGGTAGCCCTGGGCCAGAGTTACAGTGCCACTCGCGATGCTGCCCCTCCTCTCAATGAGCCATGGTGCCGCCCACAAGCCCAGCATCACCCCACCTCATTGTGGGTGAGGTCATGTCGGGAAGGTGGAGAGTAGGGCTGAACAATTTAGCTTCCCATAGGGAACTACTAGAGGTAGAAAGGATGTTTGCCTTTGTTTCAGAGATATTATAGAAAGATGCCTATTTTTTGTCCAGCAAATGTTCCTAGAAAGAGGTCACATGATACAGAAAACTATAATATGTGATCTAACTGTGCATACATAGACTTGTGGGATTATTGGGCAATTTGTGTGACACCTAAATGGATGACAATTTGTGGATAACCAGCTCACCCTCTGTGCATATAATAATCCTCTGGCACGGATTAAAGAAAACTCTTGATCCTTTCCAGTTGAAACATCCATAGAGAAATCCAGCTTGGAGGATTAAAACGTAACTTTTACTAAGAAAACAACAAGTAAAAAACATCCATAGGAAAAGATGGCGAAACAGCACAGCCAGTGTCAGTACTAATGGCCTATGAAACACCCCGTACTCCTCCACACACTGTGACGCGTTTCAGGCCAACATGGGCCCTTGGTATGATTAAGGGCCCATGTTGGCCTGAAACGCGTCACACGCGTCTTTTCCTATGGATGTTTTTTACTTGTTGTTTTCTTAGTAAAAGTTACGTTTTAATCCTCCAAGCTGGATTTCTCTATGGATGTTTCACCTAAATGGATGAGACTGGTCTATGAAATTCCCGTTATAATACATGCATAAGGATTTATATATGAGCCAACTAATTACAAACACAAGCTCTATGCAAGTATGGAATCAAAAAAATCTAATTTAGGTCTCCCACATTTCTAACAGTCATACATGTGTGCAAAGGAACTACGTGTGGATCCTCCTCCACCAGAGCAAGGCTGTGAATGCTGAGGTGGTGGCATTTCTTACATTTTAACAAGGGATTAGCAAGGCTCCCACTTACTCCTATGAATATTAAAGAAGGGGGAGTTGGAAATTAACTTGCAGGCACATTATCTGTATATAATTGGAACCACAGGTTTCAGCCCTTTTTTTATTGAGAATTTACAAATTAAAATGATTCTGCCAATACAAAATATATTAAATGTTTTAGACCAGATATACTATATATAAATAACAGCTCTGCTAGTAAAAAATAGCCTAAGATAACATTCACAGAAAGATATATGTGAATGTTTCCGGAGCATATCAGTAGTGACATTTTCCAGATAACTATGGGAAGAGGAGTTTCCTATACACAGTTCACTTCCTGTCCAGCAAAGAAGGACACTGACATATGTCCCCTTGGCCTAAAATAGCTGATTTACTGCTCAGAAGTCGTACACGCCATGCCGGAGATATCTGTATGGGCTTAAGTAATGATGGTACAAAATTAAATGCTTTTTGGTCATGAATGAATACAGTATTTGATATCTACTAGTTTAGATTAATTAAAAAAAAAGAAACACTAACTAGCAGTATTTTCTGTAAACAAAACCTTTATATTTTTATTTATACTTTGTACTTTTAAGCACCCTTTAATCTGTTTCTACTTTGACTTCCATTTGATCTATTAAATTCGGACTGAAGTAGTTTATGTTATTCGAGGAACAATAGCTGGTTGATGAAGCCACAGATCCTAAAATAGTTTTCAGAATCTAACTTAGTGGTTAAGATCCAAGATATTTTTTACCGTTCATATGAGAGGCATATCCGCCCTTCAGAAAGCTTGCTGCTCTAATATATGGAATTATGGCAGCTTTAATCAGACAATAAAAGTAGCACTGCATCCATATTTACAAGTTCATGGCAACATGTCTAAAAGTTCATAGTCCAGCACCAAAGGCCAACACCAACGCCTTAGAAAAAGTTCCTTGTTAAAACTTTGCTTTTAATGTGTATCTTGATCAAATCTGTCCCATCCTGATCCGAAGCAATGGTGAAAGAAGGTGATTGTGAAGGTGGCACTGGTGCTAGACTTTGGTGTTGGACTTATTGTTGGCCTGACAGGAGGCCGTTTATGCACTGTGTCCAACCCCAATTGTGAATTTATATGTGGAAAGAGGGAGCTGCATGAACCTTTGGATTATTTTCTAAAAGTTCATAGGCAAATGTCAAAATGGAAGCTGGAGGAATGGGATGGTCCTTATATAACTTAGTTGTAATAGAAATTGGTAGTTATCGAAATTGAGATTGGTATCAAACTGCCAGATATATATAAATATATGCACAAACCAAATTGTTTATAGTCATTGCCTATGTGGCATATAGTTATCATCTACTAGAAAGGCTAAGTGTAGGGTAGAAAAGAGCGGACTGTTGACTTTTTCAGCTACTGTACTCTAAATTTAGATACGGTACATTAGCTGATTCTATGCATTTGTGCCTTAAAGGATAACCTTCACTTATACATTGCTGTAATAGAGACTTGTTGGCTCTTCTTTATTTCAGGTTTGTATATTTTAAAATCAATATAATCAATTAAAAACAATTGAATTTGAAAGCAAATGCACTGCCTACTTAGGATTGAATTATTAGTATTAATACTATGGAACCATCATCTTCTACTGCACTGTACACAGTATCAATGGCTATCATGGACAGCGTAGACTAAAACTAAACAGTTTACAATACACGTTTGTACATCTAAAAAGGGGTTCCAACATGGAATAAAAAAGAGCAGGGTCTTGGAATCTGTAATTTTGAAATAGCAGATGGTAACTCCATGTACAGTATGTTGATACTGAATGTGAATACATGTCTATAATGTGTATATCTGTTCTTGGTTCTGCTGTATTATATTTCTTTGTTTATAAAACCATGACTGTTGTACATGTCCTGACGATAGGAAATTAAATGATTAAAATGCATTGGGGTTAAAAAAAAAGTAGGGATTTGCTTTATACGAGTAGACAGCAGATGGAAATATATGGATAGATCTTACAGGTTTCAGGTATTCTCACCTTAGAACCTATATGCAATTTGCATTTTGCCCATTTATTTGTGTGTATTTCCTCTAGTGACTTTGAATTCCTCCCACAACCCAAAAAAACGAGTGGCAGCTTAAATGGTGTCCAACCAGACTGACCATTATCTTTGAAAATGTGGTAGGGGCAATAGATTGTGAAAGATACAGGTGGTAACAGTACTATGTACTCTGTCAAGAGTTCATTATGTTTCCACTATTCATAAAATAGGAGAGGCACACAGACATTAGGGGTTTGAAAACTAATAAACACAGGTCACAAATTATTTCCTTTATACTTGACCTTCATCCTTAGTTATTCTGTACTATTCCCTACAAAGAACAATAATTACCGGTGATGCCCCTAAAACAAAACTATATCCCAAAATAATCATTAGACATGTGATATTCAGATATTCTCACCTGGTCCTAAAATCACTACTGATGACAAGTCAATAAGTCAGTATTTTGTAGTTATGGCTGCTGCCATTTTGTTTCAACTGTAGGAGTAGAAGAAACTATTGCTAGATTATGTTGGAAATACTTGCCGTTCATTACACTTAAAGGCTTTGTAAGTGGCAACTAAGGGTTAACATTCAGTGTTAATGACCTGACTGGCAGACGACTGGCCTCCCACTCCTGCCAACAGAGCAATGTGAAATTAGGCAGAAAGGGAAGTTGAGTCGGGAGGGTGATGCAAGGATGCTCACAAAATCTGGAGAAATGACTGGCTGTCTTTTCTGCTGGGTTGATATTTGTGATAGTAGTTAGCACAGCTTTCATTACACAGAGGGCACTGGAGAATATAGTTGCATCATAGATGTATTATAACATTTTCATACATAGTGTTCCATTTCTCATTTCTTTAGAATTATTTCTAGGACATACATTTTCTGAGTATAGGCAGATTTAGAGCCAGGAGTGACGAGATTCTTACTTGGGGAAGTTGTGGTAATGGGTTATGTTGGTCAAACGTTCTTCATTTTCATTATATACATTCAATGCTAATATATAGTGTACAAAATACACAGTTGAGTCACATTATTATAACCACCAGCTAATATCCAGAGTAACCGCCATGTTCAGCATGGACAGCAGCTAGATTGCCTGGGAGTAACTCAGTAAGATCCTGGTAGGTTGTCACAGTTATCTGAAGCCATGCCGACTACAGTGCATCTCACAGCAGCTGGAGGATGCTCGGGGGAGGATCCATAAAGTGAACATGATGATTTAGGTGCTCCCAGAGATGCTCAATTGCCTGGGGATTTAGGCAGCCAGGGTAATACTTGGAAGTCCTGCTCATGCGCTTTCAAGCAATGTCAGCCATATGACAAGGCGTATTGTGGAAGATCACATTCATCCGAGCCTATGATGGAAGGCAATCAACATTTATGGGGGTACATGATCTGCAAGGTTTCCTTTACCTAATCCCAGTCTCTTCGTTATTTTGTTCTCTTTGTCACATTCCCTCTTTCTTTTTATCTGTTCTTCTTTTCTTGACCTTCCCTGTCTATGTATTTATCTTTTTAACGGGATCGCTCTTTTATTCAGTTTTTTTTTTACTCCCTATTTCATTTAATTTTCCCATTGCCTTGATTACCCCGTGTCTATCTTTTGCACATTGCCTGTTATTTTTTCTGTCTGTTACTCTATCTTCCAAATGTTCTTTTCCTCTCTTCTTTCTATTCATGTCTCCATATTGTTCTCTTATGAAATCCATTTATTTTCTTTCCCTGTGCTCCTTTTAATCAGTTTTTTTACATTTCCTCTATCTGTCCCACATTTTTCCATCACCGTTCTACATTTCAGCTGAAATAAGGTGGCATCCTATTTACCAAGTTTTTCACAAAGCTGGTGTCACTATAAGGGCAAATTATCTTCCAAGTTATGGAAATAAAAAGCAATACAATGAACCATAGAGGTTCCCTTCTAGATTACTAGATAAACTGATTTCATAAAGTCTAGGTCACTTAAAACATAGGACCTTGTGGATTTACAAGGAATTAGCCTAATCTGCCTAGAACTTGTGTTACAAGATACATGATTTGATTTCATGTTCTAAAGGAGATCATTTGCCATCAAGAGGCCAACTACTTCCAATTTGCAGTCTGCAGTGACCTTGTGTTCAACCAACCACGATAATGAACAAAAGCATGAACTACAAGTATCACTCCAGGGAATATGGAGCCATTACAATGGTGGCAGAATGTCCACATTTTCCCTAGCTTGCATATTATTTTGCTTATGTTCTGTCATATTTGCCAGAATATCAGTCTTGTTAAGATGTATGATATCCAATGGAGTCTTAAACTTACCATGTTCTAAAAGGACCAATCTTTCCTATATACGTACTGATAAGGAGTAATAAGACCAGATATCTTCTAATGGTTATATTTTTAAGAGGTTGTATAAAGTAACTGAAGAAAACAGAATCAATGACATAGAAAATGGTATTCATGTATGCACCTGTAGTTATCTTCTGTGAAACACAATAAATGTATCTCTAAAACATAGAATGCAATCCAAATCGGAATACCCAAGGGATAGGTATGCAATCAGCCGGGCTGCATTCTAAAGATCCAGATAATTGAGCTTTTCCCAAACCAGGCCAAAGAGCTACCTGTTAGAAAGCTTTCTATGAGACATAGAAGTTCTAGTGCCAAGTTCCTAGGAATCTTGGTGGACATTTTTAACAGGAACATCTAGAACTCTCCTATAATTAAATGTGAATGAAAAGTCTTTGTAACACAGTGGTCACTAAAGAAGATTTTGAGTTGTGTAGCAGGTACAAATATTTTACTTTGGATAGAAGGTCTAGGGTCAAGCTTTGTGGAGACACAAGGTCATAAACAAATGGTGGTTAGGTTCAATAAAGAAAGAATAGAACATCTCCCCAGCCTTTCCTCAGACTAGAAACCACTAAATTCTAGTGCATGCCCTGATCGTTTCTTGACTAGAAAGAATACTGCAGCATTCTCCTATGTGGTCTACCCGAAAACAGACTGACACTCTTAAATCTATTATCAACTCTGCTGCACCCCTTAACCATCTTGCGTTTCGAGGGCTGCTCCTCTCTGTCAATCCCTACACTGTCTGCCAATAGCTGATCATAACCCTTACCTACAAGCCCTCTACAGCCAAGCCCCTTCCTACATTTCATCACTAGTCTAAAAATACCAACCCACACTCTGTCTCCGATATGCCCTCAACCTCCTCCTGTCCTCAACCCTGATCACCTCTTTTCACTCTTATGTCCAGAACTTTACAGGTGCCGCTCTGCTGCTCTGGAATGCCCTTTCCCATACAATTCGTCACTCTCCGACATGACAAACCTTCAAAAGCATTCTTAAAAGCCATCCATTAAGACTAGCTTACCATCACAGCACTTGCTACTATGCTTAGTACATACAGTATGTTCGCAGCATGAGGGCTCTCTCTTCTAATGTACTCCTGTACCAATGTGCTTTGTTGCATCTGTCTTAAACCGGACCTTCACCCTGAATAAGAGTCTATCTTGTATGTTCCCCCCTCCCTGTACATACAGATTACTCCCATTAACAATCATCCTATCGGCATTTTTTGAGTTTTTAAACAACTGAGATGACGGCACATAGAGTCTCAGGCTGCCTGCGCCGCTCTGCATTCTGGGACTGCTGTCCTTTTCCTGACCCCAGCTCTGCTTTGTCTGTGCAAAGCACAGCTATAACCCTGCCCCCTGCACCTTTGTCCCCTCTTCTCTTCTCAGTATGTGATGCTTCTAAAGCAAGATGGCGGCGCCTGTATCCTAGAGTCCTGAACAGAGTTGCAGCCCCAGTGAGGGAAAAAATAATAAGAAACTGACTAAAATACCAATTTTAGATGCTGGGGAATATTTTTTGAAGGGTTTGGGCTTTTCATTAAATGATGCTGAAGGTCCGGTTTAAGATACTGTATGTATTATATGCATTTGTTGTCATATCTCTGTTATATACGACTCATACCCTGTGTATTATACTTGTAACTAGTCCCACCTTCCTGTAACTTATACTTTGCACAGCACCATGGAATATGATAGTGCTTTATAAATAAACAATAAAAATAATATAGGAAAAAGAAAGAAGAGGGACTGTAAACCCAACAACCAGTAATAAGGAAGCAATCAGATCACCTGATCACTACTTTGTAAAGCGCTATGGAAGATGATGGCGCTATATAAATAAACATTAATAATAATAATAATAATAATAATAATGCCTGTCACATGTGCCTCTCCTCCATTTCCCTCAAAGCCTGCAGGACTCCACAGCCACTTTGTCCCTTGATGCCCTTAGCGCGAGCACGGCAAGTCATAGTGGTCCCGCAGTTGTATCATACCACTGCAGACAACATACATGACATAGCATTTATAACACGACACAGTCTTCCCAGTTCAGCTATGACCCAGAAATTGAGGCAAAGAATGCAGAATCGCTTAGAATACATAAGGTATTTACATATAATTAGAGATTTCGCGACACTTTAAAATGGCTCAAGTTCCCAAGCGGTATAATGGGGGAGGAAGTTAGCGTGTGCCTGGGCAGAGACTTTAATTCTTTTCTCCTTGTTTTCAAAATCATATAAAGATAAGTCTGTATTAGCCGTACTCTAAAAGGGGGTGACAATATTTTCTTTCCCTTGAATTTGTATTGTAAGAATTTCTAATAGGGAGTGGCGTAAGGAGAAAGAATGTGCTCTTTAAATGTGAATATTTCAGAAATAGAGAAGCATTGTGCTTGCTGCAGACATAACTTAGTTCCCATATAACCAGGTCTGGGCCCTGCCTCTCTTTGCTTGTCTGTCACTTCCTCAGCTGTTCTGCTCACTCTGTTGCTGGCACTGCCAGTACACTGTAGCCTGCGTGTCAGACGATGCTGTCGCCAGTGCTGCTCGCAGACACCTCTGGCGACAGGGACAAGGCAGGAAGTGGTTTGGAGAAGTATAGAAAGAGGTTCTTCTTGTACTGCCACTCCCAAAGCCCTGCCTAAAATCTGTGTGTGTGTTCAAGCCTAATTAAAGCTGCATTGCAGAGCCGCATCAATGGAAGAAGAACTGTCTGCTCTGTACTCTCCTTGATGACAGAATGTCAGAGCTATGCATTGTTCCGGTGCATACTAGACCGACAAAATTAGGGGATTGTTTCGTTGTGACGTCATCAGAGATCTCGGCAAAAAAAAGGTTGTGATGACCTCATATAAATCTAGATCCAGTTATTACATTTTTGGATCAATCTTAGAGGCCGATTTATTAATAGCGGCAGGTAGCGACAGATGAGCGACAGTAGCGTGATTTTCACAGCGCCGGCTAGTATTCGCTGTGCTTGGCCGTTGTTCGGTTGTTGACAGCGACTCAGTCGGTGTGCGGTAATGTTGAATACGGGGTTAGGAGTCGTTGTTTGACAGGTTCCGCGCTGTATGGGAGCGCATGACAACGAATGGCCATATCGAACGGCTCCCAGCATATTCATTAACAAATCACGCTCAGAAAATTCTCGCGCTGTAAAATGCTTGTTTAAACCCCAGAGCGCTGGCGGCGATGGGTTAAAAGTAGTTTTTTAACCCCCAAACAACCTTATTTTTGGAAAAAAATAATAAACAAGTTTTTATAAACATTTTGTAATATGAATACATTAATATCAGACCTGTAATATCAATTCTGCACAAATTTTTTTTTTTTTTTTTTACCTTAAAAAAAAGATATAACAATGCAGAAGTGGTCACCGAATTTTTGACATTTAAAAAAAAAAAAAAAAAACAATATCAATTAATTATGAATATTTAAAGATTTCTCCATTGAAATGCATTGGAGAGCGCCAGGTAGCGAGAGGTCATACCTGGCGCTGTGATGGGATTAGCAGCGGCGCTGTTCGCTGAAGTCTGCAACATGATGAACCCCGCGCTAGCTGACGCTCTCGCCGGCGCTAGCCTCATTTAGCGTGATAAATGCGTGATTGTGTTCGCAGCCTGGCGTTCTGGAGTTGGTAGCCGCCGATAGCTGGCGCTACCTGGCGCTAGTGAGACACTACCTGGCGCTATACCTTGATAAATAAGGCCCTTAGTTAATGCTAAAGAAGCACTATGGGAAAAATTAGTTCAACAACAAATTAGCTAGATGGCAACAGGAGGAGGGTTTACTTATACACCCTGCACAAGCTTTCTTTTACTGGAAGAAAGAAGAACTGGAGGTGTTTTTACAGGGAAGAACTACTGTACCCTGCCGGTCCGCTGAGCCAGCCAGCATTGCTATTGCAATTCTTCTGATTTGTGTTGATGATTTTACCCATCATGCAATGCTTTTTGCAGATGTTAAAGTGCCTAATGATACTGTTTCTAACATGCTGTCTCAGGAGAGAGACACAGGAAAGGAGCAGGTCTATAAGTGGAAGGGTACGCTCAAGAACAGTAGCGTAACTAAATGTGTTTGAGCCCTGGTGCAAACATTAAATAGGGCCCCATCATGGGTCCTACAGTAACTCTTTACCTGTCATTTTGACTCAAATACAACTAGACTACTGAAAACTGAAACAGCAGAGAAAAATTATTCTTATTTTTCCTGTTTGTGATATCATGCAAGCACAAATTTGATAAATAAGGTGGAGAAGCCACAATGATGGGGCTGTCTGACCTTATGGGCCCTAGTGCGGTTGCTACCCCTGCACCATTTACAGTTGCACAAGAAATTGTAACTCATGAATGTTATTCCTACCAGCAGAAGACAACAAACTTTGGCCTTGATTCACTAAGATTTGAAAAAAAATCTCATGGTAGTAAAACATCACCAGATAAAAATACAATGAAAGTCAATGGTGCATAAGCATAAAGCACAGGGGCTGTATCCCCTATTGCTTTGGGGCCTCTAGGCAGAGGCAATGCTAACAGTGATTCCTAAAACTCAATATCTCTCACTTTCTGGTGAATGACTTTTATTTTTGATGACATTTTGGTCCTTTGACCAGGGTCATCTATTGTTAAAGCTACCAATATGTATGCTTAATAGCAGTCATAATGTCCCATTACCTTTCCTAGAAGGAAATAAAAATAATAATAATTGTGAGGATAGAAGCAGAATGCAAGTATGTTGTTTTCAGGTATAAGCACGGACCAAGGGCTACAGATCTGGCTTTCTGGTCTTGTGTAGTGATGAGGTGCTTGTCCGTGGGTTTCCAGTGTATAAAGTGCTATGGAGTGTCCCCCCATTCACTATAGCAGGCCAACACTGTTGATTAAAAGAAAGCCAATCTTTTTGCTTATTAAAGTGGACCAACACCCAGGATTTTGACTATCCTGGGTTTTGGTCCACTTCAGGGGGGCACCCCGATTAGGGGTGCCCCGCTGTGTAAAACCCCCCAGAAACACCCCAATACTCACCTCAAAACGCTCCCACGTGGCCGGGTGACAGCGACGGACAAGCGCTGACAGCGACGGACAAGCCAGCGCGGACAAGCCAGCGCCGCCGCCTCCCGCACGTCCCTCCGACAGCGCGCGCGCCCGCGCCAGCCATTCACAAACGGCCGGCGCGGGCGCGCGCACGGCTAGAGGGGCGCGCGGGAGGCGGCGGCGGCCGCAGCCGAGGTCTTGAGCTTTTGGGGGGTTTTCGGGGGTGTTCCTCACCGCGGGACATCCCGATCTCGGATGTCCCGCGGTGAGGGGGGTGATCGGCCCGGGAATCTTATAGATTCCCGGGCCGATCACCCCAGGGTGTTGGTCCACTTTAACCAGCAATGAGCCTGGCACTGATGAGATGCTTTGTGGACATCCTTGCAATTTAGATATAAAAAAATGAGCTCTGATGTGGCAGGTGAAGTCTTGACAGTGAAATGTGTTTCCTTTTACTTCTTTAAGTCAAAACAACAGAAAAGAACAGAATTCAACATGCATTTCAAAAAGTTTCTGTTTGAGTTGGATGAAAAGTTGTTTTGGCTTCTGAGGCTCTTTGATCACCCTAAGGACAGGAAGATGTCATATCCCCTGACAAAACAATACTTTTGTACTAAGATTTTCTGCTTTCAGAAAGAGAATCCCTTCCAGTTGTATGAGTTTTGTTTTTAGATCTCCAATTAATCAGATGTCAGCTGTTCTAAAGCCACTAGTAGGCTCAAATCTCATGAATATTTCTGGGAGGGGGGGACAATGACAGAGCTGCTTACATTTTGAAGACGCCTGGTGGTCTTGCATTTTGGCTCAGTCATTTCAAACCTGTGTGCCAACATTATTGATAGCTCATATGGATGGCTGTCACATCTTATTGGCTAGCCCCTGGACACAATGGTCATTAGCCATGTACTGACTTCCAGGGGTTTGCACATGACATTGTCCAAAGACAGACAAGGGCTTTTTATCTGGGGTTCAGTGGACTTGAGTCATCAGGCATTAGAATATTTTAGATTGTGGATCCACTTATGGGTCCACATAGACTATTACTCCAGGGCTTAGCACCAATGGGGGTGGGGGTGGTGCGTGATTTGTTACAATTCACATGGCTGGATGTCCTTTTGTGCTGAAGCCGGCCCAGTGGTTTTACAGGTGTAGTCTCCCTCTGGAGTGCTCCATCTGACTTCAGTGGTGCCCTATGTACACAGTGAATCGGGTGGCATCTTGTGCTCTGCTATGAGATCTAGGAAAAAAAATGTCTGACTTGGGAGATCTAAGCAAAAATGGCTGTTTTCACTAGAGGATGCAGGCAGGGCAATCCCCTTGGGTGCCAAGGCCATTGGGGCACCTTTATCCCAGCCATCCTGTTTTCTGCAGATGGGTCAGGGCCACTGTTAGTGGTGCATGCCATAAGACAGGCCCCTCATCGTCCCATATTGGGCTCAGTCATGGGGGGGGCACTGCCTGCTGCTAAGGTAGGGGCACAGCATGGCATATACTGGTATGGGACAGCAGTAGCACCATAGGATGGGTGAGCGGGCAGAATTGTTTGCTCCCCGTACCGAGCGCTATTTTGCCTAGAAACTGCCCTGGTCATTGTAATTTAAGGGAATGAGGCATTCCTATTGGCCATTCTGACTTCCTCTTTAAATCCTCTTTCAATGAATTATAACTGGCAACTGCCTAGTTTTAAAATGAAAAAAAAAATGATTTGATTCGGGCTGTGCTTTAAAAATAGTGAATCTGATAGTAGAAGCTGTGTAGGGGATAGTGTACAGTATATTTGCTCTTGGCCAAGTCCTATATTCATGTAGGAAAATGTTCCATGTATTCCTGTTACTGCCAGGCTGCCAAATGTACACAGTGTTCTGGATTGTGGCTGGGAGCACACCCTGCTGAAGCTACTGGCTAATCTGGTGGCATCAGCTGTGGCCCTTGTGCACATTTCCTCACAACTCCCACAGGACTGACCTCTTTTCACACTCTGGGGTCTCCTCTCTCTTTCTGCCTCTGTATTTCCTATCTACTAATTGCTATTGATTCCAGGGAGCTGTTGCATTTCCTCATCTCTCATCCCCCTCCCATGTGTTTCATCAGTGCATTACTGACTAGCAGATGCTAATGTCACATTAACCCTGTGCAGCATGGGCATTGTTAAAAGGCATAGGAGAGTGTGCAATAAAATCATTGTATATCTACCGGTATAAAGAGAGGGATTGAGAGTTAAATAAGACCTATATTTTTTTGCTACAGGTTCTGTTAGTTCATTTTTGCTGTAATCCTCTCATCTCTGGAGCAGCTGACCCAGGTATATGATCGGTCCAAAAACACTTGTCACAGAAATTACAGAAATTCCAATGACTCCCAATGATTTACTGTCAAATAAAAGTCCCTGTCCAGGTAATAAAAAACCCTTGTGCCTTATATGCCAGGCTGCAGGCTTGATGCTCTATGGATTGCTACAATCCATTTTCAACACTGTTGGCTCCTGGTCCAGCTTCGTGTCCCTGCTGCTGATCAGGAATGAGAAGACGCCCTCATTCAGTATGGTGCGCATCATGTGAGCTATCATGAGCATCCACCATTCATATGCACTTTCAGGGCCAGCAAGGAACACACTTTCAGCTTTGGAGCTGGGAATGCTGCAACCATATCAGCTAAACCCATAGGAGTAGGAGGGATCAAGCCTGCTGGCTTGTAGGTCAGTACGTTTTGTTTTTTTTTTCACTTTCCTTGACAGTCCCTTTAACTTTTTGCCTATAATGAACAAGCAGGAGGCTGCATTTCTTCAAAGGAGCACAGATGGCAAAATTAAGATTAAAGGGATTGTCTGGGCTAGGTGTAAAAAACAAATCATTGTAAAGCGCTACGGAAAATGATGGCGCTATATAAATAAACAATAATAATAATCATTGTTTGCTGACCTGACATGCAGAGGAACCTGGTGTGCTGCTGAATAAAACTTTTGTTGTTGCGTTTTAACCCCTTTCCTGTAGCCAGCTCCTGAATTTTATTTATTCATGACCACCTTTCTTTTAGCATTGAGACATAGCTCCTCCTCACCTCTTGCATCAGACTGTTTGGGACACACCAATACCTTCCTCCTTTGCGTGTGTGTCTTTTCCCTGCTTCTTTGTATACGTCCACAAATAAAATAAATAAGTAAATAAAAAAAGGATCAAAGGTCTGAGCTATAGAGGAGGAGCTGGATGTCAGCCACATCAACTTTATTTAGCAGCTCACAAAAATGAATCTGCTGTACGGTTAGTAGTCAAACGATGATTTGTTTCTACACTTAGCCTGGTCAATTCTCTTAAACCAGACCAGCAGTCATGGGCATTTAAAAAAAAAATATAAACAAAACTCACTTTCCCTCATAGCCCCTAACCTAAATGACCTGTGTCTCATGTGGTTTGCCACAAGAATTTGCCGCATTTCAAATTTGCTGCTAGCTGTGGCCATATTGACTTCGGTCGGGTAAGCGGATGCTTTCCTGGGCACCATTGAGCAGACAGATTAAACAATTTCTGAGATATGGTCGAGGACACGACCACAGCATTTTTTGAGATCGCTGATTGGCTAATCTTACCAATGCTGGCTGGTGCCACTAGCTGGCTGGCACATCCCTGGTTTCCCTGCTCAAGCCCCCAGCCTATCTGAATGGCAAATGCCACAGCTACAGGAAATGCCAGGGAAGCGGCCATTGGTGAAGAGCTGCAGGTAAAGGTGAGTTTCGGATGCCCTTGGGGCAAGCTAATGGCCGGCCCTTGAGTCTTTTAGACTCCAGTGCTAGCCTTGGAGGCTTTTGACCTGCTTTAAGGGTGTGGGTCAGGTTTAAATTTGCCCTAACTACTATATATACTACCATTTGTGGCTGGAAAATAGCATTCATTGGAACTAAAAGTTAGTGGCCAGCACAAAACATGGGTTCTTGTGCCATGACACCAAACTTTTACTGTTGAATTAAAAATTGTACCGATAGGAAACACAATTGCCATACATGGGCCAAATTAATTGTGCAATTTATTATCTGATATTTCTGTGATAGTCACAATCAATACACAGATTGGCTATTACAAAAAAACAATCTAGGGCTTAATTCATACGCTACCCTAAATACTACTGGTTATACAAATCTTTGTCTGGGGCTTCTAATATTTGTTCTAAAAACCTTGGCCAAAAAAAGCTCTCCTACGGTTATGAGCACATTAACCAGCATTCTATTATAGGACCCTCTACTTCTTTCTTTTACAATAGTTTGAGGGGAATTTATAGTATCCATTCTAAATAAGAACGATACCCAGCCTGTTACATATCACCACTCTCTATGTTATTCCCCCACCAGGCTTTGCACAGGTTTATTTGCACAGAGTGCCATTAGTGTATCTTTTGTATCCCTTTTTCAGCTTGTTACATATGATACTAGAAGCTGTCAAGGTAAATTAAAGCCAACACATCCCAGATGGAAGCAGTTTACATGAGTGTTGCTGGTTATAGCAGAAATATGGTTAATCTGCCCCTACCCCTAATTGAATGGAATGCACATAAGTCTAAAAATATGCGCTCAATGGGTGAAAGGCCCCTACTTCCTACTGCTATCCTACTAGCTAAATACGCTGTTTTTTCTACACAGCGTCTTAAATAACTGTGCAACCCCCTATTAGAGATAGATGTTTTGGTGGGTGTTTTGTCTACGAAATGGCATAATCATGTTTCTTAGTATAAACTTTTTCATAGCTCCTGTTGATTGGGTTAAAATTGTTAAGAGTTTTCAGATTAAATATCTAGCATTTTGTGGACACCCAGGCAATGCGCGTAGATCCCCCACGCCTTCCATTAAATCCCTTTTCATCACCCCTTCCTTCTTTTCACGCTAATGGCCCATTTCCATGAACAGATAAATGAACCGTTCATTGAGCAAGTGAATGATTGTACGACTCGTATGCGACTAGAAGGCTTTTTGTTGGGTAAATATTTGTTAGTAAATTAGTTGTTGGGTTAATTAATTAGTAATCATAATTAAGATTAAACATTTCATAGTTAGTGTTAACAGTGCTGATGGGCCATGGCTTGGTGTTTATGGTCAGAAGAATAAATGCACTGTTACCATGGGTAAAAATAAGTTTCCCCTTTCTATCTATTCTTTCTAATCTTTCTATTACTATCAGTTGTGGGACCGTGGACCACTATTTGGTAAAGGGGAAAATTCCTTTACCAAATGCTTCCTAGAGATTGAACTTTGTAGTCACTTCTAATATATTATGATCCATGCTTTGTAATTAATTTCAATAAACTTCCAAGTCTATATGTAAATCTTACAGAATGACGGAAAATTGATTATAGATTCATTAGTGGAGTATTTTTATAGATATTTTTTCAAGGGTCAAGAACCAATGATCTTTAGGGGTCAACCTTACAATCAGATTAGATCACTTTAGTTTTCTGGATATTTTGCCTCATTTCCTTTTTTTAGTGACAAGCCAAGAAAAGGCATAGGGCAGTAGTCCTCAAACTTCCTCCTCAAGGGCCGAGACAGGCCAGGTTTTGCAGCTCTCTATGCTGATGCACAGATGTAATAATTAGGGCTATAGCTCTGTCTGAGCACCAGTTAATTCACCTGTGGAGTAGTGTGGAGAGCTGCAAAACCTGGCCTGTCTCGGCCCTTGAGGAGGACGTTTGAGGACTACTGGCATAGGGGGTCTCTGGGAATCACGGGTGTTGTTTTTAGACACATACATGTCCTTGATGCCTCTAACCATCCTAGTCCAAGTGTCTACAGCTCAGATATTTCAGCGCTATCAGCTCTGGTGTTGATAGCAAGATTCTGGGTCAGCTGTGGTGTATGGCTCTGTTGCCAGTCACAGTTATAATCATTAGACTAGCACGGTCTTGTTTACAGTTTGCTGCAACCAGCTTGAGAGCATGTTATCAACACCAGCGCTGATAATGCTGGAAAAAACAGGCTGTGGGAACCAGGACTAATGTAATAATGTTGACTTGGATTGGGGCAGGACATTTTGGAGTTTTTGAGTAGGAAGGAGTTGAAATCAAACTTGCACAGATAACTTAGATTCTTCATGGTACCCGTGATTTTTCGATTAGCCTAAAAAAAAGGCTTGCTAAGAGGATGCTGGTCCACGTTAGTCAAGGATTTGAAGTGACCAAAGAGAAGAAGCAGTAGATCTTGCCTATCAGGTCACAAACAGCAAAAAAATATATAACTGTCACCCTCAACACAAAACTAAAATTGGTAAAATGTGGTCTTAAAAATAGGGGCTGGCCCTTATGGCTAAAATCCCACAGTTGTTGTCAGGGGCCACTCCTTCCCCTACCCTCCCTCCTGAATTGAGATGCCCACTAGCTGAAGGAAACTGACAGACAAAACTTAGCATATCTGTACTATTGCCCGGATTTGCCATGTGACCATTTTCATCCAATGGGTTATGCCTCTCTGTGAACTCTATTAGTTGCTGGTGGTGTATTTTCCACATTTCAGGCTGCAATGGGAACCTGAATGATTGCACAGAATAGTAGAAAATAAAGAGCTATACTCACCATTATTATATCCCCTCGCCACATTTTTACGCTTTTTCCTCTATTTTTGCCATCACTTCTTTTCACATTGCCATTCATTTTGTCTACCCTGAATTAACAACCGGGTGAAAATTTTCACCAGGTGTTGAATCAGCTCCAAGGTAGGCAATTGAATTGAATGGCAGGTTTCTCTCCTAAAAAAGGAGATTTTTCACCCGGCTCTAAATTGACCCCTAAGAGGGGGTATTTGATTGTTGGTGCTGTGGAAAAGCAAACACCCAGCCACAATAGCTTAACAGTCTTACACCAATTTTCGGACACTGAGGTGTCTTTTTCTGACCCAGGTAGGGGTCCTGAAGATCCTTATTTTCTTACAATCTTACTATAAGATTGGGCTTCAGTGACAGACCAGAACACTTCTGCATGGGATTGGCTGACTGACCTTTCACTCAAAGTCCGAGCTTTAGCTTCTGTGCAGATCCCCCCCAGGGAGTTTTCTTTTGTGTTATTGCTCAAATTGGGCTTAGTACATAGGAAAAGAGGAGTGGTTGCAGGGATACAAAATGCTTGGACTTCTTCTTTAACTGAAACTGAATTTTCAACCTGCAAGTTGGATGCTGGCTAGATCTACGCACCCATTTTCACCTTCCATTGCTGGTTCGTTGCCCCATGTGACCACCAGTGGTCATTTTGGGTTTAGCATATTGCTTTGTGCCTAGTTAAACCTACTGGTGCTGGTGATCATGTGGGGCATTAAACTGATGTGTGGCATTGAGGGTATGTAGGAATAGACATGTGCCCCCCTGCCTGTTATTGAGCTTGCAGAGGATAATATGCAGTGGGGCATCCCAAAGCGGTCTTTTTTTTATTTACATGGCTCCGCCTTCTGAGCCTGTTATTCTAGGTCTGTACATTCCATGATATCTGTTTTAACAAAGTGCTCTTTAGCTTGATCTAATACAAATGTAGGCACACTTCTAGCTCCTCCTTAGGATTTGGAGGCACCAGTGATGGGGGGACCTGTTGCAGGTCATGGTGTAGGATACTTGCCTCCATTATGAGTGAGGCGGCTCCTCCCCCTCCCGGGCGCCCCTTTGTGGCATCCTGCACGTGGGTGAGCCCTTCTGCCTGCGCATTGTTCCCATAGCTGAGGGCTTCATCAGCAATGGCTGACAGACAGACAGCACAGGGCAAATCTCCCAACAAATAGGGCTGACACCTCACAAATGAGCCCCTCACATGCACTGCCACACAGGGCCATGGACTCCATTGTTGGGGCCACCAGCTCCATAATGGGAAACATATGGCGTGACGGGAAAACGCTTCCTAAGGATACGTCACACGTGCCATTGATTCATTCATTCCATTGCTGGTTCGTTGCCGTGTGACCACCAGTGGTCATTTTGGGTTTAGCATATTGCTGTGTGCCTGGTAAAACCCACTGGTGCTGGTGATAATGTGTGTGTGGCATCAAGGGTATGTAGGAATAGACATCTGCCTGTTATTGAGCTTGCAGAGGATAATGTGCAATGGGGCATCCCAAATAGAATTTTTTTTTTTAATTGAGCCTGTTATTCTAGTTCTGTACATTCCATGATATCTGTTTTAAAGCGGACCTTCAGTCTATCTT
Organism: Gastrophryne carolinensis; assembly: GCA_027917425.1. Taxonomy (NCBI): domain Eukaryota; kingdom Metazoa; phylum Chordata; class Amphibia; order Anura; family Microhylidae; genus Gastrophryne; species Gastrophryne carolinensis. The sequence continues at coordinate 165,557,817 of CM051236.1, forward strand.
ATGTGTTTCCCACACCCTGTACATACAGATTGCTCACATTAAAAATCCTCCTACACGCACCTAGTGTGTATTCTGAGCCTTTCAACATCCAAGATGGCGGCTCATGGAGCATCAGGCAGCCTGCAGGCAGGAAGTGTCTTTTGACTATGCCGCTCTGTATTCTGAGATTGCTGACTTTTTCCTGACCCCAGCTCTGCTCTGTCTGTACAAAGCACAGCTATAACCCCATCTCTGTGCTTTGCCCTGCTCTCCCCTCCTCAGTGTGTGTGATGCTTCTGAGGCAAGATGGCAGCGCCAATATCCTAGAGTTGCAGCTCGGTGGGGGAAATAATAATATGTAAGTGACTAAAAATGTAAAGATGCTGGGGAATAGTTTTTTCTTTAGGGTTTGGGCTTTTCATGAAATCATGTTGAAGGTCCGGTTTAAGAAGGTGCTGTTTAGCTCCTTCTCCTTAGGATTTGGAGGCACCAGTGATGCTATCCTAGGGGACCTGTTGCAGGCGCCACCTCTGTGTTTGGGGCTTGGTGTAGGAAACTTGCTTCTATTATGGATGAATGAATCAATGGCACGTGTGACGTATCCTTAGGAAGCGTTTTCCCGTCACGCCATATGTTTCCCATTATGGAGCTGGTGGCCCCAACAATGGAGTCCATGGCCCTGTGTGGCAGTGCATGTGAGGGGCTCATTTGTGAGGTGTCAGCCCTGTTTGTTGGGAGATTTGCCCTGTGCTGTCTGTCTGTCAGCCATTGCTGATGAAGCCCTCAGCTATGGGAACAATGCGCAGGCAGCAGGGCTCACCCACGTGCAGGATGATGCCACAAAGGGGCGCCCGGGAGGGGGAGGAGCCGCCTCACTCACCCCCCTCCTCCCCCGGGCGGGCAGCATCATCATCCCCCGGCAGCGCCATTGCTATAGCAGGCGTGGCCAGCAGCAGCCTCCATGTGTGGGCTGGACCCGCCATAGCCGCAGCCCGGCCCTGCTCGCCTCCTTTTTTTTGTTTTGTTAATGAAAGTTCCAGGAACATTGTAGTGCTGCCCTCCCCGCCCCGCCAATCGCGACAGCAGCCCCGGGGTGACCCCGCTCCAGCCAGCGCGCACCATGATCTTCTCCAGCGTGCCCCTCCGGATCCCCACCACCGGCAAGCTGGTACGTTCTATGGAGGGGGGGGGGGGGACCCGGGGAAGCCTCTCACTGCCGCCCGATCCCCCGCCATGGCACGGCCTGCTGCTGCTACTACTACTGCTTATTATTATTATTGCTGCCGGCTCCATCCCCCGGCTGCCGGCACCTCCCAGGGGGCATCTGGCACACACACATATATGTATATATATATATATATATACTCATTCTGCATGAGAGTACCCCCCTCCCCGGCATCCCCATCAATGGGCTGTACAGCCACACCCCACCCTTTATCTGGCTGTCACCCAGTGCCAGGGCCGGCAGCAGTCATCGCAGGGCCCTTCTTTTACCTACTCCTCCTGTACCTCATCTGTCTTGTAGCTCTTAACATTCCTAAAGCGGACCTAAAACCAAAAAAAGATATTAGATCCCTTTTAAACAGGGATTACATCCCAGATTTTCACTGCCCCGAGTGTTGTTCCTCCATCCTGTTTTGAAATCTGCCTCCATTTGTGTATCTCTGGGGATCAGTTGTAAAAACAATCCCACAGCGCATGCACGGGTGGCCAGCCAATCAGCACTTACGCTCCATCATCGCTTTCCTAGCCCGCTTGTCACGTCAGATGGGCTAAGCTTTTGACTATCCTGGCTTTTGGTCCTTTCCCCCGGGTGCCCCGCTCGTCCAATCAGCACGCTCGGAGCTGCTGACTTCACATCGTCATGTCATGTCACAGTGTCATCTAAGGCCAGCGGCTTTGTTCCCTTCCCCTGATTTGGGATGCGCCGCTGTGTTAAACTCTTTAGATTGTTTCTATGTTTCTATGTTTCTTAAATGTCCAGCAAGCGGCTCTTTTTTATGGCAATCGGAGCAAGAGAGTCCAGTTCAAAGATGCGGGGATGTGTCCGCCTGATGTTAACTTTGCCTAGGCGCCAGGAAGCAGATGGGTTTTGCAGGGGGTTTCAAATAGCCGAATTGGGATGCCCTGGGTTAAAGGCCAGCGCCTGGCCCTGGAATCTTTTAGATTCCAAGGCCAGCCACGGTGGGTTTTGTTCTGTTTTAAAGTGGACCAATCAGCGGCAGTGCTGGCCCAGGAGTCTAAAAAAGTGTGAGCCACCCAGATTGCCCGCAAATCCCTTAGCTTTCTGCTGGTCCCTCGGCACGACCACATCCCCGCAATTTAGAAAGGCACTTCGCATTGAAACCGGGGATGTGGTCGTCCCTGATTCCCAATTCTGACTTTCATTCCAAAACAACAGCTTTATGCCATGCATTAGTATGCACGCCATCATTTGCCGATTGGAGGAGAGCCAGCGCATGCAACGTGGGAACGGGGTAAAGGTGAGTTTAGTGGGCAATCTGGGGTGTTTCACACAGTGCGGTATCCCAAATGCTCAAAACCGGGGATATGTGGAGGAGCCTGATTTTCACTATCCTGGTCAGTGTTACTTGTCCCCGGGGCAAGTCGGGACACTCCAGGGATAAGAACCACTCACCAGAATAGCAGTCATTCACAAGCAGAGACAGGGATACAAGAATGCTCTTCCCTTCAGTGCGACCAGTTTGTCTCCTCAGCACTGGGCTCAGAATTGGATATGTGCATTTAATTATTTTACTGTGGAGCATCCTAGATTGGAATGCCCCCCGGGCCGGGACCTGAGTTTTTTTTTCACTTTAACAATCACTCCAGGGGCATCTCAGTGTGGAATGCCTTTACAATTAAAGACTCCTAGGAAGTCCAAAATTGGATGGGGAGTGCTGTATGACAAGGGACAGGAAACGGCTGCACACAGTTTCCTATGCTCGTCAGATGGAGCTCCTTTAGGAAAAGGCAGAAGGCAAACGCAGGACTCATTGTTTGCGTGAAACTTGGTAGTAGAACCTAAAAGAGGAGGTTTAGGTCCTCTTTTATTCTAGGATGCTTACAGTGTTATATAACAGAAATGTATTTAGGGTTAAAGTAGACCAAAACCCAGGATTTTGACTATTCTCGCTGTGTGAAACTCGCCAGGTCGCCCGAAAACAACTCACCTCCTCCCAGTCCTACGGCGCATGCGCTGCCACTAGGCGTGCTCGGAGCCACTGACATCACGTCGTCTAAGGCTTCATCTAAAGCCAGCAGCTCAGAGCGCGCTGACGGCTGCATCCCCCGCTACCCACTAACATGGAGCGTGCCCGGACATTCACAGATATCTGGTGTGGGCACACGTCTTGCTAGAGGGATAACAGGGATGCCCCTGCGGCTCGCGCATGCGCCGTTGGACCAGGAAACGAGGTAAGTGAATGGGGCGACCTGGGGGGTTTCACACAGCAGGTCATGCCAATTTTGGATGCCCCGGGGGGGAGGAAATCGATCGGCCCGGGAATCTATAAGATCACTATGGGTTTTGGTTCACTTTAAATATAATTCTTTGATATTTTAACAAAATGGTGCACGTATATTTTAATAATAATATTTTTGTGATGGCCAGTTGCTGTCCCCATTTTGGATTATCCTTTTCCTCCTTCTTGTCCATTATCTGCTCAGCCCTTAGTATCAATCGTGCACCCAACACACAGAGCTACCGCTAGCACTGATGTACCCCTGAAACTCTTATATCTTGGTTAGAATGTCTGTCTGCTGGAAACCCCATAGAAAAGCAGAATATCAGGCATGATACTCACCCGGACTGCTCCTTACCCACATGGCATCTAGTGGGGACTGCAGAGCAACGTAATGCAAGTGACTGGGCTGTGGTTGAGCATTCATCCAACTCAGGATGCATGAGGGTGGAGTATAAAACACTTTTGTCCAGGCAGAAACAGAAAAAGTATATTCTCACCTTTAGTCCCCTGCAGCTCCTCCATGCAGAACTGAAATTGTCATAGTTACCAATGTCAGGAAGCCAATGATTGTGTCTTCAGTGCTGGCTACCTTGTATGGTAGGTCATGTCATTTTGGACTGGACTTCCTCTTTAAATGCACAAAAAATGTCATAACTGGAGCAGTCTAATATCTATGTATATTTTTATGCATATTTATGTAGCTAATCAGATGTGAGCAGATCAAGTCGGGGTACAGGTGGGTCTACAGTCTTGCCGCCTACTACCAGTATCACTGGTTGGGAACCACTATTCTAGTCCATGAAGAGAACAGTATATGTGTATTTTTGTGCTATAACCACTTATATATCATAGCAATTGATTTTTAATGTTTTCAGTTTTTTTTTCTTAGTTTCTGAGCTATCAAGGTTATTGTGGGGTGTTTCGAGTTATATATGAATTTGTGTATATTCTTTGTTTTTTTTTTTTCCTTTTAGTTGTATAAAAACTTTGCAATGGCGACCTGGTATGAGGTCATGAGAGGTCAGAGCAAGTTGTAGTTTGTATCTACTAAAGTTACATGCAGCGCGTTGATGAAATCCATTCTGGCGCAATCATTTGACTTAATAGTGGCCCAGTTTTAACAAGACCTGTGCAAGGAAAAGTAGAGCAAAAATAGTTGCCAAGACAACCAGTCAGATTACGAGTTTCATCTACACAATTACACTTAATCTGTTAGTTTTGGGCAGCTGTTCTAATTTTTGCGACATTTTCTGGACTAGGCCTACGATTGTTTTACATGGGGGTGTCTGTTGTAACATGTAGTGACCTGAATTTATTAACTCAATCAGGCATCGGCTGTTTTGGTCTGTGGCCAGGCTTATTTAATCGCACTATTGTGTTTGCTTCGAACATTTTTTTTCTTAACAGACTTCTTTTATACGTGTGTTTGTTTCACTGAATAGTACCCCTTGCTGTGACACTGAAGAATATATATAGGCAAGGCCCTTGTACAACCGTTTCTTGAGGTCACACAATGTCCTTGGTACTCTGAATGTATAAAACGATAATGAGTGGCTTTCATTTATTTTATCTGGGCAGTCAATTAGTGTTGTAGCCTCTGCTGTTTGGAGCTGGGGAAGCTTTTCAGGTCATTCGTGCAGGGAGTAGCGGTAATTAATAACAATTAGCAGTTCTTCCTTCATGTATTATTTCTGTACCATTTAGCTGATACAAGACACTGCTTATTTGGTCCAGCGACTACTCTCTACTGAATACCTGTCTGTGGTTTAAAGGGGGTGTTTCTGAGCAAAGAGCTTAAAAAATAAAGGCAAGTTTTTTTTTTTAAATAATAAAGCTCACTTACTTATTGTCCATTCCAAAATTGTGAATCCACAAAATGCTGCACATTCTGCCGAAAAGATGGCGAATGAAGTTCAGGTGGAATGTGCAGCACAACATCGTCACTAGATTCCGGGTGCAGGTAAGTGCACGCATTTTGTGTAATTAGCACAAATGCAGGGTGGGATTTAAAATTGCTGAAACTGGCTGGGGATTGAAGGGATTGACCAGGCATACAACAAAGCTATACTCACACCTTATGCCCCACAGCTTATTACTCTCATTCTGGCAATTGGAGATTCACCTGATGGCTAGATCTAATCCAGCACTGCCAGGACCTGATTCCACCTCCTTGCGGTCACATGCCCTCCCAATATCAGTCAGAGTGACGTGGCCATGTCTACCCTATTTACTACAACAGAGGGACATGCTGAGGCCTGGTATGCCCCCTCCATTGATCTGGGACCCCTTTTGGTTTCTTTGTATACTCCCCTTGAACCTTGATTGACCAATCAGCGCTTTATGCCGTGTATCCTAAAGCTGATGATTTGAACAGTGCTCCGGCATAGGGGATGGTGGCGTGCGCATCCCCGGCTTCCCTGGGGAGTGCGCACTCCCTGCCTTAATGGCTGGACTTGGGGGAGCACACAGCTGCAGGGAAGCTGGGGATGCTGCGGCAAGGTGATAAGATAAGAGGGCGTTCTGGGGGGCTCACACAGGGGCACGTGGGTGGTGATAGGTCCACTTTAGTTTTAATATATTTTTATTTTAAAGATTGAGAGGTACAGTTACTCTCCTGCATTCCAGGAGGAAAAAATCTTCTGTTACATAATAAGTGCACGTGGTCATATAAAAATCTAAAATGCGTGCATGATTTCCAACTATGGCTTATTAATTGTCTATTATCCAGGCTGGTTATCAATGCTATAAACTAGCTAAATGTACAATTAAAAACAGGCTAACTGTTCTTATACGTTGGTCTAGGAGGTGGTCGCAAGAGGGCCGGGGAAGTAGTTCTCCCATCCTCCATTAACGGACCCCCCCCCCTCCAGGCACAATGAAGTACTAAGATTCTAATATTAAATAAGCAAGAGCAAGAACAATACATTGCTAAAGATTTATAAAAATAGACGATGGCAAGGTCCTGGCTTAGATGAGAGATTACAGCGGGTGAAAGAGCAGAGGAGAAGAAGGTAGGAGGGGGGAGATCGGTCCACTTTAAATATTTTATTTCGTTCACAGACATTGTTTCAGGGTCCTTCAGACTTTCTGCAGTTGAATACAACTTTACTTTCAAAGGGGCAGTCCAGAATATAGTAATAATAGCACAGCAAGGAGATTACCTGACGTCTGCCCCATGTGCCTCTCCTCCATTACATGCAGTGTGATGGAAATGTAGCAGGTTTCCATAGTTTGCCCTCTCCTTTCCACATTTCCACAGCCACACTCCATATGTGGTTGCACCGCTGCAGCCTGGAAAGCCACAGTGGTCTCGCTTGCCAGGCTTGTGCTGAAAGACGGGGGTGGCCATGCAACTCCATTCAGAGCATAGTGTGGAAAAATGGAAAGGAAAGTAATAGTGCTAATAGTGACCACTGTGTGTTTGCACACACATGGAATTTTATCTCTACATTTTTCCCATCTATGGACTTTTGAACAACACACACATGAACACACCAGTAAATAAACCCTATATTAGTGACTACACACAAATGAATTATACACAGCGAACACACCAGTGAATAAACCCCATGGGATCGATTCAGAGGAGAGAAACTGCCATTAACTCTCATTGTCTACCGGGTGTCTCTGAATCACCCCCAAGTTAGACAATGAAAGTGAATGCTCCTAAAAAAGAGGTGAGTTTTCTCACCTGGCTCTGAATCGACCCCCATATCAGTGGCTACACAAGTTAATAACACACAAAGGGGCAGTGACGTGCACATGTGCCCAAAGCGGTGAGTTTCCCTAAACACAGAGCCTGGGAAGTTATTGGGGGTTAGGTGCCTTGCTCAAGGGCACTTCAGTCACTTCCCATAGAGAGACATAGTTCGGATAGTTACTACAACATTTACAGCATGCTTCAGGAAATGGAGGAGAGGCTTAAACTGAGCTCCCTGCTTCCTTATTATTACAATTGCCTGAACTAGCTTTTTAAACCGTATAATATGCTAATAGCGCCCTATCTGACATCCTCTACAGTAATAGTTACTGGTGTGCAGTTTCTCCTGAATGGAACGTGTGCTGCAGGAAAGGCTGGATCAATAGACCATCAATTTAAAATTACATTGATCTACAGATGAAACCTTTCCTGCTCTTTGTTCTTGGAAGTTATCATTAGCCAAGAAGAATGTTCTGCTTTACCTTTCTACCTAGATTACATATCTTCTTCAAGTAGACATGTTGCAAAGTGGTCAGCTAATCCTATGCGGCTGACACATCATTAGCTGCTACCTTTAGTGGAAGCATCTCGATCCTGATTGTTTACCCCAAAACGCACAACTATTCAAGTGTTAATTGCCTCCTTAATGTGCCATTAGAAACCAACCGCATTCAGCCCAGCCAGCCCCTCTATAGGCTGAGCATGCATGAGGTGGAAGTCTGGTTGTAGACCAGGAAGTAGAGGCTGCCAAAGTACACATAGGTTCCTGGGATTGCTGGCCAATGGTGTGCTCTGCTGGGCATGTGCTGGCAAAAGTATTCTGGTCATAATGTGTATTGATTGTTCATTACAAGCTCTGCCTTCTGTACCAATGGCCTCGATTCAATAAAGGTAGAAAAAAATTCTCATGGTAGTAAAAAATTCAATTCATGAGAAAAAAGCTTGAGAATGTCACTGTTACTGAATCACTAGATAAAAAGACAATGAAAGTCAATGGCAGCTTTTACTACAGTGTAGAAATGAGTAAACAGTCCTCTACTTTTCTTAGGAGAAAAAAGTGCCATTGACTTTCATTGTTTTCTTATCTGGTGATTCAGTAACAGTGAAATTCTCAGGCTTTTTTCTCATGAATTGAATCTTTTACTACCATGAGATTTTTTTTCTACCTTTATTGAATCGAGGCCAATATGTCTGAAGCTCACATTTTGGGGTTATTTGTTAAAATGTTGTTCACCTCATTTGGCCAGTATTAAAGGGACATTCCAGCACAGCTCGGCTCTCACAGGCAGGCCCAATGGTGCTGTCTTTGCCGGTGGCTGCATCTCTAGCTTCCCTGTAGCTGTGGTGCGCTCCTGTGACCACTCATTTAGATAGGCGGGAGGGGGGGGGGGGGATCTTCCCAGACTACAGGGATGTCTGGGATGTGGCCAGCAGGCTGCTCAGGTCAGGCAGGATTCTTGACATCAGCCAATCGGCTATCTCAAAAATGCCAGATGGGCGTGGCCTCAGCTGTGAAAACTCTCCAGCACCATGGAATATGATGGTGCTTTATAAGAAAGCAAAAATAATACTGGACCAAAAGTCAATTATTACTTTAGGTCCAGTTTAATACAAACACAGTAACTCACATCCCCAACTATGGTGTATTACTGCTTTCAGTGTATGGATTTAGCAAATAATAACCCATGGACTGGACATATTCTGATTTTTGCTGACATTTTCATTGAAATTGTATAGAAAATAAAGGATATGGGTAATATTAATAGTACAAGAATACTTGAATGGAATGTTTTAGTTTTGGGTTGTATAGGTAGTGTGTGTGATATCATGCTGGGCTGTGTTCTTAAAGTGGAATTCTGCTCCAAACATTCTCCACTGTCTGGGCTGGAGGTTAGCTTGAAGATGGATTGAAACTGCATGTCTGTGCTGCAATACTGCTCGTGTGCCTCACAGGACCGCTGGCAACAAATGGGGTTCACTGGATGCCTGCACCGCCATGTACAGCACATGCACACCTACCTCATTTGCTGGGGACGAACTTTTCAGTCCATTGCAAGTGTACATGCATAGAAAAGCCACCTCTGCTTCTACCCAGACCATCTGGAGTGTGCATGCACACTGAAATGCCATTGCAATGCGAAGAATCAAAGACTCAGGTTGGCTATGGCCCATTGCTGTGAAGTTAGCTAAGCCTAATATCCTGCATCTGTGATCCTCCATCCTAACCTGACGACGTGTCTTCTCCCTGTGACCTTGAACCCTTGCTGGACCTCGGCCTGATGATGTGTCTTCTCCCTGTGACCTTAAACCTTTGCTGCCTAACTGGACCTCGGCCTGTCATTGACATTGTATTCACAGCTTTCTTCTGACATCGGCCTGTTCCACAACTTCTCACTTTGCTACCCACAGCTTGTGACCGAAGTCCATTTCACAGTCTTCTCAGGACCCTCCTCTGCCATGTTCCCTGCAAGTTCTTGATTTGTTACGTGCAAAGCCTGGGTAGTGTCAGCAGCAATTCCATCCCCATAATGGAGGACACAGGGTGAAGCCATACCTTAGTCTTAGACTCTTTGCCAGTGAGTACTTTCTGGCAAGTTCTTTCAGCTGGGACTCCATTTCAATTCTGTAACCTATACTGACAGGAGGTTTTAGAGTCATTGGGGTTTACATCTCCATGGACAAGAATTCAAGAAAAATATTGAATGGAGGGCTTGTATTTTAAGGTTTCCAACCACCCAATCAGGTATTGACTTTAGTAACACGCCTCTTGTCAATCATTTCAATATCACTAAAGCCTTTAAAAGGTAAAATTTGTTTGCTTTTGTAAACAGGCAGCTGGCTCAGTGGCTCTGCTCGTGATAGCTGCTAGAAGCTCCTATGTTTACTTCCCGTGTTGCTATCCTCTAGTAAATTTGCTGTCAGAGAGTATGGCCTCGATTCACTAAGAGTTGAAAGAAATTCTCATGGTAGTAAAAAACTTATTCTTGAGAATTGCTAGATAGGAAGACATAAACTACAGAGTAAAAAGGGGTAAAAAGTTCAATACTTTTCTCATGAGTAAAAAAGTGCTATTGACTTTCATTGTATTCATATCTGGTGAATCACTAAAAGGGAAATGCTTTTTTTCTCATGAATCAAATTATTTACTACCATGAGAATTTTCAACTGTTAGTGAATGAAGGCCAGTGTTTCTGGTTCCATCCGCCTGTGCTCATTGGCATCCCCTGAGTCAGTTTGAAGGGCACTTTAAATCTTGTTGTGACTTCTGACTAGTGCAAGTTTAAAAATGTGTTAGAAGAAGCATCTAGGAGTAATCCGTGAATAAGTGGACCAATTTGCTGCAGTTTATAATTAGGCTTCTTTAAACTGGCACGGTTGGAGCCTGTTTGTATCTCCCATTTCTGCCGAAACTAAGGCACACCCAAGAACAACTGCTTCCAATAATTTTTTTCTGCTCGTACGAAAACAATGACCAGAGATTCCAACTGGCTGTGAGCGTGACACTTGGCTGCGAGCCATGTTACTCATAAAGAATGTCATCTCATCTCTTCCACTACTGACACATATCACTTAAATAGTTTTACGAGGCCCATTAAGGTGAACCAGTCACCAGGTAAACCTCCAGCTTTGTTACACAAGTTCCGGTGCACCCAGGAAACCCTCATAAATTCTTGTGCAATTTCTATTTGTTGTATTGTAAGACCTTCCATCTGAAATATAAGGCACAAAACTCCTTGCTGTCTAGAAGTAGAGGGGGGAGGCTTTAGCACAAGAATCATACTACAGTTCTGGCCAAAAGTTTGGAATGACGCATATATTGGTTTTCTCAAAGTTTGCTGCTTTATTGTTTTTAGATCTTTTGATCCAATGTTTCTTGGTATACAATTCTAAGCATTTATTAGGTACATCAAGTTTATGCAAAGACAGGATGTTGGATTCCAGCTTCTGGCAACCTATTACTGGTTAATCAGTGCTTATCTCTCATGGTTTATCAGTATTTGTTGTCAGTCTGCTTTTTGAAGATTGACCACAGGTTCTCTTTGTGATTTTGCAATTCGTTTTGGACATTTAGTTAACACTTATGTCTTGTAACATGGACTTCCATCATGCAGGAATAGGCATTGTTCATGACTAAATTACTCCTGTATGGTTGGAAGAAGTTACTGTTGGCGGATGTTTAGATACCTTTCTTTATTCACAATAGCATCCCCACACATGAATGGTCTCAGGATGTTTTACTATTGGCATGACTCGGGACTCCTGATACAAAAGAGGTTATTTGCTCTCTGTCTTGACACCTCCTAAAACCTTCCACCTCAATATTGGTGTAAATGCATTGACGCCTTCCTACTGCTATTACTGAGCAAGCTTTGCATTGGTTTTGATACCATAGCTTAATCCTCTTTAAGACATGGTCCTGGCACATGCTGGACTTTTCCTGGGTGCCCTAAAACCTTCTTCGCAGAAATTGAACCTCTCGACTTGAAGATCTTGATGGTTGATTTAGGGGCAATCTTAAAGTGGACCAACACCCAGGGGTGATCGGCCCGGGAATCTATAAGATTCCCGGGCCGATCACCTCACTCACCGCAGGACATCCGAGATCGGGATGTCCCGCGGGGTGAAACCCCCCAAAAAAAACGCAAACTCCTTACCTGATCCGCCGCCACTTCTGCCGCCTCCCGCGCGCCCCTCTAGACGTGCGCGCGCCCGCCGTCTGTGAATGGCCGGTGCGGGCGCGCGCACGCCGAGAGTGACGCGCGGGAGGCGGCGGCGGACACGCTGTCTTGGACGCCGCTGTCACCCGCTTGGACGTCGGCGGGGATTGGACGGCGCGGTCACGTGGGAGCAGGGAGAGGTGAGTTTTTGGGGGTTTCTGGGGGCTTTCAGAGAGCGGGACACCCCCGATCGGGGTGCCCCGCCGAAGTGGACCAACACCCAGGATAGTCAAAATCCTGGGTGTTGGTCCACTTTAAGGTGGTACAAACCCTTTTTTGTAACTCCTCCCTTCTGGTTTGGCCGTGGGCCAGTTTAAAAGGAAAATTGTGTTTTCCACTGCCAAGGCCACACCCATCTGGCACTTTTGAGATTGCCAATTGGCTGATCTCAAGAGTGCTGTATGAGGTATGCCAGTTGGCTGGCCATATCCCTCGCTGAGTGCTCACGCTCCCATGCTCAGAGTACTTGAATGGCTGGGATGCGGTCGCCAGCCAACAAAACAATGTGAGGGCAGCCGGAAGGTAAGATTGCTGCCGACCCTAGGGATTTCACACAGCGGGGCATCATGACATAGGATGCCCTGGGGGCAGGCGAGCGGCCTGTAGTCTTTTAGATTCCAGGGCTGTGTCCAATTCTGCTTTAAAAGCAGCAATGTCCTTGCCTGTAAAGCTCTTTTGATGCAAAGCATAGTTATTAGAAGAAGATTTCAAGCACCATCCCCTTTTAGCCCTTTAACAGTTTTGGTGGTGTTGTGATTTTTGTTGCAGAGTGTGAGTGCTGGGTGCAGCGGAGTCAAATCCAAATGGACATGTGTGGTGTAACAGGAAGTGGCTTTACTGGAACATGAGTGCAGTAAAAGAAGGTCACCTTACATGGTGGATAAATAGACAGGAAAAAGAAGTTATAAAGATCACCTCAATGTACTGGAAACACAACATGCAGCAGAGAATGTACAACAGAGACTTCAAGTAGATATATGTAACAGCACTGCCTATTGCAGATCTCATACATAGAGTAGCTGTAAGCTGTTCCACCATATCTCCATCAATTTTGAGAGAGCTTTTAGATTAGGCTGAGACTGCTGATTCTTACTGCCCCCAAGACCCCACCCTCTGCATTGTGTATTTGGAGCTTCCCCATGCTAATGGAGGCCCATATTTACATGTTTTATAAGTTGTGTATATATATATATATATATATATATTTTTTTTTTTTTACATTTAGGGCATTCAACTGGACCTGCATCATTTAATGAAAAGCCCTTTAAACCTTTGAAAAACGATTCCCCAGCATCTAAAATTAATATATTTTAAGTTTTTAGTCACTTACTCATTATTCTTTCCCCCACTGGGCTGCAACTCTGTTCAGGACTCTAGGATACGGGCGCTACCATTTTGCCTCAGAAGCATTACGTACTGAGGAGAGGACGGGGTGGCAGAAGTACTGGGGGCAGGGTTATAGCTGTGCTTTGCACAGACAGAGCAGAGCTGGGTCAGGAATAGGACAGAAATCCCAGTATGCAGAGCGGCACCGTCAGAAGACACTTCCTGTTTGCTGAGACTGAGCCTGAGACTCCATGGGCCACCATCTTGGATTTTAAAAATTTTAAAAAGGCGCATAAAATGCAGTAGATGCAGGTAGGATGATTTTTAATGTGAGCAATGTGTATGTACAGGGTGTGGGAAACATGTAAGATATGCTCTTATTCATGGTGAAGGTCCGGTTTAAAGCAGTCTGTTCCTATAATTTTGGGTGATGACGGGTACCTTATCCTTGTTAACCCTTTCTGCAGGGCTAATGAGAAGATCACTGAAGGAATTTTAGCAGGTCATTTTGTGGCAGGGCTGTCATTTCAGTGGAAATTTAGCTTTTATAATTATGGCGAATTTCCTGCCAAGGAACAACTTTGCAATTTATTACAAAATATCTGATTATGTTTCAGAACAATCTAGAGCATCTAAATTAGATGCTCTATGAAACTCAAAATTTGTGTCATTTTCTTTTGCCTGCTCATACTTGCGTTGTCTCTTTTTAAATTTGTCTGGACAGCCCCTTTAAGGATGATTTAGGAGATTTTTTCATTGCACTGAAATTCTATGAAATTAGAGAAATTCCATTATCCTTGGCTTGTATGCCCTGCGCAAATACTTTCCATTTTAGCACTCTCTGCTTTTTGCCTTATTATTAGAGGGCTTATAGATCCCTTTAATCCCCCTGTACTGCCTAACATGGGTCTCTGACTAACCAGGCTGATGACGCTGATCTGGCACTTCAAGCCCTGCCCACAAGAAGTAGTGGATGGTGGCATATTTCCTTACATGCTATTTCAGAGCATTGGACACACTGGTAGATCCAGGCGTGTTGGATAGAGTTTTAACCCTTTAAGTGCCAGCCTACCTGCAGCATTTCCCACTCCCTGTTGCCAGAGCATTTTTCACTATTTTGCGCTCCCCATGTTCAACTGTAATTTTTGAAGGGATTTTCTGGGACTTCCCATAAAAATTACATATTGTTTTTTTCAGCAGAATCTGGGCTTTAACATCCTATCTCTTGTTTATCAATTTTGTAGTTTTATCATAATTATTTTGGGCAAAATATGTGAAAGAAAATAAAAAATACACACGTTTTTACATTTTGCAGTGTTTTTTTTTAATCGAAAATAAAGGTTTTTCAATAAAAACATATTGAGAGTAAAAGCCCCATTTCTCCCGGTTACAACGGTACCACACATGTATTAGTAGACACCCTTTCCTGCCCAGGAGACCCCAGAAACTGCAAAGAGCGCTAGAGGAGATTTTCAGATAAAATACAAATACTTTGCGCTCCTCGCAGTTTTTCAAAAAATACAACCCTTTACATTTGAAATACCCCCCACAAACTATATATTTTTGGAAAGTGCACACCTCAAGGTTTCTAAGCATACTAGGCTTGTTGGCGTGGGTCCATTGGTTTGAACTCTATTGATTGGCAGAATCTCTGGTTCCAAAGGATTTCCCTAAAAAAAAAAGCAAAAAGCAGATTCAAAACCATATTTTCCTATAAAAACAATAAGCAAGCAAGAAGTAACGCAGTAAATCTGAAAGCACAACATCTGCTGAACAAAATAATACCCCACATGCATAGGTACTTTGAAGTGTAGAGTTGCCAAACACCCCAAAGTCCAGCATGCGTTTGAGGGTAATTTTACTTGAAAAAATCAGCGGCGCACACAAAGTGCGCACCTTGCAGTTTCTCCAAATTTACAACCCTTTACATTTGAAATACCCCCCACAAACTATATATTTTTGGAAAGTACATACCTCAAGTTTTCTAAGCCTACTGGGCTTGTTGACGTCTGGGACTTCCTTCAGAATATATTGATTGGCAGAATCTCTGGTTCCAAAGGATTTCGCTAAAAAAATAAGCAAAAAGCAGATTGAAAAACATTTTTTCCTATAAAAACAATAAGCAAGCAAGAAGTAACGCAGTAAATCTGAAAGCACAACGGCTGCTGAACAAAACAATACCCCACATGCATAGGTACTTTGAAGTGTAGAGTTGCCAAACACCACAAAGTCCAGCATGCGTTTGAGGGTAATTGTACTTGAAAAAATCAGCGCCGCACACAAAGTGCGCACCTTGCAGTTTCTCCAAATTTACAACCCTTTACATTTGAAATACCCCCCCCAAACTATATATTTTTGGAAAGTACATACCTCAAGGTTTCTAAGGCTACTGGGCTTGTTGACGTCTGGGACTTCCTTCAGAATATATTGATTGGCAGAATCTCTGGTTCCAAAGGATTTCCCTAAAAAAAAAAGCAAAAAGCAGATTCAAAACCATATTTTCCTATAAAAACAATAAGCAAGCAAGAAGTAACGCAGTAAATCTGAAAGCACAACATCTGCTGAACAAAATAATACCCCACATGCATAGGTACTTTGAAGTGTAGAGTTGCCAAGCACCACAAAGCCCAGCATGCGTTTGAGGGTAATTGTACTTGAAAAAATCAGCGCCGCACACAAAGTGCGCACCTTGCAGTTTCTTCAAATTTACAACCCTTTACATTTGAAATACCCCCCACAAACTATATATTTTTGGAAAGTACATACCTCAAGGTTTCTAAGGCTACTGGGCTTGTTGACGTCTGGGACTTCCTTCAGAATATATTGATTGGCAGAATCTCTGGTTCCAAAGGATTTCGCTAAAAAAATAAGCAAAAAGCAGATTGAAAAACATTTTTTCCTATAAAAACAATAAGCAAGCAAGAAGTAACGCAGTAAATCTGAAAGCACAACGGCTGCTGAACAAAACAATACCCCACATGCATAGGTACTTTGAAGTGTAGAGTTGCCAAACACCACAAAGTCCAGCATGCGTTTGAGGGTAATTGTACTTGAAAAAATCAGCGCCGCACACAAAGTGCGCACCTTGCAGTTTCTCCAAATTTACAACCCTTTACATTAGCAATACCCCCCACAAACTATATATTTTTGGAAAGTACATACCTCAAGCTTTCGAAGCCTACTGGGCTTGTTTGCAGGGCATCATTTCTTGGGACTCTCTTGATTGGCAGAATCTCATCTTTCAAAGGTTTACCCTAAAAAAATAAGCAAAAAGCAGATTGCAAAACATTTTTTCCTATAAAAACAATAAGCAAGCAAGAACCAACGCTGTAAATCTGAAAGCACAAGGTCTGCTGAAAAAAACAATACCCCACATGCATAGGTACTTTGAAGGGTAGAGTTGCCAAACACCCCAAAGTCCAGCATGCGTTTGAGGGTAATTTTACTTGCAAAAATCAGCGGCGCACACAAAGTGCGCACCTTGCAGTTCTCAAAATTTACAACCCTTTACATTAGCAATACCCCCCACAAACTATATATTTTTGGAAAGTACATACCTCAAGCTTTCGAAGCCTACTGGGCTTGTTTGCAGCGGGTCATTTCTTCAGACTATATTGATTGTATACTCTTTACTGCAGCCGTAACATCATATTATAGGATATAGCTGAGGAATCCCATTATAAGATCAGTGCAGTGATCAATGACCAATATCAGGAATCAAGAACCTGAAATTGGTCACATTTTATCATCACATGCCATAAGTAACCAGCTGCTCCTGCTCCACCATTTCCCATCGGAACAGCAAAAACAAACAAAAAGAAAATAATATAATGGGAACACAAGATACCTAATTCCTAAAAGGGGCCTACCTACCAAAAAAAAAATGCATTGCTCAATAATTTAGTTGAGTATGGTATACCTCAAAACAATCTTCGAGGCATAACCCGGGTTGGCTGGGACAGGTCGGGCAATAATACCGCACATCTCTTCTAATGCCACGCTTCCTACAAACCCTACAAGCTCTCTGGGGATACCGCTTTCTACCAACTTCGGGAAGCAACTTTATAAAGTGCTTCCCTACTAATCTGGCCTGGTTGTCATTGCTAGCCAGATCTGGTGCTTCCGCAGTATCCCCAAACAACAAAGCAGGGAGTAACTGCTGCTGGTATTTTATGTACGATAAATTGGAGCCTGGCACTGCTGCCTTGAAGGCAACAAAGCTGTTGTAAGTTGCCATTTGGACCAAATGAATGGCAACTTTAGTGTACCAGGCTCGAGTTTTTCGGGTGGCGTTGTAATAAGTTAATATTTGGTCCGTTTTATCAACGCCACCCATGAATTTATTATAATCGGTTATGCAACGTGGCTTTTGGGAAGGGGCTCGGGGACCACGTTGCCTTACATTCACAACTGACTCATCGTGGAGTGTTGTCAGAAGGAATACATGTTTTTTGCCCATGTATTTCATGGCCAGGACCTCATCGCTTCTTAGAGCATAAGACTCCCCCCTTTTTAATTTTTTTTCAAGTAGTGGCCTGGGCAACCCTTTGCGTTTACGGTTGATGGTGCCGCAGGCCGGGGTATCCAACCAATAAAGGGCGCGAAATAAGGGGATGCTGGTATAGAAGTTGTCCACATATAAGTGGTAACCTTTACCCAACAATGGAGTCATGAGGTCCCAAACGATCTTTCCACTTATTGACAAATCAGGGGGACAACCAGGGGGGTCCAGATAGGTGTCCTTTCCCTCATAGATTCGAAAATATTTGATGTAGCCGGTCACACTATCGCATAATTGGTAAAATTTAATCCCGTAGCGGGCACGCTTGCTAGGGATATATTGCCGAAAAACAATGCGCCCTTTGAAAAGCAGTAGTGACTCGTCAATTGATAATTTTTGGCCGGGGGTGTACACTACTGCGAAGCGATCTGACAGGCTGTTGAGCAGGGGCCGTAATTTATGCAGCCTGTCGTGACCGGGCTCACCACGGGGAATAGCAGTGGAATTGTCGTTAAAATGCAGAAACCGCAGTAAAATTTGGTAGCGGTTTCTGGACATTACGGCCGGAAATAATGGAGTTGCCAATATGGTTTGGGTATCCCAGTAGGACGAAATACTAAATTTTTTTAGGATACCCATTGCTAGAGTGAGCCCCCAAAATTTCTTTATCTCACTCAAATTTGTGGGATGCCATGCCTGAGCTCGGGCGTGCCTCTGCTGGGGGTTTTGCGCTAAGACCTGCTCGGCATACAGATTGGTAAAGAAGACCATATCCATTAGGATGGCTTCTGTGAGGAACAATTTGAAAAAGTCAATGACACCAAAATTTGTGGTGTCTACATTGACCCCGGGGACCGAATCAAAAGGGGGAATTTCGGGGGAAAAATTATTAGGAGGCCTCCACGCAGACGCTCCTTCACCAGCTGCAGCACTCGATGCCTCACCCTGCACTACACTCGCCTGAAGCGTGGCCTCACTTTGTGCGGTACTATCCCTTCTAAGGTGGCTACTACTGGCAGCACTGCGCGGCTGTGTGTCCTCAGTAGAGTATACACTGTCTGACTCGCTATCTGATGGGAAGAACTCGGACCCTGACTCACTAAAATCTTCCGAGTCAGACGCCATCAGGTAAGCCGCAGCTTCCTGTGCAGTGTACCGCTTACCAGCCATACCCCAATGCAAGAAAAAATCTAAAAAAAATTAAACTAAAGGCTACAACTAAAGGCTACTACTAAAGGCTACAACTAAAGGCTACAACTAAAGGCTACAACTAAAGGCTACAACTAAAGGCTACAACTAAAGGCTACAACTAAAGGCTACAACTAAAGACAAATTACAAAAAAATACAATACAATAAAACAAAGCAAAAAAACAGACAAAAAATACAATACAATAAAACAAAGCAAAAAAACAGACAAAAATAGAAATAAAAGTTACAACCCGATGAGAAGTGGTGGAGTCAGGAGCAGCAGGTCACGGGATCCCAGCTAAGCAGAGAAGGGGCCAACGTCTCCAAAGAAGGAAGGGGCCAACAATTCACCAAAATCCAAAACACCTAAGGAAAAAAGGAAAAAGTTAAGATTAGGGAGTGTGGGTGAACTAAATGCCTGATAATAACTACCTGATCCCCCACACAGCACACAGTGACCTCCCCCTGACCCTGCCTCCATTAGGATATTGGGGTGTGGGGTGCACCCCACCCCTTTCTCTTACCGTCTCGTTGGCGGCTGTGACCGGCATCAGGAAGCCCCGGGACCCCCAGTTCTTCTCCACCATCAGCCGGTCCCACACAGTACCACCCGCCAATCGCCGCCCGCCGATCGCCGCCCGATCGCCGCCCGCCACCCGCCGATCGGTGGGTGGCGATCGGCGGCGGGTGGCGATCGGCGGGCGGCATGTTCCTGACGGGTCCATGCTCTTCTGCCGCTCCAGCTACAGCTGCTGCCCACCTGACGCCCACCTACCTGCTAGCCGCCGCCCGCCGATCGCCACCCGCCGCCGATCGCCACCCGCCGCCCGATCGCCGCCCGCCACCCGCCGATCGGCGGGTGGCGATCGGCGGCGATCGGCGGCGGGTGGCGATCGGCGGGTGGCGATCGGCGGGCGGCAGGTGGCGATCCATTAGGTCCCCCCCCCCAAAAAAAACCCCGATCCCACACACTCCCCCACACACTCCCCCACACACTCCCCCACACACTCCCCCACACACTCCCCCACACACTCCCTCACACACTCCCTCACACACTCCCTCACACACTCCCTCACACACGCACACACAGCCACTCCTGGATCCATGCTCTTCTGCCGCTCCAGCTACAGCTGCTGCCCACCTGACGCCCACCTACCTGCTAGCCGCCGCCCGCCGATCGCCACCCGCCGCCGATCGCCACCCGCCGCCCGCCACCCGCCGATCGGCGGGTGGCGATCGGCGGCGGGTGGCGATCGGCGGGTGGCGATCGGCGGGCGGCAGGTGGCGATCCATTAGGTCCCCCCCCCCAAAAAAAACCCCGATCCCACACACTCCCCCACACACTCCCTCACACACTCCCTCACACACTCCCTCACACACTCCCTCACACACTCCCTCACACACTCCCTCACACACTCCCTCACACACGCACACACAGCCACTCCTGGATCCATGCTCTTCTGCCGCTCCAGCTACAGCTGCTGCCCACCTGACGCCCACCTACCTGCTAGCCGCCGCCCGCCGATCGCCACCCGCCGATCGCCACCCGCCGCCGATCGCCACCCGCCGCCCGATCGCCGCCCGCCACCCGCCGATCGGCGGGTGGCGATCGGCGGCGGGTGGCGATCGGCGGGTGGCGATCGGCGGCCGGCAGGTGGCGATCCATTAGGTCCCCCCCCCCAAAAAAAACCCCGATCCCACACACTCCCCCACACACTCCCTCACACACTCCCTCACACACTCCCTCACACACTCCCTCACACACTCCCTCACACCCCCAGACACACGCACACACAGCCACTCCTGGATCCATGCTCTTCTGCCGCTCCAGCTACAGCTGCTGCCCACCTGACGCCCACCTACCTGCTAGCCGCCGCCCGCCGATCGCCACCCGCCGATCGCCACCCGCCGCCGATCGCCACCCGCCGCCCGATCGCCGCCCGCCACCCGCCGATCGGCGGGTGGGGATCGGCGGCGATCGGCGGCGGGTGGCGATCGGCGGGTGGCGATCGGCGGGCGGCGATCCATTAGGTCCCCCCCCCCCAAAAAAACCCCGATCCCACACACTCCCCCACACACTCCCTCACACACTCCCTCACACACTCCCTCACACACTCCCTCACACACTCCCTCACACACTCCCTCACACACTCCCTCACACACTCCCTCACACCCCCAGACACACGCACACACAGCCACTCCTGGATCCATGCTCCAGCTACAGCTGCTGCCCACCTGACGCCCACCTACCTGCTAGCCGCCGCCCGCCGATCGCCACCAGCCGATCGCCACCCGCCGATCGGCGGGTGGCGATCGGCGGCGATCGGCGGGTGGCGATCGGCGGGCGGCGGCGGGTGGCGATCGGCGGGTGGCGATCGGCGGGTGGCGGCTAGCAGGTAGGTGGGCGTCAGGTGGGCAGCACCGATCGCCACCCGCCGATCGCCACCCGCCGCCCGATCGCCACCCGCCGATCGGCGGGTGGCGATCGGCGGCGATCGGCGGCGGGTGGCGATCGGCGGGTGGCGATCGGCGGGCGGCGGGTGGCGATCCATTTGGTCCCCCCCCCAAAAAAAAACCCCGATCCCACACACTCCCTCACACCCCCAGACACACGCACACACAGCCACTTACCTCCAAGCCAACAAGAAACCGGAGAAGAGAAGACCGCCAGAAGTTTATATAGAGGAGGCGCCGGCTGATGACAGCAGCCGTGCGCCCTCCTCTGATTGGCTCCAGCGACGATCCTGTTGCCGGGGTGAGCTCAGGGTCACCTCCAGGTGACCCCCCCATGACCCTGCTACAACGTGAAGGCGGTATCCGGGCAGATCTCAAGCAGCGATCATCAGGAGGTGAGTGAATGTCAAGCCCGTAGCACCTACGTGCTTGGCACTTAACGCCCAGCCAAGCCAGCACGTAGGTGTTACGGGCTTGGCAACCAAAGGGTTAAAGTGGACCAAAACCCACGGCGATCGGCCTGGGAATCTATAAAATTCCTGGGCCCTGCAATTCTCTCCCCCCGGGGCATCCAAAATTGGGATGCCCCGCTGTATGAAGCCGCCCCCAGGTCACCCATACACTTACCTTCTTTCCCGGCACATGTGCGTGCCGCATCCCTACTATACCTCTAGCAGGGCACGTGCCTGCACCAGGCATTTGTGAATAGCCGGCGCGGGCACACTCCATGTTAGAGGGTAGCGGGGGATGTGGCCAACAGGCCAGGACGAAGGCTTAGACGATTGGACCTTGCACATGTAATAAAACATAAAAAAGACACCTTCACCACAAATCCATCCGCCGCCATCTTCCGGACGTCCTGGCCAGCCACTGGGAGCCGACACTCTCTGCATCACTCCCTTTAATCCCACTATACCACATTACATGGGTGTTTCCCTAAGCAGGCTTTCAATGCATACTGTCACTAAAATGAGCCATTTGTACCAACTAGGTGCTATATTGCTGTGCTGCACAGGGGGACCAGGGGTGTTCATTGTATTATGTGATGTTAAATGGGGGATTTGGATTTGGCTTTATTACCTTGAATATTGGTGTAACACTATGGCAGAACTTCATGTTGCTTTACTCCAAGTGTTGTGATGTCTAATTTCTCACAAGGTCTTTTATAGACTCTAAACAGGCAGGCATGTGATTTCTTAGAACGTCAGTATTAGTTTACTCCACGAGGGCATTGCACTGTAACACAGATACATGATGTTCAAAACAGTTCGAGATGACAGTTCTGTATTAGTCCTAATTGCTTCAGGGCTCCTCAAACCTTTTTTTTTTTCACCTGCCTATGTCCACTTGTGTTTATATTGGAATATTGTTTTTACCTCGGTTTGATTACTGTATAAACTATACACTATAGTCATTTCAAGTGATGTTGACTTTACACAAGTGAATTGGTTTTAGCCTTGTTTGTATAAGTGGAACTCCTAGCCATTTGTAGCTACTCCTCAATAGAATCTCTGGCTTTTACATTGTTAGAATAAAGAGCCAGCAGTTGCTGCCATCTGATAAGTGTGCTACATTGGGCTACTTAAAGGGCAAGTCCTGCCAGACTGTCTGTTTCTTTTCAAAGCAGGTGCCACACAGTATTAGGTGTGTATGTCTTCTTTTTCAGCAGAAATTTCAGGATGGCAACCTAAGGGTTTAGTGCATGTGGCAGCAGGTAGGTCCCTATTGATATCAATAAGGTGGTCTGACTTATTACAGAAAATTCTGCAAAGCTACCACTACAGACTCGCAAAGAATGTTGTAGCAGGATCAAACCTTATAGCAGCGGTCATGCTTGCTACACTTAGTGCTGAGAGGCCTGAGGGACAGGGGCGGCTATGTGATCGCATAGGTTCTCTTAATCCAATGAATTGCTCTGGCTATAACCTTCCTTATTATGCTTTTATCTGCGCAAACCAATTTGTGCTTTGCATCAGCCACAAATCTCTTCACAGTACGATGATCACGCCTACGTTTTTGTGAAATGTTTTCATATCTGGTCCATTGCATTGCACTATTTACATTTTTTGGGCAGCAGAGAGATCCTGTTTCTCTCCCATTGTGTTAAAAACCTGTGGTCTGCTTAATGATGTGGTTTGTCCTTCGTAAAGCAGAACGAAACCTGTGATTTTGACTATCTTGGGTTTTGTGCCAGGTCCCATTGTGTGAAACCCCCAAGATCGCTCTGTAAAACTTACCTTCCCCTAGTCCTATGGAGTCGACACAAAAGGCGCCTCGGGAGTGGGGGGTTCACACAGTGGGGCATCCCTATCTGGCATTGCCATCTTTGATCTGCTGCACAGAACAGCTTCCCCCACTCACTTTACTTGAATGGGCGGACGGGAGCATCCACAGAGTGGGGATGCCAGGCGAGGGAAGCTATTTTTATATGCTGTAACCCCCACCTGCCCTCCCTCAATGCCAGGGGAGGGTACTTCCGAGACTAAAATATTTTAGATTCCAGGTCAGCCGCTGCTGGGTTTTGTTCCACTTTAAACTGAAGCTGTCAGCTGGGCTGGCCTCATTGTTGCACTGCACACCACTATGCCGGATGAGCCCAACTGTCTATTATAGGAAACTGAATAGGAAATCTGTAAGTTTTTATAAGCTTGAATGACAAATCCTGAACACACCTGGATACAAATCTGCCACTTCTCTGTATTAGTCAATATGTTAAATGTAGTAATACCATTGTGCAATCATTTATTAGGCAGACTAACCTGTATCTTTCATTCTTATTTTTTAATGGTTCTGTATTCATTAAAAAAAGAGCCACCCAAAGATGAGGCCTAAAGGTGAAGATCTAATACTTTCATCTTGTGCTGCATGTGATAGATCCTCATTTAAATCATCAATGTGTTTCCTGCCCTAAACTGTTTTCCATTTTTAAATTGAAGCAGAAATGGCTGAGATATTGGGGTTTACAGGTTCAGCCAATTTATGTTTAGACCAAACAAGAATGAAAGGGAAACATACCAACATAACAATAATTCTTTATTCCACCACAACACACAATACGTAATGCAAAAAATCTTTAAAATACATGCAATTACATACACAACACACATAAAACACACATGAAGAGAGGTGTAGGTGGAGAAAAAAGTATCAATAATTCATCCAATGCCAATTACCATACCATGATAAATAAACAATCCTACTGATCAACTCTGATAAGTTGATAAATAGTCCTACTGATCAATCCCT
The DNA here is from genome assembly GCA_027917425.1 of Gastrophryne carolinensis. Classification (NCBI taxonomy): domain Eukaryota; kingdom Metazoa; phylum Chordata; class Amphibia; order Anura; family Microhylidae; genus Gastrophryne; species Gastrophryne carolinensis. The sequence continues at coordinate 165,582,397 of CM051236.1, forward strand.
GCCTATGATTCGGATCCTAAATGTGCAAAATAGCTAAATAAATATAAAATACTATCACAGAAGTGACCAATGCAATATCAATTAATAATGTTGATAGAAACATAGAAACATAGAAGGTTGACGGCAGAAGGAGACCATACGGTCCATCTAGTCTGCCCTTATGTGTATACTGTATGTACTCTTTATCTTAGGATAGATGTGTGCTTATCCCAGGCATGTTTAAATTCAGTGACTGTTGATGTTTCAACTACCTCTGTTGGAAGTTTGTTCCAAGCACCTACTACTCTTTCTGTATAATTGATCTCAAATACAAAGTGCATGTGCAAAACATATATCATGGGGCCACTTCATCAGCCTGATGAAGTGGGCTCCATGACCCACGGAACGCTTGGCTCTCTGTGAGGTGGCGGGAAGTGGGGAGGCCATTAGTTTTGTATTGTATGGCATTATTTGGATTAATTTGGATTAATTCTTGGAGTTACTGATTGTTCTATATAGAAATGCCATGTTTGATGAGGTTTTGATCGTATATGTGTTGGTTTGTATAAGGATATATTTTTTGCACTTTGTATGTGAGATCAACATTATTATTAGCATTTATAGTTTAATAATTATTGATATTGCATTAGTTACTTTTTGCAACAAAGTATGTGACATCATAACATTCTAATATGTGCCTCAGATGAAGTGGAGACTTCTCCTAGGTTGACACAGCTAATGTGGATGGTGGTATTCCCAAGACTTTAGTTCTTTACACATTTCACCAGACGGCTTTAAGTGAAATATTTGTGTGGACCCTTGTGGATCTATATATTAGGGTGGTATATGAAAACCTAATACTTATGAATAATATATACATAGTGGATGAGACTAGATTCCTTCCTGCACAATCACCAGATACTTGACATGGGGAAGGAAGATTAAGGAAGTTCTGAAGAAGGGCCAGCAGAGCAGTTAGGTTAGCCTAAGAAGATAATATTGTTCATTCTTCAAAGGAACTGCACAGGACAGGGAAGATGGCAGAAAAATCTTCTGCTGTCAGCAGCAGAGATTAAAACCCTTCACATTGAGGATTATCAATGATCCATCACATGCAGGCAGACCCCCATTTCAACTACCACCTTTAAGCCGCTGGTTCAAAGTGTCTGTCAGGTCCCGGAGACACCCACCTTCCAATAAATCAGCAACCCCCAATCTCCGCTGCTTTCTTCACCTATAGTAAGCCCCCGTTTGCCGGGACGCTAGACACGCCTCACCTGACACGGTTGCCCCCAGGTCTTATTAGCACAAAGGATGCTGATTTATGCAGGGGAAGGCAGATGAATCCAGGGACTAGACTGAGTAGCGAAAAACGGACAGGGGTCATGCACGGGTGGTCAATCCAAGGAGGCACGGTACAGAAGGGTTAGACAGAAGAATGGTCAGGGGCAAGCCAAGGGTCACAACGGGAGGTCAGAAGTTCGCGGTACAAAGGAGCAGGCAGAATCGAAGTCGAAGGGCAAGCAAGGTCGGTCCAGGCGGCAATCAGGGATGGTCAGAACAAGGCAAAAATCACAAGGAGAAGAGCTTTCCAAATAACACCCAGTAGCACGCTATAACGGGCAATGAACAAGTGCAGGGTGAAAGCCTATATAGGAAGGGGACAGGCTGGATTGGCTGAGGAGGGAAGTGTGTTGATAGGGGCAATTGGGGAACTCTGGGCTGATTGCCCCGTTTAAACCTGGGAGGCGGACAACAGTAACCTGCTACTGAATACAAGGGCTCATTGGCCCAACACTAATTACCTCCGGCGGGCGCGCTGTGTGCAGCGCCGCCGGAGGGCATATGACAGTGACAGGCGCGCGCGTGTACGGGGGCACGCGCCGGGAGCGCGCCGCACGGAGAGCCGTGCGCCCGCTCCCGACGCGGCTAGGCCGGAAGCCTCCCGAGCGGCTGCTCGTGACAGCCGAGCGGCGGGCGGGCAGGAGCGACGCCGGCCCGCCGCCGGCTGCAACAAAGAAGGACCGGAGTCAGCGGGGGAACGTGGGGCAGGTGAGGAGATCGTGACACTACCCCCCCCTTCACGAGGGGCCTCAGGACCCTTACCAGGCTTATCCGGATTCTCACGATGAAACCTATTGATAAGGGTTTTAGCATGGACATCCTTGGCTGGTACCCAACACCTTTCCTCAGGACCAAAACCCTTCCAATCAATTAAATACTGTAGAGAGTTTTGCAGCACCCGAGCGTCAAGTATTCTATTAATTTCATATTCAGGCTCATCTTCCACTATGATCGGAGGAGGAGACGACACCTGAATATTCTTGGCAGATTTTAGCAAAGAGACATGAAAGGACGACGGAATTCTCATGGATGAAGGTAACTGGACCTTAAAGGTAACGTCGCTTAGTTTATCGATGATAGGAAACGGACCGATAAATTTAGGCCCTAGCTTAGACGAGGGTTGCCGAAGGGCAATATTTCTAGTAGAGACCCAGACCCAATCACCCACCTGAAATGGTGGTTCAAGTGACCTATGTCGGTCCGCAAAGATTTTATAAGTTCTGGAGGCTTTCCTTAAGTTAGTCTGTATTTCAGACCACACTTTAATCCTTTCTCGTAGCCATTCCTCCAAGGCCGGCAAGTTGGAGGAAGGACCAGAAAAAGATGATGCCTTAGGGTTTCTACCGTAATTACAAAAAAAAGGCGAAAACCTAGTAGATTCACTCGGCGCATTGTTAAAGGCGAATTCTGCAAATTCGATGAATTCCGCCCATTGTTCTTGGCGATCGGAGACGAAACAGCGTAGATATTGTTCTAAACATTGATTTACCCGTTCCGTCTGTCCGTTAGACTGAGGGTGATAGGCGGTAGAGAGCGACACTTTAATACCTAAACGATTGCAGAAAGCTTTCCAAAAACGGGATACAAACTGAACTCCTCGATCTGAAACAATATTCTGCGGTAAACCATGGAGGCGAAAAACATGCTTAATGAATAGCTGCACTAAATCTGGTGCCGACGGTAGTTTTATCAATGGAATAAAATGTGCCATTTTACTGAAGCGGTCCACCACCACCCAAATTACAGAATTCCCCTGTGATGGAGGAAGATCAACAATAAAATCCATGGATATGTGCGACCATGGTTCAGCGGGGATTTCTAAGGGAACTAATAATCCCGCAGGAGACCCATGAGTGGCCTTACTTCGAGCACATACCGGACATGCTTCGACAAAGGCGGAAGTATCGCGTCGGATGGTGGGCCACCAGACATGACGTTTGGCGATAGCCAAGGTCTTCCGAACGCCTAAGTGACCGGCCGACTTGGCATCATGTAGTTCCTGTAAAACGGCCAGACGCAAATGAGGTGGAACAAATAAACAATCAGAGGGTTTACCAGGAGGAGAATCAACCTGAAATGGCACTAACGAGCTAGACAGGTCAGGGAGAAGCGTAGCCACAACACAACCTAAAGGCAAAATCGATTCAGGGGGACCGCTCTGGTCCTTACAATCCCCGAAATTACGGGATAGGGCATCTGCTTTGGCATTCCCCGGCTTATAGGTGATAATAAAATTAAATCGAGAAAAGAAGAGTGCCCAGCGCGCCTGACGGGAGTTGAGTCTCTTGGCGGATTCTAAGTACTCCAGATTCTTGTGATCAGTATACACAGTGATGGGGTGTAGGGAACCTTCTAGCCAGTGACGCCATTCTTCAAAGGCCAGTTTAATACCCAATAGTTCCCTATTCCCAACATCGTAATTGCGTTCAGCAGGTAAAAACTTCCGAGAGAAGAATGCACAAGGATGTAGTTTCTCAGGATTGCCCGCATACTGAGAAAGAACAGCTCCTACTCCCAGTTCCGAGGCGTCAACCTCCAATAAAAATGGAAGCCGGGTGTCGGGATGTATCAAAATGGGAGCGGAGGTGAAAGACTCTTTCAACACTTGAAAGGCGTTTTTAGCTGAGGGAGGCCACTCCTCAACAAAAGCGCCCTTACGAGTGAGATCTGTTAAAGGACTCACTATGGACGAGAAACCCTTTATAAACTGCCTGTAAAAATTCGCAAATCCTAAAAATCTCTGAAGCGCCTTTAGGGTTCTAGGTTGTTCCCACTCCAAAATAGCAGAAACCTTGGAAGGATCCATCACCAATCCCCGTTTGGAGATTATAAATCCTAGGAACGGGATTTCAGACACTTCAAAAACACATTTGGAGATTTTAGCATACAGACGATTTTCCCGCAATCTCTGCAACACCACTTTGACATGTTGACGGTGCTCCACCAGGGAGCGGGAAAAAATCAGTATGTCGTCCAAATAGACCACGAGAAACTGACCCAAAAAATCACGAAAAATGTCATTGATAAAATCTTGAAACACTGCAGGAGCATTGCATAACCCGAACGGCATCACTAAGTATTCATAATGCCCATCTTTTACATTGAAGGCCGTTTTCCATTCATCCCCCTGCCGTATGCGAATAAGGTTATATGCCCCTCGAAGGTCTAACTTGGAGAAGACCTGGGCCCCAGAGACCTGATTAAAAAGGTCATTGATTAATGGTAGGGGATATCTATTTTTAACAGTAATCTTATTTAACCCTCGATAGTCTATACAGGGGCGTAAGCCGCCGTCCTTCTTCTCGACGAAGAAGAACCCAGCACCGGCAGGGGAGGTGGAAGGACGGATAAACCCTTTCTGGAGGTTTTCGGTGATATAATCTTTCATGGCCTGCTCTTCAGATCTAGTGAGATTATATAGTTTCCCCCTAGGGGGCATAGTACCTGGGAGTAACTCAATAGGACAGTCGTAGGCCCTATGGGGTGGAAGAATGTCAGCGGATTTCTCCGAAAATACGTCTGCCCAATCTGCATAGACTGGAGGTAAACCATCAAAGACAATAGGAGTGGTTCTAAGGGATATGGAGAAACAACGAGTTTGACATGAAGGACTCCACTTCACCAGATCCCCAGACCTCCAATCTATAACTGGGTTATGGACCTTTAACCAGGGAAATCCTAAAACAATAGGGGAAACGGGACTTTCAATGACCAGAAATTCTATTTCTTCCGAGTGGGCAGATCCTACGACTAAATTTACCCAAGGGGTCTTGTAGGAGACCAACCCCCCCTCAATGGGCTTATTGTTGACCGCCAGGACCCGAAGGGAATTTTCTAATGGGATTAACGGGATCCCTAGAGTGATGGCTAAGGATCTATCCAGGAAATTGCCAGCCGCTCCACTATCAATGAAGGCGGAGGCAATAGTCCGGGAAGGACCCCAAGAGAGTGTAACGGATAAGAGTACACGATTATCTGGAGGGAACGATACCTGACCGCCTAGAAGAGGTCCTAGGTGCAGGTTCTAGGCGTTGAAGTTTCCCGCCACCGGAGCCTTGTTTGGGCAGGTCTTGGCAAAATGACCCGGATTACCACAATAGAGGCAGAGGCCTTGGGATCTGCGCCGAAGCTTCTCCGCCTGAGAGAGATGGGTAACGCCAAGCTGCATCGGTTCCTCAGGTGACAAGGAAGGAGAGGAAACGGCTGCCCCCTTAAAGCTTGGCTCTTGCCGTGAGGATCCCCAAAGTTGGTCCTTGCCTCTTTCCTGGCGTCTTTCTCGGAGACGTCGATCCACCCTGATGGCCAGCTGCATATATTCGTCTAGGTTTTTAGGCAAAGGATAGTTCACCAAAATGTCCTTGATGTTGTCAGAGAGCCCAATCCTAAATTGGCTACATAAGGCCGGATCATTCCACTGGGAATCTATAGCCCATCGCCGAAATTCTGCGCTATATTCTTCAGCAGAACGTTTGGCCTGTCTCAGGTTCCGTAATTTAGAATCCGCCGTCGCAGCCCGATCTGGGTCAGTATACAGTAGTTCCATGGCCGAAAAAAAAGAAGAGACCGACTGCAAGGCTTCATCAGTCGGAGCTAAACCAAACGCCCGGGTCTGTGGGTCGCCCTGGAGAAGTGAAATGACCAGGCCAACACGTTGCGCTTCGGATCAGGACGCGTGGGGTCGAAGGCGGAAGTAGAGCTCACAAGAATTCTTAAAGTTAGAAAACTTCGCCCGATCCCCCAAAAATTTTTCCGGGAGAGGAATCTTGGGCTCGACGGCCGGACTAGGATCCACTGGCGCAGGCATCTGACGACTCTCTTGAGTGGCCACTCGTTGAGCCAGCTGGTTAATGGCAGTGGCCATAGCTTGAACCTGTTGTATCAGTTCTTCCATCTAGAAGGTATTCTTCTTTAGGCCCGTTATAATGTCAGGTCCCGGAGACACCCACCTTCCAATAAATCAGCAACCCCCAATCTCCGCTGCTTTCTTCACCTATAGTAAGCCCCCGTTTGCCGGGACGCTAGACACGCCTCACCGGACACGGTTGCCCCCAGGTCTTATTAGCACAAAGGATGCTGATTTATGCAGGGGAAGGCAGATGAATCCAGGGACTAGACTGAGTAGCGAAAAACGGACAGGGGTCATGCACGGGTGGTCAATCCAAGGAGGCACGGTACAGAAGGGTTAGACAGAAGAATGGTCAGGGGCAAGCCAAGGGTCACAACGGGAGGTCAGAAGTTCGCGGTACAAAGGAGCAGGCAGAATCGAAGTCGAAGGGCAAGCAAGGTCGGTCCAGGCGGCAATCAGGGATGGTCAGAACAAGGCAAAAATCACAAGGAGAAGAGCTTTCCAAATAACACCCAGTAGCACGCTATAACGGGCAATGAACAAGTGCAGGGTGAAAGCCTATATAGGAAGGGGACAGGCTGGATTGGCTGAGGAGGGAAGTGTGTTGATAGGGGCAATTGGGGAACTCTGGGCTGATTGCCCCGTTTAAACCTGGGAGGCGGACAACAGTAACCTGCTACTGAATACAAGGGCTCATTGGCCCAACACTAATTACCTCCGGCGGGAGCGCTGTGTGCAGCGCCGCCGGAGGGCATATGACAGTGACAGGCGCGCGCGCGCGCGTGTACGGGGGCACGCGCCGGGAGCTAGGCCGGAAGCCTCCCGAGCGGCTGCTCGTGACAGCCGAGCGGCGGGCGGGCAGGAGCGACGCCGGCCCGCCGCCGGCTGCAACAAAGAAGGACCGGAGTCAGCGGGGGAACGTGGGGCAGGTGAGGAGATCGTGACAGTGTCACACACATTTTTTTTTTCGTTTGGCCATTAACAGCTTGATTAAACTGGACCTTCACCCTGAATAAGAGCTTATTTATACGTTTCCCCACCCTGTGCATACCTATTGCCCACATTAAAAACCACCCTACCTGTATTTACTGCATTTTTGAGGCTGCCTGCAAACAGGATGTGTCTTCTGACTGTGCCGCTCTGTATTCTGGGATTGCTGTCCTTTTTCTGACCCCAGCTCTGCTCTGTCTGAGCAAAGCACAGCTATAACCCAGCTGTAAATGACTAAAATCATACATTCTATTCATTTTAGATGCTGGAGAATAGTTTTTTAAAGGTTTGGGCTTTTCACTAAATAATGCTGAAAGTCCGGTTTAACTTACTTGTTCCCCCATTTTTCTGTCATCCCCCCCCCCCCCCCAAGTTTTTCCCATTCCTTTCATCCTTACCCATTAAGCCTCTAGCTAAAGTAAATTTCTTGTATGTTGTAAAAATGTATTTGGCAAAAAAAATGATTCTTATCCTAAAGGAGCCTTTTAGTGACTTAAAAAGGATGAAATGGGTAAGATACTTAATTGTAATGTTCATTGATTCCCTAAATGATCTGTAAGGAGCCTGACTCTCAGAAATATCACATGATTGGCACCTGCAATGTTGGTCCTCGCGCTAGAGGATAGACTGGGGGGAGGCCTCCCCCGCATATAAACCCCCAGAACGAGCGTAAATCTCACTTTAAACTCGCTCCCCCACTGAGAATCCAGCACAGCGATCGGTCACCGCAGCTAGAGGATAGACTGGGGGGAGGCCTCCCCCGCATATAAACCCCCAGAACGAGCGTAAATCTCACTTTAAAATCGCTCCCCCACTGAGAATCCAGCACAGCGATTGGTCACCGAAGCTAGAGGATAGACTGCGGGGGAGGCTTCCCCGCATATAAACCCCCAGAGCGAGCGTAAATCTCACTTTAAACTCGCTCCCCCACTGAGAATCCAGCACAGCGATTGGTCACCGCAGCTAGAGGATAGACTGGGGGAGGCCTCCCCCGCATATAAACCCCCACCGGTGCTCGCGTGGGTGCCCACCCAGCCTATCTCATGGCGGTGAGGACCAACTCCCATGCCCTGTGGGTGTTACTCCGCTTTAAGTATGTATATTAATATTTTAAAGTAAGGTGTTAGGATAATTAAGGGGACTGTCCAAACAACAGCAAAAATAAGGCAGTAAGCAGCTTACCTGATGCCTGTCCTATTTGCTTCTCCTCTATCTGCAGCGCATGATAAAAGCTGTAGCAGGGCTCCAAAGTTTGCCCTCATTTCAACTCCCATTTCTCCAGGACCATGCAAAAAAGGGCTCTAATGTCTACTCAGTGCACACATGACTCATAAATCATGCCTTTCCTTGCATAACCACACCTAGAAATGGAAACAAAGCTGCTGTTTTTGCTTAGAATATATAAGTTATTTAAATATATTCAGAGACTGTTACAGTAAATTAGGGGGGAGAACAGTGTGTGTGTTGGAGGAATGCCTGTTAGGAAAAGGAGAGTATCCAATAGTGAGAGTATCCAGTCAATAGTGTGAAGGATTAGGTCTGCTTGTTGGCATAGAGCAGCAAGAGATTATTTTGATGGCTTTAAGCTGGCCTGCATGTGATTTCTGACATCCATTGAAGAGGGAATGCTGGAAAACCTCCCAGTAAACCATCCACAAGGTATATTGTGGGAGCAGCATTGATTGTCATTGGAGAAAATGTAGAGCTGTAAGATCACATCTGTTGCCCTCTTCAGACCAATGTGCTTGGACCTTCCAGAGGGGCAATTCTTAAAACCACCAGTCGGTAGCCATGTGTATGGCTGGCTTTCTATGCCCACAGGGGCTGTTAGGCCCCTAGTTCCATAACTATTGTTCTGATTCTGTCTCATTTTGTGGCGATGGTGATTGGTAATAAATACAGATTACTTTGTTATGATCTTCCCGCCATAAGTATCCTGTCATTGAGAAACATGAAGCTGCCGGTTAAGTTATGTCTGGGATTAGCATTTGGCAGGAGGACAAGATTCTTGGACTCAAACCTGGCGGAACACTTTGCTTTATCTTTGGGAGTTCGGGGATTACTGCCAGAGGGTTGGAGAAGAAACAATTGGACCTATAATTGTGCGGCAGTTGTAGTAAATTGTTGTGGCTAGCAATGGAATTTTTATGCTGCAATGACCACAGCTACTGTTACCTTACTATTTAATAAGTTGGCCTTTTTCTTTTTTTGTAACCAGTTGTACATAGTAATAGTTTCATAGTTACTTTACCAGGAGAGCCTTTTTATTTACTGGATATGATCTCTGTTTCTCTGAACATATTTCCTTATTACAACGGGCCAAAGCTCACAGGCCTTTCTGTCCTCTCTGGCCATCCTGATTTTGGTTGCCTGTCTGCTGAATGGTCATTAAAGGGCCAGTACAGGCAAACTGCCCATTTTTCAGTGTATCTTTGACATACAGCCCTTTCTAATATAGTGTGTGTGTGTGTGTGTGTGGGGGGGGGGGAGGGGGGGGGTTAGTTTGGTGGCTAACGAACCAGGACCCTCCATTACATTTCTTTGCTAGGCAGGATCTGTCTCAACGGGGAAGCCCACTAGGTGCTAGAGGTCATCTACATAATGCAAGGCTGAACTGAAAGATTTTCTTGATGCTGGCATAGGAAGGCAGAAGACGTTACAGTGGCGTGGCAGTGGAACTTCTGTCTGATAATGTCCTCCAAAAGTAGGCTTTAACTTTTGACACAGACCTAAAGTAGTTTTTCAATCAGTGCTAGAGTTAAACATCCGTAGCCATGTAGTACTGTAACTCAGGTAGGATGGTGGCAAGAAAATGGCTGCACACTTCAGTGAAGCCGGTCTACCACTGGTGAAAGTGCAGCTGCTGCACATGCTTATGGCTGTTTCCTGTTTTCCATAAACTGGAACTCTGCTACAAAACACAGTGATTGTGTTAGGGGTGTAGATTAGGGCAGTTTAGTGTCCCTATAGGCCTACGATACTTAACTGGTGGACCAGGGTCCGAATGTGGACCTTGGTGCCAGATTTCTGGACCCCTGCCCTGACAGACTTGCACTGAGTTGCTTCTGTGCTGCCGTGCTCATCTCTGCCCCCTTTACTTGATCGGCAATGTAGTGCTTAGTCTCCCTGCCAGTGTCATGGCTTCCTGGCACCTAGCATTGCAATATGAAGTACTGTACGGGTGGGAAGTGGCATTGCAAGGTACACTCAAACTTTGTTTCTCTGCCTCTTTGCCCCATCCAATCCTTTCCCCCTTGCCCCAGCTTAGCCCCCTGTCCCCTCAGCTCTGCCCCAACCAGCCCAGTCTCTGCCCCATCCATTCTTGTCCTCCCAGTTTTGCCCATCCAATCCCCAGCCTTCCAACTTTGCCAATATATTACTCTTTCTTCCAGCTCATCCAGTCATCTACCCCCCCCCCCCCCCCAATTCTGCACATTTATTCCTGTCCTTCTAGTTCTGCCCATTTATTCCTTCTCTCAGCTCTGTCTCCATCCCTCCCTGCCCTTCCTGTTCTGTATATCCATCCCTCACCCCTCTTCCTTACAGCTTCTCTCCCATTCATCTCTCTCCCCTGAACCCTATCTATCCATCCTTGTTACCAGACCTTATTGCCAGTAACATTTTGGGCCCTAGTCCACCCCTGTACATGGCCTGCACAGAATGCAATGGGGGGTGGGTTAAACAGTGTGCCAGGGGCCAAAGCTGTAGGCCGAAGCTCCTGTTTTTCCCAGTGCCCAACAGTATTTTTAGGGGGGGAGGGCAGGCTTTTTACATTTTGCCTGGGATATCTATAGCCCCTCCCCCAGTGTGCTGTTTTCTAACTAGCCCCCCCCCCCCCCCCACTAGAGCCCTCTGCCTTTAAATGGACCTTTAGAAGAAGTGGTTAAGTACCCCTGCTATAGACAAAGACCCTATCTGGCACAGAGTGGCAGGGTAGGTTTAACTTCAGTAGCCAGACTGGAATTGTGTATCTATTGAAGGACCTCCTGGTTCTAATACTAAACTTGAATAGTTTACAAGCATTCCACTCATTCCATTGGTTGACACGATTCCATGCTTGTGTTGCTAGATACATTAAGGGCAAACAAACACAGGAGGCAGTTAGACTCCCCACACTGCAATGGATCCATTTCTATAGGAGATCATGGGTTCTCTGATTGCTACGTTACACACTTATGGATAATATTTGATCTAGCACAAAGTTTTAGGCTGGAAAATTGCAACTTGCAATGGACCCCCAATATGATCATCTGTCAATCACCATGGTCCATGAATACAGCAGAATCATTGCGGCTAAAAGACCACTATCATAAAAATGGTTCAATAATAAAAATCCACATAAATATGGTAGATCAGTGGTTCTCAACCATTTTTACACCAAGTACCCCCTAGCGACAAGCAGTTACAACCAAGTACCCCCAAGGAGGAGATCAATTATAGAAGTCACCAAAGTAGTTAAGGGGCCTTGTAGCATTTTTTGAAGCAAGAAAGAATAATGTTTTACTGATAAAATATTATACCAGACCTGTGAGACCTTTTTGTTGGCGCACCCTTGAACATTGCAGAGTACCCCTGGGGTACACGTACCACAGGTTGAGATACAGTGTGCTAGATGGCAAGAGGAAGGGTTACTTATACATCCACCATTCCAATGGTGAATGGAAGAAAGAAGAAATAGGGGACAGGTTTTGCTTATTCCATCCTGCTTTTATAAGGGAGAATTGTTTGTCTCTAACTGCCTGTTCCATGAGCTAGTCTGTGCTGCAATTACCGCTTGTTACTATTGCAATTCTTCTGATGTGTGGTAATGCTTTTACCCATCATGCAATGCTTTGAGCAGATGTTAAAGTGAACCAAAACCCGGGTTTTGGTCCTTGCCCGGCTGTGTGCAAAATCTACTCACCTCTCCGTGGTCCAACGGTGCATGTGCGGCTGCTCGTCCAATCAGCTTCTCCGGCCACGCATATTAATATGCAACTGGAAAAGCTAAATGGAATCCCCAGCAGCACACTTCGACTGTACGCTGACACATACATCCATTGAGTTGTGGTGGTCGTGGCCACACACAGCTGAGAAGAGGTGCTAGTGATGCCACCGCCAGCTGTGCACGCGCTCTGGGCTTTGCAGAAAGGTAAGATTTGCGGGCGAATCAGGGGGTTTCAAACAGTGGGGCTTCCCAGTTCGGGATGCCCCACGGAAAGGGAATAAGTCTCATAGATAACAGGGACGGTTTTGGTCCACTTTAATGCAGTTCTCCCCTGTAAAAAAAGAAAATCTTCCTTTGGGGCCGGCCAGAGGAAACCTTTCTTTGGGGCCGGCCAGAGGAAACCTTTCTTTGGGGCCGGCCAGAGGAAACCTTTCTTTGGGGCCGGCCAGAGGAAACCTTTCTTTGGGGCCGGCCAGAGGAAACCTTTCTTTGGGGCCGGCCAGAGGAAACCTTTCTTTGGGGCCAGCCAGAGGAAACCTTTCTTTGGGGCCGGCCACAGGAAACCTTTCTTTGGGGCCGGCCAGAGGAAACCTTTCTTTGGGGCTGGCCAGAGGAAACCTTTCTTTGGGGCCGGCCAGAGGAAACCTTTCTTTGGGGCCGGCCAGAGGAAACCTTTCTTTGGGGCCGGCCAGAGGAAACCTTTCTTTGGGGCCGGCCAGAGGAAACCTTTCTTTGGGCCGGCCAGAGGAAACCTTTCTTTGGGGCCGGCCAGAGGAAACCTTTCTTTGGGGCCGGCCAGAGGAAACCTTTCTTTGGGGCCGGCCAGAGGAAACCTTTCTTTGGGGCCGGCCAGAGGAAACCTTTCTTTGGGGCCGGCCAGAGGAAACCTTTCTTTGGGGCCGGCCAGAGGAAACCTTTCTTTGGGACCGGCCAGAGGAAACCTTTCTTTGGGGCTCATATTGTTGCATAATATAAATTTATATTAATCAAATGTAACAATAAACAACATACTCACAGAACACACCAGGCATGCCAGAGTCTCCATGTGTAATGGATCCTCTGTACTGCTCTTATGGTGGCCTTTGGTCAGTGTGGAGGCTGATAGAGGATCCTTTGGTTGGCCAGTCCAACCCTATCTACTGGATGTGTTTTTTCCCAAGGTCCAATGCAGGCCTGTACAGGAAATGTCTATTCTCAGGCCATTAGTAAGTAACATTCATTGTGTGCTGTAGTTATAGCACCATTTTGGCAGCACTATATGCTGTACACGTCTTCACTTGCACGTACTATTGGCACACAAATGTAAACACGCTTGGGATGCTATTCTAGGATGTTGGTATATTTTTGGACTGAGCAGAAACCTGAGTGTTTGAGGGAAACCCATCCGGGTGCATTTCAGTTGTAGTATTGTGAGCCTGCTCTGCTTTTTATCACAGCACCCCATAGATGAAGTATGACCTCATGTAGTAGGATTTCAGTATCCATTATATTTGTGGGGAGAATTATTATTAAACTCCTTGCGTAAACTAAGGGACATCTGCTTCCTTCAAGCTTAGTGCTCAGCAATGCCAAGTGCTATTATATTATATTATGGGCTACACAAAAAAAATTGCAGATTATACTTTATTTTAAAAAATGGACCCAAAAGAGGTAAGTTTGAAAAGGCAACTCGGGAAGCCCCCGGGAGCACGGAGCTAAACCCGGGAAGGTCAAAATCAGGAGTTTTGTTCTGCTTTAAGGCCCATGTTAAGTTTCAGTTGTGTGCTTGTCATTATCTGACACACAAAGGTAGCTGTGACAGGTGTTTAGGAAATAACAGGCACCAAATCGAAACTTACAGCAGAACCCATTGTCACAAAATGGGCGCTGTTCCTAACCCCATTAAACCAGAGAAATCTTGCTTTCTCCTCGGTCCCTTCATGTAATTGGCCACTGCGGTCACGTGGGTATCCAGTCGGTGGCGACCAATCACAGTGCTCGATTTCGCCAGGAGAATGGAATGGATTTCTTCGTTTTTTTGGGGTTAATGCCCAGGTGGGCATCATGATTGGGAATGAATTGGGATGTCCCCTGTTCTAGGAACAACACAACCCAACATTTTCGGAAAAATTGGTTTGTTCTGGTTTAAAGGGATTGTCCAGGCTAAAATAAAAAAGGTATTGAGGGCGGGGATCTAGCAATTCTGTCTCCTAGCACTAGTGGCCTTATATGCACCTTCTCCATTCATTGCAATGAAGGGGGTGTACTAAGGCGGGGTTGGCATGCCCCCAACTTGGCACACCCCCTCTATTACAATTAATAGAGTAGGCATGTTATCGGACGTGAAGCTAGCCTCAAATACACCGCCATGTCTGCCCGCCTCTGGTTGATCCCCTTCATGAAGTATGAAAACGGCGTTGCACAGAGGAACTGCTGGGGGCAAAAGGTGAGTACAGACTTTTATTTTAATACTAGGGCAGGAACTTTAAACTGGGTCAGTGCTTGTGATTTGTATGTGCACTCTGTGTTCACTGTACCTGAAAGCTTTGTAAGCAGACACATACAGCCGCCCTCCCCGTCTGGGGCACCTCCACCCTGTCATTTTCTGATGATTTTTTAGTTTTATCTTTAGCCGCGTTGAACTCTAAAAGATTCCAGGGCCGGCCGGCCGCCTGCCCCTGGGGCATCCTATACCGGATGCCCCTTGTGTGAAACCCCCCGGGGTGCAGGTAATTTTACCTGATCCCAGCCGCCCACGATGCTGTCTTCACCAGTGGCCGCATCCCCGACTTCCCTGTAGCTGTACACACGTCCAGCTATTCACATAGGGTGGCATTGCGCAATCCATGGGGGCAGTTGGGATGCGCCTGCTGGCGCACCTATGGCGTGAGGTTCAAATCAGCAGCTTAGCATTAGTATGCATCGCGGGAGCGGCAGAAAGGTGAGTGAAAGTGAGCGATTTATGGGGTTTTACACAAGGGGGCATCCTACATCAGGATGCCCCAAGGCAGGGACCAACCACCAGGATAGTCAAAATCCTGGTGATTGGTCCACTTTAATGGTAGATGTCCCTGAAAGCAAACCTAAACTGCCCCTTGTATTTTCATGACAGGGTGGGTCCTTGTCCACAGGGCCACTAAACTCCCCTAACGTTTACCCTTACACCATCACTGAGCCCTATACTCAGCATTTACTAGCAGAGCGCCACCTGATGGGTACAGGTAGCTAAATATATATAATGATGAGTATTCACCTTTTTTGCCACTATTAATGCAGTGCCGCATTTATGAGGCGCCTTGGTCAATGGACTTCATATGCCTGAATGGTCACAAGGTAACTCTCATTGTCACAGGACCTTTCAGGCCAGCTCCAGATTTGATCATTTCCCATGGCTAAGATGTTGTTTCTCACAAGTGAACTATGTCCTCCTGCTAAACTGCCCTCCTGACCGCGATGCTGATTCACCTCCTCGCTGCAGGGTGAGCAGGGCTGCTGGGGGATGGTTGCGCATTGCTAGCATGTTATATTAACCTTCGGAGAATTGGAGCTGCTGCATCATGTGACTTCTGGCCAAATAGCACAAGAGACTGCTGAGCTGGGAAGTGCTGGGAAAGGGCTTTACTAAGCCTGAAGCTGGATTTCAAAGCCAAGTTCTTTTATATGTTTTTGCATGAGGCAGGCTTCGTTTAAGCATTTATTAGGTCAGTTCAACTTTGCGTTTGGTCATTTACTAAACTTTCACGGGGCATCCTGAGTAGTGTGAAGCACTAGTGAGCCCCCCACCCGTGCAGCATACGGGGAGGCCGATTCATTAATAGCGGCAGGTAGCGACAGTTGAGCGACTGTAGCGGAATTTTCAGAGCGCCCGTTAGTAGTCGCTGTGCTTGGCCGTTGTTCTGTAGTTGATAGCGACTCAGTCGGTTTGCCGTAATGTTGAATATTGGGTGAGGAGTCGCTATTTGACAGGTTCCGCGCTGTATGGGAGCGCATGATAGCGACTTGCCCTAGCGACCGGCTCCCACCATATTCATTAACAAATCACGCTCAAAAAATTCTCGCGCTGTAAAATGCTTGTTTAAACCCCAGAGCGCTGGCGGCGATGGGTTAAAAGTAGTTTTTTAACCCCCAAACAACCATATTTTTGGAAACCAAATTTAAATAATTTTGTAATATGAATACATTAATATCAGACCTGTAATATCAATTCTGTACATTTTTTTATTTTTATTTTTTTTACCTTAAAAAAATTATCTAAAATGGCAGAAGTGGTCACAGAATTTTTCACATTTAAAAAAAAAAACAATTAATAACAATTAATTATGAATATTTAATTAAGTTCCATTGAAATGCATTGGAGAGCGCCAGGTAGCGAGAGGTCATACCTGTCGCTGTTCAAGGTCGGATGCTGGCGCTGTGGGCTGAGGCTGGAATAATGATGAATGAGTGGCTATATGGCGCTATCTCAGTCGCTAAGCAGGATTGGCTTGATAAATGTGTGATTGTGGGGGGGAGCCGGTGTTCTCGTGGCGGTGCCCGTCATTACCGGCCGCTCACCAGTCGCTACCTGTCGCTATTCCTTCATAAATAAGGGCCTTAGTTCCGGGATCCAGCAGCAGCCAAATGTGGAATTTAATGACGCTGCTCCGCTGAATGCTGCATTTGCCATAGGATCCCTAATCTAGAGGAGTATGGATGGTGCATGGTCCATATCGCCTGGCACCCCCAGTCCAAATGCCCCCTTAAAACCATTGTAATCAGCTGTAATCCACTCGCCTGATCTTGCATGGTGGTTAAAGTGGGACAAAACCCACGGAGATCGGCTCGGGAATTTATAAGATTCCCTGGCCGATTGATAGTGCATGGTCCATATTGCCTGGCACCTCTATCCAAATGCCCCCTTAAAACCATTGTAATCAGCTGCATCATGGATATTAATGCATGGCCATGCCAGTCCCACTCCATGGGGCATCGCCAACTCCCCGGATGGCCAGATCTCTCCACTCACCTGATCTTGCCCTATGCCCTCAACATACCTCTAGCTGGGGCACATACCCACGCCAGGCCTTTTTGAGCACAGGCACACCCCAGCTACAAGTCAGCGGGAACATGGCCGACGGCGCTCTTGGCTCTGTTAGTCGCACAGCTGCTCTGCGTCTAGCAGAGCCAAATGGATCCGAGCGAAACAAAGGGCGCTGATTGGCCTAGTCGCCCACGTCTCTGCTGTGGGAATGCCAGAAAGTTGAGTTTTCTGGACGAACAATGAGGATACACAAATTGGGATGCCCTGTCTGATAGGAAACACACCCGGGAGAGTGAAATTCCTGGATGGTGGTCCTGCTCTCACCACACACACACTGGTTTTGGTCTATGGCTTACTATACATCCCTTGGCTCTGGTGTATAGCAAGATGCTGGAAATGCCACTGCCGGCCCCACATGCGGGATCCCAACTCTAGAATGCTTCCTTAGAATTAAGGGGGTAATAGTCTATTTAGAAAATCTCTTGCTATTGGGCCATTAAACCGGACCTTCACCCTGAATAAGAGTCTATCTTATATGTTTCCCTAACCCCTAGATACAGATTGCCCACATTAAAAATCAACCTACCTGCATCTACTGCATTCTCTTAGCCTTTAAGCATCCAAGATGGCGGCGCATGGAGTGTCAGGCTGCCTGACTGTGCTGCTATGCATTCTGGGATTGCTGTCCTTTTCCTGACCCCAGCTCTGCTCTGTCTGTGCAAAGCACAGTTATAATCTGCCCCCTGTACTTTTCATCCCTCTCCTCAGTATGTGATGCTTCTAAGGCAAGATGGCAGTTCCCATATCATAAGTCTTGAACAAAGTTTCAGCCCAGTGGGGGAAAGAATAATAAGTGACTAAAAATGTAAAATCTATTAATTTTAGATGCTGGGAAATCGTTTTTTAAGGGTTTAGGCTTTTCATTAAACCGGACCTTCACCATGATTTATTGAAAAACCCAAACCCTTAAAAAACGATTCCCCGGCATCTAAAATTAATATATTTTAAGTTTTTAGTCACTTACTTATAATTTTCCCCCACTGGGCAGCACCTCTGTTCAGGACTTTAGGATACGGGCGCCGCCATCTTGACTTAGAAGCATCACACTTACTGAGGAGAGGCGAGTGGGATAAAATAGAGGGGGCGGGTTATAGCTGTGCTTTGCTCAGACAGAGCAGATCCGGGGTCAGGAAAAGGTCAGCAATCCCAGAATGCAGAGCAGCACAGTCAGAAGGCACTTCCTGTTTACAGGCTGCCTGATGCCCCATGAGCCGCCATCTTGGATGTTTAAAGACTCATAACATGCAGTAGATGCAGGGAGGATGATTTTTAATGTGGACAATCTGTATGTACAGGGTGTGGGAAACATATAAGATAGACTCTTATTCAGAGTGAACGGCCACTTTAAATGATGCTGAAGGTCTGCTTTAAGTTGGAGCCTAGTTTAGTATATGCAGTGACCCCCCTCTCTGCATTTCCTGTGGACAGTACCCAAACTGTGTGGAAAAAGCTTCTCAATGAGATGACACATTGCTGAACTAACACAAATTGGTTATAAATCTGCCTACACCAGCCCAATTTGGGATGCTAGCCCACTGCAATACAGAAATGTTTACCTTTTCGTTGCAGAGCTCCATCCAAATGAGGAGGTGTGGCAGCCATGACACCACCAATAAGAAAAACTTTGGGAGGCTCTTATCTAATTCTATGGGTTAAACCAAATTCCAACAATCTTAAATGCAAATCCCCAAAACTGCCATGCCACTACCAATATGATGTGTACAGGACTGAATGTTCTTTTTACATTAGGTCTGCATTCCAGGCAAAGGGTTAAATTAGCGTGCACACATGCTGGCTGCATCTTTCATTCAACAGCACTTTGCATTTCCTGATAAAACCTCCTAAACTTGCTCCCATCTTCAGACTTCAGGACACAGTAACTTTCTCCAACCGCATTACCATTGGGAACAATGTAAAATCAGCCATTTCAAAGCATCCCAAAATATCTGCTGATATGTCAATAGCTTTATGTGTTTTTTTTTTTTGTTTCATAAATCGCTGAGGCGACAGTATTGGTGCGTATTAACAAGCGTTTTGCTTGATAAATGATGCTCTAGGTCTCCAAATCTGGGAGGGTCCCGGCAAGATTAGAGACTTTATGGTCCCTTTGATCCCTTAGATTGTATTAGATTGTAAGAGAAGAAGCGCCATTAAAGGCGCCTGTGCCTGGCTAATCTGAAATAAGATGCGTTTGTGCAATGCCTGATATGTGCTTTATTTGCACTGGGCAAGCTTCATCTTGCTGGCTGCTGATTGACGGACCAACATGTTAGTGTGTCAGTAGCTGCTTGATGGTGCTAATTATTATCGAAAGAGTTTCAGGCGTTTTCTCTTTGAAAGGAATATAATGGCTGCAAATTACCTCTGCACCACATTTGTTAATGCAGAAAATACTGTCATCTTCTACATGCTACCTGAAGTTTGAGTCTGCATTTTATTATAACTCTAGTTTACCAAAGACTTACACAGTGCTGTGCAAATGCAGATAAAACGCATTTTCCTGCAGTGTCTTGCATGGTGGACCAAAACCCACAGAGATCGACATAGGAATCTATAAGATTCCCAGGCCGATTGATTTCCTCCCCCCGGGGCATCCAAAATGTGTGTAAATCCCGCCAGGTTGCCCGTAAACTCACCTTCTTTCCCGGTCCGATGGCGCATGCGTAAGCAGCGGGTACATCCCCGCTATCCCTCTAGCAGGCGCATTTGTGAATGGCCGGCACGGGCACGCTCCCTGTTAGAGGGAATTGGGGGGTGCGCCGCCAGCGCGCTCTGATTAGACTCCTGGATGAACGGGCTCGAGCGGATCCAGTCGTACTGATTGGACGAGCACCCGCACATGCATAATCGGACCTGAAAGAGGTGAGTTTGTTCGGGCGACCTGGGGGGTTTTGCACAGCGGGGCACCCCCAATCAATAGTCAAAATCCTGGGTTTTAGTCCACTTTAAAGCATAGCATGCTGCACATTGCCACAACCCAGCATGCAATACAGTGCTATCAGGGAACTGGGTAAATGGCAGGCCTTTATGTTTCTTTTTCCTCTTTTATTGCATTGGAGTATGTTTCTCTAGTGCAGCAATGTTGCATAGTCTAAAGACATACAGAAGAAGAGGCTCCCATCAACATACACAGCAATGGAGCTGCTCACACTGTGATCCAGGAAGGGCCACCCTGCTGTTGGCAGAATTGGACTGGGGTAGAAAGAGAACTTGACGCATGGCTAAAGAACATAGTTTAGTGCTGATCAACTTCACCTTCCTGACAGAGCAGACCAGAAATCAGAGGTTAGGTAAGTATGCTTTTATTGTACAAGTTGTACAGGGATGTCCCACGGTTCAGGAACAGACAAAGGCATCCACTGGGAAATTTAATTCTGCAAAACGCCTTTTATAAGTGGAACACCACCCCAGAACTTCACTCTCCTGGTTGTATGCCCCACTGTGTGTATGCCTACAGTTCACCATAACAACTCCCCTTCCTTGCATTCCAATGGCACAGGTGGCACCAAATGTTGTGCTTAAACCCAATAGACAAGGTGCAGAATACCCCACTTACTTTCAGAGTGGCATTCTCCCCCCTATTCCCCCAGGCACTGTGACATTCCCCCATCCCATTCCCATAGGCAATGTGGCATTCCCCCATCCCATTCCCATAGGCAGTGTGGCATTCCCCCATCCCATTCCCATAGGCAGTGTGGCATTCCCCCTCCCATTCCCATAGGCAGTGTGGCATTCCCCCACCCCATTCCCATAGGCAGTGTGGCATTCCCCCTCCCATTCCCTTAGGCAGTGTGGCATTCCCCCTCCCATTCCCATAGGCAGTGTGGCATTCCCCCATCCCATTCCCATAGGCAGTGTGGCATTCCCATTCCCATAGGCAGCGTGGCATTCCCCCCTCCCATTCCCATAGGCAGTGTGGCATTCCCCCATCCCATTCCCATAGGCAATGTGGCATTCCCCCTCCCATTCCCATAGGCAGTGTGGCATTCCCCCATCCCATTCCCATAGGCAGTGTGGCATTCCCCCATCCCATTCCCATAGGCAGTGTGGTATCCCCCCATCCCATTCCCATAGGCAATATGGCATTCCCCCATCCCATTCCCATAGGCAGTGTGGCATTCCCCCATCCCATTCCCATAGGCAGTGTGGCATTCCCCCCATCCCATTCCCATAGGCAGTGTGGCATTCCCCTATCCCATTCCCATAGGCAGTGTGGCATTCCCCTATCCCATTCCCATAGGCAGTGTGGCATTCCTCCATCCCATTCCCATAGGCAGTGTGGCATTCCCCCATCCCATTCCCATAGGCAGTGTGGCATTCCCCCATCCCATTCCCATAGGCAGTGTGGCATTCCCCCTCCCATTCCCATAGGCAGTGTGGCATTCCCCCTCCCATTCCCATAGGCAGTGTGGCATTCCCCCATCCCATTCCCATAGGCAGTGTGGCATTCCCATTCCCATAGGCAGCGTGGCATTCCCCCCTCCCATTCCCATAGGCAGTGTGGCATTCCCCCATCCCATTCCCATAGGCAATGTGGCATTCCCCCTCCCATTCCCATAGGCAGTGTGGCATTCCCCCATCCCATTCCCATAGGCAGTGTGGCATTCCCCCATCCCATTCCCATAGGCAGTGTGGCATTCCCCTATCCCATTCCCATAGGCAGTGTGGCATTCCCCTATCCCATTCCCATAGGCAGTGTGGCATTCCCCTATCCCATTCCCATAGGCAGTGTGGCATTCCTCCATCCCATTCCCATAGGCAGTGTGGCATTCCCCCTCCCATTCCCATAGGCAGTGTGGCATTCCCCCATCCCATTCCCATAGGCAGTGTGGCATTCCCATTCCCATAGGCAGCGTGGCATTCCCCCCTCCTATTCCCATAGGCAGTGTGGCATTCCCCCATCCCATTCCCATAGGCAGTGTGGCATTCCCCTATCCCATTCCCATAGGCAATGTGGCATTCCCCCTCCCATTCCCATAGGCAGTGTGGCATTCCCCCATCCCATTCCCATAGGCAGTGTGGCATTCCCCCATCCCATTCCCATAGGCAGTGTGGCATTCCCCTATCCCATTCCCATAGGCAATGTGGCATTCCCCCTCCCATTCCCATAGGCAGTGTGGCATTCCCCTATCCCATTCCCATAGGCAATGTGGCATTCCCCCTCCCATTCCCATAGGCAGTGTGGCATTCCCCCATCCCATTCCCATAGGCAGTGTGGCATTCCCCCATCCCATTCCCATAGGCAGTGTGGCATTCCCCCATCCCATTCCCATAGGCAGTGTGGCATTCCCCCATCCCATTCCCATAGGCAGTGTGGCATTCCCCCATCCCATTCCCATAGGCAGTGTGGCATTCCCCCATCCCATTCCCATAGGCAGTGTGGCATTCCCATTCCCATAGGCAGTGTGGCATTCCCCCTCCCATTCCCATAGGCAGTGTGGCATTCCCCCATCCCATTCCCATAGGCAGTGTGGCATTCCCATTCCCATAGGCAGCGTGGCATTCCCCCCTCCCATTCCCATAGGCAGTGTGGCATTCCCCCATCCCATTCCCATAGGCAATGTGGCATTCCCCCTCCCATTCCCATAGGCAGTGTGGCATTCCCCCATCCCATTCCCATAGGCAGTGTGGCATTCCCCCATCCCATTCCCATAGGCAGTGTGGCATTCCCCCCATCCCATTCCCATAGGCAGTGTGGCATTCCCCTATCCCATTCCCATAGGCAGTGTGGCATTCCCCTATCCCATTCCCATAGGCAGTGTGGCATTCCTCCATCCCATTCCCATAGGCAGTGTGGCATTCCCCCTCCCATTCCCATAGGCAGTGTGGCATTCCCCCATCCCATTCCCATAGGCAGTGTGGCATTCCCATAGGCAGCGTGGCATTCCCCCTCCCATTCCCATAGGCAGTGTGGCATTCCCCCATCCCATTCCCATAGGCAATGTGGCATTCCCCCTCCCATTCCCATACGCAGTGTGGCATTCCCCCATTCCCATAGGCAGTGTGGCATTCCCCCATCCCATTCCCATAGGCAGTGTGGTATCCCCCCATCCCATTCCCATAGGCAATATGGCATTCCCCCATCCTATTCCCATAGGCAGTGTGGCATTCCCCCCATCCCATTCCCATAGGCAGTGTGGCATTCCCCTATCCCATTCCCATAGGCAGTGTGGCATTCCCCTATCCCATTCCCATAGGCAGTGTGGCATTCCTCCATCCCATTCCCATAGGCAGTGTGGCATTCCCCTATCCCATTCCCATAGGCAGTGTGGCATTCCCCCATCCCATTCCCATAGGCTGTGTGGCATTCCCCCATCCCATTCCCATAGGCAGTGTGGCATTCCCCCATCCCATTCCCATAGGCAGTGTGGCATTCCCCTATCCCATTCCCATAGGCTGTGTGGCATTCCCCAATCCCATAGGCAGTGTGGCATTCCCCCTCCCATTCCCATAGGCAGTGTTTCTTTCACAGTTTGTAAAAAGAAGAAATGACTGAGAAGGATCTCATTGATCCAGGTCATGGTACTGTATAGCTGTAGAACTAAATCAAGGCAACTGCAGTTGGAGTAGCAAAATGTCTTCAAAACAACCCGTAAATCCAGTTGCCTTGATTTATTCCTACAGATATAGGAAAAAATTACGTTTTGGAAAGATTACCAGCCACGTGAAATAGTTTCAAACGGATATCCTGAGATGGTAGCTGATGTTAGACAATCTACACCAACAAGAAATGTTTTGCGTGCAGCACATTTTGTTTTTGTTGTCAGCCATGGTTATTGGGATGTGTCTGCTGCTGGCAAGCTTTTCTGGAATGCTGACAAGGCTTTTAATTAGCAATAAGTGAGCCTTTTTAGTTCATTTCGTCATTCAGAACATGTTCACCTTGAACTTCCTCTGGTACACATACACGCATGTTACTATGTAGCCCTTACATGACCTTGTTGCATCACGTATTAAAGCTGTTTATCACATTATCTCAGGATGTGATGTGTTTGTGGAAATACCACCAGTTCCCCAATTCACAGACATCTATTCTCACTGATATTTAATGCCTTCTCCCAGTTTCTTATTGTAAGCTATAGCTCTGACCCCAGACTGTTGGTCCCGCAGCACTGTCAGTCATCAAATTAAGAGCAAATGCTAAATCTGCTGCTGCTTCCCCAATTTTGTGCATGCCCATGGTACAAGCACACTTTCATACTATTGTCAGACTGTTCCTGAAAAGGTAAAGATATATATATATATATTTCTAATGAAAGTGACATGTATTTACATATACACAAGGACAAGGAACACCACACATATAAAGTGAACCAAAATCCATCTTGGAGTCTATGAGACTCCAGGGTAGGCCAGACTGAGATGCCCCTGCTCTGTGTACCTCCCAATATTCTTACCTTTTTCCTCAAGCCCACGGCGCATGTGCGACTACTACCGGCATCACTCACTTCCCTATTCAGCCCCACCCCTACAACCGAATGGCTGTGCGGGGCCGCGCACACCACTCGCAAGCGAGGCTAGGATTCCAGCAGACTGCTCTAGCCGCAGCATGAGCTTAAGGAGAGGTAAGTGAGCTTGGCAACCTGGGGGTTTTACACTGCAGGGGGACAATTAAAAACACAGGTTTTGGTTAACTTTAAAAACATAGGGGCAAGAAAACTCACTCGGACTTTTAGTATTGCACAAGAGATGTACATCTACCTCCAAACACCCCCCCCCCCCGAATTCCTCTATATTCATGTATCACAATCTTTATTGATAACACAAACTAAATGCAGGTCTATATACATGTGTTACAGGGATGATACATTGTAAACATTAATCTACATCAAGGTGCAAATGTAGATTACCAATTCCCATTCTTATAGTATTCAACTATTCAAGGCAGTGTAAGAGGCCCAGAAGGTTGTGGTGGAACTAAGGAAACCATATTACCAGATTTGGTTTGAGTCCAGACCGATGCCCCCCTCCTCGGCACTCAAGCGTTCCGTGATTCTGTGATACTATTACTTGCGTATATATGAATAAATGCCATATTCTGATTCTCTGGGGACACAATGGTCCATAGTTTACGGCATGAAACAATTAGAATACCTTGTATGCGGTTCCCACACATCATCTGATGTTGTGGGTTGGCTTGATCATGACTTCTTTTGACCTTACATTACTAAAAGTATAATGTCTGGCATGGTGGCATGTGGGTACAGACTTGTTACAGAACCAAGCAGGTACCCAAATGGTCTGTAAATGGTTCTTTGGGTCTCCTTTGGAAAGCACTGGGTTGGATATGGTTCTCCTCCCTTACTGATCCCTACTGGGGTGTTTATATTGTAGTTGACTTTTTTCCCTAAAGGCTGTAATACAGGGGTTGGAAGTGTTCACAACTTCTATGATACTTCTGCATTTGATTGATTCGCATCAGGGTTTAAAAATGGCTAATTGATAAGGTAATGGAAGCTGTAGTAAGCTTTCAAACGTCAAGCTTATACTTACCAGATCTCAAGCCGCCTGATTCTCTGCTGTTCTTTTGCTGTTCGCTCTAATGCTGGCACCTTCAACCTGCTCCAGTCACGCTTTGGCTGTCCACCTTTGAGATAAGCCTCTCAGCATGGATGGTCATGTGGGGGTGTTCAGTCAGCAATGGGGTCTTATGAATCGAGCAGGCATGTGCACAGAAGCTCCCCAGAAACGGCACCAGAAAACAAAGAAATAGACTGTGAGGCTGGTAAGTATATTTTTTTTTCTTTAAGCTTTGAGGTGCTCAGGTTTTAAGAAAACCCATAAAATTAGGGGGATCTTAGTTTTGTATAAATGGCTACTAATCCTTAAAGAACCCTTTGTGGTATTAAGTCAATGGCTAACTCTTTACTATTTATTTTGTCTTTCAGCAAACCTATGTTTCCTCGGCACAGCACATGGCTCCTCCCAGCCCTAGTAATAGCAGCGGTGGTGGAGAAGGAGGTGGCGGCGGCGGTGGAGAACAGCTGAGCAAAACCAATCTGTACATCCGAGGACTTCATCCAAGCACCACGGACCAGGACCTGGTGAAGCTCTGCCAGCCGTAAGAAGCATTTGTAGTCATTTTAATTTGGCAGCTATTAGGAGACAAAAATATATATCTAAAACCCCAATTTTCCTTGTTCCAGCAGCCAGACTGCCCATTTTTTAATTCTTCCCTGCCCTGCCACTCTCCCTTAGCACTGAAGCATATATAAACCGTCTAATGTATAGTTAATATTTCTGCTTTTATTTTTTTCAAATGTTCGTCTTTCAGTACATTTGCAAAAATATCCCAAATTTTTCTAAATAAAAGTCAAACTAGCCTAATGAGTCCATTGGGGCCCACTCTGCCGCATGCACTGATCTTTCAGTTGCAGTCCTGAGCCTCGCGGGTGACAGATTCACTTAAAAGTGATTTATACAAAATGGGTGTTGCTTGCCCAGGGGTGGGGGGTGATGCCCTCGGTCCAAACCCCTTCTGGAATTCCAGTTTTCTCTTAAAAGGAAAGTCCACTTTCAGTGGCATTTTGCAGGTATATAGTTTTTGTATTTTTTTTATTGAAACAGTTTTCAATATCTGTTGCAATTGGCAACTGTATACCAAGTCTGTACACCCAGATCTACAAGAGGAGGTAAGCGAGTCCTTTACACAGAGAACACTGCTGCTGGGCATGTGTAAGGTTGCGTGAGCCCCCTCACCTCAGCAGTGGCCATAACAGCAGCATTCTGTGTGTACAGGACTCGCTGCTGTCTTCTTGTACAGTTGCCAATAGCAACAGATGGCAGATAGTAAAAACTTCTTCCATAAAATAAACATTTGCTAACATAAGAAAAAATACAAGGCACTAGATGAGCTCAGCACCTTAAGGACATACTTTTGTCATACAAAAAATACACTCTTTTAAAAATCCCATCGAAATGGGGCTTTCCCTAAAACTGCTCCTTGGTGAAACCAAGTCTCGATGATTGGCCACCAGTGATCATGTGGTTTCCCTTCCCCTATCATTTCTTTCTATAACTTTCTTCTTTGTGTCTATATTTTATATATTCTTTCTTTCTGCCATTCCATATTGTTTTTTGCTCTTGCTTTTTTCCCCTTATTGTCTTTTTGTTTTCTGTCATTCCTTCTATTCCTTCAGTCTCTTTTTCTTTCTTTCTTTCTTTCTTTTATTTTTTTTTCTGTTCTGTTTTATTTTTTTTTTGTCTTTCTTTTGTTCTGTTATTCCTTTTACCTTTGGCAATGTTTACAATAAAAGCAACTTTGCTGTCACGTGTGGAGTTTTCTATCACCCCGCAACGGGCCCACTGAGACTCCATTACCCAAGGGCCCACATAAACCTGGAGCCAGCCCTGCTTATATGCCTCACCTGGAGAACCTACGTACCTAAATTTAAGGAATTAAAAGTGGACCAAAACCCAAGGCAAATCCAAAATCAGGATGCCCCGCTATGTGAAATCCCCCAGGTCGCCCATAAACTTACCTTCTTTCCCGATCCAATGGTACATCCCCACTATCCCTCTAGCAGGACGCGTACCTGCGCAAGGCATTTGTGAATGGCCAGCACGGGCACGCTCCTTGTTAGAGGGTAGCAGAGGATGCGGCTGGCAGCGCACTCTGAGCCGCTGGCCTTAGACGAAGGCTTAGACCACGGGTACTCAACCACTTCTTTTAAAGGTCCATATACAGGCATCCAGTGAGAGGTGAAGGTCCGGACGGGGGTGCTTTCGCGGGGGGTGGATAGTTAGAAATCTGCGCACTGGAGTGGGGGGGGGCTATAGATTCTACAGGCAAAACTAAAAATGGCTGGGGTGGATGGGGCAGAGCTGGGGGGACAGGAATGGATGGGGATGGGATTGATGGGGCAAACCTGAGGGGACGGGAATGGATGGGGCTGACTTGGGGGACGGAGATGGATGGGGCAGAGATGGCGGGACAGGGGTGGATAGGGCTGGGCTGGGGCAGCGGGACAGGATTGAATGGGGCAAAGAGATTGAGAAACAAAGTTTGTGTGTACCTTGCAATGCCACTTCCCACCCGTGCAGTACTTTATTGCAATGATAAGGGCCAGGGAGACATGACACTGGCAGGGAGACTAAGCACTACAACGCCGATCAAGTAAAGGGGACAGTGCTGAGCACAGAAGCAACTGTGTGCAAGGCTGTCAGGGCAGGGGTCCAGAAATCTGGCGCTGAGGTCCGCATTCGGACCCCGGTCCGCCAGTTGAGTGCCCCTGGCTTAGACCATGTGACGTCAGAGGATCCGAGCGCACTAATTGGATGAGCGCATGCGCTGTAGGTCCAGGAAGAGGTGAGTTTGTTTTGCGGATCGGGGTGCCCCGGGGGCAAGGACCAAAACCCAGGATAGTAAAAATCCTTGGTTTTGGTCCACTTTAAACAAATGCTTGCACCTGATTGTCTGTTGAGCTCTCCAAACTTTATAAAATACATCCAGCTGAAGTTCTTTGACATTATACATAAAGCTCTCCGCACAGTGGAATATTCACATGATCACTCGCCTCTCTCCTTGCATAAGCGGCTTTTAGTGACTGGAAACAGAGCTTTTATAATGCAATAAAGCCTGCTTGGCTGATTCAAATTTGCTGCACGCCCTGCTTCTTTCCCTTCTCTATGAAAGATGGTGATAGCAGCTGATTGCACGTGGTACTTACGGTCTACATTTATAATGGCATGGGAAATCTTTAGTGAATGCATTAATGAATAAAGGGATGTGTTTGTGATTTCCTGGAGTTCAGCTTTAAAGGGAAAGTTATCCTTCAAAGTGTATATCATTGTGTGCTGAAAGAATGTCCTCAAGGTGCTGAGCTAGCAATTTTCTTATGTTAGCAATGGGTGTTTTATGGAAGCAATTGTCACTACCTTGCAATTATGAGACCGTATGGTCTCCTTCTGCCGTCAACCTTCTATGCTGTACGTAAACACCCCATTACAGGCAGTGTGGTATTCCACCCATCCCATTCCCATTGGCAGTGTGGCATTTCCCCTTACCATTCCCCATAGGCAGTGTGGCATCCCCCATCCTATTCCCATAGGCAGTGTGGCATCCCCCATCCTATTCCCATAGGCAGTGTGGCATTGCCCCCTTCCATTCCCTATAGGCATTGTGGGATTCCCCCCATCCCATTCCCTATAGGCAGGGTGGGATTCCCCGCCATTCCATTACCATAGGTAGCGTGGTATTCCCCCTCCCCATAGGTAGTGTGGCATTCCCTCATCCTATTCCTTACATGCATTGTGGGATTCCCCCTCCCATTCCCCATAGGCAGTGTGGCATCCCCCCATCCCATTACCCATCTCGGGCCGTCATGCGCTGACACACCATAGGAAGTGGCGGCGCCGGAAGCCAGCAGGCGCAAGACTCATGTAATTGTTTTTTAACTTTTTTAAAAAAATTCTCCCAATAAGACACACTGACATTTTCTCCCCACTTTTAGGGAAAAAATAGTGTCTAATAGGGTGAAAAATACGGTACTTTCCCTTGAACACCAGGTGGTTAAAATGACCTCCCATTAAATACCATTTCCTGACAGATATATCAGTATGTACGGTAAGTGGTATATTTGTGCATCTAATGTCTACTGATAAAACAAAAGGGCTATAGGACACTTATATACCATATCTCATGTGGAGGTGTCCTGCTTCAGGAAGTCTATTTTAATCTAAGTCTAGAGACACAGCATAGGTCCCTTTATTCAGAGCGTTCTATATATATATTAACCAAATCAAATGTTCCTGTAGGGAAGCTGTATGAATGTAATCTTTGAATCACTGCTGTTGGCAACTACTATATTTAAAAGGTGGTCAGCAATTACAGTCTCCATGCTACTTTCCTCTCTGCATGTACAACCTATTTAATGTAGGCTTCTGTGGGTTTGTGACTGAATTTTGATCTCATGTGCAGGGTATTTATCTATAGGTCTTATTCTGGTGTGCGGATGTGTGACAATACATTTCAGTCTGATGTGAAGGGGGGTGACTATGGATCTCAGTCTGATGTGGGGTATGTGACTGTGAATCTCCCATCTGATTCATTATGTGTGACTATGGATCTCATTGTGATGTGGGGGTGATCCTATTTTGTTTGGGGGTGTGTGGCTATAGATCTCAGTCTGATGTGGGGGAGGGGTAACTATGGATCTCAGTCTGATGTGGGGGAGGGGTGACTATGGATCTCAGTCTGATGTGAAGGGAGGTGACTAGGGATCTCAGTCTGATGTGAAGGGGGGTGACTATGGATCTCAGTCTGATGTGGGGGAGGGGGGACTAGGGATCTCAGTGATGTCTGGAAGGGGTGACTATGGATCTCAGTCTGATGTGAAGAGGGGGTGACTATGGATCTAAGTCTGATGTGGGGGAGGGGGGACTAGGGATCTCAGTCTGATGTGAAGGGGGGGTGACTATGGATCTCAGTCTGATGTGAAGGGGGGTGACTAGGGATCTCAGTCTGATGTGGTGGAGGGGGGACTAGGGATCTCAGTCTGATGTGAAGGGGGTGACTAGGGATCTCAGTCTGATGTAAAGGGGGTGACTATGGATCTCAGTCTGATGTGGTGGAGGGGGGACTAGGGATCTCAGTCTGATGTGAAGGGGGTGTGACTATGGATCTCAGTGTGATGTGGGGGAGGGGGGCTATGGATCTCAGACTGATGTGTGGGAGGGGTGACTATGGATCTCAGTCTGATGTGAAGGGGGGTGACTATGGATCTCAGTCTGATGTGGGGTATGTGACTGTGAATCTCCCATCTGATTCATTATGTGTGACTATGGATCTCATTGTGATGTGGGGGTGATCCTATTTTGTTTGGGGGTGTGTGGCTATAGATCTCAGTCTGATGTGGGGGAGGGGTAACTATGGATCTCAGTCTGATGTGGGGGAGGGGTGACTATGGATCTCAGTCTGATGTGAAGGGAGGTGACTAGGGATCTCAGTCTGATGTGAAGGGGGGTGACTATGGATCTCAGTCTGATGTGGGGGAGGGGGGACTAGGGATCTCAGTGATGTCTGGAAGGGGTGACTATGGATCTCAGTCTGATGTGAAGAGGGGGTGACTATGGATCTAAGTCTGATGTGGGGGAGGGGGGACTAGGGATCTCAGTCTGATGTGAAGGGGGGGTGACTATGGATCTCAGTCTGATGTGAAGGGGGGTGACTAGGGATCTCAGTCTGATGTGGTGGAGGGGGGACTAGGGATCTCAGTCTGATGTGAAGGGGGTGACTAGGGATCTCAGTCTGATGTGAAGGGGGTGACTATGGATCTCAGTCTGATGTGGTGGAGGGGGGACTAGGGATCTCAGTCTGATGTGAAGGGGGTGTGACTATGGATCTCAGTGTGATGTGGGGGAGGGGGCTATGGATCTCAGTCTGATGTGTGGGAGGGGTGACTATGGATCTCAGTCTGATGTGAAGGGGGGTGACTATGGATCTCAGTCTGATGTGGGGTATGTGACTGTGAATCTCCCATCTGATTCATTATGTGTGACTATGGATCTCATTGTGATGTGGGGGTGATCCTATTTTGTTTGGGGGTGTGTGGCTATAGATCTCAGTCTGATGTGGGGGAGGGGTAACTATGGATCTCAGTCTGATGTGGGGGAGGGGTGACTATGGATCTCAGTCTGATGTGAAGGGAGGTGACTAGGGATCTCAGTCTGATGTGAAGGGGGGTGACTATGGATCTCAGTCTGATGTGGGGGAGGGGGGACTAGGGATCTCAGTGATGTCTGGAAGGGGTGACTATGGATCTCAGTCTGATGTGAAGAGGGGGTGTCTATGGATCTAAGTCTGATGTGGGGGAGGGGGGACTAGGGATCTCAGTCTGATGTGAAGGGGAGGTGACTATGGATCTCAGTCTGATGTGAAGGGGGGTGACTAGGGATCTCAGTCTGATGTGGTGGAGGGGGGACTAGGGATCTCAGTCTGATGTGAAGGGGGTGACTAGGGATCTCAGTCTGATGTGAAGGGGGTGACTATGGATCTCAGTCTGATGTGGTGGAGGGGGGACTAGGGATCTCAGTCTGATGTGAAGGGGGTGTGACTATGGATCTCAGTGTGATGTGGGGGAGGGGGGCTATGGATCTCAGTCTGATGTGTGGGAGGGGTGACTATGGATCTCAGTCTGATGTGAAGGGGGGTGACTATGGATCTCAGTCTGATGTGGGGGAGGGGGGACTAGGGATCTCAGTCTGAAGTGAAGGGGGGTGACTATGGATCTCAGTCTGATGTGAAGGGGGGTGACTATGGATCTCAGTCTGATGTGGTGGAGGGGGGACTAGGGATCTCAGTCTCATGTGAAGGGGGGTGACTATGGCTCTCAGTCTGATGTGGGTGAGGGGTGACTATGGATCTCAGTCTGATGTGGGTGAGGGGGGACTATGGATCTCAGTCTGATGTGTGGGAGGGGTGACTATTGATCTCAATCTGATGTAGGGGAGGGGCCACTATGGATCTCAGTCTGATGTGGGGGAGGGGTGACTATGGATCTCAGTCTGATGTGAAGAGGGGTGACTGTGCATCTCAGTCTGATGTGGGGGAGGGGTGACTATGGATCTTAGTCTGATGTGAAGGGGGGTGACTGTGGATCTCAGTCTGATGTGAAGGGGGGTGACTGTGGATCTCAGTCTGATGTGGGGGAGGGGTGACTATGGATCTCAGTCTGATGTGGGGGAGGGGTAACTATGGATCTCAGTCTGATGTGTGGGTGTTATGACTTTAACATTTCAGTCTGATGTAGGTTGCGTGACTATTGATCACAATATGTATATATATATATATATATATATATATGTGACAGAACATCCTAGGTGTAGTTAATTTCTCTGTGTGTAGGTTGGTGTAATATGTGTATGTGTATATATATATATGTATGTATATATATATATATTATATATATATAGACCTTGGCTGACCCCTCTGCTCTGCATAACTTTCCCCCCCTGCGTGCCATACAACTCCCCCTGCATGCACACAGGGTCCCCTTGAATGACTATCTCCCCTCATACAACTACAAAGCATAAACAAAGTGTTATCAGGATCAACCAGCCATGGAGAGCAGAGCCAAGGTCCATGTCCTGCCCCCTTCCATGGAATGTTCTCCTCATCCCCCTCCCTGTGGAATCTCAGGACAGATGGGGGATGTCATGTGGACCAGCTTTCAGGTACCCAAAGATGGAGAATACCATATGAACCAATCAGACAGTGGATGTCTCCAATCGCTCTGCCCATAGGAGGGGTGAGAAACTGACCCCTGGTGAGAGGGAATAAGGTGAGCTGTAGAATGGGGAGGGGACACTCGATCTGACCATCAAGATTGACACACGCTGGCTTTTAACATCCAAGCTGAATAAGACCAGAAAGCGTGCGAGGACAATTGATTTGATCAAAGAGAACGCAGCCCAGACGGACTTTTAAGTATATTTTCCACCTTCTTATATTTTGCATTGCTATTTATCTTATTTACCGTGTTTTATAGTTAACTCTGGTTTTATCACCTTGCATCGTGTTTCTTGTTGTTTTTGTGTTTTTCTGTTTGTTTAAATAAATTCTAAAAATACAGCAGATGCTCTCAATTGATCTGATATAAAAAGCCCACGCTATTTCTGAAGAGCCTGGCTACCTTACTTGCCTAGGACGCTCGATCGCCCCCACCTGGAAGTGGTTGTGGGTCGATCAATACGTTCGATCTGATTGTATTGTGTGGCCTGTATTATATTATAGAGTTGAGCATTGATTGTGCTCTGGTGGCAGCAGTTTATAGCCACGTGTGTTGCCAATTAAAGAATTGCAGTGACACACGTGGGGTACGATTGGCCGGTCTGATCAGATGAACGATCAATAGGTCTGATCAACCCGTGCAATCGTCACAAAATATGTTTTGCACAAAAGCATTTTAGGATTTATCTGTTTAGCATGTATTTTTTTTTAATTAAGCATGTTTTCCCCTTTTGGACACATTAAGCAATTTTTCCC
Organism: Gastrophryne carolinensis; assembly: GCA_027917425.1. Lineage (NCBI taxonomy): Eukaryota > Metazoa > Chordata > Amphibia > Anura > Microhylidae > Gastrophryne > Gastrophryne carolinensis. The sequence continues at coordinate 165,616,526 of CM051236.1, forward strand.
CTTTTGTGCATTCTAAATTTGGGATGCCCTAGGGCACACATGCCAAATTTTGGCCGGCAGGCCAAATCTGCCCGCAGCGTCATCCTATTTGGCCCGCCAGCAGGATATGCTGCTCGGAGGCCTCCACTGCTCCAATGCAGGGATGTAGTATAGGGGGGGTCTGGGGGGGCAACCGCCCTGGGCCCTGAGTGATCCAAGACGGAGGGAAGCCATCACCGTCCGCACAAGGCAGCTCCCCTCTACCTTCTGAGAGGTCACTGCCCATCCTAAGCGCTCCTCAATGCAGGCTAGGTGTGACATCACTGCCACAGTCCAAGCACCGCATGCCTCGAAGGTCAGGCCCAACCTTCAGAGAGAAGCAGCATCCGTGCACAGCCAGATCGCAGGTGAGTCTTTTCTGTAGCCAGTTAGCCACACCCTGATCCAGCCTCATTGAAAGCCTCATTCTTATGGTGGTCCTGGGTGGTGGTCCAAGCAAGGCTGTACAGCCATGGCATCCCAAATACTGCTCAGGACCACCGTGGGAATGAATCCCACCATGAAGCTGGATGGGTTTGATATTCCAAGTATGTCACACACCCCGATTCCAATATTCATGACATATGGGTTATAACCAGTAGAGGGCGAACTTCTGCAGAGATGACAGGAAAAAAGAAATCCCCTCCCGGTCCATAAATACCTGGGACCTCCCACACATTACCCAGTTTTCGTCTCTGCAGACAGTGAGCAAGTCAGAAGATGGCTGTGTCTCTTCCTTGCAGGTAAACCGGGTTCACACCCGGCCATTTTGTCTCTATTTCTGTCCGGACCTTGTTTGTTTTAGTCCCCATGCCTCCCAGCCTTGGCTGTAGGTCCGGGCGACGGTAAACTACACCTTTAGAGGAGCCATGCTCCCCCGTGAGACCCCATATTTAGGGGTAGGCGGTATCCAGGTTGGTGATCCTGGTTTGGGATGCCCTGTCCCTGATATCCCGTTACACCGGGACTCTCCCCCCCTTCCGGGTCTCCCTGTTCCCCTCTGCGCTGGGGAGGCTTCCTTCTATCCTTGTTTTCCTTTATTATTTTCCTTTATGATTGGTATGCTAGTGTGTGTGTGTGTATGTGTTTTCACGGTGCCTCACTCGTCGCTTGTGGTGAGTGGGCTGCTGGCCGCATGTGAAGGCCTTCTTGGGGGAACTTCTTCCCCTCATGTTGCTCAGATAGGGTCTGGGGCCGGGCGCTCGCCGCGGTCCGCCCCCAGCTATTTGCTGGGATCCGCGTCTTGCTGAAGGGAGGGGGCGGGGCCAGGCGCGGCGCGCGATCCGTGCTGGCCCGTCCTTCCTCTCTCTCTCTCTCTCTGTCTCTCCAGTCATGCTGCTGGCAGGATGCCATTATCGATCCGTGACTGCCCTATTGGGCCCTTCTCATTTTTAGATTCATACTGGCTGCGTGCCCCATTTTAGCGCGTTGGGGCAGCGGGGCTCATGTTTTCCATGTGTTTATATATATATATATATTCCAAGTATGTCACACACCACGCTTCCACTATTCATGACATATGGGTTATGGTCCAGTAGAGGGCGAACTTCTGCAGAGATGAAAGCAAAAAAGAAGCCCCTCCCGGTCCATAAATACCTGGGACCTCCCACACATTCCCCAGTTCCTTCTCTGCAGGACGGCGAGCAAGTCAGAAGATGTATGCTGCTCTTCCTTGCAGGTAAGCCGGGCTTACACCCGGCCATGTTGTGCTCTATTTCTGCCCGGGCCTTTATGCATTAAGCCCATTTCTAGTCTCCCAGCCTTGACTGCAGGTCCGGGTGATGGTAGCCTTCACCTTAATAGGTGTTTAGGGAGCCATGCTCCCCCGTGAGACCCCATACAAGGGGGTAGGCGGCATCTGGGTTGGTGATCCCGGTTTGGGATGCCATGTCCCCATTTAATTCCCTTACACCCTTTTGGTGAGGGATTCTCCCCCTTCCGGGTCCCCTCTGTTACCCTCCAGCGGGGGGGGGGGGATGGCATTGTTCTTCTATTTTTCACTTTATATATATGTGTGTGTGTGAGTGTGCTTGTGCGCTTGATTCACGTTGCACTGTGCGCTCTGCCTGCAGTCTGGGGAGCTTCTTCCCCTCAGGCTGATTCTGTGAGGGGGCGGGGCCGGGCGCTCGCACGCTGCCGCGGCCCGCCCCCTTCTGTTGGCGCCATTGAGGACCCATTCCATTGCTGGGAACCGCATCACAGGACTCGGAGGGAACGGGCGGGGCCGGGCGCGGAGCGCGATCTTAGGCGCTGCTGGCTGAATAGGACGCCATAGGCTGGCTGAATAGGACGCCATTTATTGCGGTGGGTGAGTGCCCTGCTGGGCTCCCCCCTATTCTTGCTATACTTGGCCAATATGCATCAGTCACCGCTTGGGGCAGTGCTGGCCTCCCTGCTATTGTTTTCTTATGACATGTATTTATTTTGCTGTTGCTGTGTGTGTGCATGTGCTTATGGCCACATATCTTGTGTCTTTCAGGAGGACTCCCTGTGCCTTGCTTAAAAGGGGGTTCTCCCGGTCCTTAGCTGTAATTTGGGGCACTTATAAATCCTCCCACTCGGGACTTAAAGGGGCATCCCGGGTTGCTTACCAGCATAATTCCCTCTGGTCTTTGCAACCACCTTAAAATCACTAAATGGAGGCTCCACAGGATACCGGGCTTGGGCTCCCTTCGGGGGAATCTCGACTATGTGTGGGTTGTGGGGTACCCCTTATGGGGGATAATGTACTAATTTGCATACCATGTGCGCAACAGGCCATTATGCGGCAGTCGGGATCCCAGGCGTCTGGGTCCGTGCCCCCCTCCTCATCTCCTACCCCTCCCCGCATCATCCGTACCCCAAGTGACACTGTCATTAGTGGGGAGTCACACTCGGATGTATGTGCTAGGCTGGCCAACCTCGAGAAAACTGTTTCTAGCTAAGTGGGCAGGAAGGCCCCTGCTAAGAAAAGGCATCTGTCACCGGCTACGCCGGTAATTGATTTTGATGATTATGACTCCCCTGACTGGGCTGATTATTCCCCGCTCGAGGAGCGGGAATTATTTGAGGAATCTGAGACTGAGGAACTGCAGTTCTTTGAGTCTGATGCCGGGCAGGCGCTGGGGGATGCTGTGGATACTCCCAGGGTCCTGACCCATCTATCAGAGGTTCTGGGTATTTCCCCACCAGCGGAGGCCCCTCCGAAGAAGGGGGAATTCTTTGGGTTCTCTAAGCCCCGCTTGGAGTTTCCAAATCAGGATCATTTTGACAGCATGATTCTTAAAGAATGGGAGAAGCCGAGTCGCCTTCATGGTGTTCCTCAGGGATGGGATAGAAAGTATCCCTTTCTGGTGGACGCGGTGAAGCGCTGGTCTTCCCCTCCCGAGGTTGATGCGCCCATCTTAGGACTGTCCAACACCTCCGTTGTACATACTCCTGACGCCACTACCCTTAAGGATGGCGAGGACAAGCGCATTGATCAGATAGCTTGCCATGCCTTTGCCAGTGTGGGTTCAGCCTTGCGGCCTGTCTGTGCATCGGCACTCATGGCTGTGGCTACCAGGTCGGAGATCAGGGACTTGTTAAATGGGTCCCAGCTCAACCCGGACAGCGTTGAATTCACAGCCCTTAAGAGATGTGAATTGTTTATGAATTTTGTTTTGTCGGCTATGGACGACACTATTACCATGTGTAGTAGAACTTCGGCTCTGTTGGTGGCCATGCGCCAATCGGTCTGGCTGCGCCAGTAGGCAGCTGACATTGTGGCCAAGAAATCACTTACAGCTCTGCCCTTCCTGGGAACGCGGCTGTTTGGAGACAAATTGGATTCTGTGGCGAAAGGTGGAAAGCTACCTCAGCGTAAGAAGCAGCGTCGCTCCTTTCGGGGGGCAAGCTCCTTCAGTCCTTCCTTTCACGGCACCAGAGGGGGCAGAGGTTTTGCCTACTCTGGCTTCAGAGGGGGTTCCTGGAACAGAGGTAGAGGACGTGCCCGTCCAGCCTCTACCTGGGGTTCCAATCCCAAGCCCGCTGCCAAGCCAGCTCAGCAATGAGGAGGCGCCCTCACCCTTACGGGTGGGGGGACGGCTGAGGCTCTTCTTCCAGGTCTGGGCCCAGGAGGTTACGGACAAGTGGATATTGGAAGTGGTCTCATCTGGGTACAAACTGGAGTTCGAGTACCGGCCTCCTCCCAGATTCCTAAGGTCTCGGGTGCCTTCAGATCCTCGGGCGGCGCAGGGGCTCCTGTCGGCTGTAAAGAACCTCCTGGACATGGCGGTCATATGCCCAGTGCCTCTTTCAGAGAGAGGCCGGGGCTATTATTCCAACCTTTTCACGGTTCCCAAAAGGGATGGCTCCATAAGACCCATTCTGGATTTGAAGCTTCTCAACAGGTTCATCAGAACCAAAAGGTTCCGCATGGAGACTCTGCGCTCAGCCATCGGTTCCCTTCGTCATGGGGGATTTCATGACGTCCATAGACATCAAGGATGCTTACCTTCATGTACCAATTTTGCCAGCACACCAGAGATTTCTCAGGTTTGTGGTCGGAGATCAGCATTTTCAGTTTGTGGCCCTCCTGTTCGGGCTGACCTCGGCACCGAGGGTGTTTACCAAGGTTCTGGCGGGCATTATGGCCCTGCTCAGAGCCCAGGGCATTCGCATTGTGCCATATCTGGACGACCTGCTCATTACAGCTTCCTCCCGCTGCCAGGCAGAGCTGGACACCAGGACGGTGGTGACGACGTTGGAGAGGTTCGGATGGGTGATCAACCACCCCAAGTCTTCTCTCTCCCCATCAAGGGAGATTTCCTTTCTGGGCATGAATCTGGATACCAGTCAGGCCAGAGTGTTCCTACCTCAGCCAAAGGTACAGAGGGTTCAGGATCTGATACGTGTTCTCCTGACCAATCCTCGCCCTTCTATTCGGCTAGGGATGACTCTGGTAGGTTTGATGGTGGCCTCCTTGGGGGCAGTCCCCTTTGCTCAATTCCACATGAGGTCGCTACAACTCCATCTATTACTGAAATGGGACAGATGTCCACAGTCCTTGAATCAGTCATTTCCGATGTCTCCCAGGGTTCGGCAGTCCCTTCAGTGGTGGCTGGAATCAAGCATCTGATGAGGGGCAGTTCGTTCCTGGCCCCTTGTTGGGAGACAGTTACCACGGATGCCAGCCTGTCGGGCTGGGGAGGTTTCTGGAAGGATCATCAGTTCCAGGGGTTGTGGGGTCCTCAGGAGGCTCACACCCCCATCAATGTCTTGGAGCTCAGAGCTATCCGCTTGGTTCCGTTGCGTCTGACACTTCACCTACAGGGTTTACCGGTTCAGGTTCGATCAGACAATCGTACTGCAGTAGCTTACATCAATCACCAAGGAGGGACCCGCAGCAGAAGTGCCCTCAGGGAAGTCTCTCTGATTCTGACATGGGCAGAGAGCAATGTTCCTTGCATCTCGGCAGTGTACATTCCGGGAGTGGAGAACACGGAGGCGGACTCCCTGAGCAGGGGATTCTCTCGCCGAGGGGAATGGTCTCTCAACCACAGGTATTTTGGGCCCTGTGTCACAAGTGGGGGACTCCGGAGGTGGATCTCTTTGCCTCTCGGCACAATCACAAGCTCCCAACCTTTGTATCTCTGTCTCAGGATCCTCTGGCCCTGGCAGTGGATGCCTTGTCCCTTGCCTGGAGGGATCTGGGGTTTCTGTACCTGTTTCCCCCCTTCTCCATGGTAGGCAAGGTAGTGCGCAAGCTGGCTCTAAAGGGGGCACCAGCAATTCTGGTGGCCCCAAGGTGGCCAAGACAGGTTTGGTTCGCAGACGTCGTAAGATTGGCGGTAGATCAGTACAGGCTGCCCCTGTTTCCGGATCTGATCTCTCAGGGTCAACTACGTTACCCCAATTTACAAACGCTTGCTTTGACGGCGTGGCTGCTGAAACCTTCATCCTGAGGGAGGAAGGTTTGTCTGAGGCGGTTATTTAAACCTTGATTAGAGCTAGGAAGAGGTCTTCCTCTACCATTTACTATAGGACTTGGCAGTCCTATATTGACTGGTGTGAGGCTAGGGCCTTACCTTGCAGGGTGTTTTCGATTCCTAGGATTTTGGAGTTTCTACAACACGGTCTGGATCTGGGGTTCCAGCTCAGTACTTTGAAGGGTCAGGTTTCTGCCCTGGGTGTCTTTTTTCAAAGGTCTTTTGCTTTGCATCATCTGGTCAAGACTTTTTTCCAAGGGGTCACTCATGTTCGGCCCCCTAGAAAGTCTTTGGTTCCCGTTTGGGACCTAAATTTGGTTCTCTCGGCCCTCCAGGGGCCTCCTTTTGAACCGATGCAGGATGTGGCTCTTTCTGTGCTCACTCAAAAGGTTGCCTTTTTGGTGGCTATTACCTCTGTTCGGCGTGTCTCTGAGTTGGCGGCTTTGTCTATTCAGGCGCCTCGCTTTGAGAGACACCAGGACAAGGTGATTTTTCGTTTTAAACCAGATTTCCTTCCTAAGGTGGTTTCTGCTTTCCATCTCAATCAGGATGTAGTTCTCCCTTCCTTGTGTTCTAAGCCTAGCAATGACAAGGAGAGGGTTTTGCACTCTTTGGATGTGGTTTGTTGTGTGAAGTACTATTTGGTTGCTACTTCTCCTTTTCGTAAGACGGACGCCTTGTTCGTGGTGCCTTCCGGGCCCAGAAAAGGTTTGGCGCCTGCCAAGTCTACCATTAGTAAATGGATACACCAGGCCATTGTTGGGGCCTATTCTGCTAAGGGGAGGGTTCCTCCTTTTAAGATCACTGCTCATTCTACTCGTGCTGTTGGGGCTTCCTGGGCTTTTCAGCACCAGGCTTCTTTTGAACAAGTTTGTAAGGCTGCTACTTGGTCTTACGTTCATACTACGGGCCTCAGCGGATGCTGTTTTTGGCCGCAAGGTTCTGCAAGCTGCAGTGGTTTAAATTGGTGCATTTTTTTTTTTTTGCTGTATTTGGATCCCCACCCATGACAGACACTGCTATTGGATGTCCCATATGTCATGAATAGTGGAAGCGGGGTGTGTGACATACTTGGAATAATACCATTTTGTGATTACTCACCTGTAAAATGGGTATTATAAGTATGTCACACACCCCGCTTCATCCCGCCCTTTAGTATTCTGGTTCCTTTATATGGTGAACCTTTTATTGTTAAGAATGTTTTATTAGTTCTTCCTGGTCCCCCTACTGCTGTCATATACTGGGGAATGTGTGGGAGGTCCCAGGTATTTATGGATTTGCTTTCATCTCTGCAGAAGTTCGCCCTCTACTGGACCATAACCCATATTTCATGAATTGTGGAAGCGGGGTGTGTGACATACTTATAATACCCATTTTACAGGTGAGTAATCAAAAAATGGTATTATCTTTTTATGTATGGTTTTTTGTGCATGATTGTGTGCCTTTCTTATGGCCCCTTCACATTGTATCTTTCAGGAGGAATCCCTATCTGTCATATTAAAAGGGGGTTTCTCCCGGTCCTAGGGTCCCTTGGAGATAAATTTGGGGTCCTACAAATCCTCCCACTTGGGACTTAAAGGGGCACCCCGGGTAGCTTAATTGGCGTAATTCCCTCTGGTCCTTGCGACTACCATTAAAATCACCATATGGAGGCTCCCCAGGATACCGGGCTCGGGCTCCCTTCGAGGCAATCCCGGCAGTGTGTGGGTTGTGGGGTATCCCTTACGGGGGATAAAGTGCTGATTTGCATACCATGTGCTCAGCAGGCCATAGCGCGGCAGTCGGGCTCCCAGGCGTCTGGGTCCGCGCCGCCGGCCTCATCACCTACTCCACCCCGCCTGATCCGTACCCCAAGTGACACTGTCATTAGTGGGGAGTCGCAATCTGATGTATGTGCTAGATTGGCCAACGTCGAGAGACTGATTTCTAGCTCTGCGGCGAGAAATGCCCCAGCCAAAAAGAGACATTTATCACCGGCCGCACCGGTTCTGGATTTTGATGATTGTGATATCCTTGACTGGTCTGATTATTCCCCACTTGAGGAGGTCGAATTGTTTGATGAGTCTGATGGCTTTGAGGATCAGCAGTTTTTGGATGCTGATGCTGGGCAGGAGCATGGGGATGCCATGGATACCCCCAGGATTCTGGCCCATTTGTTTGAGGTGCTGGCTTCTTCTCCTCCGGCGGAGTCCCCTCCGCAGAAGGGGGATTTTTTTGGGACCTCTAAGCCTCGTTTGGAGTTCCCAAATCAGAAGCATTTTGAAAATCTGATTCTCAAGGAATGGGAAAGACCTAGCCGGCTTCCTGGTGTTCCTCAGGGATGGGATAGGAAGTATCCCTTTCTGGTGGACGCGGTGAAGTGCTGGTCGTCCCCTCCCGAGGTCGATGCACCCGTCCTGGGATTGTCCAACACATCTGTTGTGCACTCTCCAGACGCCACCACGATTAAGGATGGTGAGGACCGACGTATTGACCAAATGGCTTGTCATGCCTTTGCTAGCGTTGGTTCAGCCTTGCGGCCTGTTTGTGCTTCTGCGCTCACGGCTGTGGCTACCAGGTCTGTGGTTAGGGACCTGTTGAGTGGTTCCCAGCTTAACCCGGCCAGTGATGAATTTGCAGCGCTTACGCGGTGTGATTTATTCATGTCCTTTGTCTTATCTGCCTTGGATGACACAATATGTATGTGTAGCAGAACCTCGGCGTTGCTGGTGGCTATTCGCCGATCGGTCTGGTTGTGCCAGTGGGCGGCTGACATTGCGGCTAAGGACTCACTTACAGGGCTACCCTTTCTGGGTATGCGGCTGCAAGAAGCAGCGTCGCTCCTTTCGGGGGGGCAGGCTCCTTTAATCCTTCATTTCGGAGCTGCCTACTCTATCAATGTCTTGGAGCTGAGAGCCATTCGGTTGGTGCTGTCATGCTTGACGCATCACCTCCAGGGTCTACCGGTTCAGGTTCGATCGGACAATTGGACTGCGGTCGTTTACATCACCAAGGAGGGACTCGCAGCAGGAGTGCCCTCAGGGAAGTTTCTCTGATTCTTGCATGGGCGGGGAACAATGTCCCATGCATCTCGGCTGTGTACATTCCCGGAGTGGAAAACATGGAGGCGGACTCCCTGAGCAGGGGATCCTCTCGCCGAGGGGAATGGTCGCTCAACCACAGGGTATTCCGGTCCCTTTGTCGCAAGTGGGGGATTCCGGAGGTGGATCTCTTTGCCTCACGTCACAATCACAAGCTTCCTGCTTTTGTGTCTCTGTCTCAGGATCCTCCGGCCCTGGCAGTGGACGCCTTGTCTGTTGCCTGGAGGGATCTGGGGTTTCTTTACCTGTTTCCCCCCTTCTCCATGGTAGGCAAGGTGGTGCGCAAGCTGGCTCAAGAGGGTGCGCCAGCAATTCTGGTGGCCCCAAGGTGGCCAAGACAAGTTTGGTTCGCAGATGTCGTACGGCTGGAGGTAGATCAGTACAGGCTGCCTCTGTTTCCGGGTCTGATCACTCAGACGGCGTGGTTGCTGAAACCTCCATCTTAAGGGAGGAAGGTTTGTCTGATGCTGTGATTCGTACACTTGTTAGAGCCAGGAAGAGATCTTCCTGTAACATCTACTACAGGACTTGGAGGTCCTATATTGACTGGTGTGAGGCTAGGGCATTGCCTTGCAGGGTGTTTTCGATTCCTAGGATTTTGGATTTTCTTCAACACGGTCTGGACCTGGGGTTCCAGCTTAGTACCTTGAAAGGGCAGGTCTCTGCCCTGGCGGTTTTCTTTCAAAGGTCCTTTGCTCTGCATCCATTGGTTAAGACTTTTTTCCAGGGGGTCACTCATGTGCGGCCCCCTAGAAAGCCTTTGTTGCCCGTTTGGGATTTGAATTTGGTTCTGTCGGCTCTCCAGGGGCCTCCTTTTGAGCCGGTGCAGGATGTTGCACTTTCTTTGCTTACACAAAAGGTTGCCTTTTTGGTGGCGATTACCTCTGTTCGACGTGTCTCTGAGTTGGCGGCTCTGTCCATTCAGGCCCCTTACTTTGAGAGACACCAGGACAAGGTGGTCTTTCGCTTTAAGCCAGATTTCCTTCCTAAGGTGGTTTCTGCTTTCCATCTCAATCAGGATGTTGTTCTTCCTTCCCTTGTGTCCTAAGCCTAGCAATGACAAGGAGAGGGTCCTGCACTCTTTGGATGTAGTTCGTTGTGTGAAGTACTATTTGGTGGCTACTTCTCCCTTTCGTAAGATGGACGTCTTGTTCGTGGTGCCCTCCGGGCCTAGGAAGGGTTTGGCGCCCCCCAAGTCTACCATTAGCAAATGGATACGTCAGGCCATTGTTGGGGCCTATTCTGCCAAGGGGAAGGTTCCCCCTTTTCATATCACTGCTCATTCTACTCGTGCTGTTGGGGCTTCTTGGGCTTTTCAGCACCAGGCCTCTGTTGAACAAGTTTGTAAGGCTTTTGTCTTCTTGGTCTTCTGTTCATACTTTTTCCAAGTTTTATAAGGTTGATGTGCGGGCCTCAGCGGATGCTGTTTATGGCCGCAAGGTTCTGCAAGCTGCAGTGGTTTAAATTTGTGCATTATTGCCTTTTTGGGATCCCCACCCATGTTGGACACTGCTATTGGATGTCCCATATGTCATGAATATTGGATGCGGGGTGTGTGACATTTTGTGATTACTCACCTGTAAAATGGGTATTATAAGTATGTCACACACCCCGCTCCATCCCGCCCTTATTGTATTCTGGATCCTTTATATGGTGAACCTTTTATTGTTAAGATTTTTGGATTTGGCTCTTCCTGGTCCCCTTACTGCTTTCCTATACTGGGTAATGTGTGGGAGGTCCTAGGTATTTATGGACTGGGAGGGGCTTCTTTTTTCCTGTCATCTCTGCAGAAGTTCGCCCTCTACTGGTTATAACCCATATGTCATGAATATTGGAAGCGGGGTGTGTGACATACTTATAATACCCATTTTACAGATGAGTAATCACAAAATGGTATTTTTCTTACACAGCTTACCAGACTGACCACCAAGGGAACCAGAGGAGGGGGCATTATCTCACTTTGTATTCTCTTTAAAGTGGCTGAAAACCCAGGTTTTATACTAATTTGAGTCTTGGTCTGCTTTAATGATGCATCCCCATTTGGGATGCCCCACTGTGTGGACCCCCCTAATCACACAATATCTTAACTGAACTAAGGATCCCAAAGCACGTGCACGTGGCATGCCACTTTCCCCCTCTACACTCTGGCAACTGTGTGCTCCCACGCTGGCTGTGTATCAGAATAGGTGACGTGGACGCACGCTGCTAGTGAGAAGCAGCATGACCGCAGCACTGAATAAATTGATATTTATTAACATTTATTCTCAATTGACTGATTGGAGGAAAGGCCGCACATTATGGGATCACTTGTTCAGGCGGCAAGATATTGGGTGATAGGGGGAGTTTCACATAGGGTGTTGGAATGCCCTGGGGGCAGGGAATTGGCTACCCATGAAGTATTTTAGACTCTGGAGTTGGTCACTGAGGCTTTTGGTCTTTGGCTCATATTTGGAAGCTGATTTATTTTATTTGTTTTTAAATGATGATGGCAGCAACTTGCCTGTGACCTGTCAAAGTGTCTGCTGCCTTTTTCATGAATGGGATCCGTAAGTAAAGCAAGAGGTTAATACGCTTGTTTTAAATGTGTGCTATTTTGCTTTTTTTATAGCCTTTTGTGCAATGTCTTCTTTGCTTTCTTAAGTTTACAACATTTTTAAGAGTCAGGTGTACAGACAATGCAGTGTTTGTGTCTTTTTCCTCTTCATCCCACTCTCTGTTTATGTGGAATTACGCACATGTGTGAGTATTTATAACAGAGTGTATATATATATATATATATATATATATATATAAAATTATACATTTCAAGGCTCACGTAGGGGAGGAGCAGAAGGAAGAAGGCGGAGGGGGGAGTTGGCCTCGGCTTGCTAACCTTATTTCACCCCAGCTAAGGAATGCAGTGCACATCCCCGGAGCCCCAAGGAGAACTGCACATGTCGCCCACAGACTGAGGGAATGTTGTTTGAATTAGGCAAGCTGTTTGTAGGGGAAAAAACAGGCCAGATGGGAAAGCATTTGATGCCAGTTCTCAACTTGGAGTTTGCTGACGCGGGAAACTCCACTACTTGCAAAGTTCAGGCGTTTCACTTCTCTTCTTTATTCTAGCTCTTACTATTGATGAACGATATATAATGCCACTGGATGTTAGACCTGAAGTACCAAAGCGGATGCTGGCCTTCCGCTGGGGCATCCCAAATCTGGATGCCCCGATGTGTTAAACCCCCCTCGTCATGGCAAAACTCACCTTTACCAGTGGCCCCCACATCGATTTAAACAAAGCCAGTCACATCCCCAGCATCTCTGGGCTCAGGTGCGCTCCCACCCCCAGCTATTTTGCTAGGCTGCGGGCGGTCAGGTAAGGTTTACTAGGAGCCTGGGGGGTTTCACAAAGTGGGGCATCCCAAATGGGGCTGCCCCTGGGGCAAAAAAACTGAGGATAGTCAAATTTTAGGTCTTTCACTATGGTGGCTTGTCATCCTTGTGCTGATGAGGGTCACAAACTCAAAACACTTGTCCACAACTGGGGGACTGTGGACAACAAATAAAAACTATACCCAAGCGTAGTACATTTATTCTTAGTATACAGTACGTACTGCTCCAGAGAAGATTCTTTACTCTTGGGTATTACTACGCCAGATGTCGCTGGACTGCAGAGACTGCGAAATTGGCTCTTCCCTGCCCCTCAAATACCCGGGACCTCCCACAAATCCCCAGATTTTCTCTGCAGTCTGGACTGCGAAGGACAAGAAGATGGCTCTCTCTTCTCGCAGGTGGGCGGGGCTATTAGCCTGCGGCCCTGTAGGACTATTCCCACCCGTTCCATTGTTAATGTGCCTCCCAGCTTTGGCTGCGCTTGTGCGGGTGATGGTAGGCAGCACCGCTGTCAGGTGCTTAGGAGCGCTGATCCACCGCAGTCCCCCACCAAAGGGTAGGCGGTAAAGGCATATGGTGAGCCTATATGGGATGCCCCTCCTGCGCTATTGCCCCTTGCCCCTGTCTATCAGGGGGCCCTATGTTAAGTGGCCGCTGCCCTCCCTCGCTCTCCCTTATAGTTCTCGGGGGGGGGGGGGGGTGTTTGTGCTTTCACTTGGTTGCCTTTAGTTCTGTCTCCGCACAGTCTTGGTTGCACTGGTTGCGGTTTTAATATGCCGCGCGCGCTTCCACTACGTTCCGCGGTTGGCGGCGGCATTACCTCAGACGTTTCTGCGCCATCTGCGCCATCATTGGTTGCTTGTCACATGTGCGGCTTCGCGCTCTTCGGGGGTGCGGGGTCTGCGGATGGCGCGTTCCGCATCACTGTCTCCGTGGCCCACCCCTCGAGGTATACTCGGCGCCATTTCTTCTGGATTCTTCCTGCTGTGTGGCTGGCGCCTACCTACCGCGGACCATGAGTGCCCTCGCGGGCGGTTTTATTTACCCTATGTCACATATGCATGTCGCTTATGGGTTTCTCTTCGCTTATGTCTTGCAGGCGGGTCAAACTCCATTGGTTTCTCCCGGCCCCACCCCCTCTATTTAGTCTTTAAACTTTGTGAGGCCTAGTGTGCTAATTACTCCCTTTTCCCTAGCGGGCTATTGGGGCATCCAGGGTTGCTTTTATAGCGTGAATCCCTATCGGCCTGTTGTGCCGCTATAATCACCATATGGAGGCGTCTCAGGATAATGTGCTCTGGGTTCCTTCGGGACAAGGCCGGCTGTGTGTAGCGTGTGGGGTGTCCCCTACAAGTGCTGACAATATGCGGGTTTGTGTACCTTGTGCCCAGCAGGTGCTTGCGCTGCAGCCTGGTTTACCAGTAGCTGGGCCCGCGCTACGTATGGCTTCACCTACTCCCCCAAGCTTAAATCTGACTCCCATTGAGCTGCATACCAGTGGGGAGTCTCAGCCTGATGTGTCTGCTATCACTTCTGTTAGGCGTGTTTCTGAGTTGGCGGCGCTTTCCATCCAGCCCCCCTACTTTGAGAGACACCTTGTGCCCTAATCCTAGTAACGTTAGGAGAGGGTTTTGCATTCCTTGGATGTGGTTAGGAGTCTGAAGTACTATCTGGTGGCTACTGTACCTTTCAGAAAAACTGATGCTCTTTTTGTGGTCCCTTCTGGTCCTATGAAGTGTCTGGCTCCTGCTAAATCTACTATCAGAAAATTGATCCATCAGGCCTACACTTCTAAGGGGAAGAATCCTCCCTTCCGCCTTACTGCTCATTCTACTCGTGCTATTGGTGCCTCTTGGGCTTTTCAGCACCAGGCTTCAGTTGAACAAGTTTGCAAGGCCGTTACTTGGTCTTCTGTTCATACTTTTTAAGTTTTACAAGGTTGATGTTAGGGCCTCAGCTGATGCTGCTTTTGGAAGGTTCTGCAGGCGGCAGTGGTCTGACCTGTCTGCTGTTACCTTTTGGGGATCCCACCCTACTTTACAGACACTGCTATTGGATGTCCCAAGAGTAAAGAATCTTCTCTGGAGCAGGACGTACTGTATACTAAGAATAATACAATTCTGTGTTTACTCACCTGTAGAATTGTTATTATGAGTATACAGTACGTCCCGCTCCACCCCACCCTTGGTTGCATTATCCTTGGATCCCCTGTATGGTGATTGTTATCATTGTTTGATAGTTACTAGTTGGTTCTGTTATCATTCTCCCGGCTTCTTGTTAACTGCTTTTCAATACTCTCAATATTTGTGGGAGGTCCCGGGTATTTGAGGAGCCGGGAGGAGCCAATTTCGCGGTCTCTGCAGTCCAGCGCCATCTGGCGGAGTAATACCCAAGAGTAAAGAATCTTCTCTGGAGCAGGACGTACTGTATACTCATAATAACAATTCTACAGGTGAGTAATCACAGAATTGTATTATCTGCTTCTTCCTAAGCACAGAAATATTACAGGGAAGAAAATAGATGATTTGTCTACACAATAAAATGATGGGTATAGCCTATGTACCATGTAAATATATTCTGTTTTATTAAAGCGCTTTTTATCTGGTTCTTGAATCTAGGTCCGTTAAAGGAGCTGTGTCACAAAATTGCCTAAAATAAGTTACTTATACATCTTAACTGAAAAACTACTCAAGTTTGTAGTTTTCTTCTCCCTAACTGAAAAAATAATCGCCCCAAATTGTGGTTTTCTTCTCCAGGTCATACACCCCAACTGAAAAGAATCGCCCCAAGTTATACTTTTCCAGGTCATACACCCTGAGAAAAAAATGCCCCAAGTTGTGGTTTTCTTCTCCAGGTCATACACCCCAACAGAAAAAAATCTCCCCAAGCTGTGTTTTTTTCCTTCAGGTCATACACCCTAACCGAAAAACATTGCCCCAAGTTGTGGTTTTCTTCTCCGGGTCATATACCCTAACCAAAAACCATCGCCCAAGTTGTGGTTTTCTTCTCCAGGTCATACACCCTGAGAGAAAATCACCCCAAGTTGTGGTTTTCTTCTCCAGGTCATACACCCTAACTGAAAAACATTGCCCCAAGTTGTGGTTTCCTTCTCCAGGTCATACACCCTAACTGAAAAAAATGCCCCAAGTTGTGGTTTTCTTCTCCAGGTCATACACCCTAACTGAAAAACATTGCCCCAAGTTGTGGTTTTCTTCTCCAGGTCATACACCCTAACTGAAAAAAATTGCCCCAAGTTGTGGTTTTCTTTTACAGGTCATACACCCCTACCGACAAAAATCGCCCTCCTTCTGCTTACTAGTATATTTCTGTGGGCTTTTATTGTGCAATTTGTGATGGTGCTCCTGAAAGGTACTGGGAGATTTCTATTCAAAATTACCAATTTTAGAAAGTCCTTTTAAAAAGTTTAACTGTTTTTTTACTTGTCATGCTGTTTGGGCTGTTTTTTGTATTGTCCAGTTTATTTACTCTTCATGTCTGTCTTCTAGATATGGAAAAATTGTGTCTACAAAGGCCATATTGGATAAGACAACCAATAAGTGTAAAGGTAAGTTGCAGGTCTCTTCTTTTTTTAAATTTGATTCCATTATGTACGGGTAGGTCCACCTCCATGCCACAAGTCATTGCTGCTCAGCATCTTACTTTAGAATTTTGCTGGCACCCTATGCTAAGTGATGATGTAGCTGACTCCATAGTCCTCTGGAGTACAGGGATGCACCTCACCTCCACTTTAATTGAATTACATTCTTTATTGGCAATTTGACTATTCACTGGTACACAAGTATGCTACATTTAAAGAACCCGTCCAATCAAAACAAGAGAAGCCTTTAGAACTTTACTTTCTTGAAGATCAAGCCCTGGTTGCTGTCTACCCTGTTTCCATTTTCTGGAACTGGAGTATATTGCCAGTCCCAATCCACAAGATGGGTGAGTTTTTCAAAAACAGGCCCAGAGCAATCTGCTGTAGGAAGAATAGTTGGAGTTAGGCCTCATCAGAGGCTCTTGTAGTCTCCCCCAGGTTGTTGTTTTTTTTTAATGCTTCAGTAGTTTGAATCTACTTTAAAAACCACGGCACTACAGCTCAACTGAAAATGAGTGCACAGTAGATTGTAAATGTCCTGGGATTGTAAATGTCCTGGGTTCAGAGGACAGATGTAAATGTTTTGCATGGCCTCTGTGTGATTTTCTGACCACCATAAAGATACAAAGTACCAACAGAGAGTGGACATTCAATAGCACAGTGACTTCCCTCCCAAACAAGGAAGCTGCTACTGGAATCGGAGGGGTAAGGTGGCCCTCAAATCTATCCCTAACATCTATCCAATCTCCTACCTCCTACCCAGTATTCTCCTTAAGTCGACCAAAACCCAGGATTTTGACTATCCTGGGTTTTGGTCTTTGCCCTTGGGGGGCCCTCCAGGTTGCCCAAACAAACCACCTCTTCCCGGTCCAATCATCATGTTCACATCTTCTTGTTTTCGGGTGACCTCGAGGGTTTCACATAGCGGGGTGCCCCAAGGGGAGCAAGTATGCCTGCCGTGGAGTCTTATAGACTCCAAGGTGCGTTTTGGTCCTCTTTAAGAGAAAATTTCCTCGAACATTTCACAATAGGATAGTTTGTGGCGAATGAAACTTCCTTTGTGAAGAATCTTGGCACAAGGATATATATAAGGAGATATAAAATATATATATAAAATTACGTGTCCAGAACTGTTAAGTGCTATAAAACGAATGTACCAGCGCAACACTGCTTACTAATGTAGTCCTTGAGGGCAGTATCAAAGTGAATAAAGTGGTTATCTCTGGAAAGCAATGACTGGATAAACTGAAACCGAGGGAACTGATGTCCACAATGGATTATGAATGGATTCACTTTGTAAAGGTCGTGTTATCTAGAGATGTGCCTCCAGTTCCAAGAAGTGCTGCTGTTATCAGGTCATGAGGCAGGCACATGTAACAGCAGGATTCCACACATTCCAAGAATTTCTAGTGCAAGAGTCCTAATGTAGCTGAATGAAGGAACAAAAAGAATGGAGTGTATGTGATGCATGGGTAAACACATCAGGAATGAGGGGGTTGGCTGAGTCAAACCTTGCAACTCCTTATTAGTTACTCTTCCTTTACAAACAGAAAAAAGTCTACTCCCATTTCCCAGTAAATCTTATGTTTATATTAATACTCGTCTTACCACCACCCCTCCCCCAGACATATCCAAATCAATGTTTGAGTTTCCCTGCTTCTTCTGCAATTTTTATTTTTTGGCCCACACACCCCCCAGCCAGCTACAAGGAGGCTGTGTAAAAAACGCATACTGTTGGTAATTTACATTCAAGTCTTAGGTCAATTTACAAAAAATGGCCCTAGCTCAGGAGTTCTTCTCCCACCTCCGTTGATGGAGGATTGTAATAGACGTGGACATGTTACATGTCTGAAACATGTATTCCCTAGACCAGAAGTTCCCAACCAGTGGTACAATTACCACTGGTGATACTTGACACATTATCAGTTACTACTCAGCAAGGCTTCAGATCTGCCGAAATGTATACTTTACCCAAGCCTGAATTAGTCCATAAATACAGAACTATGCTAAAAGGTGATGAAAGCTATTTGTGTGCAGTTTTATGCACTTTAAATAGTTGTGTACATTTTCGACACCGTTTTAGGTGACTGAGACCCTGTACGGACCTCACAAGTGGTACTTGAGTTCATTGGAAAATGGGACATGGTATTTGATAAAAAAAAAGCTTGTGAATGCCTGCCCTAGGCAAAACTCCTTCAGACCACCAAAAAGCATAGTAGTAAGCATGGTGGCGTACTGATCTTTTATTGCAAGTCCTGCTCCTGCATCCCAGTTTAGTATCTCTGGCTTAACTGACGTGGCGGTTAAAGTAAAAGTTCTAGAGGAGAAAGGCATGTCTTCACCTGTGATTGCTCCGCAAGGGTTTAGCATTGTTACTGTCATACTCCCTTTTGGTGTTAGTTGTTCTGTCCCTTGCTGTTCACTGTTTTTTGCAGTCTTGGACTTGGCAAGGAGCACCCTGCAGGGACAGGCTTTGGCACTTTTCACCCTGTTCCAGGACCTTTGGCAAAAAAATGCCTTGAACCCAATGTTGTGTGCTCCTGTTGACCTCTGTTTAGTTCTATCGGCTTTACAGAGTCCTTTTTTTGAAAGATAATGTAGAGCAAGCCCCTTACTGAGATTGCAAGTTTCCTTTGCAGAGTGTTATTTGTTGCCTTGTTTTCTGGAATTGTGGGAATGCCTACAACTGTTTCCTGTGTAATATATATATATATATATATATATATATATATATATATATATTTACCTCCCATAGTGTTTTATATAAACAGCGCCCAACCTCATGGCCAGGGAGTCTATACATGGCTGTAACTCCAGATATGGATAGAAAAAAAGCCAAAATTAGTTTCAGATATTTTGGACAGCAAGGTTAGGAGGATCATTAGTGGTGCTTATATTGTCATCTGCGCTTCCTAATGCATGATGTTTTGCTGCCTTTCTTCCATGTCACATTGGTTAAATGGGTATGGCCTCAATGTGGAGTCAACAACACTGAATTTCCCCCTAATTGCTTGATAACATCTGTCTGTACAGTGGGCTATGCTTGCGGTTGTGGTCACTGGGGTTGAGCACCGAAAATATTTTGAGTCTTGTGAATTCCAAGTATGCATCACGCCCTGCTCCAGTAATAATCATTACGTCTGGGATATAGTCCACAAGAGGGCTCTTTACTGCAGAGATGGCAAAAAAAGAGGCCCCTCCCGGTCCATATATACCCGGGACCTCCCACTCATTCCCCAGTTTAGTCTCTGCAGTGGGCGGTGAAGGTCAAGATGATGTCTCTCTCTCTCCTTGCAGGTAAGCTGGGCTGCACAGCCCCCGGACCTATGTCCTATTCCCACCCATGCCACTTTTACCTGCCTCCCAGCTTTGGCTGCAAGGTCCGGGTGATGGTAGGCAGCACCTATTAGCGGTGCTTTTGACCGGAGCATTGCTCCACCGCAAATCCCCCACCAAAGGGTAGGCAGCACAGGTTGGTGAGCCCGACATGGGATGCCCCATACGCTTTAGCCCCTACTACATGCAACCAAATGTATTGCTGGGCTTATTCCCCTTCTCCCTTGTCCGGTTAGTCGGGGGGGGGGGGCGGTGTCAGTGTGCTTGTTAGTGTTTTGCCACTGTGTGATTCACTGTGTGTGTTATTTGTGTGATCGCTTCACAGCGCTGGCTCCTGCTAAGCGCGCCTCCCCCCTCCATTCTTCCAGCATGTCATTTATTTGAATGAGTTGGCTTGCGCACGTTCTCGGCTGCGGCGGCGGGCCGGTGACGTCATCAGTTGCTAGGGGCCGGGTGTTTGTCTGCCTGGCCTCCCTGTTCAGTCCCCGCGTTTCTGGGGGGGTGGGGCCTAGCGCCTGGCGCGCCCCGCATCTGGCCCGCCCCCTCAGGAGATGATCGGCGCCATCTTCCCTGCATGGATCGTGTGTGCCTGCAGTGCTGTTCTTATTCCATAGCTTTATAATGTTAAATTGCATTGTTATGGATATTCTTGCATTCTGATGGGGAATTTGTTTGTGCTTGTGTCTTTCAGGCTGGGACAACCTACTTAGAGGTTTCTCCCAGTCCTGGGCCCTAGGTTAAAATTCTTATATTGGGGGCTTAAGTGTAAATCCTCCCACTAGCGGACATTTAAGTGGCATCCCGGGTAGCTGCACAGCGTAATTCCCACTGGTCATTGCGACTACTAATTCACCATATGGAGGCTTCCCAGGATACTGTGCTCGGGGTCCCTAAGGGGCAAGCCCGGCTATGTGTGGTGTGCGGGGCATCCCTTGTGGGCTATGATGTGCGGGTTTGTGTACCCTGTGCCTAGCAAGTGATTGCGCGGCAATCTGGATCCCGTGCGGCCGGATCAGTACCCTCGGCCTCATCCCCCACACCCCCGCGCCTGGTTACGACCCCTAGTGACATTAACACTAGCGGGGAGTCGCAATCTGATGTTTCCGCCAGACTGGCCAACATTGAGAGATTGATTGCTAGCTCTGCAGCCCGTAAGGCTCCAGCTAAAAGACGGCACGTGGCGCCCGCTGCGCCGGACTTTACCGTTGAACAAGATGATTTCCTTGATTTGTCTGACTATACCCCTCTCGAGGAAGGGGAATTATTTTCAGATTCAGATCTCTCTGACGATCAGCATTGCCTTGGCGCTGATGCCGGCTAAGAGCATTGGGATGCTGACGACACCCATAGACTTCTGACTTCTGAATTTTTGAGGTGCTTGCCATTTCCCCAGCAGCACCTAAGCAGCAGGGGGAATTGTTTGGTACTGCAAAACCACGTTTGGAATTCCCAGAACAGACGCATTTTAATAATCTCGTTCTCAAGGAATGGGAGCGGCCTAGCCGGCTTCCCGGTATCCTTAAGGGGTGGGATAGGAGGTATCCCTTTCCCTCGGATGTGGTCAAATGTTGGTCAACTCCTCCCGAGGTGGACGCCCCTGTTTTGGGGTTGTCTAATACGTCTGTTGTGCATTCCCCGGATTCCACTACTTTGAAGGATAGTGAGGACCGGCGTATTGATCAACTGGCTTCCCACGCTTTTGCCTGTGTGGGTTTGGCCTTGCGCCCGGTGTGTGCTTCCGCTATTACGGCCGTGGCTATTAGGGCCTTGATCAGGGGCCTTCTGGACGGCTCCCATGAGGAGCCTTGTCACAATGTGAGATGTTCATCACCTATGTTCTCGGAGCAAGAGTGCCCTCCGGGAGGTGTCATTGATTCTCTCTTGGGCCGAGGACAACGTCCCGTGCATCTAGGCGGTTTACATTCCGGGAGCGGAAAACCTGGAAGCGGATTCCCTGAGCAGGGGAGCCTCTCGCCAGTAGAATGGTCCCTCAACAGCAGGGTCTTCCTATCCCTCTGTCACAGGTGGGGGAGGCCGGATGTGGATCTGTTTGCCTCTCGTCACAATCACAAGCTTCCAGCTTTTGTCTCACTGTCCCAGGATCCTCTGGCTCTGGCGGTGGATGCCATGTCTCTGTCTTGGCAAGGGTTCGGTCTCCTGTACCTCTTCCCTCTGTTTCCCCTTCTGGGCAGGGTCCTATGCAAGCTGATTCAAGAAGGAGGGCCAGCTGTTCTGGTGGCGCCCAGGTGGCCAAGACAGGTGTTGTTCGCAGACGCCGTGCAGATGGCGGTCGATCAGTCCTCTCTGCCCCTGGTTCTGGATCTGCTCACTCAAGGACTGCTCTGTTACCCCAATTTACAAACGCTGGCTTTGACGGCATGGCTGCTGAAACCTCCATCCTAAAGGAAAAGGGTCTGTCTGATGCGGTTGTTCAGACTCTGGTCAGAGCTAGGAAGAAATCCTCTTCTACCATCTACTACAGGACCTGGCGGGCCTACATTGACTGGTGTGAGGCTAGGGCCTTCCCTTGTCGGGTGTTCTCCATCCCTCGGATTCTGGAGTTCCTTCAACATGGTCTGGATATAGGTTTTCAGCTCAACACTCTGAAGGGGCATGTTTCCGCCTTGGCGGTTTTCTTTCAGAGGTCTTTCGCTCTTCATCCTTTGGTCAAGACTTTCTTCCAGGGGGTCACTCATGTGCGCCCTCCCCGCAAACCCTTGTTACTGGTTTGGGATTTGAATTTGGTATTGTCTGCCCTTCAGGGTCCTCCATTGAGCCTGTGCATGAGGCTGCACTGTCTATTCTCACTTGGAAAGTTGCCTTTTTGGTGGCTATCACCTCTGTCCGGCGTGTTTCTGAGTTGGCAGCTCTGTCCATTCAGGCCCCCTAATTTGAGAGACACCAGGACAAGGTGGTTTTCCACTTTAAACCAGACTTCTTGCCTAAAGTTGTCTCTGCCTTTCACCTCAATCAGGACATTGTGTTTCCTTCCTTATGCCCTAATCCTGGTAATGACAAGGAGAGGGCCTTGCATTCTCTGGACGTTGTCAGAAACTTGAAATACTACCTGGTGGCTACAGCGCCTTTCAGGAAGGCGGACGCCTTTTTTGTTGTACCCTCTGGCCCAAAGAAGGGTTTGGCACCGGTTAAGTCTACCATTAGTAAATGGATTCGTCAGGCCATTGTTAGGGTCTATTCTGCTAAAGGGAGGGATCCCCCTTTCCGAATTACTGCTCATTCTACTCATGCTGTTGGGGCCTCTTGGGCTTTCCAGCACCAGGCTTCTGTTGAACAAGTTTGTAAGGCTGCTACCTGGTCTTCTGTTCATACCTTTTCCAAGTTTTACAAGGTTGATGTTCGGGCCTCAGCGGATGCTGTTTTTGGCCGCAAAGTTCTGCAGGCTGCAGTGGTTTGAACTGCGCATTGTTGCTCTTTTTGGGATCCCCACCCGTTGTTGGACACTGCTACTGGATGTCCCAGACGTAATGATTATTACTGGAGCAGGGCGTGATGCATACTTGGAATAATACCATTCTGTGAATACTCACCTTGTAGAATGGATATTATAAGTATGCATCACACCCTCCTCCATCCCACCCTGAGTTTTTATTCTTGGATCCTCTATATGGTGAAGTTTTCCTTGTCAAATATTGTTAATCTTGATATTGGCTTCTCCTGGTTCCCTTACGGGTTAATTATACTGGGGAATGAGTGGGAGGTCCCGGGTATATATGGACCGGGAGGGGCCTCTTTTTTTGCCATCTCTGCAGTAAAGCGCCCTCTTGTGGACTATATCCCAGACGTAATGATTATAACTGGAGCGGGGGCGTGATGCATACTTATAATATCCATTCTACAAGGTGAGTATTCATAGAATGGTATTTTTTTTTTAACAATTGTCTTGCTCAGGTTTTTGAAAGAACAAGGAATCCTCCTTCTGCTAAGGTTTACTTTCCCTCTTCAGGGCCAGCCATTCTATTGCAAATATCTATCCTATGTGCTTAAATGTATGAATAAATCAAGACAACTAAAAAAATGCATTATAGAAGTACAAGTGTAAAGCATTTTACACTACACTAAAACTGTATAAAAAAATAACCGGGAAAAATATACAATAGGCCCAATGTTACCTTGTTTTTTAATTCACTGTCTAACCCTACAAACAGTCTTTCAGTGTTGGTGTATACTGTTCTGATCTTTTTTTAAACTTCTGATGTAGGATATGGATTTGTGGATTTTGACAGTCCTGGAGCTGCCCAAAAAGCAGTGACTGCTCTGAAATCCAGTGGGGTTCAAGCCCAAATGGCAAAGGTAAGTTGTCTTTATGCAATCGTTGTTACATTTAAAAAAGTGACTCATAATTTTTAGAATAAATGTCCCTCAAAAAAAACGCTTAAATGTACTACTGATCTGCACATAAGAAATAAAAAATAGATGTAACCGGGTTGAAATTAGCAAGAGGAGAATTTGAGTTAAACAACTGACTGTTATTTTGACAGCCAACTCTTCCCTACAATGTTGGGTTGCCCTGCTCGGGCACACACTAACTACCCCAACCCCCTTTCCCCCTTGGGAACAGTGTAAAATAAACCATTTCAAAACCTCTTATAATCTCTGATTATATGACCTTATGTATTTTAAGTAAAGCTGGCTTTGCTTCCATGTATGCATGTGGCTGAGCTGGGAAGTGTGTGTCATGGTCAGGACCGGCTCCAGGTTTATGTGGGCCCTTGGGCGGAATGGTCTCAGTGGGCCCCTTTGCAGTGGAGGGTGTTTCAATAAATGGGCACACTGAGGGTCATCCCAAATCTGGATACCCCCTAAGGATCGTGCTATTTGGATCAAAACTCTAGTTTGGGTCCACTTTGAAGTGCAACAAACACCTTTAAACCTGACCTGGGAATCTAAATGAATCTACGGCCAGATGAAAATGATCCCCAGGGGCATCCTGATTTTCCCTATATCCAGTCCAGGTCGTCCCAGTGATGACATGTGGGTATTCCACCCCAAGGGGGCGCTCGACTGCAAGATCAAAAGATGTAGCTCCTCCCGGCCCCCTATAAAGGCAGGTGTCTCTCTATCATTCTCCAGTTGTTCATCTTGCAGTCTTGGCTGCAGAAGATCGTTGGATACTGTCTCAGATAATGGCAGCAGAGCGGGCCACCTAGCCCGTCGACTGCTGCGGACCCTATTCCCACGGATCCCTCCTGACCCACTCCTGCCTCCCAGCCTCTGGCTGCTACGGGATCGTGGTGGTAGGGTGAACGCCGGGGTCAGTTGGCGTTCGGCAGAGCTTGGCTCTGGGCCGCAGACCCTATGGGAAAGGGTAGTCGGCCGCAGGCTTATGGTGAGCCTAGGGGGGGAAACCACCTTTTGCTGTATATACCCTTCCTGCCCACAAGCTTCATTGGTGTCTTGGCACTTGTGTGTGTTTTAGTTGGTGATTTTACTTTTGGCTCAGCTGGCCTTAGGGAGCATGATGCATACTCACCTCCCTCGCTCCCTCATCGTCACTGGCCTGAGGGGTTGCCGTACCCCGCAAGCCTCCGCTTCGACGCTGGTGCGGCGCTGTCTGTGACGGGGGGGGGTCGCCACTGGTGCTGTGCTATAGGTGCGGTGGGCCGCTGTGTCCCCGCGGCCATTTTCTGGCCATGCAGCATGAAGACGGTGGGCGGGCGCGTCTCCTCAAGTGCCGCTGGAGGGGGCGGTGTCTGGCGCTGACGCGTTCCGCGTCATCATGGCGCCCCTCGAGGAGCGTTTTCTGGAAGGTTCTTTCCCTTGTGTTCTGCACGCTCTGCTGCTGCTGCTTGGCGCCGGCTGGGCTGGGAGCCTGGTGCGTCTCTCTTGATGCTGCTGCTGGGGAATCCTTCATCGTCATCGGAGGCTGCGCTGTCCCTCTGTCAGTGTCCTAAGTCACTCTTTATTCTTAGTATACAGTACGTCCTGCTCCAGATAAGAATCATTACACTTGGGTATTACTCCGCCAGATGGCGCTGGACTGCAGAGACAGCGAAATTGGCTCCTCCCGGCCCCTCAAATACCTGGGACCTCCCACAAATCCCCAGATTTTCTCTGCAGTCTGGACTGCGAAGGAAAGAAGATGGCTTTCTCTTCTCGCAGGTGAGCGGGGCTATTAGCCTGCGACCCTGTTGGACTGTTCCCACCCGTTCCATTCTTAATGTGCCTCCCAGCCTTGGCTGCGCTGGTCCGGGTGATGGTAGGCAGCACCGCTGTCAGGTGCTTAGGAGCGCTGCTCCACCGCAATCCCCCACCAAAGGGTAGGTGGTATAGGCATATGGTGAGCCTCTATGGGATGCCCCTCCCGCCCTATTGCCCCTTGCCCCTGTCTTTCAGTGGGCCCTATGTTAAGTGGCCGCTGCCCTCCCTCACTCTCCCTTGTAGCTCTTGGGGGGGGGGGGGTGCATTTGCGTTGGTGCTTCACTGTATTATGTGTTTCTGTTAGTGTCAGTCCCCGCGCTGATTTGGTTGCACCGGTTTGAATATGCCGCCGCACGTGCGCTTCCACTGTGCTCCGCGGGCGGCGGGGGCATCACCTCAGGTGCTGGTGCGCCGTTATTGGCTGCTTGTCACGTGTGCTGCTTCGCGCTCTTGGGGGGGCGGGGCCCGCGGTTGGCGTGTTCCGCGTCACTGTCTCCGCGGCCCGCCCCTCGAGGTATACCCGGCGCCATTTTTCTCTGGATTCGGCTTCTGCGTGACTGGCGTCTACCTACCGTGGTCCATGAGTGCCCTTGCGGCCGGCTTTATTTACCCTATGTCATTATACATGTCACTTATGGGGTTCTCTTCGCTTATGTCTTTCTGACGGGTCGACCTCTATGGGTTTCTCCTGGCCCTACTCCCTCTATTTATTTTTTAAACTTGTGAGGTCTAGTGTGTAAATTACTCCCACTTCCCTAGCGGGCTATTGGGGCATCCCGGGTTGCTTTTATAGCGTGAATCTCTATCGGCCTATTGTGCCGATATAATCACCATATGGAGGCGTCTCAGGATAATGTGCTCGGGGTTCCTTCAGGACAAGCCCGGCTGTGTGTAGCTTGTGGGGTGTCCCCTACTAGTGCTGACAATGTGCGGGTCTGTATACCTTGTGCCCAGCAGGTGCTTGCGCTGCAGCCTGGTTTACCAGTAGCTGGGCCTGCGCCTCGTATGGCGTCACCTACTACCCCAAGCTTAAATTTGACTCCCATTGAGTTGCATACAAGTAGGGAGTCTCAGCCTGATGTGTCTTCCAGACTGGCTAGTGTTGAGAAGTTGCTTGCTAATACCTTGGCGCGTAAGGCCTCTGCTAAGAAGCGGCACTTGACGCCTGATGTCACTCTTTTCCCTATGGAGGCTGATGAGTTTTTGGAACTGTCTGGTTATACCCCTTTGAGAGAAGGGGAGTTATTCTCTGACTCGGAGTCATCTGATGAGAGGCCCAGGGGCCATGATGATTCTGGCTCTGACCCCTGGGCCCCAGATGATACTGATAGGCTGTTGGCTCAGATTTTTGAGGTTCTGTCTATCTCTCCCCCGGTTGCAGCCCCCAGGCAGCAGGGGGAATTGTTTTATACTGCTAAGCCACGTTTAGAGTTTCCTGAGCAAGCCCATTTTAATAATCTCGTGCTCAAGGAATGGGAGCGTCCCAGCAAGCTTCCCGGAGTACCTAAGAGTTGGGATAAGAGGTATCCCTTTCCTGCTGATGTAGTGAAGCGTTGGTCATCCCCTCCTGAGGTGGATGCCCCGGTCCTAGGGTTGTCTAACACCTCTGTCATGCATTCCCCTGACTCTACTACGCTGCGGGATAGTGAGGACCGGCGTTTGATCAGCTGGCGTCCCATGCCTTTGCCTGTGTGGGGACGGCGCTGCGCCCGGTCTGTGCCTCTGCCATTACGGCTGTGGCTATTAGGACCCTGCTTAGAAGTATCCTAGATGGTGCCCCTGATGATATGTCTAGTGAGCAGTTTAATGCACTCTGTCGTGAGGTTTTTGTGACTTATGTCCTCTCTGCCTTGGATGATACCATTAGGATGTGTGGCAGAACCTCTGCCCTTGTGGTGGCTATATGCCACTCGGTTTGGCTGCGCCAGTGGGCTGCTGACAACGCTGACAAGAAAGCTCTCACTGGGTTTCCCTTCAAAGGACTACGCCTGTTTGGCTGTTTGACCGCCTGGACCTGTTTGCTAAGGGAGGCAGGTTACCCCAGCGCAGGCGGCAGTCTCGGCCCTTTCGGGGACAGGGCTCCTTTTCTTCCCCCTACCATGGAGCCAGACAGGGGAGGGGGGTCTCCCTTACCGGGCCCGAGAAGATTTCTGGGGTAGGGGTAGAGGACGTGGACACCCTGGCTCATCCTGGGGCTCCAAGCTTAAGTCTTCTCCCAAGCCCCCTCAGGCTTGAAGGAGTGCCCTCACCCGTCCGGGTGGGGGCACAGCTTCAGCACTTTGCTCACATCTGGAGGCTTCATGTCTCAGACCGGTGGATTCAGGAGGTAGTGTCCTCCGGTTACAAGATAGAGTTTGCTGCCTGGCCGCCCCCAAGCTTCATCAGATCCCGTATCTATGTCAGCTCAGGCTCTAGTTCTGGCGGTGCGAAGCCTTTTGGAGCTGGGGATCATCTGTCAGGTCCCCTTACGAGAAAGGGGCAAGGGTTTCTATTCCAATCTTTTCACCGTGCCCAAAAGAGATGGGTCAGTCAGGCCCATCCTGGACTTGAAGATCCTCAACAACTTTGTCAGGTGCAGGCGCTTTCGCATGGAAACTTTGCGCTCTGCAATCAGTTCCCTGCGTCCAGGGGACTTCATGACCTCTGTGGACATCAAAGATGCTTACCTTCATATTCCTGTGTTTCCAGGTCATCAAAGGTTCTTCAGGTTCGCTCTGGAGGATCAGCACTACCAATTTGTGGCATTGCCCTTCGGTCTCACTTCAGCTCCCAGAGTGTTCACCAAGGTTCTGGCAGGGGTGATGTCTCTGCTCAGGGCATTCACGTGCTGCCCTATCTGGACGACAGTCTCATCACTTCCCAGTCTCTCCAACAGGCAGAGTTGGATACTCAGCTGGTAGTGTCCACTCTGGAGTCATTTGGCTGGGTGATCAACCATCCTAAATCTTCCCTGTCTCCCTCCTTGGTGACACCCTTCCTGGGAATGAATCTGGATACAGTTCAGGCAAGGATTTTTCTTCCTCAGCAGAAGGTGGACAGTCTGCTAGCGCAGGTTCAGTTCCTGCTCATCCCTCCATCAGGCAGGGAATGCAGCTGGTGGGCCTGATGGTGTCGTGCTTCGAGGCGGTCCCTTATGCCCAGTTCCACATGAGGCCTCTGCAACTCCACCTCTTGCCAGTATGGGATCCTGCATCCCATACCAGATTTTCTGCCTAAGGTCGTGTCTGCCTTTCATCTGAATCAGGACATTGTTCTTCCTTCCTTGTGCCCTAATCCTAGTAATGCTAAGGAGAGGGTCTTGTATTCCTTGGATGTGATGTGGTTAGGTGCCTGAAGTACTATCTGGTGGCTACTGCTCCATTCAGAAAAACTGATGCTCTTTTTGTGGTCCCTTCTGGTCCTAGGAAGGGTCTAGCTCCTGCTAAATCCACTATCAGCAAATGTATCCGTCAGGCTGTGATTCAGGCCTACTCTGCTAAGGGAAAGAATCCTCCCTTCAGCCTTACTGCTAATTCTACTCGTGCTATTGGTGCCTCTTGGGCCTTTCAGCACCAGGCTTCTGTTGAACAAGTTTGCAAGGCCGCTACTTGGTCTTCTGTTCATACCTTTTCAAAGTTTTACAAGGTTGATGTTAGGGCCTCAGCTGATGCTGCTTTTGGCCGCAAGGTTCTGCAGGCGGCAGTGGTCTGACCTGTCTGCTGTTACCTTTGGGGATCCCACCCTACTTTATGGACACTGCTATTGGATGTCCCAAGTGCAATGATTCTTATCTGGAGCAGGATTTACTGTATACTAAGAATAATACAATTCTGTGATTACTCACCTGTAGAATTGATATTATGAGTATACAGTACGTCCTGCTCCACCCCACCCTTGGTTTTGCATTATCCTGGATCCCCTGTATGGTGATTGTTATCATTGTTATAGTTACTAGTTGGTTCTGTTTTCTTTCTCCCGGCTTCTCGTTAACTGCTTTTCAATGCTGGGGATTTGTGGGAGGTCCCGGGTATTTGAGGGGCCGGAAGGAGCCAATTTCGCTGTCTCTGCAGTCCAGCGCCATCTGGCGGAGTAATACCCAAGTGTAATGATTCTTATCTGGAGCAGGACGTACTGTATACTCATAATATCAATTCTACAGGTGAGTAATCACAGAATTGTATTTTTTCTGACTGTGTATTATGACCAATTGCTTTGGCTTATTCTGATCATGGGCATTTTCCCCCCTCTCTTGTATAGGTCGTGGGCTTGTGGTTGAGGGTTGTGGTTCCTCCCGGTCCCCCTTTTTATTAAGAGGGATCACTTATAGGTTTGGGCCATTAGTGTCTTGTAACCTTACTGATTGACCATTTTTAATCACCATAATGGAGGCATCAGGGGATAGTGAGCTGGGGGCTCCATTTGGGCAGGAAAAGCTCTGCCCCTTGTGCAATAGGAATCCTCTGGGCGGATTCAGCACTGTTTGTACCACTTGCGCCAGAGGAATTATTTTGGACCATGAACGGGCGGGCGTCCCTGCCCCTCGCCCTGCGCTGCTTGCGCCTCTCCGGACCCTCCGCTGCTGCACTCAGCCCCCAGTGAGGGGGGAGCCAGCAGGGGGTCTCATGTGGACTTGGCGCATAGGCTGGCCAATCTCGAGAGGCAGATCTCGCGGAAGGCTCCTAAGAAGGCCACGAGTAAGAAACGGCACCTTGAGCCTGTTTACTCGGATAATGACGATCTTTTTGATGATCTGGGCTCTGTGGAGGAAGGTGAGTTGCCAGATGGTTCACGCTCCACTGTGGATTATTCTGCTGGCGATGACAGTATGTCTGGTTTTTCCTCGGACGAGGATGCGTGGCTCCCGGATGATACAGAGAAATTGCTTACCTCAGTGTTTGAGACACTACACATTGCTCCTCCCAGAGCGGCTAAGAGGAAGCAGGGAGATTTGTTTCGGCCTGAAAGACAAAGGCGGGTCTTTCCGGAGAAGACCCATTTTTCTAACATGATTTTTAAGGAATGGGAGAGGCCTAACAAGTTACCATCAGTGCCTAAGGGCCTGGACAGGCGGTATCCCTTCCCTGGTCTCGCCCTCCCGAAGTGGATCCCCTTGTCCAACACTACTGTTATGCCTTCACCCGATACTGCTTCCTTACGTGACCCGGCTGACAAGCGCATGGACCAGCTGGTCTGCCATGCGTTCACTTTTGCTGGTGCCCTTTTTCGCCTTGTGTGTGCCTCGGCAATTGTCTCTCTAGCCATCAGAAAGAAGGTGAGACATCTTGTGGATAGAGCTAAGGCTCGCAAGCGGGCGGAGGAGTATAAAGAACTCAAGGCCTGCTTGGAATTCATTGGTTTTGTTGCTTCTGCCATGGACGAACGGGTCCGACTTGGTGCCAGGATCTCAGCCCTGCTTGTGGCCCTCCGCCGCTCGCTCTGGCTGCGCCAATGGTCGGCTGGTGCTGCGGCCAAGAAGTCGCTTACGAGTATCCCCTTTGTGGGATACAGGCTGTTTGGGGAGCGCCTGGACCTACTGGTCAAGGATGGTAGACTCCCTCAGAGACGGAAGCCTGCTCGGTCCTTTCAGAATCTCTCTGCCTATCGCTCCTTTCGGGGAGTTGGAGGCTCTTCATTCCCAGGTGGCCGCAGAGATACCTGGGGTTAAGGTAGGTCCCGCGGCCGACCAAATCCAAGCCCCCCTCAGGCATGAGGGGGCGCCCTCACCCATCCGGGACGGCTTCTGCTGTTTGCTCAGGTCTGGAGGCGGCACGTCTCGGATCGGTGGATTCAGGAGGTAGTGTCCTCTGGTTACAAGATGGAGCTGGCAGTCAGGCCGCCCACAAAGTTCCTCCGTTCTCGGATATCCCGAAACCCACTAAAAGCACAGGGTTTGAGAATGGCTGTGCTACACCTTCTGCGGTTAGGTGTGATTTGCCTTGTACCTCGGCAGGAACGGGGGCACGGTTTTTACTCCAACCTGTTCATGGTTCCCAAGAAGGACGGAACGTTAAGACCAATCCTGGACCTGAAGGGTCTCAACAGGTTTGTAAGAGTCAGACATTTCCACATGGAAACCTTACGGTCGGCGGTGAGCTCGCTTCGGCCCGGCGACTTCATGACCACGGTGGACATCAGGGATGCTTATCTGCACATCCCAATTTTCCAGGGGCATCAGAAGTTCCTGAGGTTCGCTCAGGAGGATCAGCATTACCAGTTTGTGGCACTTCCATTCGGGATATCCTCAGCCCCCCGCGCTTTCACCAAGGTGCGGGCATCATGGCGATCTTGAGAAACCAGGGCATTCTTGTGCTGCCCTATCTGGACGACTTGCTGATTGCGGCCCAGTCCCTTCAGCAGGCCTAGAGCGATACTCGGACGGAGTTGTCAACCCTGGAGGCCTTCGGCTGGGTAGCCAATTACCCAAAGTCATTTCTCAATCCCTCAACAGTGAGATCCTTCCTGGGAATGTCGCTAGACACCGCTCAGGTCAAGGTTTTTCTGCCACAGCAGAAGGTTTTGGGTCTCCAGACGCAGGTACAGGCCTTGCTGTCTTGTGAGCGGCCTTCGATCCGTCTGGGGATGAGATTGGTGGGCCTAATGGTATCATGCTTCGAGGCAGTGCCCTTCGCCCAATTTCACATGAGACCTCTTCAGTTGAATCTGCTGACCGGCTGGAATCCGATGCAGGAATCTCTGGAACAAGAATTTTCGCTGTCCTCCCTGGCCAGGCAGTCCCTCTTGTGGTGGTTGAACTCCCGAAACCTGCTAGTGGGCAAGTCCTTTCTGACTCCCCAATGGCAGATAGTTACCACGGATGCCAGTCTGACAGGCTGGGGAGGTGTTTGGCAGACCCAGAAGATCCAGGGTCAGTGGGATCCGCTTGGCAATAAATCTCCTGTAACTGAGAGCGATTCGGTTGGTGCTTCTTCACTTGACTCCCCATTTAAGGGGTCGTGCGATCCAGGTTCGCTCGGACAATCAGATGGCTGTCGCCTACATCAATCACCAGGGCGGGACTCGGAGCAAGAGAGCTCTCAAGGAGGTGACCCAGTTTCTGTCTTGGGCAGAGGAGAATGTTCCCTGTATCTCGGCGGTCTACATTCCTGGGGTAGAAAACAGGGAGGCAGACTCCCTGAGCAGGGGCGCCTCGCGCCTGGGGGAATGGTCTTTCGGCAGCAAGACCTTTCACGCTCTGTGTCTCCGCTGGGGTCAGCCGGACGTGGACCTGTTTGCGTCCAGCCACAATCACAACTTCCAAGGCTCGTCTCCCTCTCAAGAGATCCTCTGGCCATTGCCACAGACTCTCTGGCGATTCCCTGGACAGAGTTCAAGTTTCTTTATGCATTCCCCCTGTTTACACTCCTGGGCAGAGTGCTGCACAAGATAGCCCGGTAGGGGGTACCAACTATCCTGGTGGCTCCTCGCTGGCCGAGAAGGAGTTGGTTTGCGGACATAGTTCAGATGTCGGTAGATCGTTACATCATGCCCGACGACCCAGGGCTTCACACACAGGGGTCGCTGCGGCACCCCAATTTACGGACGCTGGCTTTGACGACCTGGCTATTGAAACCTCAATCCTGATGGAGAAGGGGTTGTCGGCCACGGTTGTGCATACCATGATTCAGGCATGGAAGAAGTCTTCTTCGATGATATACTACAGAGTTTGGCACGCTTATATTGCTTGGTGCGAGACCAAGAGTCTCCCTTGCCGCACTTTTTCTATTTCTAGGATTCTGGAGTTTTTGCAACACAGCTTTGACTTGGGTCTCCAGCTGAGCACCCTCAAGGGTCAGGTCTCGGCCTTAGCCATCTTTTTCCAGAGATCCATTGCCAACCATAGGTTGATCAAGACCTTTTTCCAGGGAGTCACCCATGTCTGGTCACCGCCTAAGTCAGTATTACCAGTGTGGGACTTGAATTTAGTACTATCTGCTCTTCAGGGTCCTCCCTTCGAACCTTTGTGCGATGCTGCATTATCTATTTTGACTCTCAAAGTGGTCTTTTTGGTAGCGATCACCTTGGTGCGTCGTGTATCAGAGCTGGCCGCGCTTTGTATGAAACCTCCCTATTTTGAGCAGGTGGTTTTTCGTTTTAAACCTGATTTTTTGCCTAAGGTCGTTTCTCCCTTTCACCTTAATGAGGAGGTTGTCTTACCTTCCTTGTGTCCAGCACCGACTAATTCCAAGGAAAGGACCCTCCATGCCTTGGATGTGGTCAGAGCCATAAAGTACTACCTGACTGCAACTGAATCCTTCAGGAAATCGGATTTGCTCTTTGTCCTAACAGAAGGCTCTAGAAAAGGTTTGCCACCAGCCAAGTCCACTCTCAGTAAGTGGATCAGACAGGCGGTGGTGCAAGCATATTCTGCCAAGGGGAAACAACCCCCTTTTCACAGCTGATTCTATCAGAGCTATTGGTGCCTCTTGGGCTTTTCAGCACCAGGCATCGGTGGAATCGGTTTGTAAGGCCGCCACTTGGTCTTCAGTTCATACTTTTACAAAGTTTTACAAGGTGGATGTTAGGGCCTCAGCTGATGCTGTTTTTGGCCGAAAGGTGCTTCAGGCGGTAGTGAGATGAACTAGATGCTGTTCCGCACTGGAGATCCCGCCCAAATGGACACTGCTTTTGGATGTCCCACATGTCATCACTGGGACGACCTGGACTGGATATAGGGAAAAATACAATTCTGTGAAACTAACCTGTAGAATTGTTTTTGATTATATGCAGTCCAGGTCGTCCCACCCCGCCCTTTTGTTAATTTTTTCCTGTTTGCCTGTTATGGTGATTACCATTTTTTATTCATTGGACTTTGTATTCTTAAGTCTTGTTAGAGAGAGTACTAGCTGAAGCTATGTGAAGTAACATGGTTTCTTGGCCTCCCGGCCGGTCCTCTTTTTGTTTACTGCTTTTTAACCACTGGAGAATGATAGCGGGACACCTTTATAGGGGGCCGGGAGGAGCTACATCTTTTGATCTTGCAGTCGAGCGCCCCCTTGGGGCAGAATACCCACATGTCATCACTGGGACGACCTGGACTGGATATAATCAAAAACAATTCTACAGGTGAGTTTCACAGAATTGTATTTTTGCATGCCCCTGTGTGAAAACCACCCCCCCACCCCCACCTGGCTCATTACTTTCCTCGAACTGGCGAATGCATTGTGGGAATGTTAGTTTGAGTTACCAGCCGAACCAGAGGGGTTCTTTCACAAACAGGAGCTTCCCCAATTGAGATGCCCCTGTAAAGCCTACCAAAACCCAGTGGGTGAAAGTGAGCTTGCTCCCACAGTGGCCTCGGCGGTGGCATCCACGCTTCCACTGCTCTGTGCAATACAGCTGCACATGGCAAACAGCAACAAAAAAAACACATTGTGGCAGTGGGCTCCGCCGGCAGCTGCCCAGCCTTGCCGGGTGCTGATGCCAGCCCTGGTCATGGTGATGCTTTATGAGTGTAACCATAACCTGAGGGCATTCAGGGAGGTAGTAACGAAGGATACAGTAAAAACTTTTAAAAGTGGCCTGGATGCCTTCCTGGCATCTAATAACATTTCCAGCTATGGGTACTAGACCACTGGAAGGAGATAAACAGGCTGAACTGGATGGACTAAAGTCTTTATTCAGCCTTACATACTACGTTACTATGTCCTGGAGATTTAAATTGAAAGAAGGGGCAAACTTTGAAACCCCTGCTGTAGCTTCTACCCTGCACTGCAGGAAATAGAAGAGAGGCACATAGGACAGGCATCAGGTGAGCTGCCTTATTAATGTAGTTCCCTGGACAGTTCCTTTAAATAGGAGAAAAATCTGTTGCTGCCAGCCCTGAAGTCTAAAAGACATGAGATGCTCTGCAGTGTGAAACCGCCTGAGATGGCAGGTATACTCAACTTCTGGCAATCCCTTGGAGAATGAGCAGGGTCCCCATGCCCCCACTTTCCTTGGCTGATGTGTTCAGATAGGGAGGGAACATAGAAAAACATGGACAAACATCAATATGCATGCTGTAGGATTGGCAGTGAGGTGAGTATACCGGTGATCCTAGTGGGGTTCCACACAGCGAGGAATCCCATATCGGGTTGCTTTGGGGACATGGACCACTTTAAATATAATGTAGTCATAACAAAATGCAATGCTTCTAATAGCTCTGTGGTGACCAATCAGGAAATGACGCTAGATAGCAAAACACATTATTGTGGAACTAACCACTTCTCATGCTATCCAGGCATTCAAAGAAAAATTGGCATTATTTTGAGCTGGCTTTAAAGCAAACCTATAATCAGGATGGATCATACGGCCACTTGGGATGCATGTGTGGCACTGGAACCTGACTTGGTGGATTTTCAACCCGATTTTTGTGCATCTTAAGGGGCTACAGTTGCATGGACATCACAAATTTGGGATGCTCCTTGGAAGTGAGGGTCCAGCCATCCAGGAAGATTGATTGATTTAGGTCTGCTTTAATTTGTTGTTCTGCTGTGTGTGAGAGACTATGTGCCAACATTAGATATTTAATACAGAGGTGCATGGTACAAATGTCTGTATTAAAATCAAAGGTATTGCTTAGTTTTTTATATCCGATGTCGGTCAGTCTGTAATATACTGCTTCTGATCTAAAGCAACAGGAACAAGACCCCACCAACCTGTACATCTCCAACCTGCCGGTCAGCATGGATGAACAGGAGCTGGAATCGCTGCTGAAACCTTTTGGACAGGTCATATCCACTCGTATCCTTAGGGATGCAAATGGGACCAGTCGGGGTGTTGGCTTTGCAAGGTAAGAACATGCTTGAATCCAAGGTCTACAATAAAGAACAGAAAATGTATTTTACCATGATTGCATTCACTCCTAAAGAGATTCTTAATTGTCCCTGACCTTTGTGTAACATAAATGTTACCACGCCCATCTCATATGTATCTAGAATTGCAAAGTACTATCTGGAGGACACTGCCAGTGGGGCACCATAGCAGGGTACCGTGGTACCTTGAACAAGTAGTTAACTTACTCTTTAAAGTGGACCAAAACCTGGAATTTTAACTGTCCCCGGTTTTGGTCCTTGCTGTGTTAAACCCCCAAGGTCTCCCATTAAACTCACCTTTCCCTGGGCCTACGGCATATGCTCGGGCTCTTGTCCAATCAGCGAGCTCGACTGACCACGTCAAAATTGGCTAAGACTTCGCCTCGTCTAGCCGCAAAGAGCGCAGCACACTAATGGCTGCATCCCTGCTACCCTCTAACAGGATGTGTGCCCGCTCGGCCATTCACAAATGCCTGATGCTGGCGCGCACCCAAAGTAGGATCGGAAAGAAGGTGAGTTTACTGGGCGACCCAAATTTGGATGCCCCGGGGGGGGGGGGAATCGGGCTTTAAAGTCTGTTTGGGAGTAACCCCAGACACAGCCCACACTAACCCTATTTGGGCAATTAAAAAGAAACACTCAACTAGACCCTGAAGTAGGAAACCTTCAGTGTGTTCTCGAACATCACACTGTTACTTAGTGTGTTAGTATATTTTTTTCAACAAAAGAAGGGGGTGTGGACCAATTGCCACACCTGCCTCACACAAGGAGCACTACAACAATGTAAAAATAAATCTAAATACTGTGAAGAGGGAGCAATATAACCCAATAAAGTGACTAGTGCTAACAAACAAAAAAGTGAACCATATACGCACGTGATCCAATACATACAAATAAACAATACGAGACATAAGGAAGGCTCTCATACCTAAAAATCAACTTTGACAAGTCTGAAGCCATGAATGTTTCCCTCAGGAGCCATACGGCAGTCCTTTCCCTTTAAATGGGCCAAGGCCTCTTTAACATATCTGGGAACCCAGTTACTATGCTCCTTGCACAACATAGTGACCCTGAACTTCCTCCCTCTGGCTAGGAGAATTAGAGCCGACTTGGAGAGGTGGGATCTTCCCACATTCTCCTGGATGGGGAGGGTAAACATAATAAAGATGACGATACTTCCCAGACTGTTGTACCTGTTCCAGGCCCTGCTGGTCCGGATCCCCGCGAGTTTCTTTACTGACCTTAGCAGGTCCCTCCTGAGCTTCGTCTGGAATAAAAAGCGAGCCAGGCTCAGGAAACACATACTCTACAGGCCCAAAAATCAGGGGGGCATGTCTCAGCCAGACGTCAGGCTCTACTGGGCTGCCTCACACCTACAGAGAGCCTGCGAGTGGGCGACATACCAGGACACAAAAAGATGGGTTCAGCTGGAGCGTGCCATGACCCTCGCCCCGCCGGACGTCTTGATGTGGGGTGGGGGGGACTTCCCCTAGACCTGAGGAGACATCCGACTATTGAGGCATCACTGAGGGTCTTCGGGAGGTACAGATCCTATTCGGGGATCTCCCAATGGCCTTCCCCCATGGTACCCATAATAACTAACCCGTTGCTGGCTCCTGGATCATCCAGAGCAGACCTCAGGGAATGGAGTGGGCTGGGTCAGCTGAGAGCTGGGGACTTGATTTCGGAGAGAGGGTGGACATCACTGTCAGACTTGAGATCCAGATGGGGAAATGCAGACGTTGACCCATGGACCCTAGTTAGATTGCAGTCCTTTGTAGCTAGGCAGGGGCTGAGGAGAGATAGGTGCAGGACTCATACTGAGTTGGAGAGGATTTGTCTGGGTGAAGCACCAAACGACCACCTGACCTCCAAATTATACTCGCTATTGGTGAGGGAGTGTGACAGCCCCCCGACGTTCTGGAGGGAATGGGAGGCCGACTTAGGGATGGAGTTTGATGAGGACCAGAAAGAGAAGATTGCCTCTCTTGCCCACAGATCATCGATTGCCACCAGAGTGCAGGAGTCTAACTATAAGACCCGATGGTACTATACACCTGACAGGCTCAATAGGATGTCCACCTCGGTGTGGGACTGAGCGGGGCACTCTAATTCACATCCTCTGGTCCTGCTCCAAGATCCGCGTATACTGGGAGGGAGTGCTGGCCATTGTCTCCAAACTCACGGGGGGTCAGACTCTCACAGACCCCGCTCAAATCCTGCTGCATTCAACGAATTGCTCTGTAAGCAAGTATAAGAAATCACTGCAGGTTCATTTGTTGAATGCAGCCAAGTTAGCGATTCCAAGATTTTGGAAACAAAAAAGAGCCCCCACTGTGAAGGATTGGGTCGAGGAGGTGTTAAACATCTCGGAGATGGAGGACCTCACACTTGCGATACATGACAGAGATGAGCAGTATAGATGCACGTGGATGCCCTGGTTAATTTACCAGGAGTCTGAAGAGTTTAAACAGTTGTTTGCAGAACCGGCTAGTTGACGATTATGACCTATTCCACTATACCGCTATGCTGCTGTAGAGGCTCGCCCCCGCCCCCCCCCCCCTTCGGCCCCCTTCGCGGTGGGTTTAACCTTAACTCCAAACAGCCTCTAGGGTGCCTTGCAGGGAGAGGCATCAGCAAATTAAGGGCTGGTGGGAGCTTCCCGTGACCATTGTAGGGGGCCCCACCTGACAGCCTCAACATACCGCTGTGCTAGTTGTGTGTAAGTATGTGTGCCAAATAGATCTTCAAGCTGCTACCTCGCCCTTCCCCGAACCCAAACCCCAGCCCCTACACCCTCGGTTCCCCCTCCCTAATGTGTATTGTAATGTATGGTAATCTGTATCTTTTCTTATGTATGTTTATATGCAAAAACCTTTAAATAAAGAATTAAAAAATAAATAAATAAACAATACATTTTATATAGCAATATATTTACAAATAATCAACAAGAGAACCCCTTAGAACAGTCTCATGGTCATAGACACAAAGTGCAAATGAATAGGAAAGATCAAAGTGCAAAAACAGAGAAATTACCATACAGTCTAATGGCCAGCACAATCCGTCCAGTACATAGGGGGGGAGACCAGCAGGGAACACCTGCGCACGCGGCTACCCATGCCGCTTCTGCTGGGTATTTTTCTGCTGGGTATATTCCAAGTGTGACATACACTCCGCTTCAACTCTTCATGATATTTGGGTTATTCTCCAGTAGAGAGCTCCTCCCAGTCCATAAATACCTGGGACCTCCCACCAATTCCCCAGTTTCTTCTCTGCAGGAAGGCGAGCAAGACAAAAGATGAAGACTTCTCTTACTTGCAGGTTTTGTCCCTATTGCTGCCAGGACCTTTCCTAAATTATCCCTATTTGAGCCTCCCAGCCTTGGCTGCGGGTCCTGGTGAGGGTAGGTAGCACCTTATGGGTATGCAAGGAGCCTTGCTCCACCGTGAGACTCCATTACAAGGGGTAGGCGGTTGCCCGGGTTTGGTGATCCCGGTGTGGGATGCCCTGTCCCTTTCATTCCTATGGCCAGATTCTGGCTGGGATTCCCCCCTTCCGGGTCCCTTACTTCCCTCTGGGGGGGGGGGGGGGGGGGGCTGGCTGGCCTTTATACTCGGATAGTCTTATGTGTGTGTGACACTGTGTGTGTGTGAGTGTTTTCACTTGTGTTAGTGCTGACAGGTGTTTGCCTTGTACATGGGCCATAACTGTACTGGCCTCCTTCATTCAGCCTGGGGAGCTTCTCCCCCTCAGGCTTTGTTCGGGGAGGGGGCCGGGCCGGGCTCTCGGCGCGGCCGCGTTAGCCCTGCCCCCTCGTTTGGCACGATGCTGCGGGCCAGCCCATGGCTGGGATCCACGTTGCTGGGGGGGGGGCGTGGCCTGGCGAGCGCGCGTTCTTCCTCCTCTTCTCATGAGGCTCTTCTCCGGACGCCATCTTGGTGCTGCTGTGGCTGATCCTGCATGCTCCTGGCCTGTAAGGGCCTGTTGGCCACTTCCTTAGCTTATGCGGGGGGCCCTCTTTCGCAGGGGGGCTTCTTTTTTTCTCGCATGTGTGTATATAAGTATATATGGAGATGTATGTAATTATATCTATATTTTGAGGCGATTGTGACTTATGATGCCTTCATTGTGTGTTACAGATTGCATCGTATATGTGCATGATAAGGGGATCCTCCTGGTCCTGGGGTCCCTAGTCTTAAAATGGATCACCACAAATCCTCCCACTGGGCTTTTAAGGGGCATCCCGGGCTGCTTATTGCTTAAATTCCTTGCGGTCTTGCGACTGACCACAAGAATCACCATATGGAGGCTCCACAGGATACCGGGCTCGGGCTCCCTCTGGGACAATCCCGGCCATGTGTGGGTTGTGGGGCATCCCTTACGGGTGAGAATGTGCTTATTTGTATACCATGTGCACAAAAGGCCATATCGCAGCAGTCGGGTGCCCAGCCTTCTGGGTCGGCGCCCCCCGCTTCATCACCTTCCCCTCCCCGCCTTATCCGTACCCCAAGTGACATTGGTGCCAGCGGGGAGTCGCAATTCCGATGTTTGTGCTAGGTTGGCCAGCATCGAGAAATTTATGGTTAGCGCGGTGGGCAAGAAGGCCCAGGTTAAAATTAGACATTTGTCGTCGGTCCAGGCGACTTGGGATATTGATGATGATTCATTTGATATTTCGGTTTATTCCCCGTTAGAGGAGGGGGAATTGTATGAGGAGTCAGAGGCTGACGATGTACGGTTTGGCGAGGCTGATGTTGGGCAGGCGCTGGGGGATGCTGTTGACACGGCCACGGTTTTGTCACATCTCTTGGAGGTTTTGGATATTGCGCCGCCTGAGGCGCCCCCTCTCAAGAAGGGGGAATTTTTTGGGGCCCATAAGCCTCGTTTGGAGTTCCCTACCCAGGGTCATTTTGATGCACTGATCCTTAGGGAATGGGAGAAACCTAGTTGGCTTCCGGGTGTTCCTCAGGGATGGGATAAGAAGCATCCTTTCCCGGTGGAAGCGGTTAAGCGCTGGGCTTCTCCCGCCGAGGTCGATGCTCCAGTTTTGGGGTTGACCAACTCCTCCGTGCTTCACACCCCAGACGCCACTTCCCTAAAGGATGGTGAGGATAGGCGCCTTAATCAGATGGCATGCCATGCCTTTGCCAGTGTTGGCTCGGC
This sequence comes from Gastrophryne carolinensis, assembly GCA_027917425.1. Taxonomy (NCBI): domain Eukaryota; kingdom Metazoa; phylum Chordata; class Amphibia; order Anura; family Microhylidae; genus Gastrophryne; species Gastrophryne carolinensis. The sequence goes on from CM051236.1 coordinate 165,657,972, forward strand.
CTTGCGGCCTGTTTGTGCATCTGCGCTAGTGTCGGTGGCTGCTAGGTCTCTGATTAGGGACTGGTTAAATGACGCTCACCTTGATCCGGCCAGCGCTGAGTTCACTACGCTTAAAATATTTGAATTGTTCATGGATTTTGTCTTGGCTGCTATGGAAGACACTATTGTTATGTGTAGTAGGACTTCAGCCTTATTGGTGGCCATGCGCCGATCGGTATGGCTCCGTCAGACGGCGTGGACGGCGGACTTTGCGGCCAAGAAATCGCCCACAGCTCTTCCCTTCTTGGGTACGCGGCTGTTTGGAGATAAGTTGGATGCTGTGGCAAAGGGAGGTAAGTTACCGCAGCGGAAGAAACAGCGCCGTCCCTTTCGGGGGGCAGGCTCTTTCAATCCTTCCTTTCGAGGTGCCAGAGCTGGCAGAGGTTTGGCCTTCTCGGGTGTCAGAGGCTCTTCCTGGAACAGGGGCAGAGGTCGGGCCCGTCCCGCTTCTGCCTGGGGTTCCAAGCCCAAGCCTGCAGGTAAACCAGCTCAGCAATGAAGGGGCGCCCTCACCCGCACGGTTGGGGGGACGGCTGCGGCTATTCTTCCAGGTCTGGGCCCGGGAGGTCACAGACAATTGGATCTTGGAAGTGGTCTCCTCCGGGTACAAACTGGAGTTCGAGTACTGGCCTCCTCCACGATTTTTAAGGTCTCGGGTGCCCTTGGACCCTCAGGCTGCACAGGAGCTCCTGTTAGCAGTGAAAAACCTTCTGGACATGGGAGTTTTATGCCCGGTGCCTCCGTCGGAGAGAGGCAGGGGTTTCTACTCCAATCTTTTCACGGTCCCCAAAAAAGAAGGTTCTGTAAGACCCATTCTGGACCTCAAGGTCCTCAACAGATTCATCAGAACCAAGAAGTTCCGCATGGAGACTCAATTCCCTTCGTCAAGGGGATTTCAGGACATCCATAGACATCAAGGATGCGTATTTGCATGTTCCAATTTTTCCAGCGCATCAGAGATTCCTCAGGTTCGCGGTGGACGATCAACATTTTCAGTTTGTAGCTCTTTCCTTCGGGTTGACCTCACCGCCGAGGGTCTTCACCAAGGTTCTGGTGGGCATAATGGCCCTATTCAGAGCTCAGGGAATTCGCATTGTGCCGTATCTGGACGACCTATTGATTTCAGCTTCTTCCCTCCATCAGGCGGAGCTAGACACCCACCAGGTGGTGTCGACCCTGGAGAGGTTCGGGTGGATGATCAACCGCCCCAAGTCCTCTCTCTCGCCATCACGGGTGATTTCATTCCTGGGCATGAATCTGGATACCATTCAGGCCAGAGTGTTTCTACCCCAGACCAAGGTGCAGGGGATTCAGGATCTGATCCGCCTTCTTCTGGCCAATCCTTGCCCGTCTATCCGACAGGGGATGAAACTGGTGGGATTGATGGTGGCCTCCTTCGAGACGGTCCCGTTTGCGCAGTTTCACATAAGATCTCTTCAACTTCATCTATTGACGCATTGGGACAGGTGTCCACTGTCATTGGATCAGCCGTTCAGGATGTCTTCCAGGGTTCGGCAGTCCCTTCGGTGGTGGCTGGAGTCGAGCAACCTGTTGAGGGGCAGGTCCTTTCTGGTTCCTCGCTGGGAGATGGTTACCACGGATGCCAGCCTGTCGGGCTGGGGAGGTTTCTGGAAAAGTCATCAGTTCAGCGGGATGTGGGGTCCTCAGGAGGCTCACAACCCCATCAATGTCTTAGAGCTCAGAGCCATCCGGCTTGTCCTGTCACGGCTGATGTCGCACTTACAGGGTCTTCCGGTTCAGAATCGATCAGACAATCGGACGGCGGTTGCCTACATCAATCACCAAGGAGGGACTCGCAGCAGGGGTGCCCTCAGGGAAGTCTCTCTGATCCTGCATTGGGCGGAGAGCAATGTTCCTTGCATTTCGGCAATCTACATTCCGGGAGTGGAGAACACGGAGGTGGACTCCCTGAGCAGGGGGTCCTCTCGCCAAGGAGAGTGGTCTCTCAACCCCGGGGTTTTTCAGTCTCTTTGTCGCAAGTGGGGGACTCCGGAGGTGGATCTCTTTGCCTCACAGCACAATCACAAACTCCCGGCCTTTGTGTCTCTATCTCAGGATCCTCTAGCTCTGGCAGTGGATGCCTTGTCCCTTGCTTGGAAGGATCTGGGGTTTCTGTACCTGTTTCCTCCCTTCTCCATGCTGGGCAAGGTAGTTTGCAAACTGGCTCTGGAAGGGGCACCAGCAATTCTGGTGGCTCCAAGGTGGCCAAGAAGGGTTTGGTACGCAGACGTTGTAAGGCTGGCGGTGGATCAGTACCGGCTTCCCATGTTTTCCGGATCTGTTATCTCAGGGTCAACTACTTTATCCCAATTTACCAACGCTGCCTTTGACGGCTTGGCTGCTGAAACCTTCATTCTGAAGGAGGAAGGTTTGTCTGAGGCTTTGGTTCAGACTTTGATTAGAGCTAGGAAGAGGTCCTCTTCTGGCATTTACTATAGGACTTGGCGGTCCTATATTGACTGGTGTGAGGCTAGGGCCTTGCCTTGCAGGGTGTTTTCGATCCCTAGGATTTTGGAGTTTCTTCAGCACGGTCTGGATCTTGGGTTTCAGCTTAGTACATTGAAAGGGCAGGTCTCTGCTCTGTCTATTTTCTTTCAAAGATCTTTTGCCTTACACCCGCTGGTTAAGACTCATGTTCGGCCCCCTCGGAAGGCTATGGTTCCTGTTTGGGATTTGAATTTGGTTCTTCTGGCTCTCCAGGGTCCTCCTTTTGAGCCGTTACAGGATATTGCTCTTTCTGTTTTCACTCAGAAGGTTGCCTCCTGGAGACCTTACCTGCAAAAAGACATTATTCAAATAGAATGTGCCCAAAGGCGGGCAACGAAAATGGTGGAAGGACTTAAACTTAAAACTTATCAGGAGAGACTTAAAGAACTTAATTCGTACAGTCTGGAGGAAAGAAGGGAGAGGGGGGACATGATTGAGACCTTTAAATATGTGAAAGGATTGAATAAGGTTCAGGAGGGAAGTGTTTTTAAGAAGAAGCTTAATGATCGAACAAGGGGTCACAACCTGAAGCTAGTCGGGGGGGAAGATCAGGAGCAATGTTAGAAAATATTATTTTACAGAAAGAGTAGTAGATGCTTGGAACAAACTTCCAGCAGAGGTAGTTAAAAAATCAACAGTCACTGAATTTAAACATGCCTGGGATAGGCACACATCTATCCTAAGATAAAGAGTACATACAGTATACACATAAGGGCAGACTAGATGGACCGTATGGTCTCCTTCTGCCGTCAACCTTCTATGTTTCTTGGTGGCTATTACCTCTGTCTCTGAGTTGGCGGCTCTGTCGATTCAGGCCCCTTACTTTGAAAGACACCAGGACAAGGTGGTCTTTTGCTTTAAGCCAGATTTCCTTCCTAAGGTGGTTTCTGCTTTCCATCTCAATCAGGATATTGTTCTCCCTTCCTTGTGTCCTAAGCCTAGCAATGACAAGGAGAGGACAAGGAGAGGGTGAGTACTCACAAAACTGTATTTTTTTTGTTGTTTCTTTTTCTAGCTTGTTTGGTGATAATAGGTAGTATTGTTCCAGAGAATATTGGGGTGAATATAAAATACAATAGATGCAAAGGTTTTGTGGCAGTCCGTTCTATACCATGTCAGTAACTAGAATATTGGATAGCAGTAAAAGAGCACAGTAATACATTCTGTAACAATATGCTTTGCTTTATCAGGATGGAATCCACAGAGAAATGTGAAGCTGTGATTTCTCACTTCAATGGCAAATACATGAAAACGCCCCCTGGTGTCCCAGGTGAGCAGAGCCCATTCGTGGTCGCTAGAGCCTGATTTTATTTGCCTCTTAAATTCTGTCCAGAAATAGGTGGTAATTGAAATAAGTGTTACCATGAATAACATATATAATATGTAATTTGCAGTATGAAGAATGTAGTTTCATTTTAGAGTTGTAGGTATAAAAAAAACCTGGCAGAACATGAAAGAAAATGTGATAGATGTCCTATGCAAATATCATCATGGACACAAGGGGGAGGGCCGTTATTTTTCATTGTAACCACAGCTGTTCTTGGGCTGTATAAATGAACATTTTCTAAAATGTACATGGTCTTAATTTTCTGAATCATTTGGAAGAAACTGTAATTATGCTCTGTTATTCTCAACGTCAATAATCCCATAGTAGTTTGTAGTGTTTTTTTTTTAGTACCAGGCAGTACTCACCCGGCTATTACTGGGCAGTAGGAGGTTTCCAAGTTCAACAGATATTAGTTAGATTGGACTAACGAGCAAAAGTGAAGCTTATGGAGCCCCAGTCCTCAGTTGCTTGTGCTAGGGCCGGCGCCAGCACAGGGCAAACCTAGGCAATTGCCAGGGGCCCTCTCAGGCTCACACTTGGCCATGGTATTATTTTACAGTGGACCTGCACCCCCGAATGCTAGGTGTTGTGGTCAAACCTACTCATGGTTGGCCTCAGCAACAGGGGATGATCAGCAACATTGGAGAAGGTGGCATGGAATGGAGGGCAATTGATGGAAGCTCAGAAGGTGGGGAGAACCAGGTGACAGCTGATAGCAATGATGAATTCTTTAGTAGCAGCGGAGCAGGCAGTAAGGGCTAAAGGGTGCTTGGTGGCAGTAGAGAATTCAAAAAGGACTAGAGGACGATTGGTGGCTATAGGGAAGGCATTAAAGTGGACCGCGCGGGAGGCGCCGACGGGCAAGCTGCTTGTACGTTGCTGTCAATCAGCTTGTACGTCGGCGCCGATTGGACGGCGCGGCCACGTGGGAGCGGGGAGAGGTGAGTTTTGGGGGCTTTCTGGGGGGTTTCACACAGCGGGGCACCCCCGATCGGGGTGCCCCGGGGAAGCGGACCAATACCCAGGATAGTCAAAATCCTGGGTGTTGGTCCACTTTAAGGACTGGAGGGCGATCAGCAGCAGAAGATGACCCATTTACATCATGTGGCACACTACTATGGTGCCCACTAAGACTCTCCTGCCCAAGGGCCCCCAGAAACCTAGAGCCGGCCCTGACCTGTGCACAGTATCAGTGTACTGGTGGAATACTTGACTGGAAGAGCTGTTGATGCTCTGCATGACCTGTGTTGCACCTGTCAGCTTCTATGTCTATTTCTCTATCAGTGTGTCAGTTGGTCCATCTTGTCTCCTAACATACAACAGCAAAATATATTGGCCATCTGAACTGCTGCTGAATCTCAAAAAATGATGTTGGTGCTAGCGATGTATGGCCACTGCTGAGATTAGATCTGTAGAGGCATGTGAGGACCAAATCATTCATATATGTATGTATAATCGCTTGTTTATTTTGTGTTCTATAATAAATGTATCTTTCTTTAGCACCTCAAGAACCCCTTCTTTGCAAGTTTGCAGATGGAGGACAAAAAAAAAGACAAACCCAGGGGAAGTATATTCAGAATGGACGTGGCTGGCCACGAGAGGGAGAGACGGTAATTTCTGAATACTAATTTCAAGTGAAGTGATCCAACACCCATTATATAAAAATGGGTTGGGTTTGCAGGGTGGGGGGACATCTTGATTGCTGATGACCATGCTGGGCATACCCTCCTGCAATCCTGTTTTTTTCTTACCTGCCCCTTGCTCCCTTGACAAACCCGAGCACTGTGATTGGCCGGTGTTCATTTGATCAGGAGTCCTATCACCACCTGGAAACCTGGGAGAAGACTCTGGAGCACGTGACCACCTGTTGCCAATTGGAGGGCCCAGTTGTGCAGCTGGTACAGGGAAAAAAAGTGTAGTTATGGGCAGCGCAATTAACAACTAATTTTCAGAAAATGAGTGTTGGATCGCTTTAAAGTGTTTCTACAATTTTTTTCTTCACATTCAGTAAAATTTATTTGCCTTACATTAGCTTGCTTTTGTTTCATCAGGGTGGAATGACATTAACATATGATCCAACAACTGCTCTCCAGAATGGGTAAGATCACTTTTAGCCTTTATAACACATAAGAGATTTATGTGCACTTGTAATTTGCAATACAGCTAAGTGGTGTCCATTCATTGGAGCCAGGCCCGCCGCTCTATTGCAATGAATGGATGGTGGGTGCGATCCGGCAAAAGCTGCAGGGCTCCAACTAACCAGCAAGTGTTAGGGAGCGCTCCTCCCACCACTTTCCCCAGCCACCATTATCAGAACCCAGGAGGTTCCTGAGCGGTGGACAGAGCTGCTGCATGGGAGCGAAGGTGAGTGGCTGTTTTGTTTTGTTTTTTCAGGGGGGTTTAGTAACCCTTCAAGTGCTGCTATTATAAATCTATGGGCCCTTCTCACATCCAGACAAAAAAGCCGATCCCAAAAAGAAACTTGGTTAAGCACTTAACCACCATTGTAATAAAACAAAATGGTACTAACCTTTTTTGTCCCCCGTAGCTGATATTTCAGCAACTCGTGATCGCTGGATCACAACCTGCGCCGCTAGGGGTCTGGACAACAGTCACCGGTGCTTCCATATCCAACTCGTGCCCCCAACATTAGTCACAGGAACGCTACTGCTCCCTCTCCATTCACTACAATAGAAGAGGCATGTCAGGCCTTGGCACACCCATTTCAGTGAATAGAGAGGGTGTGGAAGTACTCCCCTGACTGACTGAAGGGCATGAACCCAACATGGAATCTGCTCCAGCTGTACGGGCCCTGGGCGATGTTGGACCTATCATCTGCGGGGAACAAAAGGTAACTACCCTTTAATAACCAAAAATTCTCTAGTGCAGTGTTCACCAACAATTCCTTGAGAGCCACCAACAGGTCATGTTTTGCAGATCTATACATAGACAAACAGGTGAAGTCATTATTATTATTGTTTATTTATAAAGGACCATTATATTCTATGGCGCTGTACAAGTACAGGGGTAAGACGAGTAAATACAATGCATATAAAACACACAATATTATGAATCAACATATATAAGTAAATAAACACATAGATGCATAGATGCAGGAGAGAGGGCCCTGCAATCTAAAGGGAAAGGGGATGACACAATAGGCCAGGTCACAAACGGTATGTACATTGTTCTGAGGGATTGTAAGAGGGGTGGGTTAAAACAGATGATAGGTTCTTCTAAATAAATGGGTTTTTAGTGCGGTTTTGAAGGTTTTAAGGGTAGAAGAGTGACAAATTGTATGAGGAAGGGCATTCCAGAGGAGTAGAGCAGCGTGTGTGAAATCCGGGTGTTGGAAGTGGGAGGAAGTGAGCAAGGTAGAGGACAGGAGGAGGTTGTGAGCGGAGACTGCATCTGAGTTGGTATTTTTGGACAAGTGATAAAATGTATGAGGGGGCTTGGTTGTAGAGGGCCTTTTGTAGGTTAGGTTTAGGTATTTGAACTGAATTTGTTTCAGAAAGTGGGAGCCAGTGAAGTGATTGACAAAGAAGAGTAGCAGAGGAAGAGCGAAAGGATAAGTAAAAGAGACAGGCAGCAGAGTTGAGGATTGATTGCAGGGGTGCCAGCTTGTTAGCCGGTAGACCACTGAGGAGGGTGTTGCAGTAGTCTAGGCGGGAAATGATCAGGGCATGCACTAGAATTTTTGTGTTATTAGTTAAGATGAAGAGGCAGATGCGAGTGATATTTTTGAGTTGGAGGTGACAGGAGGTGGCTAGTGACTGAATGTGTGGTATAAATGAAAGTGTGGGGTCCAGTATAAAGCTGAGGCAACATGCTTGAGGGGATTTCCAATTGAAGAAATTGAAAAGAGTAGGGGACTATAAGGAAATAAATCACCAGTATTTCGACTATTCTGGTAGATGGTCCTTTCCCCAGTGACATCCCGACGTAGAATACCCCCCTGTATAAAAACCCCCCAGAACGCAGACTTTCACTCAGATTTCCTCGTTCCCACGGAGCATGTGCGGGCACTAGTCCATTCAGCATTTTAAGCTGCGCACACAGCCGATGATACCCGGCTCCACTGTAGAGTGCATACTCACACACGCCCAGCCTATCGGAATAGCTGGGTGTGGGGAGCGTGCACAGTTGCAGAGAAGCCAGGGATGCAGCACCGGCAGAGATTTCGTCACCTAGGATTGTCATCTGGCCGGCATTATATTCTTAGAATAGTATGGCTTCACCAACTCCCCCAAGCTTGAATTTGACTCCCATTGAGTTGGGGATTCTCAGCCTGATGTGTCTGCTAGACTGGCTAGTGTTGAGAAGTTGCTTGCTAATACCATGGCGCATAAGGCCTCTGCTCACTCTTTTCCCTATGGAGGCTGAAAAGTTCTTTGAACTGTCTGGTTATACCCCCTTGGAAAAAGGGGAGTTGTTCTCTGACTCTGAGTCATCTGATGAGAGGCCCAGGGGTCATGATGATTCTGGCTCTGACCCCTGGGCCCCAGATGATACTGATAGGCTGTTGGCTCAGATTTTTGAGGTTCTGTCTATCTCTCCCCCGGCTGTGGCCCCTAGACAGCAGGGGGAATTGTTTCATACTGCTAAGCCACGTTTAGAGTTTCCTGAGCAGGCCCATTTTAATAATCTCGTGCTCAAGGAATAGGAGCGTCCTAGCAGGCTCCCCGGAGTCCCTAAGAGTTGGGATAAGAGGTATCCCTTTCCTGCTGATGTGGTGAAGCATTGGTCATCCCCTCCAGAGGTGGATGCCCCGGTCCTAGGGTTATCTAACACCTCTTTCATACATTCCCCTGACTCTACTACGCTGCGGAATGGTGAGGACCGGCGTATTGATCAGCTGGCGTCCCATGCCTTTGCCTGTGTGGGGACGGCGCTGTGCCCGGTTTGTGCCTCTGCCATTACAGCGGTGGCTATTAGGACCCTGCTTAGAAGTGTCCTAGATGGTGCTCCTGATGATGTTCTAGTGAAGAGTTTAATGCTCTTTCTCGTTGTGAGGTTTTTGTGACTTATGTCCTCTCTGCCTTGGATGATACCATTAGGATGTGTGGCAGAGCCTCTGCCCTAGTGGTGGCTATACGCCGCTCGGTTTGGCTGCGCCAGTGGGCAGCTGACAACGCTGCCAAGAAGGCTCTCACTGGTTTTCCCTTTAAAGGACTACGCCTGTTTGGGGACCGCCTGGACCTGTTTGCTAAGGGAGGCAGGTTACCCCAGCGCAGGAGGCAGTCTCGGCCCTTTCGGGGGGCCAAGGCTCCTTTTCTTCCCCCTACCGTGGATCCAGACAGGGGAGGGGGGGTCTCCTTTACTGGGGCCCGAGGAGATTTCTGGGGTAGGGGCAGAGGACGTGGACGCCCTGGCTCATCCTGGGGCTCCAAGCCTAAGTCTTCTCCCAAGCCCCCTCAGGCATGAAGGGGCGCCCTCACCCATCCGGGTGGGGGGACGGCTTCAGCATTTTGCTCACATCTGGAGGCTTCATGTCTCAGACCGGTGGATTCAGGAGGTAGTGTCCTCCGGTTACAAGATAGAGTTTGCTGCCTGGCCGCCCCCAAGATTCATCAGATCCCGGATGTCTCAGGACCCCATGTCAACTCAGGCTCTATTTCTGGCGGTGCAAAGCCTTCTGGAGCTGGGGGTCATCTGTCAGGTCCCCTTATGAGAAAGGGGCAAGGGGTTCTATTCCAACCTTTTCACTGTGCCCAAAAGAGATGGGTCAGTCAGGCCCATCCTGGACTTGAAGATCCTCAACAAATTTGTCAGGTGCAGGCACTTTCGCATGGAAACTTTGCACTCTGCTATCAGTTCCCTGCGTCCAGGGGACTTCATGACCTCTGTAGACATCAAGGATGTTTACCTTCATATTCCTGTTTTTCCAGGTCATCAAAGATTCCTCAGGTTCGCTCTGGAGGATCAGCACTATCAATTTGTGGCATTGCCCCGTCTCACTTCAGCTCCCAGAGTGTTCACCAAGGTGCTGGCAAGAGTGATGGCTCTGCTCAGGTCTCAGGGCATTTGCGTGCTGCCCTATTTGGACGACATTCTCATCACTTCTCAGTCCCTCCAACAGGCAGAGCTGGATACTCAGCGAGTAGTGTCCACTCTGGAGTCGTTTGGCTGGGTGATCAACCATCCCAAATCTTCCCTGTCCCCTCATTGGTGACGCCCTTCCTGGGAATGAATCTGGATACAGTTCAGGCAAGGATTTTTCTTCCTCAGCAGAAGGTGGACAGTCTGCTGGTGCAGGTTCAGTCCATGCTCTCTTGCCCTCATCCCTCCATCAGGCAGGGAATGCAGCTGGTGGGCCTGATGGTGTTGTGCTTCGAGGTGGTTCCTTATTCCCAGTTTCACATGAGGCCTCTGCAACTCCACCTCTTGTCAGTATGGGACAAGGATCCTGCGTCCCTGGACCAGGTCCTTGTTCTGTCCCCCCTAGTCAGGCGGTCCCTCTCGTGGTGGCTGGACTCCAGGAACCTGTTGGTGGACAGATCCTTTCTGGCCCCCTGCTGGGGTCACCACGGATGCCAGTCTGACAGGTTGGGGGGGCTTCTGGAAGTCCCTACAGTTCCAAGGGCGGTGGGGCCGTCAGGAGGCCCACACACCTATCAACATCCTGGACTGAGGGCGATCAGGTTGGTTCTGGCTCACTTGACCCAACACCTTCGGGGCCGACCTGTTCAGGTACGCTCGGACAATCAGACGGCGGTTGCCTACATCAATCATCAGGGAGGGACCCGGAGCAAGGGGGCCCTCATGGAAGTGTCTCTGGGGGTGGAGAATCTGCAGGCAGACTCTCTGAGCAGGGGGACCTCTCGCCTGGGAGAATGGTCCCTCTGCGACAGGGTGTTTCACTCTCTGTGTCGCCGTTGGGGCCAACCAGATGTGGATCTGTTTGCGTCCCATCACAATTACAAGGTCCTGGCCTTTGTCTCCCTGTCCCAGGACCCTCTGGCCTTGGCCACAGATGCTCTAGCAATGTCATGGCAGGACTTTCAGCTCCTGTATGTCTTTCCCCCATTCCCCCTGTTGGGCAGGGTTCTGCGCAAGATAGCTCAGGAAGGGGTGCCAGCAATCCTGGTGGCCCCCAGGTGGCCAAGAAGAGTGAGGTTCGCAGACGTGGTGCAGCTGGCAGTAGATCAGTACGCTCTGCCCAAGGTTCCAGACCTGCTCACTCAGGGTCATTTGCGCCATCCCAATTTACAAACTCTGGCTTTGACGGCCTGGCTGCTGAAACCTCCATCTTGATGGAGAAGGGGCTGTCTGCCTCTGTTGTTGATACCATGATTAAGGCTAGGAAGAAGTCTTCTTCTTCTATTTACTATAAGGTTTGGCGTGCCTACATTGACTGGTGTGAGTCTAGGTCTCTCCCCTGTCGCGTGTTCTCTATTCCCAGGATCCTGGAGTTCCTACAGCATGGGTTGGAGCTGGGACTTCAACTCAGTACTCTGAAGGGTCATGTCTCTGCCCTGGCTGTTTTCTTCCAGAGGTCCTTTGCCCAGCATTCTCTGCTCAGGACTTTTTTCCAGGAGGTTACTCATGTGCGTCCCCCACGTAAGCCTATGTTGCCTGTTTGGGATTTGAACTTGGTTTTGTCTGCCTTGCAGGGTGCTCCTTTTGAACCTGTGTAGGAGGCTGCCCTGGCCATTCTTACTCTCAAGGTTGTCTTTTTGGTGGCTATCACCTCTGTTAGGCGTGTTTCTGAGTTGGCGGCGCTTTCCATCCAGCCCCCCTATTTTGAGAGACACCAGGACAAGGTGGTTTTTCGCTTCAAGACAGATTTTCTGTCTAAGGTCGTGTCTGCCTTTCATCTGAATCAGGACATTGTTCTTCCTTCCTTGTGCCCTAATCCTAGTAACACTAAGGAGAGGGTTTTGCATTCCTTGGATGTGGTTAGGTGTCTGAAGTACTATTTGGTGGCTACTGCACCTTTCAGAAAAACTGATGCTCTTTTTGTGGTCCCTTCTGGTCCTAGGAAGGGTTTGGCTCCTGCTAAATCTACTATCAGCAAATGAATCCATCAGGCTGTGATTCAGGCCTACTCTGCTAAGGGGAAGAATCCTCCCTTCTGCCTTACTGCTCATTCCACTCGTGCTATTGGTGCCTCTTGGGCTTTTCAGCACCAGGCTTCTGTTGAACAAGTTTGCAAGGCCGCTACTTGGTCTTCTGTCTTTCAAAGTTTTACATGGTTGATGTTAGGGCCTCAGCTGATGCTGCTTTTGGCCGCAAGGTTCTGCAGGCGGCAGTGGTCTGACCTGTTTGTTGTTACCTTTGGGGATCCCACCCTACTTTATGGACGCTGTTGGATGTCCCAAGAGTAATGCCTCTTTTCTGGAGCAGGACGTACTGTATACTAAGAATAATACAATTCTGTGATTACTCACCTGTAGAATTGTTATTATGAGTATACAGTACGTCCTGCTCCACCCCACCCTTGGTTGCATTATCCTTGGATCTCCTGTATGGTGATTGTTATCTTTGTGTTTTAGTTACTAGTTGGTTCTGTTATTATTCTCCCGGCTTCTCATTAACTGCTTTTCAATGCTGGGGATTTGTGGGAGGTCCCGGGTATTTGAGGGGCCGGGAGGAGCCAATTTCGCGGTCTCTGCAGTCCAGCGCCATCTGGCGGAGTAATACCCAAGAGTAATGATTCTTATCTGGAGCAGGACGTACTGTATACTCATAATAACAATTCTACAGGTAAGTAATCACAGAATTGTATTTTTTTTTTACTTTGGACGCCCGCTTCATTGCAATAAATGGAGAGGGCGTGGCAGACTGATGGCTGGTCCCAATCCCAACCCACCATCAAACCCGACCCAATGTAATATCCCCCTGGGGGGGGGGGGGGGGGGGCACCAAGTCATTGGATTACTGTGTGCAGCATATTGGGGTAATAGATTTGCTAGTGGGGGAGCTTGCACCAAAACCAAGGGTAGTACAGTACAGTACAAGTCTGATTTAGAGCAGACCTGCACCCTCAAGGGTAATTTTCAGCTGGGTGGTAATTGCAACCATCAGAAACCTAATGTCAAAAGGCCTGAACTCCTCATTTAGAAATTTTGGGGCATGTGAATCTTCTTTAGTGTTTACTTTCAGACATAATTACTTTTTATGCATTTCTAGATACCATCTTTTACCAAGAGGGTGAGGTAAAGATAGGGTGCACCTGTCTAGGTTAGGTTTGTAGGTGCACTTTGCATTATGTTGTTCGCAATTAAGACATTTCAACTGCTTACTTTGCCTCAGGGTTTTAACCATGTTTTTTTTTTTACCTTAGGTTCTATACCACCCCATACAGTATTGCCCCAAATAGGGTGATCGCTCAGGCAGCCCTCTCCCCATACTTGCCATCGCCTGTATCTTCTTATCAGGTAAGACCAGCTTCAACCTTGCTTAAAACCAATGGCAGTGACATTTTCTCTTCAGGAATAATAGTTTTTGGGATGATTTGCCTGAGACAATGATACATGCACACAACCTGATGTTTGCAAGAGATGCCAGCAAATTAGGTGCTAGATAGTGTAGATGTTAACAGGTAAAGTATAGCATTGTTTAGGTATGAAATGTGCAATATGACCTATAAATACTGTTATTAATTCTGTTCAAGCAATCCCACACTGGGATAGCTAAAGACTGGAAATATAGACTTTGCTGGGTACTGAGGGGGGCATCTCAAGCATCCACCTGCAAGCCTAGAACTCACCCCATTTCATGCCTCTTCAGGGACTTTGCCCCACAAGACCACTGGTGTTCATGTGGCTTCTATTCATGATGCCTCCCAGTCACACGCAGTAATGCTGCAAGGATTTAGAGGGTGTGGGCCCATTTTAACTGTTAATATGCTTTATCGGATTGTTTGTAGGTTCACAATCCTTCCTGGATGCATCATCAGTCTTACCTCATGCAGCCTGCAGTGAGTATCGATTACTAATTTGAACATTTTCTGGTCATTTTTGTTTACCTTCTGCTCTGGTACTGGTTCATTTGGATTTTTTTGTCTGAAAAACATGTTTAAAGTCCACAACTCACCTGATTAAAAAAATCCACCCCTGTTTGTCCCTGACTTTGGGACAGTACACTCACCCTGCTGCACAGGATTGGCTGATTGACCTGTCAGTCAACGTCCCTGTCTAATGCAGACTCCCGTCCCCTGTGAGATATTTTTTATGTTATTGTCAAATTTGGGTTCAGCACAGGGGGAAATAGGGTTGAATTGAGTGTTAATAAATTATTGAACTTCCCCCTTTAAGTGATCAGATACTTAAAGTACCTCTGTCACCAATAAATAAATATTTAAACCTCCTATGCATGGTCATGGGTTCCTTTTTAGCTTTTTTTTTAATGAGCCCCAGACCCTAATTTGTTTGCATAAATGTGCAAACTTTCTTCTGATTCCTTTAGGGCCCTTCCTGGTGCCTGGCATGTTATCCCAACCCTTCCTGGTGACAGATTGATTTGAATGGATTTCTTTTATTCTTTGCATAACTAATTAAAGCCCTGCTTGCATACAGTGTGAAGCATAGATTTCTGGACATGTATAATAATAATATGTAGGTATCTCTATTGCTACTACCGCTACTCGATGGTTGTCCGAATATTTTACTTTTCTGATGCTTATGCATTATGTACTTTGGTAGACCACTGTATTCATGTGGTGTAGCTGTAATGTGACATTGTGGTTTGTGTGCTATGTTGTGCTCTTTGAACATTTACTTATTCCTAGGGAACTGTCCTCACTCCCACTATGGACCATGCTATTTCCATCCAGCCTGCTTCCATGATGGGGCCTCTGACTCAGCAGCTTGGTCACCTGTCGCTGGGTAGCACGGGAGCGGTAATATATAGTTCTTTTTGTAATTATAGGGCCCGATTTATCAAGCACTATCTACCAGAATACTCCAAATTGGTGAAAAATATTTTGAATGTTTTTTACACTGGCATTGCAAGCATTTACTATGTATTATATTATATTATATATATATATATTTGCACTGCTCTAATATGCATTAATGTGGTGAATTATGGCAGATAGTGCTTGATAAATTATTTTAATTGTTTATGTAATTTGTGTAATTGCATTTGGCAGGAAAAAAGGTCTGACTGTATATTAGATGGGTGGTCTGTACTAGCATTTTTTAACTGTGTTGCCCAATTCAATTATATTGTCTGAATAGTTGTTGTAGTGGTACATTTGCTTTTACCCCATGAAGACCAGGAATGAGCAGGGCCTGGATGCAGTATTTTACACTCCCTAACCTGGCAATAACGTTTTAGTTATATATCCCACCTAAATAATTGTTGCACTGTTTGCTATGATATTTAAAGAGGACCAAAACCCACCCTGAAGTCTATGAAACATCAGGGCAGGCATACTCGCTCCCCCTGGGGCACCCCGATCGGGGGTGCCCTCCTGTGTGAAACCCCCCAGGTTGCCCGAAAACTCGCCTTCCTTTCCAGGCCAACGGCGCATTCGCGAGCAGCGTCCACATCCCCGATATCCCTTTAGCAGGGCACGTGCCCGTGCCAGGCATTTGTGAGTGGCTGACGTGGGCATGCTCCCTGTTAACGGGTAGCAAGGGATGCTTTGGCCAGTGCACTCTGATCCACTCACATTAGACGAGCTCCTGGACGAAGAGGCTTGAGCGGATCCAAGAGTGCTGCTCATGCGCCATAGGACCGGTGAAGGGTAAGTGAGATTGGGCAACCTGGGGGGTTTCACACAGTGGTCACAGTGCCCAGGGGGCAAAGACTAAAACCCAGGATAGGGTCCACTTTAAAGCCTCTGTGCCGCAAAGGGTTGGGAATGGAGGGACCCTTATCCCCACCACCTTTGAGAGCCGATGAGCCCAGATTTTTGACATGAACTCCAGTTCAGTGATTTATGGCATGAGGTTCAGCTGTTTTTTAAATCTACATATTGTCAGTAGGACCAACTACTTTAGGATTTACTTTCATTTACTTTAGTTAAATCTGACCAAAACCCTGCCTAAACTCATTCATCTCCTCGATCCCACTTGCAGCTAGGTCCCAGCATCCCGGTTACAGAGCAGGGATACCACCAGGTGCAGAGGTAACAACGTGGGCATGCTGATCATTTTTGCAGCACCCTGCCCGCAGTCATTCTTATGTGCCAAGGGATCGGAGAAGCACTTGAGTTTATGGCAACTTGGGTGGTGTTCCACACAGCAGGGCATCCCAAAGCAGGATTCACCCACTCTATAGTCTTGGATTGTTTCATATAATTCATCAGACACCACTTATACATTTTTTTTCTTTTTTTTGTTTTTAGTATATGCCAGCTGCAGCCGCTATGCAGGGGGCCTACATCCCCCAGTACCCGTCCGTGCCTTCTACTGTCTCCATGGAGGTAAGAAACTGTCTTGAGGGACTTAAAAAGCTAATAAATTAAACATATTAAAAATAAAGTTATCATTGTAGTAACCCTTAAGAAGGTGAATGTGTCGCCCCTAAGCTGCATGTTCAAAATTAGAAAATGTCCTGTATTAGCTTTTAATTTTTAAACATGAATAAAATGTTCTTGGTGTTGCTTTTACTAATATTATAAATATATATTATTAAATCCATATTTCTCTGTAGAGCAAGGGTCCCCAACCTTTCTTACCTTGAGAGCCACATTCATGGATAGACATTTGAGACAACCCCCCCCCCCCCCCCATCCCAAACAGAAGCTGAGCCTCTTTCACCAAAAACGTTAAGTGGTAGTGTCATATGCAGGGAGAGGTAGGTTTTTTTTTACTTAAACTGGACCTTCAGCGTCATTTAATGAAAAACCCAAACCCTTAAACTATTCCCCAGCATCGAAAATTTATATATTTTACATTTTTAGTCATTTGTTATTCTTTCCCCCACTGGGATGCAACTCTGTACAGGACTCTGGAATACAGGCACCGCCATCTTGAAGCATTACATACTGAGGAGGGGGGGGGATGCAGGAGGCTGGTTATAGCTGTGCTCTGTACAGACAGAACAGAGCTGGGTTCAGGAAAGGACAGCAATCCCACAGTCAAAAGACACTTCCTGCTTACAACTTTTCTGCAGGCAGACTGAGACTCAATGTGCCGCCTTCTGGGATGTTTAAAGGCACAGAAAATGCAATAGGTACAGGTAGGATGATTTTTAATGTGGACAATTTGTATGTACAGGTTGGGGAAAACATATAAGATAGGCTCCTATTCAGGGTGAAGGTCCGGTTTAACTTCAGCTGCAAAGACAGGTACATTGGCATACTTCTCTGCCTGTCCAATTCATTGACCCAAAGCAAGCCGCGAGCCACATGTGGCTCCCGAGTTACAGGTTGGGGACCAGTGCTGTAGAGTATATATTTCCCAAGTTTTATTATTCAATGAGACATTTTTTTAACCAACTGATCCCAATTGTTTGTCTTGCTCAGGAGAGCAGCGGGCAGCCTCAACAAGTTACTGTGGAGTCCACCACAGACCATGGCGCCTATTCGTACCAGTGAAAGGAAGTGCAGGTAAGTGTAAAAAACAGTTTGCTACCAGCGTTCCCTTTAAGGGTTTTTTTTTTTGTGGTATGACAACCAAGCAATTAAAGGTTAATTCCACTTTCAATGGCACTTTTAAAAGTTTCCAATAAGACAAATGATGTTTTCAGTGTGCTAACTCTTTGCAAGCTTGCAGCCCACCATCAGTCACAGGAGTGCCACAACCCTTCTCTATTGATTGCAAATCCTTATTGTAGAGAATGGAGATGGTGCCCAGGGATGGGCGGGCTGCGGCATGGGTTGGGATCCATCGATCAGGTGAGTTGCTGGGGACAAAAGGAGTACCTTAGTTGTTTTGATCGGATGGTCAATCACAAGTGGACCATCACCCTCGGGTGATCGGCCCGGGAATCTATTCCCGGGCCGATCACCTCCCTCCCCGCGGGACATCCAAGATCGGGATGTCACGCGGGGTGAAACCCCCCCAAACCCCCTTACCTTAGCTCCCTCGCGCCCCTCTAGGCGTGCGCGCGCCCGCGCCGGCCGTCTGTGAATGGCTGACGCGGGCGCGCGCACGTCAAGAGGGACGTGCGGGAGGCGGCGGCGGAGGAGCCACGGACAAGCGGCTGTCAAATCGCTTGTCCGTCGGCGCTGGGAGCGGGGAGAGGTGAGTTTTTAGGGTGATCGGGGGGGTTTCACACAGCGGGGCACCCCGATCGGGGGTGCCCCACCGAAGTGGACCAAGACCCAGGATAGTCAAAATCCTGGGTGTTGGTCCACTTTAATGCTTAATACACTTATGCTTGGTATAAGTGGCCTGAATAAGTGACTGACAAACAAACATGCACTCACCTTCTCTCCCATGCAGCAGCTGCAACCCTGTCCCCTGATCTGAAACCTTCCAGTTTCTGGGAACAAGGACTGAGGGCTCCCTGTTCCCCAACCAACAGCGTGCAGCGCTCAATGTTGGTCTGACCCCCGCAGCTTCCTCTCGATTGTGCTGGTTCCTGTGTGCTGTCCGTTCATTGCAATGGAGGGACAGCTCCGTGTGACTGTCGTGAGGGGCAGGTCAGTGTGCAAGGCACCAGCAGTGCCTTTCTCACTGCACGGGAGAGACAATGAGTGCCTATTTCTTTTTGGGGGGGGTGGGGGGCATGGTTTAATAACCCTTTAAAATCCCTGTCTATGCTAGAAAATTTAAAAAAGAATTCTCACCTTTCCTCTCCTGCAGCCTTTCTGTCCTAGTCCAGTTACTTACTGGGTCCTTACTGGGACCGTACAACACAGTGCTGCCGCTGAATGGAATTGCAGGCCTGTGTCTTGATCTCGGGACCCAGCAAACTGTATACAACCAGACTAGGACAGAAAGGCTGCAGGGGAGAAAAGAGGAATGTTAATGTTTATAGTTTTTGGACTGGACTAAGCCAGCTTACCTTTAGCTGTTTCATGCCAGCTCTCTGTTATGTCTCTCCGGAACCTCCCCCACAGTCCTGTCCACCAATCCAAATCAGGGGCTTCTGACAGTGCCACCCCTCTCCAGCATCATTATGTCAATCAGCTCAGTTATATGCATCCTGATGAGTGGCACTGCCACCTCCCTAGAACTGGATGTCAGCATGAAGCTTTTAAATTAAGATTTGCTTAGAAGCTCCTTTGAAAATAAAGTAATGGGAACATCAGCATGCTTTTGTCCAGGCTTTTAGCATGGACAATAACTTTAAGCTCATGGGATCTAACATCTTTGGCTGGTGCATGAACTGATCCTAATATATAAAAGTATTTTTAGCATGGTCCAGATTATATGTCTACATATACAAAGTTATTGCCATTTCTAAAAATGTAATATTGTGTCATTGGTTCAGGAGCTTCCTTATTTATCCTGAGAATGTTAACATTTGTTTGTCAGGTTTACCGGTTGGAATGAGTCAGTGCAGGAAGTGACCAGATGACGAGCTGCGGGGCTGACCATGAGGCTTTACTGAAAAGCTGGGGAAACTGAAGAGAAAAAAAATACACACATTGGGGTGGGAATGAATGAAGAAAAGATATTTTTCTTTCTTTCTTTTGCAAAGAAGCATTTTTACTGCAATAAACTTTAACCTTCCAAGGAACCAAAGCAGCTAGAAATAAGAGAACTCAAGAAACCTAACAAAACCAGAACAGACTTTCAAATCTCAACTGAGATGTAAAAGAAACAAAAAAAAGTACATAAAAAAACGTGAAAAAAAGACAAAAATGGAAAAAAAAATCCAAGAAAAGGAAAACAAATTCTATTTTAATAAGAAGATTTTTTTGTCATTTTTTTTACCGTAGAATATTTTTTTTTATTTTTATTTAAATGCGTGCCGTACAAGGAAAGCGCAGTACCAGGACATAATGCGGCGGATCGTATGCGAAGAGAGACTGCAAAGGGGAAGTTGCAATTTTGCTGCCTGACGCCATTTTATTTTTCACTTTTTTTTTTCTCTTAAAAGACTGTGTGGCTGGATTTTGTTTGTCTTTTCTTGGGAAAGGGAGGGGTGGGGGAGGTTCGGGAAGAACGGAGGGTTTAAAAGGATATGCAAAAATCATTTTTCATTTTGCTTTTCATTTGTTCATATTCTTTTTGGAAAGGCAATTTTATTGTTTGAGTTTATGTGCTTATTTTTTTAACTTTTGCCACCAATATGACTGATTTCTTTTTTTCACAAAATGGAAGCCTTGGCAAGAAATTCCAGATGAATCAAAGTCAATGTTAGACATGGATGAATCTTTGATTGGACTAAAGGAACAATGACGCAGAAAGATTGGGGGTAACCTCTGGCGTTAGACCAACCAGATCTCCCCTATTAAGTATGAACATGTTTAATTCTGCCTGTATCTGTGTTTTCCCTTTTAGCCATTGAAGTTGCTGCACCCTGAAGAATTTCCTTGGGTCAGGTTAGGGGGTGT
The DNA here is from genome assembly GCA_027917425.1 of Gastrophryne carolinensis. Classification (NCBI taxonomy): domain Eukaryota; kingdom Metazoa; phylum Chordata; class Amphibia; order Anura; family Microhylidae; genus Gastrophryne; species Gastrophryne carolinensis. The sequence continues at coordinate 165,678,254 of CM051236.1, forward strand.
GCTGTAGTCTGTATACTGAATTATGCTGGTCTTCATAGGAGCATTTACCTTCAAACTTTGTTATCTTAGTTCCCAAAACAGCCATACAGACAACCTATTGGTGCGTGCTAACATTGACCCTCAGCCAAACACATGTAAGACGCCATCTTTGTTTTATACTTAAATATTTTCAGTTTAAGAAATCTGAGAGAGTAGGTTTATATACACTAATGCGTGTATATATGCAAACTTGTATGTGTGTGTGTTAGGAACATTTTCTTGAAAAAAAAACTTCTTTAAAGAAGAATTTAAGCCTTTTTTTAAATGCGTACTATAGGGTGCTCAAAAGCTATTTAACATTTCTGCATTAGTTACAGCTAACTGAAGGCCATTATCACAAACTTACTATTGGTCCTCACCCTGGCAGAAAGGGGGCATCTTGATTTGGATGCCTTGCCATGCATTCCCACACCTGGAATCCTCTTGACGGCCAGCAGCCTGTCTGGTTTGGATGGCAGGCTTGCACCTAGTGTGTGCTGGACTAGTGAACCCAAGGAAGGAAACAGTTGCCCAGTATCAGGGCTCCTAGGGGGTGGGGCAGTGCGCATCGGCGTATCCAAAATCCCCTTTGCTGCGAGGATGAAAAGACTTCTGTCTTTACTGGAGGCACTTTTTAGGGTAATGTACTCATCTGTCTTCCCCTGCCATCTCTGATCTAGGTCTTCTATATGTAACCATTTAGGAGATCTGGTTCCTGACGTTTACATGCACGTTCTGCTAATTATAATCGAGGTAGCACTTCCACTGAGGCAGTACCTGGCATGACCCCTGTATAGGGAAATGGGCAGAGTGGAATTCCGTCCACCTGTTTGCACTTCACATGGTCGGATCCTCTGAGTCTAAACGATCTGGGCTTGGTGATTCGCTGTGAGGGAGGAAAGGTTAAGAGAGAGAGAGTGTGTGTATATATATATATAGTCTAGGACAGGTCCATTAATAGACAATAATGTTTTTTCCATGAAAAAAATATATTGAGATATCAGAAACAGCCATTGAACAATCCTTAGCTACCCCACGTCACTGTTAATAACAGTAGGGAGGCCAAGCATTTAGGAGGCTTTACAATGGTGACGTAAGCCCAGTACAAGTATGAGGTCAAGATGATTCAGTGATGATGTTAACATGTATACTTGTAGCCTATAATTTATTGTTCTGTGAACGTCAGTTTTATCAGGACGGGGTGGTGAATTTTTTTTATCACCCATTATTAGTGTTGGAAAGCTATCGGATTATTTTTAGGCATCTGATGCAACACCTGTCCCTGAATAAGATCTTTGGCTGGTTTCACACCAGGGTGGTTGTGGGGTGAAAGCGGTGGCCACTGTAACCTATGGGCCTATTCACATATGGCGATTCAGGATGCAGTTTTGTGGTGGAAGAGAATGAGGATGGTAAGCCCTTGCAAATCAACTTACAAAGTGCTAGTGCACCTCAATCATGCTGGTGTAAAGTCAGCCCTAGGCTTTTACAGATCTCTTGAGGTTTTGATACCCTTGGGATTTCCCCCCGCTTTTAGCTGGTAGCTGGTTCTTCTGCCATTGGACCAACAGGCTTTTAAGCAGCTTTTTGGGTCTTTTCAGACTATGATATATCATTTAAATGTTTCTGGACTGCTTTAGACTTTGCTGCTATTTAGGATCCCCTGTCTTCCTTACTGCGCAGTAAAGACACTTGATAGAGTGATATTAATTGGTATGTATTTTAAAGTGGACCAAAACCCATCCTGGAGTCTAAGACTCCAGGGCAGGCCTACCCCTTCCTGCGGGGGCTTCCCAAACAGGGATGCCCCGCTCTGTGAAACTCCCTGATTCACCTGCTATTCTTACCTTTTCCTCGAGCCCACGGTGCTTGCACTACTTAACATGCGATGCTTGCAAGTCTGGCTAGGTCTCCAGCAGGGAGATCCCGCAAGGGGGCTCGAAGAGGGGTAAGTGAGCTTGGCAACATGGGGGTTTCTCAGGGGAACAGACCAAAACCCAGGATAGTGAAATCCTGGGTTTTTGTCCACTTTAAAAGAGCTAAACTTTATCAGCCTCTTAACCATTAGTAGGACATGGTTGTTCTGCTACATGCTTCACACATTGGATTAAGTCCAAGAAGGCAGTATGACTGGTGGTATTGGGATTGTCAGACTTTGGTGAATTTCTCAAGATTTTCCAGGTCTGTTTGCAGTTTTTAGTGTTAGTTATAATAATCTGGAGAAATCTATAAATGTCTTCCTGTGTGAGAAGAGAGGGCGAAATTGGGGCATTATTTTTATGCTGTTAATTAGTTTGAAGGAATAATATTTTCCAATGCTAGTTTAGTCTTCCTTGAAAGGACTGAGTTCTTTTTTTTTCTACATACCCCCCTCTAAAGTTTACCCTTCAATTACTTTTATTTGCTTTGTGTGTCCAGGAATGAATACATTTTCTGACAGATAAGATGTACAGCTAGGTTGGTAAATAAATGGAAGGATAAACTATCCATTGGTAGGTCAATGATTGGGCATAGCTACATAACCCAGGTTCCCTAATCCCCATGTGAAGCTGTTTTGACATTTATCGACATGGGTAAATTACACCATAGTACAGGTAAGACTGAACCTTAACGTGTGTTGGTCTTTTTATTGTCTTTTAAACTTTTATCATTTTTACATGTATTTATTTACAGTGCATTGTAAATAAAACACAAGGGCATCGTGGGAGATATCCTCCTTTGCTTATTTTTATAGGATTAAAATCGAGGCATGGTGTGATATGTGTTTTTTGATGGTTTATGGGAATGTAGGTTTTAGCGGGATCAAAGGAGTTTAGTAATGTATAATAATTGAAGTAAATGGAGGAGTTAGGAATATGTTGCAGACACTTACTTTTGTCACCTTCTTTATGAGCAGTTAAATTAACTTCTTGAATTTTAAGTCATGCCGACCTAGTAAAAAAGCAGTTTAAATGAATCTGGTTGATCATGTGAGGATTATATGAGAAATACTATCTACAGAGATGTCATTGGATGAGTTCACTTTGTTGGATTTCTGTTGCACTTCTGTTAGTTGGATAGAAAGTTGCACATTGGTACATCTGTTCCTAAAGGACACCTTCTCTTGTTGAGGTTTTTAATGCAAGACTTGTTCATAAATGGCAAATTGAGGTGGTGCTTCATAGATAAAGGTACAGTAAAGAGTAAGTGTTGGTTATAGCAATCAAAGTTTGTCCAAAATGGAGGCCTGCTCTGTATGTGTGTTCCCAGCCCTATTCTCAATTACTAACAACAGATCATGTTTTTTTGTGTAGGTCCACATAAATGCAGGCTAAATTAGACTGTTTCAGGGTTGCATATAATTGGCACATTTTGCATTAGCAGGCACTGATCCAGTGAGAAACCCCAATACAATGAAACAGGTTTCTTATTTTTATGTGAGCAGAATTCAACATTATAATTTATAAGATATTTTTTTGCAGTAGGGTAGTAGTTGAATCTTCTACTAACTCATACTTTCTGTTCACAGTGTAGTGTTGGCTATAACACAGACCTATAGTATTCATTCCCATGAGTTGTTAATGGTGTCATATAATAATTATTTAGTGTCTGTATTGTTTTTCGTTGTTTTTAAATTACTGTCTGAATTGATTATATGCATCAGTTTGGCAAAATCCACGCCTCAGTAATTTGCAATATATAAAGCTATTTTCCCCAATATTAGAGAGTAATAGACATGTCCACCATTGTAATTTTTGTCTATTGCCCTGATTCAATAAACAGAATAGATAAGAGATGAATTAAGAAGAAACAGGAGTTCATACATATATGTTAGGTGTTATTATCAGGAATTGTTATCCTTGAAAGACAAAAAGATCAAATGCCCATAAAGTTAAGGTTTACCTCATTTTTACTTTGTAAAGTGAATGAAATAAGCAGTCGCATTGCTCTAGTAAGTTTTATTTCAGAATATGGCGTGTTTTAGAATTAGTGTGATTAGGGTGCCCAGAGTTAAAGTTTAGGTGTTTAATCATCAACATCTAAGGACTTTGAAGCATGTCTAAATTTCTTATGCCTTATTCATTATTTTCATTTCCCCCCAGCAGCTGAGTCAAAATTCACCAGTCAATGGGTGCACATGTACACACTCACTAATTGGCCGGTAGCGGTCACATGGGCAGCAAGGATTGCCAAAGACGATGCGGCATCCCAAAGTTTAATTAATCAACGTCTTTGTGTCACATTTGATGGAGGCATATGACATTTAGAACATTGGATTATTCCATATGCAATAGTTTGGGGGCTGATTATTTGATCTTACAATAACATCTAAATTGGTGTGTAATCGCTGGGCTTGCTAATGATTTTTAGATGATCGGATTGTAGTTTATGAATGACCAAGATTTCATGTATGACCAGTTTTAGACTTTATCCTAACTTGTTTTTTTTAACATATTATCTCATCATTTATTCTGTAGAGCAGTGTTAACCATGAGCCCAGGGGCGGCCTGACCATAGGGAGTACAAGAATTCTTTGTGTGCAGCAGGGCTTTCGGCCCATCTGGGCTGGGCAGGACACAGTCCATCCCACCCAGAACCTGTAGAGAAATTCACTAATTTCTCCTCTGAGACAGGTCCCCCCTTCCATACCTTGCCCCACTGTACCCTCCAGCCAAGATATCCACAGCTTATGTGTTGCCCCTGGTACACTATGGCAACAGTATCTACCCCTACTTTACTAAAGTTTCAGAAACATCGCTTTTAAGTGTGTCCATACTCACCCCTGCCCTCGATCTGAGCCTCTGCCAATGACCGCATTTGTTGTCTGGTCTGGCCTGTCCAGTAAAATCCCGGACTGATTTTTGCCCTCAGTCCACCCTTGCCTGCACCACTTCAGTTGCTGATACATAGGCTGATGACTGCAATTTTTAATCCTTGTTCCTATATTCTAAATTGTATCAAAAGAGACATCTCATGTGGACAGTGCAGCATATTTGCCAATGTTTTAGCAGAAAAACTGAGGAAAACCATCACCCCAGAGCAACCTCCCAAAAGCTATGTACCATAACAGAGCATCCCAAAATCTTTCCTATGTGCCCACCATACCAGAGCAGTGAAGTCTTAAAGTGGTCAGCTGCCTTCATGATTCAAACCCTACCCCTGTTTAGTTAATGAGGCCACCTCGAAGTACAGGGCTACCTAGTGTCATTGCACTGGATTGCTGCCCGCTGCTAGGAGAGTATGCCATGGCATCCTTCGTCATGGCTAAACTATGGACAGCCTTTGGGAAATGGGGAGCTGTGTTTGTAGAACTGGTTAGAGGTCTGAAACTACCTGAAAATGTGGAAAGGCGTAATCTTTCAACAGTCCCTTAGAATGAGACGGGAGAAACACTGTGATCGTATATTAATACTCTGCAGTAAAGCAGATTTTCAGAATTGTATATATATGTGCATAGTACCCTGACGATAAGGTGTAAAAAGTGACCAATGTTTGATTAGGTGTTCTCGATGACTAGCTGGTGATTATCTGTATAGTTGGTGTTCTTAATGTAGGATCAAAGGTCCTTTTAATTCCTATATAGAATGAGTTCTTTGATTTAGTTTCTTTATATACCAGTACATTACCAAAGAATTTGAAAAGCCATAAAAGGGAAAAATAACACTTTGTCCTTCCATACATCTCAACAGTGCAATACGTTGTTGTTTTCTTCTTGTTGGTGAGTGAAGGTGCAATTATAAATAGACTAGTGAGGTAGATGCCATTTTTTATTTAAGATATGTACATTCAATGGTCATATGTTACAAGTAAAAGGCTACATGCTCAGTTTTTGTTTTATTTTTGGTAGTATTTCTTGGGGTGTCCCATTTGTTCACCCCATCTTTTTTTAGCCATTGTGGCCAATAAATACCGCTTTTATCTTTTTATAGCTGAAATAGTCATAGTCATTTTGATCAGCGTTTGTCACAAAAATTGTCGTTTTTTAACGCAAGTCTGCTACTACTCAATATGTTCACAAGTAAACAAGCTTCGTTGTAGCATTACATTTGTCTAGAATAGATGCAGTTTGGTGGTTCTGCGTTAGGTTGGAATGGGGATTGACTGAAATGCTGATCACACAAGTCAAGGCTGCAAAGTTGTGGGCCCAAGCCAAGTCTACCGGAGGGGGAGGGGGGGTTGGTGGTGGTGCCCTCTTTCATACCACCAAGCGCAATGTGGCAGGGATCATACATACCAAGATGCCTTGCCAGGACCCAGCCCCATGTGACCACCACTGAGTCAATCATGTTCTCTACACGAGCTTGTACATAACTGTGCCACCATGTAGCCAGTGAAGTGCTATAGGTTAATTCCCTGGCCGCTGTATTAAGATGTCCTTAAAGCGTTGAGCTGGGAGAGGTGTATGCATAGAGAGTGTTTAGCGATTGATATCTTAACCCCCCCAGGATTGCTGAGAAAGCTACCCAACAATCATTTCTGACTGGATCACCGTAAAGGATAATTGTATTCCTATAGAATCTTGCTCACCGTAACTTCTGGACATCTTATCCATTTTCAGTTCTGGGTTCTTCCAACCTCCTCATCTCCAGGTATGCACCTCCTTGTTTGTGCTCTCTTTCAGACAAGCATTTCTGCTCTGAAAGGACTTCACTTTGCCAGTTAGGATGTGATTCCGTCTTTGCAGTTAACAAGAGAACGTGCCCTGAAAAGAGCAGAGGACACACTTTGGGGACTTTGAGGAAAGGACATCCTTTAGAACCAGCAGGGCTTAGTTTGATCAGAGTAGCCAGATAGCCTGACCCAGTTATTTGGTATGTGTCTGATATAACCACGCTTTAACACTTGCCTAGAAGCTGCAGATTTTGCTATAGTATGACTAGACTGTTATAATATCAATAACCTGGGATGCTTGTGTATCGATCGAGTGTATGTAACGTTTGAATTTTGTAAATATTCAGGTTTTATTATCGATCAGTTGCATGTTTCTGAATAAGCTGAACAGTTTATAAGTTACAAGGGTGTGTCAGTCACATGAATGACCCTCTTTTTTCAGAGTGCCTTATTACTTTATTGTACAGTGCAACTGTATTTTAGCAGAATGCTGAAGTGTCAGATGGAGCTTAGTCTAATTGGTGAAATCAACATTGCTAGTGACGTGTTCTTTAAAGACTCAAGGAATTGTATGCTGCTGTTTCCATTTCACATTTGGAGGTTTGTGAGCTTAAAAGCACTGGCACGGCTGCTCCAAGCAGAGCTCTAGGCAAAAAAAAAAACAGCCTAGTTTTTTATACTCCAATGTATTTTAAATGTTGCCAGTCTATTGGTTTTAAGTGGCAGGTCCAAGAGATAGTATTTAATCAGGAGAGATATAAAAACGTGGAGGACCTTATTAATGTCAGTGGTCATTTATAGTCCATGGAAGGAGAAGAAATGATGGGCAGTGACAGGCTCTAAATAGTGATGCAGATCTTTGTAAAATGGTATGACAGATTTGTTTGAATCCCAAAGATGATGTCTGTGAGCTAGAAATGACATTTATACACAGGGAGGGTGGTGTGTACCTTGTTTCCTTTGCCAGGGACTGTTCCAAGGACGGGAAGCACATCCTTTTTTTTATCGTCTTGGGTTGGTCTTCTCCTGTGGTGGGCTCTTTTTTGTACAGGGAGCCATTTAAGTGCGCACTTTGGTTTTTGTGCTCTTACCAACCCAAAGCCAATGATCATTATATGAATCACATGGTTCTCATATAATGAAAAGCAACTGCCAGGTTAACTAGCTTTTTCTGGGATAATTAAAAATACATGAACAGGCCTGGCAAAACAAAAAGTCTGGTGCCCTTTGCGGTCTCTCCAACCCAAAGACTGTCCTTCTCTTCAGAAATGCTCATTGCCTGATGAACGTGAATTTAGTGGATTATTATCTGGTTATAATCTGTTACAGTTTGGCCCTTTACCAAAATGGACATCTTTAAAAGTGGTACCTTTCTAGAAAGCAACAAACCAGTGGTGGAGATAAGGGTTACTTTGGCCTTCCCTTTTGAAATAAGCAATGCAAATTAGAGTAATGTAACTGTTGGCTCTTGTGTGTTTGGCTCTATAGAAGTGTTAGAGGCATATTGCCCTTTAAGGGTGTGAATTTCTTTCATCTTTAAATGTAGCTTCCTGGTTAATAAATAATCTGCAGAAAGAAATGATTATCTGACTCTAACCCAGACTGTAAATATTTGGAGGGCAGTGCAATGAGCAGCAATGATGTATTTATGTATTATTTCATGGCAACCAATGAGAAACCCACACCCCTCCCATGACCCCACCAGCCACCCCTTCTGCATTCTCACATCATTCTTTGCCAAGTCTTTGTGTTGAGGGACCTAAGCACATGGAGACTGGCACTAGATGCAGTAAGTATTCCAGACTTGGGAATGACGGGAGTGGTGCTCTGTGTTTTGGTTTCACACATGTGCTATCTAGAGTGGAAAAGGCTTTGATTGCGAATTTTGAGTCCTTTTCTGATCACCACACTCTTTATCTAGCATAACAGGGCCAATCAGATCATGCTGAAATGTCTCCAAACACATGCTGGGCCGTGCCCTTCAACATTTCATAGGGTCGGTGTTTGTCCAGGTGCTTGAGCAGATTAAATACAGGACTTATTTTAATGTTAAATAATAGATTAAATGAGAACCATTGCAGCTGCATCATGGGATGTTACCATTTTTAAATAGCCCCAACTGCAGCCAATTCTGATTGGTTGCAATTATATTACTATACTTTAAATTACAGCAGCCTACGCCTAATCAGTCTTTGCTTTGCAGCAACATTTCTTTGAGAGCCTCTTTATTTCAGAGCAGCATAGTGTTGTCTGTATTGTCCTGTTGGTCACCTCCTTTCCCTGTCACGTTGGTTGTTTTTTTTCTCCTGCTGGGCAGGCTAAAGCAATTCTTATATAATATTATAGGTCACTACATTCTGACAGTTACATAGGCTTAATATTCCAGACTAGCAAAGTGCAAAATGGAATCATGTCAACATGTCTCCAATAAAATAAACTCCTGGTGCACTTTACACATATACGCCTTATTTAATCAGCATTGAGGGTCATGATATTTATTTTGTGAAGTAGGTTTAACTTTGTGAGCACTTTTGGGTGTGAACTAAAACTTACCCACACTAATCTTAGTGATTCTTACTTTAACATAAAAAAGTGCAAAAAAAATCACTTGCATCTTTGATGGGGCATTTTTATTGGCGGGGCACATCATTTTTCCAGTGAGCTAAGGATATATATATATTTTTTTAGTTTGGAAAGAACACCCTATGGCAGCCGTACTCAACTGACAGACCGGGGTCTGAATGCGGACCTTGGTGCCAGATTTCCGGAGCCCTGCATTCAGTTGCTTCTGTGTTGCCTTGCTCAGCACTGCCCCCTTTACTTGATCGGTGATGTAGAGCTTAGTCTCTCTGCCAGTGTCATCTGGCACCTAGTGTTGCAATATGAATTACTGCACGGACGGAAAGTGGCATTGCACAAAAACTTTGTTTCTCTGTCTCTTTGCCCCATTCAATCCTACCCCCCCAGTTCAGTCCCATCAATCCCTGTACCCTCAGCTCTGCCCCATACATCCCTTTCCCCTCAGTCCTGCACCATCCATCCCTGTCCCTTCAGCTCTGCCCCATACACCCCTGTCCCCTCAGCCCTGCCCCATCCAGCCCAGTCTATCTGCTCCATGCATGCCTGTCCTCCCAGCTTTGCCCATTAAATCCCTGTCCCCCTCCCAGCTTTGCCAATCTATTACTCTTTCTTCCAGCTCTGGCATCTATACCCCCCACCCATCTCTGCCCATCCATTCCTGTCCTTCTGCCCATCCATCCCTTCTCCCAGCTCCCTCCCTGCCCTTCCTGTTCTGTCTATCCATCCCTCTTCCTTACAGCTCCTCTCCCATGCATCCCTCTGCCCCAAGCTCTATCTATCCATCCTTATTCTTATTACCAGATCTCATTGCTCGTAACATTTTGGGCCCTAGTTCACCCCTGTACACAGAATGCATGGGGGGGGTTAAAAGCAGTGTGCAGTGGGCCACAGATATAGGTTCTCCCAAAAAAGCATTTTTTTCCCAGTGCCCAATTGGAGTGAGGGGCAAGCAGCCTTTTTTAGTTTTGCCCCCATGTACTAATTTTTAACTATACAACCCTCTGCCCTGACCTTCACCTCTCACCGGATGTCTGTAAATGGACCTTTACAAGAAGTGGAGTACCCCTGCCCTATGGGGTATGCAGAAAACAACAATGGCAGACTCTTTAGCATGCCCAATAGGGTGCTGTTGTTTACAAACTTTGAATAAATAACTCTTACCTCCTTTAAAAATGATGTTCCTCGTCAGACAGACACAAGATTTTTTTTTAGAAAAACTAGAAATAACCATTTTTATTGCACTTTTTTATTAGAGAAACAAAAGCTCACTGAGACAGAAGTTTCCCCCAAAGGTGCACCCAAAGTTAGACCTACTTGCCCCACTGTCTAATTAAATGGACCAGCTTGACATTGGATGTTTTTAAATGGGAAGCTAATTTTGGTCATGATTTTTAATCAAAAGTACATGTGCTACAGCCAGTTACTTACAAGGCGTTATGTTTTTTTATTGTATTCTTTTTATGTGCAGTTTAAACAGGTGCTTTATACATTTTAACTGTTCTCAAATCGGTTACCCCTTACAAGCAATAGTCTTCCTCTCTCTGGAGCTGTCGTATGCCATGAAATGTGTTTCTTCAAGGCCAGTGGCCAAGGAGTTTAAGCTTTATTTACTTTTCTTTTTCTTTTTTTGCTTTTAAATCTATCTGCTGCTAAACGTTCCAGAATAAAATAGGATAGGCATACGTTGAAAAAAAAATCAATGGAGAAAGTCTATGATGAATGACCCTTACCCTTCATGGAAAGAATATTGTACCATCATCCCACATTTCTTAGATCACTGCTAAACTCTGGGCTGGTTAGGACAAGGGTGGGCTTTTGACACCCTGGCTGTGCGTAATCTGCTGGATGAGTTGAGCCTTCACAAAGCTGCAAAAAAGAAAAGGCCCTAACTTATTCAGCAATGACAAACAGAGCACAGTCAAAGTCGGGTCTGCCAGTTGGTTGTCCCCTGGACTGGACTTGGCAGCTGCCATTTCAGAAATGTGCTTATGTATGTAAGTATACCTTGGATTTTTTGTGAGGAAGGGTCTTCTTTTAACATCTGGACTTTTCCTTTGAAACAAAATAGGAAATGCAAGTTCTGGTGTGTGTGTGTGTGTATAATATTGTAAATCCACTTACCTGTGGAGGTTTTGAATTTTGTGGTGAACACTAAACTTCACTAGACAGAACAAGACAGCAGTCCCAATAAACACAACCATTTTATAATTTAGGTTAACAAATCGAGACATTTTTTTGGAACCTGAACCCCATTCCAGCGACATGTGAAAATTGATCACCATTAGAATTAGAAAGCTTGAGTAAGGCTATTGTGTGGTGTCGTAGAAGAGCAGAGTCATATTGACTGCAGGTATTTTAGTCATTAATACTGAAAAAATAAATGGAATGGGGAACCAAAGTAAGAAGTAGCCGCTGATTAACAAACCATATACAAACTGCTGTCTCAAAGTCTTCCATGCTCAATAAAATTATCAAAACTCTAGAGGCGAGCGTTGTGTACTTTACAGATAAACTATTTTGTATGTACTGTAGTAACAACATTCCACCTCCACAGAGCACTGGCCTGAAACTAGGTTGATGTGCTGAAAAGGGTTAGGTGCCTTGGACCTGACATGTTAAAAAGCCTCAAAGCTGTACATCGCAAACTAAGTGTCAGGTTTTAAACACAAATTTGGCCCATTTATCGGCCTGTCTTTGGATAATGTGGGTAAAATGCCACACCGTTATTTTGGCAGTGGATGGGACATTTTTGTGCAGTTAAAGCAATTTGCCATATGTTGTGCTTTTATTAACTCCAACAGAAAGTGCAGAAGTAGATTGTTTATTCATTGACTTGTACAGATTTATTTGTGTTTTATTTTTTTGAATGCATCACAGTTCTCACACACTGCTTCTGTGCTAAAATCCTTGTTCCAGTTTTCATTTTCCTTTTGCAATGATTTTTGTGAAGCTCGAATTTGGAAAATGTTTTTCAATAAATGAATTAGAAAATGCATTTGTTGGTTTTATTTCTGTCGCTGTTTTATATGGTCTAAGAAAATCTTCTTAATTGCCAATGCATTGTGCACACTTCTGCATTTAGCGAACTATCACTCAAAATGCGTGAACACTATTCAAATATTGATAAACCGAGGAATTCATGTTGAAATGATAGTGAATCGCTCATAGTTGGTTATATATAGTTACATAGTTAATACAGTTGAAATAAGACATATGTCTATCAAGCTCAACTAAGGGTGTTGGGGTAGGGGAAGTTATTTTTATTTTATTTTATTATTACTGATAACAGCTTATAGTAACTGTTAATGTTTTCCACAGATTTATAGTTCTTGGTTATATGGTTGTACAACCAAGTTCATGCCTGGATTCTTTTCCTTGCTCTATGGAACTGATGTTTTGCAGGCTTTTGAAGTGCTCCCAGTTACTAAAACATTCTTTACATTTTCATTGCTACAACATCATGAACAGAAGGGTCTCTTAATGACACTGTACTGCATTCTTCTGGATCACTAATACCTTGTGACATAGAAAGAGCTGGTGGGTATCTGAACAAGAGGGTTTAGAGGAGCATAAAAAGAGGAGGCAGTAAAACGAGGTAGATAATGCAGAGCAACCATGGAGAAAAGAGATGGAAATATAAAAGGCACTGCTGGTTAAATTCTTTAGAAGCCTTTTCCAAAAAATCATGTGGTATATACTGAAATCTACATTCTCACCAAATGCCTGCAATGGGTGCGTAATAAGTTATCTGCCTGAATGTAACAAAGTTTCTTATTTCCAATGCAACCCCCCTGGACTTCAACACACTTCAGCCTCCAATGATCATTTGCCATAAAAATAGAATGAGACTTCCTGCTCCAGCAGGAATACTGTTACTGCCTCATTGAGATCATTATCATCAGGAAGTTGTTGCCCATGCAGAAATGTCTTTAGGTTATAAAAGCAAAAGTATTTCGCGAGCCAGGTCTCGACAGTAGGGTGGATAGTTAAGCTTCATAAAGCCGATTATAGCTTTTTATTTGCGAGACTTGCGTAATCTGATGCATTATTGTGAATTAGCAACACTCCCACGACAATGTCCCTCAGCATTTCTCTTTGATTGTCTCATGTACTGCCTGCATCGCTAAAGCATAGATGTCTCCAGTTATTATATTGCATGGCATGAATTATAGTGATAAAATCTTTGACATCATCAAAACAACATGAACGATACTAGAAAACAAGCCAAGTGAAATGTCTCATTCATAAGCTATAACACTGACTTTGACCCAGAATCATGGCCTCCACTTGTCCTTCAATTTCCTACCTAATTTTAACAGCTTGGCCCAAAATTTAACTTGGTGTTAGGAAGATGCATCATCACCATATACAGCAATCATCATTTCATGGAGTTCTTTCCCCGCTTCTCCTTCCTTTGTAAGGAATTGAATCATGGAATGAAGCGCCAAATCCATCACTTTCTTTGTAGACTCAAACTGTACTGCACTTGTTATCCTGTCACTTCCAGTGCTTTTATCCGTTTATGCTGCAGCTCCAGACATGTTTCAACCTGCAGAGACAAGCTCAGTCTATACACCCTATAAGATAACTTATTGAACATTCCCTGAATTCTCCTTTATTTTAGCACATTCCCTTGAGGAATTTGGTACACAGATCAGGAACCGCTGTAACCTAAGTAATAAGGGGGACTTTTTTCTATTTCTTAGGCCTCTGGAGATCCAAAGCTACACCTCCGTTATCAAATTCTGTAACCTTGTTTGGCCATAGAATTTTGTGATACCTAAATACAAAAGGAAGTTAATTGTGGTGTTTTCTCATTTACAGCTTTGGAAATATGTTTAAAGCTGACAGACATCTGGCTAACAGTGCTAGAATATACAATCCTTTTCTGCTTTGGGGTTATGATCCAAATAATCAGATTCTGTATATTCTCTAAATAATAGGACACTCTGTGTAGCTAGTGCTGTAATGTAAATCTTAGGCTACTGACTTCCTCACAAAGGTCAAAACCTTCTATATGAGGGATGATCCACAAAGGAAATAACAAAGACCTGGTCTCAAAAGTAGCCTCAGGCCTGCTTCAATCCACCACTGCCCTAGGCATGGTAATCTGGCATGCCTGTTCATTTGCACCCCACTCCCCCTTCACAAAAATGGCTGCCAGTGACCAATACTGCGTGTCTTTTGTGACTTGCTCTGGCAAACTCATTGGTGGCCACCAGTGAAATAAACATGTGCATGGGGAATAACCCTAATAAATTATTTCTATTATTATTATATAATAATATAATTATTAAAATGTAGGGGGCTCTGTAATCTAGATATGACTGGGTATATATTCCACCAGGGCAGTTTCTAAACTAAATATATCCTAGGCAGAGAAAGAACCAACCCTCCCCCTACAGGACTGCAGTCATCCATAATAGCCTGGGTCCAGGAGACCAGAGGCCATAGAAAAAATACTGCGTTTCTTGTCAGTTGGAAGCTCTTGAGGCTGCAGAGTGTGCTGGGGCCTCAGGCCCCTGTTTCAAGCTTGGGGTGGCAGGAGGAGTGTTTAGTGCACTTTTACTTTAGAGGAAGTCCAGTTAAAAATCCAGCCTGAATCTGTGTCCAGAGAACAGTATCATCGATACCTTTTCCAGGATCCTTCCAAAGCCCACTTGTGAGCCTAATAGGCTGCTTGCGGTCACATGGTGCATGGATACCGAAAAAGGTAACTATTGGTGGCCCGTTCTCCAGGCTAGAGGGTGCTAACTGCACAGCAGGGTAAACCCATTCAGGCTGCGCATAGTAAAGAGGAAATCCAGTCATTTTTATGAGTCTGGTGAAGGCCTAGGTCTCCAGACTGGCAGCCACAGATTCCTACTTCAATAGGAGGCTCTAGAGGCTGCAGATTGAGGCCAGGTTAATAAGAATGACTGCCAGGCTTAGGGTGGCTGTGTGTGTGGAGGGGAGACCACTGGCTCAGCTGCGGGTTGACACACCGAATAACAATCATGAGAAAGATGCACCCCCTCCCCCCAGAGAGCAGGAACCCCTGATTTAGCCCAATCACCTCGAATAGGAGGTCTGTGAAGGTTTTCATTCATCCAGGTTATGGCATATTTCTAGTTCTAAATCAAGGCAACTGGAATCGGTGTGTTTTCCTGAAAGCAGACCTCCAGTCAAAATAATCATGTTAGACTGGACCAACACCCATTTTTCAGCAGGTGTTGGTCTGGATGTGGGGGGCACCACCAATCCAATCCGAGGGAAAGGGTTAGGTACGGAGAACTGGACTGGAGGCAAGGCAGACAGGAATTGGACAAGTTGGGCATTTGCTCGGGCCCCATCCCTAAGGAGGCTCTCTATCTCCAAGCTTTTTATAACCTCACAGCCACCCTACCCTCCCCCTTGTACTAAGCCCAATTTGGGAATTAAATTAACAAAACAACTCACTTAGTCACTGCAGGACTCTAAATGGCAGCCATAGACCTGAATGACAGTTGGACTTGAGTGAATGACCAGTACAGTCACATTGCAGCACAGGTTAGGATGACAGACCACCCACTCTGTACATTCTCTGTAAGGTGGCTGCACCCAGGGAATCACTGGGGCTCCCTGGACTTCCACTTTAACCTGTTTCCATTTTATATCATTTAAAGCAGAATTCCAGTCACAAGTTGACCCCTGGGGGGTTACAAAGAGAAAATACCCTTACCCTGTGGGTTCTGGGCACCACCATCTTGTCTGAAACCACAGATCCCAGATCCACTTGGACCTGGTAGATGCTGCTTTGTCTCATTCTCAGTGGCTGCCGCCTGTGACCAGGAGAGCGTTGCTGGCCTGAGGAACAGGTAATGATTTTTTCTTTGTCCTGCCTTAGCGCCAGGGGGGGCGACTTGTGACAGGAATTCCACTTTAAAGACGAACAAAACTGGATTTTTACTATTACAGCTTTGTGATGCCCCACTATGAACCCCCAGATCACCGGTAAATTCAAATTTTCTGCAATCTGAAGGCACATGCATGTGCCGGCAGCCAATCACTGGGCCATATTCCATTCAGCTTTTGCTATGACTCTCTGAGCAACAAGCGAAGCTGAAGGGAGCATGCTCCGCTAGCCGCAACTCCACTCCTCACCAGCCAATCAGAATTGGTGCGACTCAAATAGAGGAATAGCAAAGATGGGGCCTGCGTAGTATAATGGGGTGTCTGGGAGGGGAGCGCGGGGTACAGATACACAGCAGCTGCTGATTCCTTGTGATGTGTGCTTCTGCTGCTGCTTGTCCTGTCAGCCAAGCTCCCCACATCATGCAGAGCTGAGCTTGGCATTGATCGCAGTGCCTCCTTGTGGCCAAATGTGGAATTGCTGGAAACAGCCCAGTACTCCAGCACTCAGGATATGTAGACACTAAAAAGCAGGGCTGTGGAGTTGGATCTAGTTTTGGCTGAAGTCAGAAAAAAAGGATCCAACTCCAGCATAGAAAAAAATATCTTTCTAATATTGTATATTGAATGTAACTTTCATAGGAAGTTTAGTAACACTAATCATAAATATATTTCTGTTCTTTCAATCTAAGGCCCTTGTGATAAGCAGCAGCACCCAGGTGTCCTATTGGTGATAGATATAGTTCTCCAATCTTCCCCTGTCCCTTATACTCAGTGTCTTCATGCTGCCAAGGCAAGGGTGCACCTGTAATGATGCCATGTGAGGCAGCCACTTTAGGTGGCACTGCAGGGGGGAGTGGCAATTGCTGGATCTGCTTTTTTTATTATATATACTATCTCATTAATGGTTCAGTGGGAATTAGGGGCGTGCTGTAATCTGTAATGTCAATCATTGGGGGCTCAGTGGCTTCCGCGGATTGCTATATTGAGGGGTAGAGCTAAATGTCAGCGGGGCCCCCTTTTATAGTTCAGCCTCAGACAGCTTTTGTCTATGCAGAAACAAACAAATGTCTATACTCCCCTGCAGTTCTTCTAGGCAGGTTTGCTTTTCCCCGCAGCTCCTCCATGCAGTGCCGGCATCTTCATATTTACCAGTGGTGCGGAGCCATTGTTTCCATCTTCCGGCACTGGTGGCCTCACATGGAGGCGTCCTTGGGGCCTTTTTATGACCCCACAAGCCTATTACATTAATTGCAATGGAGGGGTCATCCCAACGCGCGTTCCACACATGTGGCCTCGGCACGACCCCCTCCATTGCAATAAATGGAGTATGTGTGTTAGGGGACGTAAAGCCATATTGATGGTTGCCATCATGTCTGCCCAGCAATTAAGGATGGAATCGTTCATTCTCCCTTATTGGTACGCTGCACGGAGGAGCTGTGGGAGAAAAGGTGAGTAGACTTTTACCTGGACAAGAGCTTTACAGGGACGTTTCAGGCAAAGGTATAAATGAGCATGTTCTCTGCTCTCTCTGTGCTGAATGTGAGTGGCTGCATTTATTCAGCCCGCTTTTTATTTCTTTATAAGACCTAGTGAACTCCCTCCCTTCTGCTATGCCTCCTCAGCAGCAGAGAATGACTTATCCATGCATTCTTAGTGTAACAGTCCCCTACTAATTGAACTAATTTTCGGGACTGAGAAATAGGAATCAGCAGAAAGGAGCAAGTTCAGCAGGGTTTTCTAGGGAAAGTGCTGCTGAATGAAAGATACCACCCCTGACAGCCAACATGGGGCAAGCAGAAAGCAACTCATTTAACCCTTTGCTTGGAATGTCCCTTTAATATGCTTAAGTCATCGGGTCATCGGCCCCTGATCTGCTGTGGGACCATAACAAGATAAGAGTTCTTTCTAAATATAATTGTATGTTTAGCATCGGTAGGCATTTAGATGGGTGAGCATTGGGAATACAGTAAGGATTTGGGATTGATGGTGGGAGGGGCTATAAATATGGGATTCATATATTTGGGAAGGCAATCATCATGTGTATTGGCAGCATATAGTGATTGTTAGATATAAATGTGGTAATGGGGGGCGGTGACGGAAAAACATCCAAATAAATACATCTGTGAAGTTTGTGGAGACAGTGGGAATCCTGATTGGTGTAGAAAATCTTTGTTATGCTATTTAAAAAAAAAAAAAAAATTCTGACCTGATTTATTGTGGCCCAGAACCAGATTACAAATCATTTATACGGCCTGCATTGTTCAAAAGGTTCAGCGCCTCTGCTTTAAATTATTTGTTCAGATTTTGTATTCCAATAAATATGCTGTGTGTGCTATATAAGTAGCCCTATTGTCTATATAATAGAGAGAAATTTACTACAGGAAATTTCTTACTAATTATTGGCCATATATGAAGGATTCTGAGTTGGGGTCGGAGTCAGGCTTTGGCTGCTGAATAGCTGCAGGATTTTAGCATAATTGTAGAGAACACACCACGGGGTTCAGGATGGAGTCCCTCGTGGCCAGGGCCAGCTCCAAGGTTTTGTGGGCTTCTGGGCAACAGAGTTTTCCATGTTTAAATTGAAGAAGAAATGGACGAAATATCAAGGTTTAGGGTTTCACTTTATGATTTCTCTTTTGAAATATTTGGGAAACTGTGGCCCTTGGCTCTGTGATGCCGCATACATTAGACCATCAGCTTATCCCTATGATTGGTGGTCTATGGCAAAAGAATTCAGGGGTTGTGCCACTACTCTTTGCTTCGTTTCTACTGTGAAGCAGCTGCGTTCTGACAGAAAGGGAGAGAGCAGCCATGATGAGGTGAGCTGCTGAATGACTTTATGCACTTTGCCTACAAAGTCCCTTTAAAAACTGTATTGGCCCTTAAACTGGACCTGCACCCTGAATAAGAGCCAAACTTGTACGTTTCCCCCACCCCCTAGATACAGATTTCCACATTAAAAATCACCCTACCTGCATCTACTGCATTTTCTGAGCCCATGTCGGCCCATGGAGTCTCAGGCTGCCTGCAGACAGGAAGTGTCTTCTGACTTTGCCGCTCTGCATTCTGGTATTGTTGTCCTTTTCGTGACCGCAGCTCTATTCTGCCTGTGAAGAGCACAGCTATAACCCGCCCCCTGCACGTCCCATACTCAGTATGTGATGCCTCTGAGGCAAGATGACGGCGTCCGTGTCCTAGAGTCCGGAACAGAGTAGCAGTCCAGCAGGGGAAAGGATAATAAGTGACTAAAAACTTAACCTATATATTAATTTTAGATAATGGTGACTTAAGGGTTTGGGCTTTTAATTAAATGATGCTAAAGGTCTGGTTAAAGGGCAATGTTTTGTTTTTTTCAGGAAATAGCGTAAACTTTTTGTGTATGTGTGTAACTAGCAGGTTCCAAGACATTAGGGTTGATTCAGAGAGACAAAAAAGTATTTCGTTTTTGTGTCGATCTGTTTATTTTTTGAAATGTTCCCGCTCTCTTATGAGTGTACGAGTGATTCTATGCATGCATTGCAATCCTTCTGTAAAGTCGTCCGTTTGTATGCCAACGAGAATGTCATTTTCCAGCTTTCGGCTTCCGTTTTTTTTACTCATGTTACATCGTCGGCTTTCGTTTTTGCCCTTTTTCCATAGTCTTCTCCCACGAATCCTTTACGTTTCCCGTTAGATTGTGTTTTCCTTTTACAATAAATAATCGTCCAGACGAAAATCGTTACTACCTTACGCCTGCGCACTACAAACTTAACTCATTAAAGTGCTCGCCTACATATTTGGTTCACTCACTTCTGCTACAATGCTTAGCTAAATCACTTCGCGATCAGTATATTCTTGCATTTCCCGCACCTAAAACTGACCCAAATCACTTCGCGGTCATGTTCTTCTTGCATTTCTCACCCCTAAAACTTACCCAAATCACTTCGCAGTCTCATTCTTCTTCCATTTCTCACCCCTAAAACTTACCCAAATCACTTCGCGGTCAGTATATTCTTGCATTTCTCACCCCTAAAACTTACCCAAATCACTTTGCGGTCATGTTCTTCTTGCATTTCTCACCCCTAAAACTTACCCAAATCACTTCGCGGTCATGTTCTTCTTGCATTTCTCACCCCTAAAACTTACCCAAATCACTTCGCAGTCTCATTCTTCTTCCATTTCTCACCCCTAAAACTTACCCAAATCACTTCGCGGTCAGTATATTCTTGCATTTCTCACCCCTAAAACTTACCCAAATCACTTCGCGGTCATGTTCTTCTTGCATTTCTCACCCCTAAAACTTACCCATATCACTTCGCGGTCATGTTCTTCTTGCATTTCTCACCCCTAAAACTTACCCAAATCACTTTGCGGTCAGTATATTCTTGCATTTCTCACCCCTAAAACTTACCCAAATCACTTCGCGGTCATGTTCTTCTTGCATTTCTCACCCCTAAAACTTACCCATATCACTTCGCGGTCATGTTCTTCTTGCATTTCTCACCCCTAAAACTTACCCATATCACTTCGCGGTCATGTTCTTCTTGCATTTCTCACCCCTAAAACTTACCCAAATCACTTCGCAGTCTCATTCTTCTTCCATTTCTCACCCCTAAAACTTACCCAAATCACTTCGCGGTCAGTATATTCTTGCATTTCTCACCCCTAAAACTTACCCAAATCACTTTGCGGTCATGTTCTTCTTGCATTTCTCACCCCTAAAACTTACCCAAATCACTTCGCGGTCATGTTCTTCTTGCATTTCTCACCCCTAAAACTTACCCAAATCACTTCGCAGTCTCATTCTTCTTCCATTTCTCACCCCTAAAACTTACCCAAATCACTTCGCGGTCAGTATATTCTTGCATTTCTCACCCCTAAAACTTACCCAAATCACTTCGCAGTCTCATTCTTCTTCCATTTCTCACCCCTAAAACTTACCCAAATCACTTCGCGGTCAGTATATTCTTGCATTTCTCACCCCTAAAACTTACCCAAATCACTTCGCGGTCATGTTCTTCTTGCATTTCTCACCCCTAAAACTTACCCAAATCACTTTGCGGTCAGTATATTCTTGCATTTCTCACCCCTAAAACTTACCCAAATCACTTCGCGGTCATGTTCTTCTTGCATTTCTCACCCCTAAAACTTACCCATATCACTTCGCGGTCATGTTCTTCTTGCATTTCTCACCCCTAAAACTTACCCATATCACTTCGCGGTCATGTTCTTCTTGCATTTCTCACCCCTAAAACTTAC
Source organism: Gastrophryne carolinensis (assembly GCA_027917425.1). Taxonomy (NCBI): domain Eukaryota; kingdom Metazoa; phylum Chordata; class Amphibia; order Anura; family Microhylidae; genus Gastrophryne; species Gastrophryne carolinensis. The sequence goes on from CM051236.1 coordinate 165,699,554, forward strand.
CCATATCACTTCGCGGTCATGTTCTTCTTGCATTTCTCACCCCTAAAACTTACCCAAATCACTCTGCGGTCAGTATATTCTTGCATTTCTCACCCCTAAAACTTACCCAAATCACTTCGTGGTCATGTTCTTCTTGCATTTCTCACCTCTAAAACTTACCCAAATCACTTCGCGGTCATGTTCTTCTTGCATTTCTCACCCCTAAAACTTACCCAAATCACTTCGCAGTCAGTATATTCTTGCATTTCTCACCCCTAAAACTTACCCAAATCACTTTGCGGTTATGTTCTTCTTGCATTTCTCACCCCTAAAACTTACCCAAATCACTTTGCGGTCATGTTCTTGCATTTCTCACCCCTAAAACTTACCCAAATCACTTTGCGGTCATGTTCTTCTTGCATTTCTCACCCCTAAAACTTACCCAAATCACTTCGCGGTCAGTATATTTTTGCATTTCTCACCCCTAAAACCTACCCAAATCACTTTGCCATCAGTATATTCTTGCATTTCTCACCCCTAAAACCTACCCAAATCACTTTGCGGTCATGTGAATCTTCATCTCTAAATATTTCTTGGCCCATTTGTTTTGTGTTAATGTATTTTGTAAATGAAATGACACTGAAAGTTTTTTTTTTTGTTTTTAATCACAAATGCCAGTTTTTGTTGGCCTTTTTTTAAAAAAATTGTTGGTATAAAAATGTAACAACTTTTTTTTTTTTAAGAATAAAATAGAAAATATTAAAATTGTTAAAAAATTTTAAAATTTAAAACAAATAAAAAACTATATAGATAGCAATGGCAGGACCCAGAACATTAGTCTTCATCTGTGGTCCCCAACGAGTCACGTAGCTCCAGCATGTCGGCCACCAACGCAAGGACCCTTGCACTCATTGTTGCCACTCTGGCACATGTGGTCCCTGTAAAAAAATAAACAAACATTATTTGTTGGCAAATACATGTTTCTCAGCTGTGGATGGAATGTTTGTTAAGTGGCAAGCTAACTCATGACGCCATATGTCATTATGCTAAGTAATTAATCTGAGGAAGAGGGCATATGTCATTATGCTAAGTAATTAATCTAAGGAAGAGGGCATATGTCATTATGCTAAGTAATTATTCTAAGGAAGAGGGCATATGTCTTTATGCTAAGCAATTAATCTAAGTAAGAGGGCATATGTCATTATGCTAAGTAATTAATCTAAGGAAGAGGGCATATGTCATTATGCTAAGTAATTAATCTAAGGAAGAGGGCATATGTCATTATGCTAATGCCATTGACTATGGCTTTAGGTATCTTGGTGATCATGTCAAGTACCACATACTCAAAAGAATGACATTACAACTTACTTCCTTGGTGGCCGACGTCTGCATCGGGGACCACCCTGGGTTCTGGGACCTGCCACTGCTGGGAAGTTGAGGCTGTACAGACATGTCAAATAGGGTCACTTCTAATGTCTGAGTCAACAGTAAGCAAATGACAATTTGAATGTGTGTATGACATCATCCACCTTCTCCATGTGCCTCCTGGGCATGATCTGCTGCAGACTCTTCCACAGATCCTTCACCCGCTACATATTCATCTAGAAAAAGAGATGAAGGGAATCAGCTTTTGTTTAAATAGCATGTATGTGTGTGCGGTTACATTAAGAGTCACATACCAGAGGCTAAGGGCTCCGTCGCTTGGTACGACTCCCTGCCCACGCCGTGATGCCCCTCCTCTGTAGAAAGGACCAGGGGCTGGTCAGAGGCTGCTACAGAGGAGGGGTAGGACCGTCGCCCTAGAGATCCACCACCTTCACTTTGTGCTGCAGATTCATGCAGCACTGGCCGGCCTGTGCGCCTCCGGGTGCGTCGTATTCGGTACTCCATATCCAGCACTAGAAAAGCAAAGCATTTATAAATAAAGGCCTACCTTCTGTATTAGTTACATCTAGCATGCAATCGCTATGTACTTACTTGGGAAAAATCGCCGCAGCCAGGGCATGTGGAGCCGTTTCAGGTCCGACCAATGCTGCATGATCTGCGTATATGTGAAGGTGGTGTCCGTCTCCTGCTGGGTCCTGGAAACGATCTCCAGGGCGACGGTCCTCTTCTCAAAAGAGTTAGGCTGGTAGTCGTACCTGTGCTGAAGCATCGTCTAAAAAACACAAAATAAACATAGTTGTTAGATCAAACGGCATACAAATACCTGTCACAATTAGATCAGTTGACTAAATGACATTCCCAGACACATTTCTAACCTCAAACTATCCTTATAGATGTTAGTGAGTTGGTTCGCACATGTGCGCACTTCTGTTTGGCACGGATTTAGACAAACTTTTAAAGATAACTGTTTGTTCCTGCGCTTCCTTAAGGCCTATGCATGCATTTAGATAGCAAATCAAAGTCATTACAATACACTTATGAGCATAATCAGCTCTTCTTGTTGGTGGGTGAAGATCGTGGGCGCCATCTTTCTTCTTGTCCGCAGCAGATAAGTAATGCCCCAGCGGTTTCCGGGTTCCATGCATGTACGCATGCGTACGTGAACGGGTTAGCGCCATACCCAGCCATTAGTATTAAAAAGGTCCTTGACACACAGCTCTTTCTCTTTGTGAGTTTCAACATGCCAGCCAAAAAACAAGTTGATAAGGCCAAACCAGGCAATGAGGCCAGCAGCAAAATGCCACAGCGGCCTGAGGAGGCTTCTTCACGGCTGACCCCTCGGTCCCAGATAACAACGCCGGAGGTGCGGGAACCGCGCAGCCATAGTAGCCAAGCCAAGGCGACATTACCCACCAAGTCCACTAAACCCAAACCATCCAGCAAAGCCAAGGAAGGAGCGGCGAAGAAGAAGCCCACAACCAAGCAGGCAGGTACGCCTGCAAAAAAAGGCCACTAAGAGGGTGAGAAGCCCCAGCCCCCAAAAATCACCATCCCTCCTCCCCGGCCTACCACATCTGTTCTGAAAGAACGCTCCACTAGCAAGGCCAGTAAAAGCCACAGGCCCAGAAGCCCCAGCCCAGCATCTCCAGAGCCACGTGGGAAACACACCCATGGCCATGGAAAGAGCAAGAGCCACAGGCCCAGAAGGCCAAGCACAGCCAGTTCAGCATCTCCAGAACCACGTGCAAGTACCTCCCAGGGGCATGGAACCACAAGTGGCAAGGGCACAAAGAGGCACAGGGCCAGAAGCACCACACCCTCAAGCACACCCTCTCCTCCTCGGCCACATTTACCACCGGCACAGGTGGCAAGCAAATATCCATATGTCACATCCACACCTGCAAGTTCAGTGGCCACCCAGGCAAGGACCTCCAGTCCATTTCCAAGTCCAGTTCATTCTTTATCAAGCCACCTGTCCAACATTTCAACACAACAGAGCCAGCCCAGAATGTCCCCCGAATTGCCTACATCCAGAGATGAGCTCGAACAGCAAGCAATAGGGCGGACATTGCGGCGAGGACAATTGAGAGGCAGGTTTGGTGAGGCCCAAACTCTGGCATTAGCAAGTGGGCTGACCCTACATTATGACGAGCTATATGGGCGAAAATCCAAATCTACAAGCAAAATGCGAAAGAATGAAATCTTGGAGCGGCTCACCAGACAGGTCAATGCAGCGGGGGGAGGATCTTAAAGATGTGGAGCAGATCCAGCGCAAAATTTCTGACCTGAAGTATGCAGCACGGAAGAAAGAAAATAAACGGCGCAATTACAGGTACATATTTGAGCATTTGTCTGCTTGTTGTATTGTCCACAATTTACTAAATTTGGCAACCTATATTTGTCAGCTTACAAACTGGCGGAGGCTTCCCCACAAAATTACAATTTACCCAAGCTGAGGAGATGGTGCTGGCGTTGATACATCCCGTGGCATCAGAGGGCCACTCTGGGCAACGGGACACGGACATTCCTACCATTCCAGCAGGTTAGTAATGTTAGTGTGTATGTGAAATGTTGTAAACGTGTAAAATGAGGCTCACAGGCATATATGAACAGATGCCCCTAGGGAGTGGCTTGTAGGGGAGGAAACTGTTTTTCGCAGGGTGTTTAATGTCTGCGATCTGTTCATTTTTTAATTTGGCAGGCCATACACGACCTTGGACAGGATTTATGGTCACTATTAAAGTCTTTATATTAGCAAAGCACGGCCTGTTATGTGATTCTACTTAATCATATATAACACTTCCTTCTTTGTCTTTATACCACTTGGGTTTTAGCTGTGCTTTGGTCTCAAATACTTGATCAGGGGTCAGGGAAAGGTCTACATAGGAAGAATGCCCACCAGCATACTCTTAAGCAAAATGCTATTTGCAAGCTGAGTGTGGGTCACTAATGGGCCTTTATGGATGTGTGAATGAAGCCTCATAACATGCAGTATATGCATGTTTGTATTATTTAAGGTGACCAATGTGTATGTACAGGGTGAGGCATACATATAACAGATAATGACATTCATAGTGAAGGTCACCTTGGACAGTTGTGGGAGTTGGCATTCCTGCTTGGCCACGTGTTTTTTCGAAGCATATGTAGTAATCCAGATCATCAAGGGATTTTTGGGTGTTTACGTGACTTTTTATTTAAAATACAGCCCAGCATCAAGCCTCAGCAAGTGTGGAAGCCTCATCCAGTTTGACCACGCCGTCAACTTCCGTGCTGCCTAGGAGCCAGGACCAGATATATAGGATAAGTGGACTTTCATTAATCTGCTGATGCATGTGAATGAACATGACTACCGTAATTAGCATAACAAATATATTTAGGGCCCAAACTTAATCTTTTTTGGCACTTGTCCCAACAGACCCACACACTGATGGAGGAAATGGAGGAGGATGCCAGCTTGATGGGACCTTCAGAACTGACCCCCCTGGAACCTAATCTGCCCCAACTTGCTACTGCACCAAATCCTCTGCAGCAGAGTGAAGCTGGACGCATGCTGCCAGCCCATTGTGGCCACCAGGCTGAGACTGAGCCTACAGTCCCCATTGGTAGCTCTGCTGCAGAGGATTTGCCGAGCACATCTGCGACTCTTGCTCGCCTTAGAGGTCCAGCATCTGCAGGCGCTCAAACCGGGGAATTGGTAGAAGTAGTCAGCAACGTCGACCAGTTTCCCAGGGGAGGCGCGTGCCGATCCTGGATTCAGCGTGGCACCATGAGAGGCATTTTTTTCGCCAGGTGACTCAAAGAACCACAGAGCAGCTTACTGCACAAAAAAAAAAATATTGAATGTGACTTTAGCTGTTGTTGACTAAGTTGATGCATTAATGTTCGGGTTTTTTTGAGATTACTTACGTTTTTTCTAAACAAACAAACATGTCCCAAAAAATATGCATGAGGCTCAGATCATGTGTGAATATTTTAGTAATTAAATCATTACTATTTGATACAAAAAACAATACTAAAGCATTTACAAAGCCAAATTATAGTAAAAATAAAAGCTGTTTTACAGGGATTAATAGATATACATTGTAAGCTGTTTCACAGGGACAATTTACAAGGAGGGATTAATAGATATACATTGTAAGCTGTTTCACAGGGACAATTTACAAGGAGGGAAAAAACTAGATAACAAAATGACCGATTGAACTTACTATAGATGTATTCGTCGGCTGCAGGAGGGACCAATGCAAATTGGGTGAAATCAATCACACCCATGATACTGGGCATGTCGGCAATATTATAAAATGCCAGCTTAAGCGCGTTCCAGGCTACCATGTCGTCAGGAAAAAATATATATTTCTGACTAATGGTAGCCATGCCTTCCAAAAATTTGGATAGCGCGCAGCTCAGCGTAAGCTGGGAGATCCCCACGGAGAGTGCACCCAGCCTCTGGAACGAGCCGTTTGCCAAAAATTGCAGGCAGCCAAGCATCTTGGTCATACCTGAAATTGCTTGCCCCTTCCTTGTGGTGCGGGCTAACCATGGCCGCAGCTCAACTTATGGAGAGAAGCGTGATTAAGTCTGGTCAGCTCGAACAGCTCAACGTCATGCATGCCATCGATATGTATGCCTCGCCGGTGCAATCTGGCCTCGGCCCTGCTGATACATTTAATGCCCATTAGCTGGAGCTGGTGATGTTCCTCCACAAAGGCACAAAACATGTTGAAGGCAAGGTATCCGAGGTCAAAATGGTCCCGTAAGGGGATCGCAAATGAAACGGTTTTATAGGGTGGTGGTCCCTCGGCAATCAGCTCTCTGAATGAGACGCAAGCCCATAACAATAACGTAAGTTATCTGAACGAATGCAAAATATCAGATTTAGCTGGGAAAATGATCTGAACTAACGCAAAGGATCCAATTTACTTTCGTTAATCGAAAGTGCATATACGCATGAGCTCGAACATACGTACGAATGAAAAATGCAATGAAAAAACCTAAAAAAATGACAAACACCCACAAAAACATACACAGCTACGGAAGTCCAGACAAATGTGTCTATGAATCGAGGCTAATGGCCTTGTCTACAGAGAATCTACAATTTAATTGAAAATGTGTGGCTCCTTTAAGTCACTAATATTATTCAAGAATCTGAATTTTTCCTTATGCTACATGTAAGAACCAACTGACTAAACTACACTACACTATCTTTAATGCTCTGCTTTTCCTGTTAAGCTAAATGTGCGGTAGCTACGGCTGATGATCATCGCAATCAGACACACAGCTTCTTACTTCAATTTTATATGCAGAAACTAAAATGAGCAGGAGAGAAAATCTGAGCTAAAAAACACTCCGTAACTCACATGAGTTTGTACTTTTTGAGAGAATTTTCATGTGACTTCTCGTAAAAAAAAAAAAAAAGGAAAACAATAATAGAAAGGGTCTATTCTACTGTATGCAATGCTCTTCAGAAACAGCAATGTCAGTTTCTCTAATGACTTCATTAATATGGGAGTTATAGTGGAACCCCAAGGTTTTTTTTTTTACCCAGCAAACACCCCGTCCTCCCCCTGTGACTAGCCCAATTTGGCTGTTGAAATAAAAAAACAACTCACCTGATCACCACAATCATCTCCTGATTCTGGCGGGTGACAGCAGGAGACCTGAGTGACAGTTGGACTTGAGTGAATGACCAGTACAGTCACACTGCTGCACAGTATTGGGTGACAGACCTGCCACTCTGAGCATTATCTGCAACATGGCCGCACCCAGGTCTCTAGATGTTGGAGGATCTATGGGTTTCACTTAGTGGAGCATCCCAAATCAGGATGCCTTAGGGAGAAAGATTTAGGCAACTGTGGAATCTTTTAGACTGCAGAGCCCCTTTTGATCCACTTTAAACTCAAAGGCTACTAAGAGGGTTTTGTGTAATGGTCCAGCTAGATAGATAGCATGTTTGCTGTAGTGTGTTCACTTGCAGAAGATGTAGGAAAGGACAGTTGGTGTCACACTAGGTTTCATCAGTGTGAAATCGTTTCACGTTGTGCCATGTGCTTACAGGTATCATCAGGAGGCACAAAACCACATATCAGCTTGTACTAAGCTAGGTTTAGCTAGTGTGAGCGATTGGGGCGAACGGCAGTGACACGGACAACAGTTCTTCAACAGCAAAACAGGTTTATTGAGAAAAAGTGTTCCAAAGAAAAATATTTCTCACTTCAGAGATTGCAGCAACAATGCAATAAATCAAAGTGGTTACTTCATCAAATCAATGTAAGTCCAGGGCTGTATACTCCAGCAAGCTGCAATTCCAAGGTAAGTCAGGTCCACTTTGCAGGGCATACAAGCCCGCCGCTGCTCATCCCCACAAGTCCAAGTTTAGGGGGCACAGAAGCCAAGTCCTTCGGCTTAACTTCAGTTCTTTTATTCACCACTGTGCAGTAAAGCCTGGGCTCATTCCTTGAGGCTGGTCAACAGACAACTGACAGGCTCAGTGGCACCTTTTTATTCAGGCTTCCCCTGCAATCAGTCAGATCACCTGTGCAAGGCCTGAGATCAGGGAACAAACCTAGGACTGGGGAATGTGACCGGGGTCCTGAAAACCCGGCATGGATCGTGCCTGATACAGCATAGCAGGGGAAAAATACACACCATTCAGGACTTTTCTATATACTTTACCACATAACCCCCCCCCCCCTTCTTCAGACCCGAGGTCTGACAATCCTCACTGACCATACAATAGACTCAGGACAAAGCATCCACATTCCCCTGTAATTTCCCCGGCCTATGTTCCACTTTAAATGTAAAGTTCTGTAAGGAGAGAAACCATCTTGTGACCCTTGCATTTCTCTCCTTATTATGCTTCATCAAGGCCAGCGGAGCATGATCCGTCATCAGGACAAATTCTCGCCCCAACAAGTAATATTTCAGGGCTTCTAATGCCCACTTAACGGCAAGACACTCTCTTTCCCTTATCGCGTAGTTTTTTTCTGCCCTTTGTTAAGTCAGTTAACGGGGTAGCCATTGACGCGAAATTGGGTACAAACCGCCGGTAGTAGCCGGTAATACCAAGGAAGGCTCTCACTTGTTTTTTTGTAAGATATCTGGGCCAGTTCTCTATTGCCTCCACCTTATTGATCTGGGGCTTAACCAACCCTCTACCAATGACATAGCCCAGGTATTTTGCCTCCTTCAGACCCACTGCACATTTCTCAGGGTTTATGGTTAAACCAGCATTACTGATAGAGTCTAGGACGGTCTTGTGACAGACTCTCTGCCCTTTGGACTTTACACAGGTTCATTACTTTCCTTTTCTTAAGCATGTACAGACTGCCATTGTGTTGATTGATTACGTTATTCATTGTTCTGACTGCCATTGTATTGATTGATTACGTCACAGACAATGGCATTGTTCTGATTGAGTGTATTACAGACGTCTATTGTGTTGCTGATTGCGTCACCGGCAGAGTTGAGGGATTGTGTGCCCTGCTCCCATTGGTCCGTGTGTTTGTCATGCAGTCTTCCATCAGGTCCACGGGGGAGGTCCCCTTGCATGGAGCCTGGCATATAAGGCACAGTGTGGCACTAATAATGTTGTCTTCACCTTCACCCTCAATACTGAAGTTCTGTCTCTTATTGGGGGAAACGCTATATTACAATTCACTAGCCCTTGTAAGGGCTGTTCCGCACGGACGACTCTGGGATTCCTGCAGCACCTCTTACGATTGGGAAAAGGACGTCTCGGGCGGTGAAGCCCTCCGGCGATAAAGGTTATCGCTACAATTGGTGGCAAGCGGTCGGATGGTCCTTTCTACCCAGAGAGAGTGCTACCCTGATGGAGAGTCAGTATGACAAGTTGAAAAGGCGGACCCTGAAGGATCTACTCGAGAGCCGGGGAAGGTCAGCTAGCAACCGCCCACGTCCGGAACTGATAGCCGAGCTGATCGAAATGGATCGTGCAGCAGTGAGGACCGAAACCAATATAGAGATCGATGAAGACGCTGCTCTTGTTCAAGCGGTTCGGAACAGATTGTCGGTCTATGGCCCGAATCCATCACAGGAACTGATCGACCGAGTCTTTGCCGCAGCGGAGGCAGAGGCCAGTAAGCGAAGGGAAGATCGGCGACTTTCAACCCAGCAGCCTCTCAGCCTCAGTTACACTGGGGGGAGAAAGATTCCATTTGCAGCATTTAAGTCCTTCCAGGAAAGTGACGGCGAGATTGACGGATTTTTGGCCGATTTTGAACGGCAATGCGCTTTACACCGGGTACCCACGGAGGAATGGGTCACCATATTATCAGGGAAACTATCTGGGAAAGCTTCTGATGCTTTCCGGGCCATCCCTGATGCGGACTTGCCACACTACCATCTGGTAAAGGAGGCTTTGTTAGCCCGGTACGCTGTCACCCCGGAAGCCTACAGGCGACGATTTCGGGAATCCCAAAAGAAGGGAGGGGATTCTTACACGGAGTGGGCATGTCGCCTCCATCGTACAGCATCACACTGGGTCACGGGATGCAAAGCCACGACCGCTGAGGATGTACTACAGTTGTTTTTACTAGAACATTTTCTCAATGCCCTGCAACCAGAGCTAAGAGAGTGGGTACGTGACCGGAGGCCTCTAACGCTACGTGAGGCTGCTCGTCTAGCCGACGAGTACACTGATGCTCGCCGGACAGAACAGTCCGCTCCAAAACCACCACCTCCCATCAAATTTCAAGCACTCGTGACTCTGGGCCACATAGGCCAGCGCAGCAACCGAACCGCTCCACAGTTCAGTGCCATGGTTGCAAACAATGGGGACATTATCGCAGGGATTGCGCCCTAGAGCCTCCCCGAAACACGTGGAGGCAAACACAACCTTCCACCTCCCGTACTCCTGTGGCACACTGTTTGGAAGCTGAGAGCAGTTCGGAAGAGTATCTGGGGGTACTGTATGAAGCTGATCCCGTACAAGCGGCCATCCAAGACAACCGACAGCACCATTGCCAGGAGGTACGAGTCAATGGACGCACCGTGCAAGGATTACACGACACCGGAGCCACACTTACCTTGCTCCAACCTCATTTGGTCAAGAACAAAGACCGCACTGGACACACCGTTGCAGTAAGGGTGGCGGGGGGAGCTGTGTTTCGACTCCCCACCGCCCGAGTACATCTTGACTGGGGCGCTGGATCTGGCAGGGTACAGGTGGGTCTTATGGACAACTTACCAGCAGAAGTTCTATTGGGAAATGATCTAGGACCAATGACTTCTGCCTACGCTACCTCTGGGCCAGCCAGCGTCAACCCTGTTACAACCCGGTCTCCAGCCCGAGCTGCCAACTCCAGCCCACTGGTCGGGGAGACCCAGGGTTTTCGTCTGCATCACGTCATGTCTGTGACACGAAGTCAAGAAGAGGATCAGCCATCAGGTTACGTCCTTCCAGAAGGGAAACTTATGCCAAACTCTATTTTTGTTGGGGGCATTGACCGTCGGATTAATCAGCCTGAAATTAAGGATGTTTTTTCAAAGTATGGTGCTGTAAAGAATGTCAAAATTATTAGGGATGCCTCTGGCGTTTCTAAGGGTTATGGTTTTGTCTACTTTTCTACTTGCTGAACTCACCAACGCCACAATATCCCAATGTTTGGACCCCACCCATGACCGATTCCTATGTACAGCCCATGTCAATGTTTAGTCCGGTTACTCACTATTTGCAGACTTGTCCTTACACAGAACTCTGCCCATAACAAGAGTCCGGACAGCCCCACGTTAACCCGAACAGGGTCAATCCGGGTCTGCCGGGTGTTCCACAAAAAGGGGGCATTGTGACAGACTCTCTGCCCTTTGGACTTTACACAGGTTCATTACTTTCCTTTTCTTAAGCATGTACAGACTGCCATTGTGTTGATTGATTACGTTATTCATTGTTCTGACTGCCATTGTATTGATTGATTACGTCACAGACAATGGCATTGTTCTGATTGAGTGTATTACAGACGTCTATTGTGTTGCTGATTGCGTCACCGGCAGAGTTGAGGGATTGTGTGCCCTGCTCCCATTGGTCCGTGTGTTTGTCATGCAGTCTTCCATCAGGTCCACGGGGGAGGTCCCCTTGCATGGAGCCTGGCATATAAGGCACAGTGTGGCACTAAAAAAGTTGTCTTCACCCTCAATACTGAAGTTCTGTCTCTTATTGGGGGAAACGCTATATTGCAATTCACTAGCCCTTGTAAGGGCTGTTCCTGGTTCCGCACGGACGACTCTGGGATTCCTGCAGCACCTCTTACGATTGGGAAAAGGACGTCTCGGGCGGTGAAGCCCTCCGGCGATAAAGGTTATCGCTACAGGTCTGTACCTTGCAGAGGTGACTCTTCCAATCAGACGAAAAAATGACCACATCGTCCAGGTAAGCAGCGGCATAATTCCGATGTGGCCTCAAGATCATGTCCATCAGCCTCTGAAAGGTAGTAGGGGCCCCATGTAACCCAAACAGCATAACCAGATAGTGAAACAGCCCTTCTGGGCTTTTCTTTAGCTTCCTCAGCCAAAGGTATCTGCCAATACCCTTTTGTGAGATCCAGGGTTGTAATGTACCGTATTTTTCGCCCTATAAGACGCACTTATTTTTCCCCAAAAGTGGGGGAAAAATGTCAGTGCGCCTTATCGGGCGAATGTAAAAAAAAAATAAAAAAAAAATTAAAAAAAAAAAAAACTCACCCGTCCCCGGCGCTCCCGCGTTGTCTGGCACACTGCAAGAGGCCAGAGGAGCGGCGGGGGCTCTGTCCCGGCCCCGCCGCTGCGATCGCTGTCTTTTCAGGCAGCGATGACAGCGGCGGGGCCAGAGACAGAGCCCCTGCCGCTCCTCCATCTGCTCCTCCACACGCGAGCACGAAGGTCCCGGCAGTGGGTGGGCGTGGCCTGCACCGGCGCAGGCCACGCCCACCCGCTGCCCGGACCTTCGTGATCGCATGTGGGGGAGCAGATGGAGGAGCGGCAGGGGCTCTGTCTCTGGCCCCGCCGCTGTCATCGCTGCCTGAAAAGACAGCGATCGCAGCGGCGGGGCCGGGACAGAGCCAGCTCGTGAATGGGGTGGGCGTGGCCTGCGTCGACGCTGCGGCGCAGGCCACGCCCACCCCATTCACGGAGCCGGCCGCTCAGCGCAGTGGTGTCAGCGGACAGGTGAGTTTAACTTTTTTTTTTTTTATTACTATGGCGCCTGCCTATACTAACGGGGGGAGGGGGGTGGGAATGGGGGAATGGGGATGCCACACAGCCTAAGGGGATTGGGGGGATGGGGATGCCACACAGCATTTGGGAATGGGGGGATGGGGATGCCACACAGCATTTGGGAATGGGGGGATGGGGATGCCACACAGCCTATGGGAATGGGGGGATGGGGATGCCACACAGCATTTGGGAATGGGGGGATGGGGATGCCACACAGCCTAAGGGGATTGGGGGGATGGGGATGCCACACAGCATTTGGGAATGGGGGGATGGGGATGCCACACAGCCTAAGGGGATTGGGGGGATGGGGATGCCACACAGCATTTGGGAATGGGGGGATGGGGATGCCACACAGCCTAAGGGGATTGGGGGGATGGGGATGCCACACAGCATTTGGGAATGGGGGGATGGGGATGCCACACAGCCTAAGGGGATTGGGGGGATGGGGATGCCACACAGCCTATGGGAATGGGGGGAGGGGTATGCCACACAGCCTATGGGAATGGGGGGAGGGGGATGCCACACAGCCTATGGGAATGGGGGGAGGGGGATGCCACACAGCCTTTGGGAATGGGGGGAGGGGGATGCCACACAGCCTATGGGAATGGGGGGAGGGGGATGCCACACAGCCTTTGGGAATGGGGGGAGGGGTATGCCACACAGCCTATGGGAATGGGGGGATGGGGATGCCACACAGCCTTTGGGAATGGGGGGAGGGGTATGCCACACAGCCTATGGGAATGGGGGGAGGGGGATGCCACACAGGCTATGGGAATGGGGGGATGGGGATGCCACACAGGCTATGGGAATGGGGGGATGGGGATGCCACACAGGCGATGGGAATGGGGGGATGGGGATGCCACACAGCCTTTGGGAATGGGGGGAGGGGTATGCCACACAGCCTATGGGAATGGGGGGAGGGGGATGCCACACAGGCTATGGGAATGGGGGGATGGGGATGCCACACAGGCTATGGGAATGGGGGGATGGGGATGCCACACAGCCTATGGGAATGGGGAGAGGGGGATGCCACACAGCCCATGCTAATGGGGAGAGGGGGATGCCACACAGCCCATGCTAATGGGGGGAGGGGGATGCCACACAGCCCATGCTAATGGGGAGAGGGGGATGCCACACTGCCTATGGGAATGGGGAGAGAGGGATGCCACACAGCCTATTCTAATGGGGGGAGGGGGAAACCCACACAGCCAATGGGAATGGGGGGAGAGGTGGATGCCACACAGCCTATGGGAATGTGGGGAGAGGGGGATGCCACACAGCCTATACTAATGGGGGGAGAGGGGGATGCCACACAGCCAATGGGTATATGGGGAATGGAAGGGGGGGATGCCACACTGGATATATGGGGAATGGGATGGGGGCATGCTACACTGTCTATGGAATGGGGGCATCCCACACGGCCTATGGGAATTGGATAGGGGAATGACACTGTCTGTAATGGTGCGTTTTTGATTGAAAATTTTTTTTTCTTATTTTCTTCCCCCAAATCCTAGGTGCGTCTTATGGGCAGGTGCGTCTTATAGGGCGAAAAATACGGTATCTTGCCCTCCCAAGCTTTTCAATCAATTCATCTACCCGGGGCATGGGATACGCATCAAACTTTGAGACCTCATTAAGTTTTCTGAAGTCGTTACAGAATCTCCAAGTCCCATTGGGCTTTGGTATTAGGACAATAGGACTGGACCAGGCACTAGAAGACTCCTCAATGACGCCCAACTCTAACATGCATTTTATTTCCGAGGAGATCGCCTCTCTACGTGCTTCAGAAATCCTGTACAGTTTAAGGTTTAGTATTGATATTCCCAGGTTTGTACCATATGTGGTTCAAGTCTGGGAAATAACCCGACCCACCGTTAACCTAGTAAGAATATTGTTGGAAAGATGTTAGAGTTAGAAATATTGTCAGGCTGGTTGATAAGTTGACCCCCTATCTCTGTTAGAGAAATATGTTTGCTACAGGGGAGTTTTTGGACTGACTTCCCTGTTGCCAGGATTGGCCAAAAGGGGGTTCAAAAGTAGTCACCACGCCATGATATGGTGTATAACTATAATTCAAAGTACCTTATGTACAAAGTGTGTATAACAAACCCATTTTTTATTTCATTTCACTTAAAAAATAGACAATACATTATAAATGCCCTACTTATGTAGGTGACATACAAAGCAATAATTGTATACCCATATAGATTAAAAACAATGTAGGATGGTCTTAGATACTAATTGTCTGGCGTACAGTCTTGTTCTTTTGCTGTTGTCATCTAGTGGGGTATACTAGTTTCGCCGAAGGAGGCTTCATCAGTACCCATTACGCTAGATGAATTTGGCTATATACAACACATATAAATAATTTCATTATTAACAACACACAATAATATAGTTTACAGTATTTTGGTTCAATTCAAATAACACAGAATATGATAAGTCTCCAAAATTTCCTGATATGTAAAAAGGAAAAGGAGAGGAAAATAAAGGAAAGAGTTAATTACCTGAGATCAAGAAGACTGATGCTCACTGCGTGTTCATATAGACCATTCCATTATAGGATAATCAGTGTAAAAAACCGGCCTTTTTCTTGAGTGTTGGATATATTGGGGGAGGGTTGCCCAGTCGTTAATTAATTGCCATACTGGCATACCCACTCTGAAAAGATCATGTTGATATGTATATAAAATATTTGAATATATACATTTACATTGATTGAGATTAGTAGTAGGGAAAGTCCCTTAGCCTATCAAACCATTTGTCCCCATCACCTGAGGAAAGCAGGGGGTTTTTTGAGATGGTCACCAGGATGAAAAGGAGTGTCCCAGAGCGCTGAGTAAAAAAGATTTTTCAAGGAAGAGCCACCACCTAAGAAAATTACAGTGTAAACATAATACCTTAATGCGATTCCCTGTGTTGAGCCATACCCCTGTATATTTCAGGTATGAGAACAGGGAGACTGAATTTCTCCCGTGTTTGGACAATGCCACATATGTATGGCATATCTGCAAAGACCTGCAAATGGTCACTGTGTTATGGAATCGTCTGACATAAGCTTAACATTTCACAGAAACAAAATAAACTAGCTAACCTTGGAGGTGATCGTTGTGAGACTCTCCGGATCCCGGAACGAGTGCCCATATTGTGGGAAAGAGCGCCCGCCACTCAGACCCTCCGCCTCGTGAGCGATGTCCTGGCTCACACGGGCGTTACCCACGTGCGCCGGCCGCGCCAACTGATGGAATCGTCGCACACGATGTGCGATTTTATGGGGGCGGGGTAAGCGCACCAGACCTCCCTCCGGGCCTGTAAGCTGCGCACGCCTCAGTGAGCGCATTCCCTCCCGGATTGTTGACATTACGGGGGAACGCCCCCATGATCACGCGCCTGAAAGACGTTGCCATGGTGCTGGTCAGATGCGTGTTCAACAGGCTCGGGGGAGGTTAGACGGCACCCGGCCATAAGGTTGCTGTCATATAACAATAATGGTTGGCATATAAAAATACCATTCCTAGCATCTTTAATATTAGATATTAGAATTAATGAAATTAATGTGGGTATCTTTTGAAAACAGGCTACATTGGCCCTGAGGTGATAATATTCAAATTAACCCATAATAATGATTATGCTGCTAGGTACCGAGTTTTTAATAGTGGTTATAATGTTGTGGTAACCATAAGGTTCAATTTAACCCCTCCATGTATTTTATATCACTATGTATGTTTCTATATCTTAGAAATATCCTATAAGGTATATGGAGTAGGACAGCAACACATATTGGCACCATCTCTGGTAGGCCAGTGGGCATACCAACCACTGGATTCCACGGTGATGGAACAGAGGGATTGAGAGTGGATGGCAGTACTGGTAATGACCCATAATATTACCCTGTCCAGGTTCACCAGTTGGTATAAGCCAGTGAGCATCAGTCAACCATAATACTCCGATATGTAAGACAGAAAAATGGTATCGGATAGATCTTCTGCAACAAAAGAAAAGGGGAAGGGGGGGGGGGGGGGAAGGGGAAGGAAAAAGGGAGGGAAAAGGAGAAAAAGTTAATAATGTCTAAAAATACACATTATAGTACTTAATACAAAAAGGAGAGGAAATATATTTTACATATAGGTCTACCCGATCAGTAGATGTCTGTGGTCCTATAAAAATGGAACAAAGCTTATTGATTCATTTAGACCGGGTGGGTGATGAGCCTTAAAGTGACTGATCCAACGTGTTTCCTTTTGTAAAGTAAGTTTTTCTATATCGCCTCCCCTGGCGTGGGGATGTATTCTATCCAAGCCTATCACCTTGATTCCCTTGGGGTCGCTCTGATGGTGGATCAAAAAGTTTCCCGTTCGAATGTCATAGGTGTGTTCATATATTCTCTGTTTGAGAGTTCTGTTTGTCTTACCTATTACATGGGCATGTTATTACATAGATAATATTCCTAGATTTGCAATTGATAAAATGTTTTAGCTTTAAGGGTGGTTTATCTGCCAGAGTCAAAGTTTTTGTTTGAAAGATATATTTGCAAATATTGCAGCTCTGGCATTTGAAAGTTCCTATGGTGGCACAGCATGGTTGTTTTTTCACCCCTGAATAGTGGCTATGAACCAATTGATCTTTAAGGTTGCGAGCCCTCCGGAAGGTGAGTTTGGGCTTTGGGGTGATAAATTTCGAAATTTCTCTGTCATTGGTCAATATTGACCAGTGGCGCGAGAGAATTCTTTTAATCTCCCAATGATGTTCTGTAAAAGTTGTGATCATTGAAAGAGGAGGATTCATGTCTTTTTTTCTTGGCTTATATAGTAATTCCTGCCGTGGACGTGACTTTGCTTTTTTGTAAGCTCTTCTCAGGACTTGGGGTTTATATCCTCTCTTCGAAAGGCATTCCCTAATGTTATCTGCTTCTCTTTTAAAGTCTGCTTCCTGTGAACAATTTCTCCGAGCCCTAATGTATTCCCCATAGGGGATACTGGACAGTAAATGATTGGGGTGGGCACTAGAGGCCCTCAAGATGGTATTAGCCGCAGTAGTCTTGCGGTAAAAATCTGTTATGATTTGTCCAGTGGTGTCTAGAATTATCGACAGATCTAAAAAATTGACTTTGGTCTGGCTGTAATCCAGTGTGAATTTCAAGTTTAGTGTGTTGATATTAAGTAATTTAACAAATTGAATGAGATCAGATTCGGACCCGGTCCAAACGACGATGATGTCATCTATGTATCTGTGCCACGTCAGAATGTGGCACAGATACATAGATAAGTCATCCTCACCCCACAACCCCCTCTCCCAACCTCCCAGATACAGGTTCGCATACGATGGGGCACATGTAGTCCCCATCGCTGTCCCCTGTATCTGGTGGTATACGGTGTTATCGAATAGGAAGAGGTTGTGGGTGAGGATGAAGTGCAGAAATTTTAGGAGGAAAACATTGTGGTCATGTTCTTCTATGTCAAGTTCGTCCGGGGGGCGTGGCCTGGCCGGGGACCAAGATGGAAGCTTGACCTGGGAGCTCCTGACGAGGCCCCCTAAGAAGCCTTCTTTTCCGCGACCTACTTCTACTATGGGGCGACTAAACAAGCCCAGGGCCTCCACTAAGAACCCCAGGACCTCCCAGACCCCAAAATCTGCGAGTAAGAGGCTCCCTGAGCTGTTCCGGAGCCAGGTGAGGGAGGACCCCCGGCCTTCCAATATGGCGGATGCTCGCTCCACGTGCAGCTCGCCGGAGAGGGAGGATGCGACCGCCTCTGAGGGTGAGGACAGCGCTCTCTCGGCTCGACTCAGCCAGCTCCCCACTCGCAGTGAACTGGCTAATTTCGCAGGGGAAATCAAGGCTTCAATTACTGCAGCTATTGCGGACCTGCGGGGAGACCTGAAACACCTGGCCCAAAGGGTTGACAAAGTCGAGGGGGAATGCGCAGACACGTCGTCTAGGCTGGCAGAGGTGCGCGATGTGGTCCGAGCTCATAACAAGCACTTACTGGACTTTCATAGACACCTGGAGGACCTCGAAAATCGGAACAGGAGGTGTAATATCTGAGTTCGGGGGGTTCCAGAGGAGGTGGCCCCCGACCAGACGCAAGAAGCCCTGACTTCCATTTTCAATTCTCTCTTAGAGAGGCCACCAGGCTCACAGATTGAGTTTCTCAGGGCC
This sequence comes from Gastrophryne carolinensis, assembly GCA_027917425.1. NCBI lineage: Eukaryota > Metazoa > Chordata > Amphibia > Anura > Microhylidae > Gastrophryne > Gastrophryne carolinensis. Next base: position 165,718,278 of record CM051236.1, read on the forward strand.
CACAGGGCTCTTAGACCCCGCAGTGCTGGCGACTGTACCCCTCGAGATATTGTCTGCTGCTTGATGAGTTTCCCCCTGAAAGAGGAAATCCTCGCGAAAGCAAGAGGCCGGGACAGTATACTATTCAACAACAATGAAATCCAGCTGTTCCAGGATCTATCAAACATCACCCTGCAGAATCGGAGGGCGCTGCGCCCCCTTACAGCGCTTCTCAGAGAGAGGGGCATCCCGTATAGATGGCGCTTCCCCTTCGCCCTTTCTGCCTCAAGCAATGGCAAATCGGCCACACTCAGGTTCCCGGAGGACTTACCGGACTTTTGCTCCCAGCTGCGACTTCCTGAGATATCTGTCCCGGACTGGCTTCAGGACTTTTCCATCCCGCAGTTACTGCGTAGAGGCGCCCGAGACGATCGCACCAGCTCTTATCGGCGGACGCCCCGAGATCGCTCCCCGTGGGCGATGGAAGGAGGGGGCAGTCGTTCCAGATCCAGGAGCTGAGAGACAGACCTGCGTGTTCTTCAAAGCCTCAGAGCTAAGCTGCTTTCCCCCTTTTACCGCTGTTTAGGATTTAGCTGCCTGATCCACCTCCCGTAGTTTGTAGGCCGTTAGTACGTTTAGCATCATAGGCCCCCCACCTGTCTTACCTATAGATATGTTTTCCATACGCTTGCTGTTGGCTGATTCTCACCGGAGATGGGAATTCTGGATTGCTAATTTGCTGTGTAGAACTGTACATTTGAAATGCTAGCTGATTTACAGGTTCTGGGCCCTCTCCCCGCTGCAGTTATGTAGCGGAGGGCTTTCCATGTGTGTTTAGGATTTAGCTGTCTGATCCGCCTCCCATAGTTTGTAGGCCGTTAGTATGTTTAGCATTGTAGGCCCCCCACCTGTCTTACCTATAGATATGTTCTCCATAAGTTTGCTGTTTGCTGATTCTCACCGGAGTTGGGAATTCTGGGTTGCTAATTCGCTGTGTTGGATTGTACATGTGTAATGCTAGCGGATTTACAGGTTCTGGGCCCTTTCCCCATTGCAGATATGTAGCGGAGGGCTGTGCATGTGGGGGTCTCCCGGGTGGGGGAGATGAAACTTCTAGCTTCACACTCGGGGGGCGGGGGGCTCATCTGGTCTCCTTGGCCCTCATAAGCCAGGAGTCCCGATTTTTTGCTTAACCCACTATACAGAGAGTAGTTTTGCTCAATGAGATCCTGGTGGCTGTTTATTGTATGTTTCTCAAGCGTTAGACTCGCGCTGGTCTGGGGGGCCCCCCAGGGGAGGTTTCGGTCCAAGGAGGGTTGTTGTCGACTGAGGGGGGATGAGGTGAGGCATCGTATTGGGTTCCTGTTAACCCACTAATACCGTGAGGGAGGCCAGCTCGGGGTGTCCTTGCCCGCTCGCTTACTTTCTTTAAAGCCTCGCCCGGTACCGGTGCTGCGAGCATGTTCTCGAATTAGGGGAGGGTGCGTCATCTCGATTTCCCATAGGGAGCGGTGAGGCGAGAGAAGAGGGGAGGCGACGCCCGTGGGGGCGCAGCGCTGTGATGGCGGGTGAGAGGGTTGAATAAGGGGTTGTTGGATGCTCCCTCGCCTGAGGCCCTGACCAGGGGATCGGCCATCTGTACGGGGGTAGCTGGGGGGGGGCCTGGGGAAGGTCTCCAATGATATTTGATCCCTTTTTGGGTCTGGCTTGCCCCCTTGCTTCCTGCAGCCTTGGAATTATAGGAGGGGGCCTCGTTGGGGTTTTGATGGTTGAGCTTGGGTTGGGTGGCCTCCGGGCTCTTCTATCCGTTTTTCGGGGGGATTTCCCTTGGCCTTCCACGATCCCCCACAGAAGGGTAGATAGCCCAGGTGGGAACCAGAGGGAGTTTCCTCTTTAATCTCTCTCACCTTGGCCCCGGTGATCACTCTCTGGGGTCAAGGGGGGGTGCCTGCCAGAGGGGGATCCTGTCTCCCTTTGGGACGGTCGCCCCAGTAGTTCCCATATCCTGTGTGAGGAATCGGGGAGTCTCTCCTCGCTTCCTCCTGCCCTCTTTAGGTGCTTGGTTTCCTTGTTGGGTCTGTGTGACTGGTTTGCTCTTTTTTTTTGTTGTGTGTTTACTTCTCGTCAGTACTTCCTTTTGTCTCTATCCTAGTGTTCTACCCGTCTCCTGTGCTCTTTTGTCTCCCCTCTTTCCCCTCTTTCCCCTCGGGTGTGGGGGTGAGGTAAAAGCTTGCAGACGCTCCTGCCAGGGGGCGAACTTGGTGCTGGGGGCTGCTTGGCCGGGGGGCGCTGACAGGGTTTCTGGGGTAGATGGGTCCCCTGTGCCTTAACGTGGTCTCGGTGAATGCTAAGGGTTTGAATACTCCTGTTAAAAGGCATGCCCTCTTCCGAGAATTAAAGCTCTTTAATGCACACTTTGCCATGGTCCAGGAGACCCATTTTCAGAGAAACAAGGCCCCATACCTGGGCAACAGGGTCTACTCGACCTGCTTTGCGGCCAACTCTCCTACTAACAAAGCGAAAGGGGTGGCTATTCTAGTGGATAAAGATGTCACATTTTGGGTCCTAGCAGTAGAAAAGGATCTAGAAGGGAGATTTGTGTTTGTAAAGGGGACCCTTCTACATGGTCAAATCGTCACCTTGGCAAACGTGTATGCCCCGAATAAAGATCAACAAAAGTTTTGTTCAAAGGTACTGGCTAAACTTGATGCCTTCAGGGAAGGTATGCTAATATTAGGGGGGGACTTGAACTGTGCTTTGAACCCCCTGGTGGATACCTCTGACGCTAAGACCGCCATCTCTTACGGGGCATTGAAGCGGATTAAGAGATCATTGCAGGAGCTGGAACTAATTGACGCCTGGCGTCTGATGAATCCAACAGGGCGAGATTATACATATTACTCTCCTATCCACGCAAAATACACCAGGATTGATTATATCTTTCTCTCGCAGAGAGACCTGGGGAGGGTGGTCAGTGCGCAGATCGGAAATATTACTTTTTCCGATCATGCACCAGTGGTGCTCTCATTGTCTCTCCCTTGTGTTGAGCGGAAGGAGTGGAACTGGAGACTTAATGAGAGCATGTTGAGGGACCCCGGGGTAGTTATGAAGCTGCAGGAGGGCTTAGAAAGGTATGTTCAGGAGAATGTTACAAAGGGGATGGATCCGGTGGTGGTGTGGGAAGCACAGAAATGCACGATGAGAGGGCTATTGATTCAGGAGGGGTCGAGGCTCAAGAGGGCACGACTGCAGCAAAGAGAAAACTTGATTAAACAGATAGCCCAGCTTGAATCCGCACATAAACAATCGTTGTTAGATAAATCTCTACAAGATCTGGAGCAGAAGCGTAAGGCACTTAAAGATCTACTGGATAGGGAGAATAGTAGGTGGATGGTTAGACGTTTGGGGCTGTATTATGAGCAAGGCAATAGATCCGGGAGGATGCTCGCACGGGCGCTTAGACCCAAGATCGCCCGCAATAGGATAGAGGCTATTAGGGGGAAGGATGGGCTCTTGCTCCAGAATAGTGATTCTATCGCGGGTGCCTTTTGTAACTTTTACTCGGACCTGTACAACCTACAGGGGCAGCAGTCGGGGAGTGATCGGCACCTCCTTATGGCCTCTTATCTTTCTGAATCAGGAATGCCCTCGTTGCCTGAGGATGAGGCGGCCCAGTCGGAGGCCCCAATCTCGGTAGGAGAACTGCGAAAGGCTCTAAAATCCACTAAACCGGGCCGGGCCCCGGGCCCTGATGGTTTCCCCACAAAATACTACAGATCCTTCTCAGATCTCCTGCTCCCCATGATGGCAAGGGCGTTTGAATCCACCTCATCCTCAGGCACTCTACCCAGCACTTCCTTGGAGGCCCGGATAGTGGTGATCCCAAAGGAGGGGAAAGATCCAACAGACTGCAAAAGCTATCGCCCTATATCCCTTTTAAATGTAGATGTAAAAATCTTTGCTAGGGCCCTGGCCAACAGGATTGCTTCCTTCCTGCCGAGCCTTGTCACACAGGACCAAGTGGGTTTTGTCCCGACCCGAGAAGCCAGGGATAATGTCACCAAAGCTCTTAACTTACAGTGGTGGACCAGGACGAGGCAGATCAGAGCGCTCATGCTTTCCACCGACGCTGAAAAAGCGTTTGATCGAGTTGACTGGAGGTGGTTGGGGGGGGTTTTGGAACATATAGGTCTGGGAGCATCAATGAGGAGTAGAATTCTATCGCTATACTCTAATCCCATTGCTAAGGTGCGAATTAACGCTTGTACCTCCCAAGGGTTCCACATACGCAATGGCACTAGACAGGGTTGCCCCCTGTCCCCATTGATATTTGCTCTTTCCCTGGAACCTTTCCTTAGAAAAGTTAACCTTAACCCAGATATTAGGGGGGTGGCTGTGGGGGACAGAGAGAGAAAAGTCGCCGCATATGCGGATGACATGCTTTTTTTTCTGAGTTCTCCGAGGATCTCGGTCCCAAACCTTCTAAAGGAATTCGAGGTTTTCGGACGCCTATCGAACCTAAAGATTAATTTTGGGAAGTCGAGCGCTATGAACATATCGCTACCGGACGGGGAGGTGCGCGAGTTGCAGAAGCTCTTTCCCTTCACCTGGGAGGGGAGGAGCTTGAGATACTTGGGAGTCAATGTGCCTGTCTCCCCCTCTGACTTGTTCCAGCTCAATTTTGCTCCTCTGGGTGCTAAGATCAAACGGGACTTAGAGGGCTGGAACAGATTGAAACTGTCCTGGTTTGGGCGCATTGCAGTACTCAAAATGAATGTGCTACCGAGGCTGCTATACCTCCTGCAGTGTATCCCCATCAAAATCCCCAACTCCTTCTTTGTCACCATGTCTAAGATATTTATGAACTTTGTGTGGGCGGGCAGACCTCCTAGAATCAGTAGGCGCATCCTGATGCTCCCTAGGGAGCAGGGGGGAGCCGGCCTACCTTGCCTTAAAACATATTACCGGGCTGTTCATGTCGGTAGGGTTGTAGACTGGCATATTAATAGGTCCCAAAAAGACTGGGTGCGGATAGAAGGGGAGATTGTGGAAAATGGGAGGCTGGATGTGCTGTGCAACCTGAGAAGATCTGACATCCCGTCCCTGGTCAAAACCCACCCGTTTGTGGGGACCTCGTTAGCCATCCTCGACCTCCTCTGCAGAGGCCCAAAAGCAATATCCTCGCAGCCAGGTCATCTAACCCCGATCTGTCATAATCCGGCCTTCCCCCCTGGGAAGGATCCCTCCTTTCTAAAGGACTATCAGGGCCCCGGTCCCCTGAGGGCTCATCACTTATGGGACAGGGGAGCTGTAATGGGTTGGAGGGACTTGCAAGTTAAATTGGGGCGTGAGATTTCTATGCTTCCTTACCTTCAGATGCGACACTTCCTCCAGAGGCAGGATTTTAAAGCTCACTTGGGGAAGGACCCCACAGAATTTGAAAGAGCTTGCCTGGGAGAGGGTCCGGACTCCCATCTCTTGTCTTGGGCATATCAGCTGTTGAGTCGGGGGGAGAAGGTGGGTCCCAGACCGTGGGAGCGGAGGTGGGAGTCAGATCTTGGCAAATCCCTGTCGAAAGAGGACTGGGGTAGTATATATAGAAATGCTCACAGGGGACTGCTTAGCAGCTCCATGCAGGAGACGAACTATAAGTTGATAACCCGATGGTACCGGACTCCAGAGTTGCTACACTCTTTCTATTCCTCGGTCCCCGACACTTGCTGGAGGTGTGGGCAGCCTGGGGCCTCGATGTTACATATCTGGTGGTCCTGTCAGGCCCTGGGAGATTTCTGGTCCAAGATTAGGGAGCTTAGTGAACTGGTGCTGGGGGAATCTCTGGAATGGAGCGTGGCAGAGGTCCTTTTGGGGTGGTCCCCGGACGGCAGGGGGATGGCAGGTGGAGCTCCCTTAGCTAGACACTTCTTAAATGCTGCTAGAGTTCTCATCCCCAGGAACTGGAGATCCCGCATAGCCCCCACAGTCAGAGACTGGGTCAGCCAAGTTAACCATGTTGAGGTCATGGAGGAGATTTGCTATGCCAGGCAAGATAGGCTGGATGAGTTCAGGAAGATTTGGACGACATGGTCAATCTTTAAGGATACCGCACTGTACAAGGGATTGGGAGCCTGATACAGATCGAGTGCCACCCGCTAGTAATTTCCAGATCTATGGAATTGCATGGGGGGTCTAGGGTCAAAGAAGCTTCCTGGAGGGTAGTTGGAGGGTTTCGCCCCCCCCCCTCTGGGAATCTGGTGCCTTGTGATTGCTTGCTGGGCTCCCCTGGGATCCTTGATCCTTGGCACCTGGGTTCTGCTATCCCCCCTCTTCTGTTTCTGCTTCTGTTCTGTCCCTGTCTTCTTGCCCCCCCCCCTGGGATCCTCCCCCACTCTCGGTGCACATGGAGGTAGCTATCTGCTATCTCTCATAGGCTGCCGGTGCCCCCTGGCATCCTCCCTCTTAATCATCTGGTATGTGTGTGTCTTCCCCCCCCCTCCCCCTCCTAGTCAGTTTGTCCCCCTGTATTGTTAGTCTTGTCTCAGGTTAGGTATGTTTGATATAGGGTTCTTGTTAGAGGCATGGAGGTCTCGTCGACGAGGGCTCCCCCCCAGGAAGCGGGACAGGGACGGGGGATGTTTTCCCACTGTCACCAGCCCCATCAGTCGGAGTACCTGAGGCGGCGCCTCCCCATGCTGGGATAGTCTAACTTAGGGGGAAACACCCAATATTGTATATGTATATTATATGCATTGCCTCTGTAACCTCTGCTACTGTGAAATAAGCATTCCTACATGTTGTATGTTTTATTGATGTCCTATTAATAATAATAATAAAAACTGAGTATGACTTAAAAGTTCGTCCAGAAACCTACGAACGGCTTCCAGTCCCTTGGAATGAGGGATACTGGAATAGAGGGCCTCCACGTCCAGGGTCACCAGGTAGGACCCACTAGGCACCACCATGCCATCCAGGATCCGTAGCAAGTGGCCGGTATCCTTGATGTAGGAGGGCAGTTGATGGACCAGGGGTTGGAGGTGATAGTCGACGTATCGACTGGCCCGATCCGTCAGGGAACCCATGCCCGATATGATTGGTCTACCAGGTGGTGACTTTACCGATTTATGCACTTTAGGCAGGGCATAAAAAGTGGGTAGAGTCGGGCATGGCACCCTGAGGAAAGCGCCAGTCGAAGCGTCTATCACCCCCCCCCTTACTGCCTCATCCACGATGTTATGATAGGCCTCGGAGTCCTCCCGGACCCTGGACATAGAGGCCCCCACGTACCAGTCTTTGTTGGCCAAGATCTTATGGCACATCCTGACATAGAAGGGTTTATCCATGACCACAATGTTTCCCCCCTTGTCTGCCGGTTTGATGACAACATCGTCGTTTTTTTCAAGCTCCACTAAAGCCGACCTCAAATCGGAAGGCAAATTAGTTTTAAACTTTGGTTTAAGTTTTTCAAAGTCAGCCATCACTAAGTCAACAAACGTTGATACATGTGCGTTAATGCTGAATGATGGAAAATATGTGGATTTATTTTTGAATACTTTGGGTTTAGGAGTAATCATAGGCATTGTACCCAATGCCTCTAGGCCCAAGTCAACCAGTTCCTGCTCCAGTACCATCTCACTAGGAGTTTTTTCCTCAGGTTGTCTATCGAATTGTAAGCGGCATATTAGCTTGCGTGCAAATAGGTTCAAGTCTTTAACAATTTCAAAGGGATCAGTACGACTAATGGGGCAATAGTTAAGTCCCAATTTCAAAAGTTGTTCTTGTGAGGGTGTTAAAATGAAATTCAAGAGGTTGATAATATCAACCTCGCTACTTACAGGAGGATTATCGCCATTGGTTATGACCTCATGGCCGTCATGTCCCTCCGTCTCATTTATGTTGGAAATCTTTTTGAACCTGCTGTGGCGTCTCCTAATGTTTCTTTTTCTATTCCTGATGATTCTAAAAAATCTGATCGGTTCTGTGGGCGGTTTGTGTGTAATTCCTTCCCCGTGTCCGTATCGTCCTGTCGCCTAGTTTTTGATCTGGTTACTCTATCATCATAATTCTGCTCAGTCTGTCTATTGCGAGGACCCCTTGGTCTAGATTTTCTGTTTGTTGTTATTCCTCTTTGATTGGTTGCATATTGTTCCCTCCCTTTACTAAAAGGCCTCTCCCTGGATGAGGAGGAATCTGTAGTTGAGTAAGTTCTGGGTACTAGGTCTCTCCTAGTTGGTCTGGAGAAAACAGGGGGCCAAATATAGGCCAACTTATCTTCATATGCATTTTTGTCCCTCTGTAACTTATGTTCTTTTACCTGTAAAATTTCTTTGTTGGCTTTTTCAATGGCTTCCTTAACATTTTTATCCCTTTCCATAAAGAGGTCATCTTTCTTTGTTTTTTTCAAAACCTCAATGGTATCTGAGACTTCGGACTCCGTATTTTTTAACGTTGACTTATGATGGTCTAATAAAAGCTTCATAAGGTTAAGGGGACAATTTTGTAAAATTTCCTCCCATTTTGATTTAAAGTCATCGGAGATCTGGCCTATTTGGGGGAAAAGTTTGAGGCGTAGGCCTTTTGGAACCATATTATTTTCAATGTATTCCTCCAAGTAGTGTATATCCCACCATGTTTTGGATTTCCTATGTAGCAGATTGTGGAGGGTATTGAAGGTGGATAAAACCCTATCTTCATGTTCTATCGCCAATTTATTTTCTATTCTACATTGTGTGAGATCTTTGATCATATTATCCCACTTGGTACTGGCTAGATCTGTCATTTTGAGAAATACAAAAAGGGACAGAAATAGAATAAATGTTCACATTGGGTATTTTTAGAATTACCAAAAAGAGGGAAAAGAAAAAAAGAGAAAGAGAAAGAAAATTGTTATGATCCAGACACCATTTGTCAAAATTGTGATATATTACCCCACATGAAGGGGGCGTCTATATTTATCGGGGGTACAGGTCTCACTGGCCAAAGCCTGCGTCCAAAAATTAGGGTACTAGTATTGATATTCCCAGGTTTGTACCATATGTGGTTCAAGTCTGGGAAATAACCCGACCCACCGTTAACCTAGTAAGAATATTGTTGGAAAGATGTTAGAGTTAGAAATATTGTCAGGCTGGTTGATAAGTTGACCCCCTATCTCTGTTAGAGAAATATGTTTGCTACAGGGGAGTTTTTGGACTGACTTCCCTGTTGCCAGGATTGGCCAAAAGGGGGTTCAAAAGTAGTCACCACGCCATGATATGGTGTATAACTATAATTCAAAGTACCTTATGTACAAAGTGTGTATAACAAACCCATTTTTTATTTCATTTCACTTAAAAAATAGACAATACATTATAAATGCCCTACTTATGTAGGTGACATACAAAGCAATAATTGTATACCCATATAGATTAAAAACAATGTAGGATGGTCTTAGATACTAATTGTCTGACAGTTTAAGGTTTACCTTAGTGTAGGGTCCAGTTTTAATCTGATGCTTTATTAAGTGAGTTCGGCCCGGCAGGTCAGAAAACTTGTCTCTTTCTCTGCAGAAATTCCCTAACCTCCCGCGTTTGGTGGCCTGACAAAGACTCACCTATGTTGACTGGGGGAATGTTCTGCACCGTCTCTTTAACTCTAGCCGGGGCAACTACCAAGGCTTCTAGATCCCTCCACGGCTTGATCAGATTTACATGGCAAATCTGGTAGGGCTTCCTTCTACTCGGTTGATATACCTTGTAGTTCACCTCACTCACCTTCTCTACAACATCATAGGGACCCTGCCACTTTGCCAGAAATTTAATCTTGGGGACCAGGTCCTGGTGTTAGTGCCCACAGTTGAAAGTAAAGGCCCTCACGCTGGCAGATCTATTGTATATTCTGCTTTGGGCCACCTGAGCCCTTTGCATATGCTCTTTAACTATCGGCATTACCTTTTCTATTCAGGCCTGCATCTGGGCCACATGCTCAATTATACTCTTGTATGGGGTGGCCTCAGTCTCCCAGGTTTCCTTGGCGATATCTAACAAACCCTGGGGGTGGTTACCATACACTAGCTCAAATGGCAAAAACCCTGTAGACACCTGGGGAACCTCCTGTATGGAAAACATGAGATACGGTAACAAACAGTCCCAATCACGGCCATCCAGTTCTACAACTTTCTCTTTATGTGCTTAAGGGTTTTATTAAATCTTTCTACTAAGCCGTCTGTTTGAGGGTGGTACACTGAGGTGCGGAGATGGGTAATCTTAAACAGCTTGCACAGTTCCTTCATGACCTTTGACATGAAGGGCATGCCCTGATTGGTTAGAATTTCTTTCGGAATCCCTACACGGGAGAACATAAGCAACAGCTCCTTAGCAATATTTTTGGATGCCATATTTCTTAGCGGAACTGCTTCCGGGTAGCGGGTAGCATAATCTAGTACCACTAATATGTATTGGTGTCCTCGGGCAGACTTCACAATAGGCCCCACCAAATCCATGGCAATTCTCTCGAAGGGAACCTCAATAATGAGAAGTGGCACCAAGGGGCTCCGGCAATGTGAAGTTGGGGCACTTAACTGGCACGTAGGGCAGGACTCGCAGTATCTTTTTATTTCCTAATACACCCCAGGCCAAAAAACCTTTGGGGAATTCTCTCCTGGGTCTTATTAGTCCCCAAATGCCCTCCAAGCACATGCATATGGGCGATCTCCAGCACCATGCGACAGTATGGCTTAGGTACCAGAAGCTGTTCCACAACTTAATTGTTAATTTTGGAGACCTGATATACCAGATCCCTCTTCATGGTGAAGTGTGGAAATTTCTGGTCAGCTTCTGGTTCCTGAGGCACTCCATTCAACGCTGTGACATTTCCTCTTGCGGTCCCCAGAGTGGGGTCTCTTAACTGTTCAGACCCAAAGTTAACCAGAGCCACCTCTAGGTCTAAGACCCGCTGATCAGGCAGGGAAGCTTCATCATCCTCGCCTGCTAACACCTGTAGTGGGAATCGGTCACCACTGCATAATTCAGACGTTCCCATTTCTTCACTAGCTACCTCATTGGGTCTATTGTCTCTACTAGATAGTTCAGCCGGCTCAACAGGGAGGGTTACCGGTTCTGCCGGAGATATTTCGCTGATGGCAGAAGCGTTACCCCTTTCCCACAATTCCCAGAACAAGGGAAAATCACGTCTAACAATCGCTTGCTACATAAGGCGTTTTACCACGCCGGCTTCATATTTTAGTGTCCCAGCGGGGGTCTCAAACGTACCCACGGCTACAGGGTAAGCCACGATATTTCCGTGGATGCAAAGCACACTAACATTTCTTTTTGGTATATAACCTCCATCCACAAGGTTAGCCCGAACCAAGGTTACCAGGCTACCTGAGTCCAACAGCGCCTTCACTGAGCACCCATTCACTCTCATCATCACAATATGGGGCTCAGTCTCTGATCGCGAAATTGCAGTACACGCTGGTTCAGCGAACAGGGATCTTCTGCGGCCAGCGTCACACTCCATGGGCTCAGGGGAGAGGGGACAATCCATGGCTATGTGCCCCCACTCACGGCACCTCCAACACCAGGGAACCACGGAGCCTCCTTGCCCGGGCATCCTCCCTAGGATTGGGGGCCTCTGGGGGTCAGGGTCAGTCTTTAGCCCTCTTACACCCTTCCACACACCTCCAAGGGGAACTTGCTTACCCACCGGTCTGCTGGACTTGGAGGTTGCTGGCACCACAGGGGCATCCCGCAGATATTCCTCAGCCGCGATGTATCTTTCAACGAAGTTGACCAACTGTTCAGCAGTCTGAGGGTTGCCTTGTTCAGCCCACCGCTGTAGCTTCAGCGGTAGGCTCCGGAAGTAGTGGTCTACCATGACTTTCTCAACCATCTGAGAGGGTGTAGAATGCTGCGGATCCAGCCACTTCTGTACCAGATGTATCAGGTCAAACATCTGCGACCAGGCAGGCTTATCGATGGCAAAAGTCCAGTTGTGCACCCTCCTTGCCCGAACCGCTGTTGTGACACCCAGGCAAGCAAGAATCTCCATTTTGAGTTTGGCAAAGTCCCGTACATCTTGCTCCCTAAAGTCAAAATAAGCTTTTTGCGGCTCCCCCGTCAGGAACGGTGCAATCACGTCGGCCCATTCGGCAACTGGCAGCTGCTCTCTCTCTCAGCCACGCGCTGGAATACGGTGAAGTATGTCTCGACATCATCGTCCAGAGTCATCTTTTGCAGGGCCCGCTGAAGGTCTCTCCTCGCACCACCAGTCTCAGCCGGGCTTCTCTCCAGATGCGAGACTTGAGCCACCAGTCTCTCTGAGTGCAGCTGCACAATCAACAGGCGATTGGTCTCCTGCTGGTTTGCTATGGTCTGCTGCTGCACTTGGTACTGTTGTGCCATGGCTTGCTGATGTGCTTGATGCTGTTGTGTCATGGGTTGCTGCTGGGCTTGCTGCTGTTGTGCCATGGCTTGCTGCTGTTGTTCCAGGGCCTGTGCATGCTGGAGGTTAGCCTGTATTAGGTGTTTTATCACCTCCTCCATGTGAGACATCTTGGTTGCGGCTTTCATCCAGGACATCCACTGTTAAATGCAGCGTGTTGTCACTCCATTGCCCCTAGCAGCAGTCACCATGCCCGCATCCTCCACCAATTGTGAGCAATTAGGGTGAATGGTAGTGACACGGACAACAGTTCTTTAACAGCAAAACAGATTTATTGAGAAAATAGTGTTCCAAAGAACACTTCAGAGATTGCAGCAACAATGCAATAAATCAAAGTGGTTACTTCACCAAATCAATGTCCAGGGCTGGGTACTCCAGCAAGCTGCAATTCCAGTGTAAGTCAGGTCCACTTTGCAGGGCATACAAGCCCTCTGCTGCTCATCCCCACAAGTCCAAGTTTAGGGGGCGCAGAAGCCAAGTCCTTCGGCTTAACTTCAGTTCTTTTATTCACCACTGTGCAGTGCAGCCTGGGCTCCTTCCTTCAGGCTGGTCAAGAGACTACTGACAGGCTCAGCTGCCCCTTTTATTCAGGCTTTCCCCTGCAATCAGTCTGATCACCTGTGCAAGACCTGAGATCAGGGAACAAACCTAGGACTGGGGAATGTGACCTGGGTCCTGAAAACCCGGCATGGATCGTGCCAGATACAGCATAGCAGGGGAAAAATACACATCATTCAGGACTTTTCCATACACTAGTTAGAAATAATTGTTTAGGCTATGTTAGTGTCACTTTTCATAGTATGTGACATGTTCATGATTATGAACATGTCTTAGAATGTTTTAGAAAAACATGCATGTTTTTCTAAAACTGTTTGGGTGTATGGTAGAGCATGGAGACAAGGCCACCACTAATTATTAACTAAGGCAGAATGTAGGGGATTACATATAAAACCTATTCTGCCCCCTAATGCCTAATTTAGGTATAACAAAACAAACTGTAAACAGCCTGCTAGATTTATTTGGGGTATCTGGAATATTCTGCGGGGGCAGTTGTTAAGTAAATGATCAATGGTAAATGGATGGGTTAGCTTGTTGGTTGTCTTTGTTATCCTGTTAAACCAGGTATGCCACCGGACCAGGAGTCTAAAATACTTCAGGGCAGGACGATTAACTACTCCTGTGGCATTCTGGGATGCTCTACTGAGTGAACCCCCTGGGACTGCTTCACAAACATTCCACTTTCCTGGGTTTCCCACCCCATGTTCACATCCACGGCCTCTGCACTAAATCATTCAGAATGCCGCAGACTCTAACGAACCTGATGATGGACCTATATGTTTTTTTCTGTTGCTGCAACCTTTTTTTTTTTATCTTCTCTAGAACCCGCACCGCCCCCGTTGGTGTTATCGTTGGCAGCCAGCATGGGCAGAATGGCCCTGTGTCGTCTGTCAAGCCCCAGGCCAGTCTCCTCTCCTGTCAGGGCTGGATTCGCATCCTTCACAGAGCTGCAGTGCAAAAGTCAGGTTTAGACAGGTAAAAATTAGTTTGGTGTCATTTATGGGGGTGGGGTCTGATTTACATTACAATTCAGAGCCAATGTGAAGCCCTCAGCCTACTTTTGGGACCCATGTCATACCACAGGCCCCCTTCAGCTCAAGCACCAGACTGGGGGGGGGGGGGGGGCTAATTCCCACTAGTTCTTGGCTCTTATTGGTTTTTAGACAATACATTTGCATTGCTTTGTGCTGCTTTACTTGCGCGTACTTTTATTTGTGAAACACTGGGGTGTGGAGGCTATCAGGTCAGCCTCCAGACAATCCGTAACAAATAGTGCTGCTCACGCCATAAATGTAAATTAATTAATATTTATTGAATGGTAAAAACACTAATCAAACAAAGGACACATTTAAAAAACATAAGAAAGCGCCATTTCTCCTGATTACAACGGTACCACATATGTATCAGTAGCCCCCCCCCCCCCCAAACTGAAAAGAGCACTTTACAGTTAACTTTATTTACAAATAAAATACAACTACTATCCACACTATAAAGGGTTAAATTAAAATTGGCATGGGGTCCCCATCCCAGAGGAAGAGACCCCCCTTTTTATTTTTAAGGGTAAAAACCCTTAAAAATCCCCCCCAAAAATGACATGAGGTCCCCCTACCCAGCATAACCAGCCCAGCTCTGAAGGCTTGTAGAACAGAGCTTGGAGTACAGCCTCTGTGGCCCCAGGCTCTTCCCTCCGATTCTGTCCCATGGTGATCAGATGACAGCTGCCAGGGGTGATCGCTGGAGGAGGGCTGGGGAGGCAGGACACCACAGTTCCCTACCCCTCTAACCTCCCTCCAGTGATCACCCTTGCCGGGAGCAGGGTGACATCTGCCCCACCCACAAAAGGCAGGGCTAGCTGTGGTGACTGTAGAAGCAGGGAGGGGGCAGATGATTCTTTTTTTTTTGGGGCCCTCTCCTCACTGTGGAAGGTGAAATCGGCGCAGGTGAGTAAATGTCTTTTTAACGACAGGAGAGTCAACCATGTGGGTTACATGCTTGCCGTTTAAAGGGGTAGAGGAAAACATTTGTGTTAGGATTGTTCTCCCAGACGTGATTTATTTATCGACATGCCATTTCCATGATTCTCATATTCCTGGGACTCAGTTTTGCTACAGTGGGAGTGGTTTTCATTGCCTTGAGTAAAACACATGGACTACAAGTCCCCCCAATTCTTTCAGTGTAACAGGTGATCTCTTTAGCAGCTAAGTCTAAGCAGCCTAATGACCTATGGAACCCATGCAGCCATTAACCCTTTGGAATTATCAGTGTTTTCTAGTAGCAAAACCAAAGTAGTTGAATTTCAGCAGAATGGGCTAAAACCAGTCACCCAATGCCTTAGCCAATCAGATGGTTAGCAAGATAGAGTGAGGAAAGCCACACAATAATAAAAACTTTAAAAAATGCCATTGAAAGTGGAATGACCCTTTGGACCAGAGACTCGTGGGGTAATGCTGCATCAAGGCCATGATCAGGGACAGGACCTTTCTGAACACCTTCAAGGAAGTCAGGCGGCCACAAATTAATCTTGAGAATCCACTGGAAACCTTAGAAAACTATGGAGGCCAGCAAAAATGTAAACCTGGAGATATGAGTCATTGATGTTCACTTTCTCTAGGAACTTGATTTGTTGACCGATGATCAAGGCTGTGCTCCTTGCTCAACATCAGGAAACCTGCACCTTACAATGACCAAAGCATACCAGGATAGCTCTCCATGGCTCTACAACCTTAAAGCTAGTGTTCCTCAAACTACTCTTCAAAAGCCACCAACAGGCCAAGTTTTGAAGCCGTTTCCAGACACACTGCTATAAGTAGCTAAAGCAGAAGAAAACCCTGGTCTAAAATGGTCCGGGATTCAGCTTGCCCCCAGTGCAGTCCCAAAACGGTGGGATTGTCCATATGTGCACATACAGAGGCCCAGCAAAACCTAGATGAGTAAAAATCCTGAGTTTTGGTTTGATTTAAGCCAGGGCAGGAAGAACAGGGTCCACAAAGAGCAAGTGAAAAGAGGAGATAATTTTTAATAGAGGTCTTTAAAATATGGCCTTTCAGCTAGACAACCAGCTGGACAACTTCTTGGTAGAAGTGGGACCAAGATCCTCAGAATTTGATTTCTTTAATTTTTTGTGAAAGTCACCTGTAGAATTATTTTTGATTATATCCAGTCCAGGTCGTCCCAGTGATGACATGTGGGTATTCCGCCCCCAGGGGGCGCTCGACTGCAAGATCAAAAGATGTAGCTCTCCCCGGCCCCCTATAAAGGCAGGTGTCCCTCTATCATTTTCCAGTGGTTAAAAAGCAGTAAACAAAAGAGTACAGGCTGGGATGACAAGAAACCATGTTACTTCACATAGCTTTAGCTTGTACTCTCTATAACAAGACTTAAGAATACAAAGTCCAATGAATAAAAAATGTAAATCACCATAACAGGCAAACAAGAATAATGAACAAAGGGTGGGGTGGGACGACCTGTACTGGATATAATCAAAAACAATTCTACAGGTGAGTTTCACAGAATTGTATTTTTCCCTATATCCAGTCCAGGTCGTCCCAGTGATGACATGTGGGACATCCAAAAGCAGTGTCTATTTGGGCGGGATCCCCAGTGCGGAACAGCATGTAGTTCATTTCACTACCGCCTGAAGCACCTTTCGGCCAAAAACAGTGTCAGCTGAGGCCCTAACATCCACCTTGTAAAACTTTGCAAAAGTATGAACTGAAGACCAAGTGGCAGCCTTACAAACTTGTTCAACCGATGCCTGTTGCTGAAAAGCCCAAGGAGGCACCAATAGCTCTGGTAGAATGAGCTGTGATCCGAAAAGGGCTTTCTTTCCCCTTGGCAGAATATGCTTGCACCACTGCCTGTCTGATCCACTTACTGATAGTGGACTTAGCTGGTGGCAAACCTTTCCTAGAGCCCTCAGTTAGGACAAAGAGCAAATCTTTATGGCTCTGGCCACATCCAAGGCATGGAGGGTCCTTTCTTTAGAATTAGTCGGTGCTGGACACCGACAAATGGAAGGAAGATAAGACAACCTCTTCATTAAGGTGAAAGGGAGAAACGACCTTAGGCAAAAAATGAGGTTTAAAGCGAAAAACCACCTTATCCCTATGCCGCTCAAAATAGGGAAGTTTCATACAAAGCTCGGCCAGCTCTGATACACGACGCTACCAAAAATACCACTTTGAGAGTCAAAATAGATAATGCAGCATCGCACAATGGTTCGAAGGGAGGACCTTGAAGAGCCAAAAGTACTAAATTCAAGTCCCACACCGGTAATACTGACTTACGCGGTGGCCGGACATGGGTGACTCCCTGGAAAAAGGTCTTGATCAATCTATGGTTGGCAATGGATCTCTGGAAGAAGATGGCTAAGGCCGAGACCTGGCCCTTGAGGGTGCTCAGCTGGAGACCCAAGTCTAAGTGTTGCAAAAACTCCAGAATTCTAGAAATAGAAAATGTGCGGCAAGGGAGACTCATGGCCTCGCACCAAGCAATATAAGCGTGCCAAACTCTGTAATATATCATGGAAGAGGACTTCGTCCGAGCCTGAATCATGGTATGCACAACCGTGGCCAACAACCCCTTTTCCGTCAGGATTGAGGTTTCAATAGCCAGGCCGTCAAAGCCAGCGTCCGTAAATTGGGGTGTCGCAGCGACCCCTGTGTGAGAAGCCCTGGGTCGTCGGGCATGATGTAGCGATCTACTGACATCTGAACTATGTCCGCAAACCAACTCCTTCTCAGCCAGCGAGGAGCCACCAGGATAGTTGGCACCCCTTCCTGGGCTATCTTGCGCAGCACTCTGCCCAGGAGTGGAAATGGAGGGAATG
Source organism: Gastrophryne carolinensis (assembly GCA_027917425.1). Lineage (NCBI taxonomy): Eukaryota > Metazoa > Chordata > Amphibia > Anura > Microhylidae > Gastrophryne > Gastrophryne carolinensis. The sequence goes on from CM051236.1 coordinate 165,736,057, forward strand.
CATAAAGGAACTTGAACTCCGTCCAGGGAATCGCCAGAGCGTCTGTGGCAATGGCCAGAGGATCTCTTGAGAAGGAGACGAACCTTGGAAGCTTGTGTTTGTGTCTGGACACAAACAGATCCACGTCTGGCTGACACCAGCGGAGCTGACACCAGTGAAAAGTCTCGCTGCTGAGAGACCATTCCCCCAGGCGCAAGGCGCTCTTGCTCAGGGAGTCTGCCTCCATGGTTTTCCACCCCGGGAATGTAGACCGCCGAGATACAGGGGACATTCTCCTCAGCCCAAGACAGAATCTGGGTCACCTCCTTGAGGGCTCTCTTGCTCCGCATCCCGCCCTGGTGATTGATGTAGGCAAGGCGTCTGATTGTCCGAGCGAACCTGGATCGCACGACCCCTTAAATGGGAAGTCAAGCGAAGAAGCACCAACCGGATCACTCTCAGCTTCAGGAGATTTATGAGTAAGCGGTTCTCATGCAGATCCCACTGACCCTGGATCTTCTGTGTCTGCCAAACGCCTCCCAGCCGGTCAGACTGGCACCCGTGGTAACTATCTCCCAATAGGGAGTCAGAAAGGGATTGCCCACCAACAGGTTCCGGGAGTCCAACCACCACAAAAGGGACTGCCTGGCCAGAGGGAACAGTGAAAATTCTTGTTCCAGAGACTCCTGCATCTGGTTCCAGACGGCCAGCAGGTTCAATTGAAGAGGTCTCATGTGAAATTGGGCAAAGGGCACTGCCTTGAAGCATGAAACCATTAGGACCACCAATCTTCTGTTGCGGCAGAAAAGGCTAGACCTGAGCGGTGTCTATCGACATTCCCAGGAAGGATCTCACTTTTGAGGGAGTGATAAAAGACTTTGGGTAATTGACTACCCAGCCGAAGGCCTCCAGGGTTGACAAAACTGTCCAAGTATTGCTCTCGGCCTGCTGATGGGACTGGGCCGCAATCAGCAAGTCATCCAGATAGGGCAGTACATGAATGCCCTGGGTCCTCAAGATCGCCATGATACCTGCCAACACCTTGGTGAAAACGCTGGGGGCTGAGTAAATCCTGAACGGAAGTGCCACAAACTGGTAATGCCCGATTCTCCAGAGCGAACCTCAGGAACTTCTGATGCCCCTGGAATATCGGGATGTGCAGATAAGCATCCCTGTGTCCACTGTGGCCATGAAGTCGCCTGGTCGAAGCGATCTCACCGCCACCCGTAAGGTTTCCATGCGGAAATTTCTGACTCTTACAAACCTGTCGAGACCCTTCATATCCAGGATTGGTCTTAACGTTCCGTCCTTCTTGGGAACAGTGAACAGGTTGGAGTAAAAACCTTGCCCCCGTTCCTGTCGAGGTACAGGGCAAATCACACCTAGCCGCAGGAGGTGTAGCACGGCCATTCTCAAGCCCTGTGCCTTCAATGGGTTTTGGGATATCAGAGACTGGAGAAATTTTGTGGGCGGCCTGACTGCCAGCTCTATTTTGTAACCGGAGGACACTAACTCCTGAATCCACCGATCTGAGACGTGCCTTCTCCAGATCTGAGCAAATAGCAGAAGCCGTTCCCCCACCCGGATGGGTGAGGGCGCCCCCTCACGCCTGAAGGGACTCGGATTTGTCTCCCCAGGAAGGATTGGGTCGGCTGCGGGACCTACCTCCACCCCAGGTATCTCTGCGGCCACCTGGAAACAAAGAGCCTCTTCCTCCTCGAAAGGAACGATAGGCAGAGGGATTCCGAAAAGACCGAGCAGGCTTCCGTCTCTGAGGGAGTCTACCATCCTTGACCAAAAGGTCCAGGCACTCCCAAAATAGCCTGTGCTCCACAAAGGGGATACTCGTAAGCTACTTTTTGGCCGCAGCCAGAGCGAGCGGTGAAGGGCAACAAGCAGGGCCGAAATCCTGGCACCAAGCCGGACCCCATCGTCCATGGCAGAAGTAACAAAACCAATGAATTCCAAACAGGCCTTGAGTTCTTTATACTCCTCTGCCCGCTTGCGAACCTTAGCTCTATCCACAAGGTGTCTCACCTTCTTTCTGATGGCTAGAGAGACAATCGGCACGGCACACACAGGCCGGGTCACGTAAGGAAGCAGTATCGGGTGATGGCATAACAGTAGTGTTGGACAACCCCGACACAAGGGATTCCACTTTGGGAGGGCGAGACCATAGTCGAACCAGCTCATCAGGGAAGGGATACTGCCTATCCAGGCCCTTAAGCACCGACAGTAACTGGTTAGGCCTCTCCCATTCCTTGAAAATCATGTTAGAAAAATGGGCCTGCCCTGGAAAGACCCGCCTCTGTCTTTCGGGCCTAAACAAATCACCCTGCTTCCTCTTAGCCGCTCTGGGAGGAACAATATGTAATGTTACAAACACTGAAGTAAGCAATTTCTCCGTATCCGGGAGCCACGCATCCTCGTCCGTGGAAGAACCAGGCATTCTGTCATCACCAGCAGAAAAAAAGCAATTCTGTGAGTACTCACCTGTAGAATTGTTTTTGTTCTTGCATGGCACGGCCCGCTTCGGCATTCATAACAGTTGGGTTATTCCGCCACAAGGTGGCGCAGTGGTACTGCAGAAAAGCTGTGGCTTGTCCCGGCTCCCTATAAAAACCCCATAGAGTTCCCCAGCGTAGACAAGCAGTGAGACAAGAAGCCGGGAGAGAATAAAGTAAAAAAATTTGGAAAATTTAAAAAACCCCAATTAACTTGGAACAATCACCATAAAGAGGCAACCAAGAATAACGATAACAAGGGTGGGGCGAAGCAGGCCGTGCCATGCAAGAACAAAAACAATTCTACAGGTGAGTACTCACAGAATAGCTTTTTTCTTATTGCATGGCACGGCCCGCTTCGGTATTCATAACAGTTGGGACATCCAAAAGCAGTGTCCATAATAGGGTGGGATCCCCAAAGAGTAACGGACAGTAGTTCAAGTCACTACCACCTGAAGTACCTTGCGGCCAAAAGCAGCATCCGCTAAGGCCTTAACATCAACCTTGTAAAACTTTGAAAAAGTATGAACAGAAGACCAAGTAGCGGCCTTGCAAACTTGTTCAACAGAAGCTTGGTGCTGAAAAGCCCAAGAGGCACCAATAGCACGCGTGGAATGAGCAGCAATCCTAAAGGGAGGTTCCTTTCCCTTAGCAGAATAGGCTTGAACCACCGCCTGACGGATCCGCTTGCTGATAGTGGATTTAGCTGGAGGCAAACCCTTTCTCGGTCCAGAAGTGAGAACAAAAAGAGCATCAGACTTCCTGAAAGTCTCAGTGGCGACCAAATAAAACTTCAGAGCCCTGACCACATCCAGAGAATGCAGAGTCCGCTCCTTGGAATTAGCAGGATTCGAACACAATGAAGGCAAGACAATGTCCTGATTAAGATGAAAGGCAGACATAACCTTTGTCAGGAAATCCGGCTTAAGCCGGAACACCACCTTATCCTGATGTCTCTCAAAATAAGGAGGTTTGATGGAAAGTGCCGCTAGCTCAGAAACTCGCCTTACAGAAGTGATAGCCACCAGAAAGGCTACCTTAAGAGTCAAAATAGACAAGGTAGCTTCATGGATAGGCTTAAAGGGAGGCCCTTGCAGAGCAGACAACACCAGATTCAAATCCCAGACTGGTAGCATAGGCTTACGAGGTGGACGCACATGAGAAACACCCTGAAAAAAGGTTTTAACCAACCGGTGATTGGCAAAATATTTTTGGAAAAAAATTGCCAGAGCTGAAACATGGCCTTTTAGGGTACTAAGTTGAAAGCCCTGATCCAAACCATGTTGTAAGAATTCCAGAATCCTGGGAATAGAAAAAACACCCGACAGGGAAGAGACTTGGACTCACACCAGGCAATGTAAGCATGCCAGACCCTGTAATAGATAAAGGATGAGGACTTCTTCCTAGCACGAATCATGGTATCAACAACAGAGGCAGGCAACCCCTTTTCTATCAATATGGAGGTTTCAGCAGCCAAGCCGTTAAAGCCAGAGTTTGTAAATTGGGATGGCGTAGCTGCCCCTTGGTGAGAAGATCTGGATCCTTGGGCAAGACGTGCCGGTCTACTGCCAATCGCACGACATCTGCGAACCAAACTCTTCTTGGCCAACAAGGGGCCACCAGTATGGCTGGTACCCGCCCCTGGGCTATCTTGCGCATGACCCTGCCCAGGAGAGGAAACGGAGGGAACACATAGAGAAGCTGAAACTCAGTCCAAGGTATTTCCAAGGCATCCGTGGCGAAGGCCAGAGGATCCTGAGACAGAGAGACAAATCTGGGAAGTTTGTGATTGTGACGGGACGCAAACAGGTCCATATCCGGCTGACCCCAGCGGTGACAGAGGGAAAGAAACACCTGGTTGTTGAGAGACCACTCCCCCAGATGAGACGTCCCCCTGCTCAGGGAGTTCACCACCTGGTTCTCCACCCCTGGGATGTAGACAGCTGAGATGCAGGGAACATGCTGTTCCGCCCAAGACACAATCAGGGACACTTCCTTGAAGGCTCGCTTGCTCCGAGTCCCTGATGATTGAGGTAGGCCACCGCCATCTGGTTGTCTGAGCGGATCTGAACAGCCCGACCCCGAAGGTGAGTGGATAGGCGAGAAAGAACCATCCTGATCGCCCTCAGTTCCAGGACGTTGATGGAAGCATGGGCCTCTTGTGCGCCCCACCGACCCTGGAACCTCAGGGACTTCCAGAAGCCTCCCCAGCCGGTCAGACAGGCATCTGTGGTGACTGTTTCCCAGCACGGGGGCAGGAAGGACCTGCCCCCCAGAAAGTTCCTTGAGTCCAGCCACCACGAGAGAGACTGTCTGGCCAGGGGAGACAGAACAAATTTCTGATCCAGGGACACAGGGTCCCGATCCCAAACTGACAAGAGGTGCAACTAAAGAGGTCTCATGTGAAACTGAGCAAAGGGGACTGCCTCGAAGCAGGACACCATCAGGCCCACCAACTGCATCCCCTGACGGATGGAGGGATGAGGACACGACAGCAGAGCCCGAGCCTGGAGCTGAAGACCCTCCACCTTCTGCTGAGGAAGGAACACCTTGACCTGAGAGGTATCCAGTCATGCCCAGAAAGGACCTCACCAAGGATGGGGACAGAGAAGACTTGGGATAGTTGATCACCCAGCCGAAAGACTCCAGAGTGGATGTCACAATTTGAGTGTCCCGCTCGGCCTAAGGAAAAGACTCAGCCACAATCAGGATGTCGTCCAGGTAAGGAATGATGCGGATGCCCTGGTTCCTTAGCAGAGCCATCACTCCCGCCAGCACCTTGGTGAACACCCGAGGTGCCGAGGTGATACCGAAGGGTAGAGCCACAAACTGGTAATGCTGATCCTGCAGATCGAACCTTAGAAATCTCTGATGCCCTGGAAAGATAGGCACATGAAGATAAGCATCCTTGATGTCCACAGTGGTCATGAAGTCGCCCGGGCGAAGGGTACTGACAGCAGAGCGCAGCGTCTCCATGCGAAAATGCTTGAATCTGGCAAATTTGTTGAGGCCCTTCAGATCCATAATGGGTCTCAAAGAGCCGTCCTTTTTGGGAACCGTGAAAAGATTGGAATAGTACCCCTGACCTCTTTCTTGATGAGGCACCAAACAAATGACTCCAGATTCTAACAGGCAATGAACCGCCAGAAGCAACCCCTGAGCGGACAGGGGGTTTAAAGACATCCGGGATCTGATGAATCTTGGGGGGGGGGCAGGTTGCAAACTCTATCTTGTAACCGGAGGACACTACCTCCTGAATCCACCGGTCTGAGACATGAAGCCTCCAGACGTGAGCAAAGAGCCGAAGCCGTCCCCCCACCCGGATGGGTGAGGGCGCCCCTTCATGCCTGAGGGGGCTTGGGAGAGGGTTTGGGCTTAGGATTCCAGGAGAGACTGGGATGACCACGGGTTCTGCCACGGCCCCAAGAATCTCTGCGACCACTGAAGAGGAGGGAGCCACGGCCCCCTCTGGGAATGCAAAAGGAAGGGAGGGGGGCAGAGGACCCCCAAAAGGACCGAGACTGCCTCCTACACTGAGGCAACCTCCCATCCTTGGCTAGAACATCTAGCCGTTCCCCACCCCAAATATCCACAGCTCCACGAAGGGGAGGCCAGTGAGAGCTTTATTAGCCGCAGCATCAGCTGCCCATTGGAGCAACCAGACAAAGCGGTGCATAGTCACCAAGAGCACAGAGGTCCTTCCACACAGCCACACAGCATCATCCATAGCAGTAAGGATAAAGGCCACAAAATCAGAGCAAAGTAAGAGTCCTATATTCCTCCCCCACACTGCCAGCTGTTGTGCCATCAATGAGACGCTTGAGCAGCTTCTTAAGGGCAATAGCAGCAATGGCGGCAGCACATACGGGGCGCAAGGTAAAACACAGGTAAAAGCATGGCAGGCCACTTGATCCATGCGCCGGTCCTCACCGTCCCTCAGAGTGGTAGTGTCAGGGGAAGGCATGACCAAAGTATTGGACAAGCCTAGCACGGGAGCGTCCACTTCAGGGGGAAATGACAACCTCTTAACAAGATCAACGGGAAAGGGATATCTTTTATCCAAACCCTTGGGCACCGCAGGCAACTTGTTAGGACGTTCCCATTCTTTAAGCACCAAGGTGGTAAAATATTCCTGCTCAGGGAACTCTAGACGCTGTTTACCAGGGCTAAAAAGCTCCCCCTGCTTTCTTTTAGCTACCTCAGGGGCAGCAATATGCAAAATTTCAAATCTGACAGCAGATTATCAGTGTCCTCAGGGTACCATGATTCCTCTCCGGACGCAGACCCAGGGTCACTATCGCAACCCTCCTGCTGGTTCCCAGAGGAGTCAGAATCTCGGGAGAGCTCCCCCATCTCAAGGGGGTGACAGCCACCAAGATCATCAATCCCCACATACATCTCAGTAAGGGGAGCAGGCCTGGGGACCAGGTGTCTCTTCTTGCCAGAGGCCTTCCTAGGAGCATTCCTGGCAAGCTGCTTTTCAATGTTAGCCACCCGTAGAGCCAAATCAGAATGTGACTCCCTGCCAACATTCCCCTCACTGGGGCCCAATTGCAGGCGTGGGGGAGTAGGTGAAGCCGAGTGAGGCGTAGAGCTGGGAAGCAAAGCAGGCAAACCAGCTTGAAGCGCAAGGACACTTTCAGCACACGGCACGCACACCGTGACACTGTTATTCACAGGGGATACCCCACACATGGAACACAGCCGTGCTTGCCCCACAGGACCCCCAAGCGCGCTATCCCCAGAAGCCTCCATATGGTGATTAGCACAGGCGCAATAGGCCAGCAGTGGGTACAGGCTTAAGACAGAAGCCACCCGGGATGCCCCCAGAAGTTAATAAAGTGGGAATGAGGGGGAGGAAGGAGTGGAGCAGGGAGAAACCACAACCCAATGGTATCCCGCCTGAAAGACATAAGTAAAAACACACATGAGCATCCCGCAGCAAAATACCCCAATTCAATTAAAACCCCCCAAGGGGGACTCACGAACCAAAGACACCGCGGGGTCACACAGGCACAGACCGCTGAATAAGGCGACCCGCCGGAGGAAGCAGCACTGCAGCTAGAAAGGGAGAAATCCAGACGTGCAGCTTGTCCAAAATGGCGCCGGCAGAGGTACCTCGAGGGGCGGGCCGCGGGGTGAACGACGCGATACGCGTCATCACCCGGTCCTGCCCCCCCCCCCCCCCCGAAGAGCACGAAAAACGGCGCTCACGTGACCCGGCCGCACCATGACAAAGCAAAAATACCATTTTGTGAGTACTCACCTGTAAAATGGGTATTACAAGTATGTCACACACCCCGCTTCCAAATATTCATTACACTTGGGATACCGACCTGTAGAGGGCGATCTTTGCAGAGATGACATGAAAAAAAGGAGCCCTTCCCTGCCCATAAATACCTGGGACCTCCCACTCATTCCCCAGTATAAGACAGCCGTAAAGGGACCAGGAAGAGCCAATTACAACAGTACAACAAAAGAGGTTCGCCATAAAATGGATCCCAGAACAAAAAAGGGCAGGGGAAGCGGGGTGTGTGACATACTTGTAATACCCATTTTACAGGTGAGTACTCACAAAATGGTATTATTCCCAGTATGTCACACACCCCGCTTCCAAATAGTCATTACACTTGGGACATCCAATAGCAGTGTCCACAAAGGGCGGGATCCAAAAACAAGGCAATAGCGCACAACTTAGGCGACTGCAGCTTGCAGAACTTCGCGGCCAAAAAACAGCGTCCACTGAGGCCCGCACATCAACCTTGTAAAACTTAGAAAAAGTAAGAACGGAAGACCAAGTAGCAGCCTTGCAAACTTGTTTAACAGAAGCCTGGTGCTGAAAAGCCCAAGAAGCCCCAACAGCACGAGTAGAATGAGTAGTAACACGAAAAAAGGGGGAACCTTCCCCTTGGCAGAATAGGCCCCAATATTGGCCTGGCGTATCCACTCACTAATGGAAGACTTGGCGGGCACCAAACCTTTCCTAAGCCTGGAGGGCACAATGAAAAAAGCATCAGTCTTACGGAAAGAAGAAGTAGTCACCAAGTAATACTTCACACAGCGAACCACATCCAAAGAATGCAAGACCCTCTCCTTGTCATTTTAGGACACAAGGAAGGGAGAACAATATCCTGATTTAGATAAAAAGCAGAAAAACATTTTAGGAAGGAAATCCGTCTTGAAGCGGAAAACAACCTTATCCTGGTGTCTCTCAAAGTAAGGGGCCTGAATGGACAAGGCCGCTAATTCAGAGACACGCCAAACTGAGGTGATAGCAACCAAAAAATACCATTTTGTGAGCATGGAAAGAGCAACCACCTGCAACAGCTCAAAAGGAGGATCCTGAAGAGCAGAAAGCACCACACACTGGGAGCAAAGGTTTCCTAGGAGGTCGCACATGCGTAACCCCCGGGACAAAAAAAAAAGTTTTTAACCAGAGGATGAAGGGAAAAGGACCTTTGAAAGAAAGAAAGAAAATCGCCTTTCAAAGTGCTAAGCTGGAACCCCAAGTCCAGACCGTGTTGCAGAAATTCCAAAATCTTAGGAATAGAAAAACACCCTACAAGGCAAAGCCCTAGCCTCAGACCAGTCAATATAAGACCTCCAAGTCCTAAAGTAAATGTTAGAGGAAGACCTCTTCCTAGCCCTAACAAGACATCAGACAGACCTTCCTCCTTTAAGATGGAGGTTTCAGCAGCCATGCCGTCAAGGCGGCGTTGGTAAATAGGGGTAGCGAAGCTGACCCTGGGAGATAAGAACCGGAAGAAGAGGCAGATAAAAGTGATCTACTGCCAGCCGCACGACGTCTGCGAACCACAGTCGTCTTGGCCACCTTGGAGCCACCAGAATTGCTGGTGCCCTATCTAGAGCTAGCTTGTACACCACCTTGCCCACCATGGAGAATGGGGGGAACAGGTACAGAAAACCCAGAACCCTCCATGCCAGGGACATAGCATCCACTGCCAGGGCCAGATAGGGTGATGCACAGTGGCCTAGTGTATTTAAAACCGACCTTGAGACAAAGGGACCGGAGTACCTTAGAATTGAGAGACCATTCCCCTCGTCGAGAGGAGCTCCTGCTCAGGGAGTCCGCCTCCGTGTTTTCCACTCCCGGAATGTAAACGGCTGAGATGCATTGGACATTGCTCTCCGCCCATGCAAGAAACAGACACACTTCCCTGAAGGCACTCCTGCTGCGAGTCCCTCCTTGGCGATTGACATAGGCAACCGCCTTCCGACTGTCCGATCGGACTTGAATCGGTAATTCTACAAGAGAAGAGTCAAGCAAAACAGATCAACCAAATGGTCCGTAGTTCCAAGACATTGATGGGGGGTGTTAGCATCCTGAGGCCCCCCTAACCCCTGGAACTGCCCCCAGCCCGACAGGCTGGTGTCCGTGGTGATCGTTTCCCAACAAGGGACAAGGATCTGCCCTTCAACAGATTACTTGACACTAACCATCACTGAAGAGACTGCTCTAGTCTCATCCCTAGCCAGATAGACGGGCGAGGGTTGGATAGAAGAAGCCGAATCAGATCAAAAACCAGAAGAACTTTGGACTGAGAAAGGAATACCCTGTCCCGAAGGGTATCCAGAGCCATGCCCAGAAACAAAACCTCACTGAACGGGGAGAGAGAGGACTTTGGATGGTTGGTCACCCAGCCGAACCTCTGCAGCGTGGATACCACAACCCCGGTGTCTAGCTCTGCTTGGCAGAGAGAGGAAGCCGTAATGAGAAGGTCGTCCAGATAAGAACGTGAATGCCCTGGACTCTGAGGAGGGCATCACCCTCGCCAGTACCTTGGAGAACACTCTTGAAGCCGAGGTAAGCCCGAACGGACAGACCACAAACTGAAAAGCTGATCTTCCCCACGAACCTGAGAAATCTCTGGTGTGCCGGGAAGATTGGTACATGCAGATAAGCACCCTCGATGTCTATGGCCATCTGATGAAGTGAATCGACGGCTGAACGCAAGGATTCCATGCGAAACTTCCTGAAGGATAAACCAACTGAGGGGCTTCAGATCCAAAATGGACTGAACGGAGCCATCTTTCTTGGCACCATGAATAGATTGGAATAGAAGCCCAGGCCTCTTTCCGTGGGAGGCACTGGGCAAATGACAGCCATGACCAGTAGATTTCTACTGCCGCCCGGAGCCCCTGTGCGGCCAGAGGAACCCAAAGGCACACGAGACCTGAAGAATCTGGAGCGGGACTACATTGCTTCTTACGCTGAGGTAACTTCCCTGCTTTCGTGACTCGAAATCAGCTGTCCACTGGCACAACCAAACCGCCGAAAAGCCACAAGCAAGGCCGAGGTTACGCATAACCATTGCGTTTTTATTTCAAGGACACAGACCAACAGGGGCCTTGAACCCATGACCCGGAGAATAAGGGCATCAAGCAATACACACTGAGCTAGCATAGCTCTCATCCAGGGCGGCTAGCACAAAAGACATAAATAATTCCGCTAAAGAGCGGCAAACTCATCACTGGCCGGGCCAAGCCTAGAAGTACTCAACAGGTCCCTAACAACAGACCTGGTAGCCACCGCTGTAAGCGCCGAAGCACAAACAGGCCGTAAGGCTGAACCGACACTAGTAAAAGCGTGGCAAGCCATCTGATCAATGCGTTTGTCCTCACCATCCATAAGAGTGGTAGAGTCAGGAGAATGCAACGGAAGAATAAAAATAACCCAAGCACCAGGTTATCAACCCCGGAAGGGGAAGAAAGTCATAGCATGGAATGTATAGCCACATGTATTATCACGGGTGGCTCAGTAGCAGCTGTATGCAGGGCCAGAAAAAGCTTGTGAGCTGGCAGCAGTGGTATCTGAACCCACGCCTCCGAAGAGACTGGAGCCTTAATCCAGCGCCTTAGACTGCTCGGCCACGCTACCCTCATGCCTCATGTAGAATGTGTCGCTCAGTAGCGCTCTCCCATATATTTCAATTGTGTTTCATTTGGTTGTGTTTAAATAGCGTGATGCTAAAGTAAACTGAAACATTTTTGTGTCAAATCATTGTGTGTCTGGAAGCCGAGTAGGCCTCCCCATTCCCAAAGAATAATACAAACGAAAATGCTTTTGATTTGGGAATTGCAAGCGTGGCTTAGGAGTCCCAAAGAACTTCCCCATCTGCGGAGGAGCCTCCTCTGGGGGAGAAATCGGACCTTCGGGGTCCACAGCATCCCCCTGCCCTGCTCAATATCAGCACCAATAAATTGCTGATCATCGGAACCATCAGATTCCTCAAATAATTCCCCCTCTACTGGCAGGGAATAATCAGACCAATTGAGTAAACCATAAACATCAAACTCAAAAGCCGTTGCGGCTGGAGACAAAAAAAATTATTTTTGTTTTTCTTTTTTTTTTTGTTTTTTTTTTTAGCCGAGGCCTTTCTGGCCACAGAGCTAGAAATAACCTTCTGAATATTAGCCATCTGGCACACATATCAGATTGCGACTCCCCACCTGTGACAACATAATCTGGGGTACGGATAAGGCGGGGTGGGGTAGGAGAAAAGGCCAGGGCCACAGACCCAGAGGCCTGGGCCCCCAACTGCTGCGTTATGGCCTGCTGAGCACAAGGTATGCAAACAAGTACATTATCCCCCACAAGGGATACCCCACAATCCACACACTGCCGGGACTGCCCCGAGGGGAGCCCAAGCCCGGTATCCTGGGAAGCCTCCATATGGTGATCTTTAAGGTAGTCGCAATGACCAGAGGGAATTACGCTGTTAAAGCTACCCGGGATGCCTCTTCAAGTCCCAAGTGGGAGGATTTTTTTTTTTTTTTTAAATACTTTAGGATTACTTAAGGGCAGACTAGATGGAGCATAAGTTCTCCTTCTGCCGTCAACCTTCTATGTTTCTATGTTGTTGGTCTTGAACACAGAGCCAGGAAACATGAATCCAGGTCCACCTTAAAGTGGAAAACAAAACCTGAACATAAGGGCAGGAGGACAAAAGCCAAACATACACATCACTCAAAACAATACATGTATCTGTGTATCTATAAGACAGATTTTCTTCAGTAGTCAAAACCCAGCATATCCAGAGTCAAGGCTCCAATGAAGGTGGACAACAGGCCAGCTGTTCCAGCCACAAGTAATGGCTAAACAGCAGTTAGGCTTGCACACAAGCGTTGGTGAGGCAGCTCAGCACAGGGGAGTGTTTACAAAGAAACCCCAGCCTGTGCTAATCCAAGTGTTGTCTCTCTAGACAGAGCTGGAGCTAGCTACAGAAAAATACCATTTTGTGAATCACAGAGTAAATATATACATAAGAATATATAACACAAGTGGCAAAAACTCACGTATCCTGATCAACAACCCTCATAGAAGTGAGGAAAGACAGGAGGGAGAGACAGGAAGGAGAGGGGCGGGCCAGAAAAAACACCAGTGAAGCCAATATTGCTGAGCTCTCGGCCCTGCCCTCTCCTTAACCACAGCTGAGGAGCAGCAGCCTAAACCAGCTGAAAATCAACAATGGCCGAATTTGATGATTTTAACTGTTTCTATTGCTCAAGCCAGCTCCTAACTACTTACATTTCACCATTTATTTTAAAAGCAGACTTGCCACAAGCTGAGCTTCCTGCGATACTTGTCCTGTTGAACAGTGCTAAAACACACTTGAAAACACACACACACACACACACACACACACACTTTTCCCATGTGATTTTTTAGCTTTATTATGGGAGAAAGGCCACCCCCCTCCCCCCCCCAAGGGGCATGGATAGACACTGCAGGGGGGGGAACCCACACCAATAGGTGAAAGGGCAAGAGGGACAGGGCATCCCAAGCCGGGGATCACCAACCCGGACACCGCCTACCCCTTAGTATGGGGTCTCCCGGGGGGGGGAGCTAGCTCCCCTATGCACCCAGAGGTGCTGCTACCATTGCCCGAGCCTGCAGCCTAAGCTGGGAGGCAAAACATCAAAGCTAAACTTTAAACAGAAGTTCGGACAGAAATAGTACTTAAAAAATGCCGGGAGTTACCCCGGCTACCTGCAAGGAGGAGAGAGTCATCTTCTGACTTGCTTCGCCGATCTGCAGAGACGAAAGAGGAATGAGTGGGAGGTCCCAGGTATTTATGGGCAGGGAAGGGCTCCTTTTTTTCACGTCATCTCTGCAAAGATCGCCCTCTACAGGTCGGTATCCCAAGTGTAATGACTATTTGGAAGCGGGGTGTGTGACATACTGGGAATATCACCTCAGGTTATAGCGCCCACAGCCGCGGAACGCAGTACAAAGCGGCGCGGCAGCTAAAAACACCAGAAAAAACACCAAAAAACTTAAAAACACCACAGATATCACCACTCGCTGCTACCACCCCCCAACTAAGTCAGAGGGGGGGAAGAAAGAGGGACAAGAAAGCAGCGGCGAGCAGCCATGGTCAGGGAGGGAGGGGGGGCGCGGGGGGGACCCAAGAAAAATAAGGGGACAAAGTCCCCAAACTACTTACCCCCTCAGAAGCTAGGACAGAAACTCTGCATCCCTATTAGGCTCACCATAAAGCCTATGGCCGGCTACCCTTTGTGTTACAGGGTCTGCAGCTTGGAGCTGCGATCCAGGAGCACTTGAGCCTAGTGCTCTTCTACCTTCACCCGATCTGTCAGCCGAGGCTGGGAGGCAGTGAGGGTCCAGAAACAGATGGAAATAGACATGCAGGGCCGCAGGCTTGGTTGCCCCGCTCACCTGCGCAAGAGAGAGTGCCATCTGCTAACTTCGCACTTCCACTGCAGAGGAAACACTGGGGAACTCTATGGTTAAGCTCGTTTTTATAGGGAGCCGGGACAAGCCACAGCTTTTCTGCAGTACCACGGCGGAATAACCCAACTTATGAATACCGAAGCGGGCCGTGCCATGCAATAAGAAAATCCACAGTGGAACATGAATCATCTGGCAACTCACCTTCCTCCACAGAGCCCAGATCATCGAAGAGAACGTCATTATTCGAGTAAACGGGCTCGAGGTGCCGTTTCTTACTCGTGGCCTTCTTGGGAGCCGTCCGCGAGATCTGTCTCTCGAGATTGGCCAGCCTATGCGCCAAGTCCGCATGAGACCCCCTGCTGGCTCCCCCCTCACTGGGGGCAGAGTGCAGCAGTGGAGGGTCCGGAGGGATCACAGGCAGCGGAGGGCTAGGGGCAGGGACGCCCGCCTGATCATGGTCCAAAATAATGCCTCTGGCGCAAGTGGTACAAACAGTGCTGAATCCGCCCAGAGCATTCCTACTGCACAAGGGGCAGAGCTTTTCCTGCCCAAGAGGGGCCCCCAGCTCACCATCCCCAGATGCCTCCATTATGGTGATAAAAAATGGTCAATCGGTTAGGTTACAAGACACTAACGGCCAAAACCTATTATGATCCCTCTTTATAAAAATGGGGACCGGGAGGAACCACAACCCTCAACCACAAGTCCACGACCTATACAAGAGAGGGGGAGAGAGCCCATCAGAATAAGCAAAAATGCAATTCTGTGAAATACTCACCTGTATAATTGGTATTATAAGTATACAGTACGTCCTGCTCCAGATAGATTACTTACACTTGGGTTATCCTCCGCCAGATGGCGCTGCACTGCAGAGACATGCAAAACAGGCTCCTCCCGGCCCCTCAAATACCCGGGGACCTCCCACAAATCCCCAGCATTGAAAAGCAGTGAACAAGAAGGCGGGAGAATTTAACCACCCAAAAACTGGTAACTATAAATAACAACAATCACCATACAGGGGATCCAGAATAATGCAAAAACCAGGGTGGGGTGGAGCAGGACGTACTGTATACTTATAATACCAATTCTACAGGTGAGTATTTCACAGAATTGTATTATTCTTAGTATACAGTACGTCCTGCTCCAGATAGATTACTTACACTTAGGACATCCAATAGCAGTGTCCATAAAGTAGGGTGGGATCCCCAATAAAAAAGGTAACAGCAGACAGTTTAAACCACTGCCGCCTGCAAAACCATGCGGCAAAAAACAGCAGCAGCTGAGGCCTTAACATCAACCTTGTAAAACCTTGAAAAAGGTATGAACAGAAGACCAAGTAGCGGCCTTGCAAAACATGTTCATCAGAAGCCTGGTGCTGGAAGGCCCAAGAGACACCAATAGCACGAGTAGAATGAGCAATAAGGTGGAAGGAAGGATTCCTCCCCTTAGCAGAATAGGCCTGAATCACAGCCTGACGGATCCATTTGCTGATAGTAGACTTGGAAGGAGCCAAACCCTTCCTAGGACCATAAGGGACCACAAGAAGAGCATCAGTTTTCCTGAAGGACGCAGATACTACTAGGTAATACTTCAGACACCTGACCACATCCAAGGAATGCAAAACCCTCTCCTTAGCATTGCTAGGATTAGGGCACAATGAAGAACAGAAGGAAGAACAATATCTTGATTCAAATGAAAAGCAGACACCACCTAGGCAGAGAATCCGGCTTAAAGCGGAACACCACCTTATCCTGGTGTCTCTCAAAGTATGGGGGCTGGATAGACAGAGCCACCAGCTCAGACACACGCCTGACCGAAGTAATAGCCACCAGAAAGACAACCTTGAGGGTAAGTACAGCCAGAGCAGCATCCTGAATAAATTCAAAGGGAGCACCCTGCAAGGCAGGCAAGACCAAGTTCAATCCCAAACAGGGACCATAGGTTTTCGTGGGGAACGCACATGAGTAATCCCCTGAAAGCAGTCTTAACCAAGGAATGCTGAACAAAAGACTACTGACAGAAGACAGACAGGGCAGAAAACTGACCCTTCAAAGTACTGAGTTGGAGACCCGACTCCAACCCATGCAGTAAAAACTCCAGAACCCTGGGAACTGAGAACACCCGACAGGGAAGAGACCTAGACTCACACCAGTCAATAGTAGGTACGCCATACCCTATAATAGATGAAAGAAGAAGTCTTCTTCCTAGCCTTCACCATGGACTCAACCACCGAGGCAGACAAGCCTTTCTCCATCAAGATGGAGGTTTCAGCAGCCAGGCCGTCAAGCCAGAGTTTGTAATTGGAATGGCGTAAGGGGCCCTGAGTGAGCAGATCTGGCACTCCTGGCAGAATGTACTGATCTACTGCCATCTGCAGCACGTCTGCGAACCACTCTTCTTGGCCACCTGGGGGCCACCAGAATCACTGGCACCCCTTCCAGAGCAATCTTGTGCAGGACCCTGCCTAGCAGGGGGAATGGAGGAAAGACATACAGAACAGAATGTCCTGCCATGACATTACTAAAAGCAACCGTGGTCACAGCCAGAGGATCCTGGGACAGGGAGACAAGGGCCGGGAGCTTGTGATTGTGACGGGACACAAACAGATCCACATCTGGTTGGTCCCCACGGTGACACAGAGATTGGAACCCCCTGTTGCAGAGGGACCCCCCCGGAATGTATACCGCTGATATGCAGGGAACATTGGCCTCCACCCAGGTCAGGATCAGAGACACTTCCTGGAGGACCCTCTTGCTCCGGGTCCCTCCCTGATGCTTGATGTAGGCAACTGCCGTCAGATTGACCGAGCGCCCCTGAACAGGCAGGCCCTGAAGATGAGTAGTCAAGCGAGTCAGAACTAACCTGATCGCTCACAGTTTCAAAACATTGATAGGTGTATGGGCCTCCTAAGGGCCCCCCCCCCCCAACCTGATAGACTGGCATCCGTGGTGACCGTCTCCCAGGAAGGGGCAAGAAAGGATCTGCCCCCCAACAGGTTCCTTGAGTCCATCCACTACAAGAGGGACCTCCTTACCAGGGGGGGAAGCACATAGACCCTGTCCAGGGATGCTGGGTCCTTGTCCCATACAGACAATAGGAGAAGTTGCAGAAGCCCCAAGTGGGACTGAGCATAAGGGACCGCTTCGAAGCACGCCACCATCAGGCCCACCAGCTGCCTGGTGGAGGGACGGGGACAGCTAGGAGGGACTGAGCCCGTGCAAACAGATTGTCCACTTTCTGCTTAGGAAGGAAGATCCTTGCCTGAACTGTATCCAGATTCATTCCTAGGAATGGAGTTACCAAGGAAGGGGACAGTGAGGACTTGGGGTGGTTGATCACCCATCCAAATGACTCCAGAATGGACACCACCAGCTGAGTATCCAACTTAGCCTGATGTAGAGACTGGGAAGTGATGAGGACGTCAAGGTAGGGCAGCCGCGGACGCCCCTTGGTCTCATCAGAGACATCACCCCCACCGGCACCTTGGTGAGCACTCTGGGAGCTGAAGAGAGGCCAGATGGCAAGGCCACAAATTGGCAGTGTTGGTCTTCCAACGCGAATCTGAGGAACCTTGGTGTCCTGAAAACACAGGGATGTGAAAATAAGCATCTTTGATCTCCACAGACGGCATGAAACCCCCGGGGCGCAAGGAGCTGATGGCCGAGCGCAGTTTCCATGCAGAAAACGCCTGTATTTGACGATTTGCTGAAGATCTGTAAATCCAGAATGGGCCAGACTGACCCATCCTGTGAAAAGGTTGGTGTGGAGTCCCTTGCCTCTGTCTGTTAAGGGAAATCTGCAAATGACCCCCAGACCCTGCAGGCCTTGCACGGCCTGCGCGAACACCTGAGCAGAGGCAGGGACCAGGGAGGCCGCACAGCAAACTATCTTGTAGCCGGAGGACACTACCTCCTGAATCCACCGGTCTGAGGTGTGATGCCTCCAAACTTGAGCAAGGTGCCGCAGCCGTCCCCTCACCCTGACGGGCGAGGGCGCCCCATCATGCTTGAGGGGACTTGGGGGAGGATTTGGGCTTAGCCCCCCCGGAGGAGCCAGGGTGTTGTCTGCTGCTCCTGCGACAGGAATCTGCGCGAGCCCCCCGCAAAGGACACCCCTGGTTCCTGTTTAACACCATGGTAGGGGGTAGAAGGGGAAAAAAGCAATTCTGTGAGTATTCACCTGTAGAATTGTTTTTGTTTTTGCATGGCACGGCCTGCTTCGGTATTCATAACAGTTGGGTTATTCCGCCACAAGGTGGCACAGTGTACTGCAGAAGAGCTGTGGCATCTCCCGGCCCCCTATAAAAACAGGATTAACCATAGAGTTCCCAGCTTAGACAAGCAGTGAGACAAGAAGCCAGGAGAGAATAAAAGTAAAAAATTTTCAAAAGGTAAAAAAAACCCAAATAACTTGGAACAATCACCATAAAGAATAACGATAACAAGGGCGGGTCGAAGTCGGCCGTGCCATGCAAGAACAAAAACAATTCTACAGGTGAGTACTCACAGAATTGCTTTTTTCTTTATTGCATGGCACGGTCTGCTTCGGTATTCATAACAGTTGGGACATCCAAAAGCAGTGTGCAAAAGTAGGGTGGGATCCCCAATAAGCAACAGCCGGCAGTTCAAGTCGCTACTGCCTGAAGCACCTTGCGGCCAAAAGCAGCATCCGCTGAGGCCTTAACATCAACCTTGTAAGACTTGGAAAAGGTATGAACAGAAGACCAAGTAGCGGCCTTGCAAACTTGTTCAACAGAAGCTTGGTGCTGAAAAGCCCAAGAGGCACCAATAGCACGAGTGGAATGAGCAGAAATTCTAAAGGGAGGTTTCTTCCCCTTAGCAGAATAGGCTTGAACCACCGCCTGACGGATCCACTTGCTGATATGGATTTGGATTTAGCCGGAGGCAAACCCTTCCTAGGTCCAGAAGTGAGAACAAAAAGAGCATCAGATTTCCTGAAAGGCTCAGTAGTGACCAAATAAAACTTCAGAGCCCTGACCACATCCAGAGAATGCAGTGTCAGCTTCTTGGAATTAGCAGGATTAGGACACAATGAAGGCACGACAATGTCCTGATTGAGATGAAAGGCAGACACCACCTTAGGCAAGAAATCTGGCTTAAGCCGAAACACCACCTTATCCTGATACCTCTCAAAATAAGGAGGTTTGATGGAAAGCGCCGCCAGCTCAGAAACTCGCCTTACAGAAGTGATAGCCACCAAAAAGGCTACCTTAAGAGTCAGAATGGGCAAAGCAGCTCCACAGATAGGCTCAAAGGGAGGACCCTGCAGAGCAGACAACACCAGATTCAAGACTGGTACCATAGGCTTACGAGGTGGACGCACATGAGTAACACCCAGTTTTAACCAACCAGTGGTTGGCAAAGGATCTTTGGAAAAAAAAGTGCCAGAGCTGAAACATGGTTTTTGAGGGTACTTAGTTGAAGGCCAGAATCCAAACCATGTTGCAAAAATTCCAGAATCCTGGGAATGGAAAAAACCCGACAGGGAAGAGACTTGGACTCACACCAGGCAATGTAAGCATGCCAGACCCTGTAATAGATAAAGGACGAGGACTTCTTCCTAGCCCGAATCGTATCCACAACAGAGGCAGGCAACCCCTTCTCTGTCAAGATGTAGGTTTCAGCAGCCAAGCCGTTAAAGCCAGCGTTTGTAAATTGGGATGGCGTAGCTGTCCCTGAGTGAGAAGATCTGGATCCCTGGGCAGGACGTACTGGTCTACTGCCAACTGCACAACGTCTGCGAACCACACCCTTCTTGGCCAACAGGGGGCCACCAGGATGGCTGACACCCCCTCCTGGGCAATCTTGTGCATGACCCTGCCCAGTATAGGGAACGGAGGGAACACATAGGGAAGCCGAAAATCCGTCCAAGGCATTGCCAGTGCATCCGTGGCGAAGGCCAGAGGATCCTGTGACTGGGAGACAAACCTGGGGAGTTTGTGATTGTGACGGGACGCAAACAGGTCCACATCTGGGTTCCAGCGGTGAAAGAGGGAGAGAAACACCTGGTAATTGAGGGATCATTCCCCCAGACGAGACGTTCCCCTGCTCAGGGAGTTCGCCACCTGGTTCTCCACCCCAGGAATGTATACCGCTGAGATGCAGGGGACATTCTGTTCTGCCCAAGAGAGTATCAGAGACACTTCCTTGAAGGCTCGCTTGCTCTGAGTCCCTCCCTGATGGTTGATGTAGGCAACCACCATCTGGTTGTCTGAGCGGATCTGAACAGCCCAACCCCGAAGGTGTGTGGTCAGGTGGGACAGAACCAACCTGATCGCCCTCAGTTCCAGGACATTGATGGGAGCATGGGCCTCCTGGGAGCCGCAACGACCCTGGAACCGTAGGGACTTCCAAAAGCCCCCCCAGCCAGTCAGACTGGCATCCATGGTGACAGTCTCCCAGCACGGGGGCAGGAAGGTCCTGCCCACCAGAAGATTCCTTGAGTCCAGCCAGCACGAAAAGGGACTGCCTGGACAAAGGAGCAAATTCCTAAACCAGGGACACAGGGTGTCGATCCCAAACTGGAGGTGCAACTGGAGAGGTCTCATGTGAAACTGAGAAAAGGGGACCGCCTCGAAGCAGGATACCATCAGGCCCACCAACTGCATCCCCAGACGAATTGAGGGATGAGGACAGAAGAGCAAAGCCCATGCCTGCTTCTGAAGGCCCTCCACCTTCTGCTGAGGAAGGAACACCTCGACTTGAGAGGTATCCAGTGTCATGCCCAGAAAGGACGTCACCAAGGACAGGGACAGTGAAGACTTATTGAAGTCTTGAAAATTGATCACCCAGCCGAAGGACTCCAGAGTGGAGATCACCACCTGGGTGTCCTGTTCGGCCTGATGAAAGGACTGAGCCACAATGAGAATGTCGTCCAGGTATGGAAGGATGCGAATGCCCTGGGTTCGCAGCAGAGCCATCACTCCCGCCAGCACCTTGGTGAATGAACACCTGAGGCGTCGAGGTGATACCCAATAGTAAGGCCACAAACTGGTAATGCTGATACTCCAGCACGAACCTCAGAAATCTCTGATGACCTGGGAAGATAGGCACATGAAGATAAGCATCCTTGATGTCCACAGTGGTCATGAAGTCACCCGGGCGAAGGGTACTGACAGCAGAGCGTAGCGTCTCCATGCGAAAATGTTTGAATCTGACAAACTTGTTGAGGCCCTTCAAGTCCAGAATGGGCCTCAGAGAGCCGTCCTTTTTGGGGACCGTGAAGAGATTGGAATACAAATGACCCCTGACTCCAGCAGGCATTGAACCGCCGAAAGTAACCCTTGAGCTGACAGGCATCCGGGATCTGAGGAATCTTGGGGGCGGCCAGGCTGCAAACTCTATCTTGTTAACGGAGGACACCACCTCCTGAATCCACCGGTCTGAAACGTGGAGGCTCCAGACGTGAGCAAACAGCCGAAGCCGTCCCCCCACCCGGATGGGTGAGGGCGCCCCCTCATGCCTGGGGGGCCTTGGAAGGAGGATTGGGCTTGGAACCCCAGGAGAGACCGGGACGTCCACGGGATCTGCCACGTCTCCAAGAATCTCTGCGGCTACCTGAGAAGAGGGAGCCACGCCCTCCACTGGAAGAACGAAGGGAGGGGAGGGAGACTGAGGTCCTCCGAAAAGGCCTGGGCTGCCTCCTACGCTGAGGCAGCCTGCAGTCCTTGGCCAAAACATCAAGACGCTCACCAAAGAGCCGCAGCATCGCAAAGGGGAGCCCAGCGAGAGCCTTCTTAGCAGCAGCATCAGCTGCCCACCGACGTAACCAAACAGAGCGGCGCATAGCCACCAAAAGTGCAGGGACCCTACCGCCCAGCCTCACAGCATCATCCATGGCAGTAAGGATAAATACAACAAAATCAGAGCAAAGCAAGAGGGCCCTATAATCCTCCCTCCTCCTACCAGCCATAGCGCCATGGCAGAGACGCTTGAGCAGTTTCTTAAGGGCAATAGCAGTAATGGCAGCAGCACAGCCCGGGCGCAGTCCAGCCCCCACACAAGTAAAAGCATGGCAGGCCAGCTGATCCATGCGCCGGTCCTCGCTATCCTTCAGAGTGGTAGTGTCAGGGGAAGGCATGACCAATGTATTAGACAGGCCTAGCACAGGAGCGTCCACCTCAGGGGTACAGGACCAACGCTTTACTAGATCAGCAGGAAAAGGATACCTCTTATCCAATCCCTTGGGCACAGCGGGCAGCCTGTTAGGGCGTTCCCACTCCCTAAGCACCATAGAAGTGAAATGGCCCTGCTCAGGGAACTCCAGACGCTGTTTACCAGGACGAAAAAGCTCACCCTGCTTTCTCTTAGCCACCTTAGGGGGAGCAATGTGCAAGATTTCAAAAATTTGTGACCGCAGATTGTCAGTGTCCTCAGGGTACCATGATTCATTCCTGGACGCAGACCCAGGGTCCCTAATGCAACCCTCCTGCTGGTTCCCAGAGGAGTCAAGAGTCCTGGAACAGTTCCCCTTCCTCTAGGGCATGGGTACTCAACTGGCGGACCGTGGTCCGAATCCGGACCGCAGACGCCATTTGTCCGGACCGCTGCCCAGGGCTGGTGTAGTGTCCCTGGAGCCATTTCACAGAACGTAACTGCCGCGCTAAAATGATATTTCTTGTCCTATCTGGCCGCGCTTCCAGCAGAGCTCTCAATTAGCTGTGCACTGTCTTTTAGTGCCCCCACAGGACACACAAATATATTTTTAGTTCCTGCCACCTGTCTCCCTGCTACCTCGACCGACCGGCCGCTCACTGTCGGCAAGATCATCGTGCACTGTCAGCGCCGTAGGGGGGAGGATGGCTGGAGAGGATAGAACAGAGCAGAGCAGAGAGGAGCCGGGAGGCGCGGGAGCAAAGCCTGTCATGCTTTGCTGCACACAGGCGGCGGAGCACGGAAGCAGTCAGTGTGCTGACATCATTGATTCATCATTAGCATCAGGCAGCGTCAAGGAGGAGCAATGCTGAACGACAGGATCGCACAAAGTGTAAGTTAGGGATACAGTCATTCTGATAGGGTCATTTATTTAATGCTAAATCCCCCTCCTAGCCCCCCCCCCCCCCAAGTGCTTCACCTTTAAAGTGGATCTAAAGTCTCATAAGACTCATGGTCTGCCTGTTTATTTCCCACAGGGCCAAAGTAAGGAGGCATAACTAAGCAGACTAAGAGTCTTTTAAAACTTTTGCTCCACCTTCAAGAGAAAAAAGTCAGCCTCCCAGGAAGGCATAATTCCTCATCCCTGGGGCATCCCAAATCAGGACCTAGGCCTGTCTCTGAGACTGTGTGCATCCCCAGGGATCCCCAATTGATCCCATGGCAGGTGTGCAGGCCACAGCTGCAACCCCGGCTGAGAGGCATACTGCGTCAGCCAGCTACTGACCTGCAACCCCACCTACCCCCTCCTTCCCAGCCACTGACCTGCACCCCACCTACCCCCTCCTTCCCAGCCACTGACCTGCACCCCCACCTACCCCCTCCTTCCCAGCCACTGATCTGCCCCCTCACCTACCCCCTCCTTCCCAGCCACTGACCTGCACCCCACCTACCCCCTCCTTCCCAGCCACTGACCTGCACCCCCACCTACCCCTCCTTCCCAGCCACTGACCTGCACCCCACCTACCCTCTCCTTCCCAGCCACTGACCTGCACCCCTCACCTAATCCCCCTCACAGCCACTGACCTGCACCCCTCACCTAATCACCTCCAATACCATTGACCTGCACCCCTCACCTAATCCCCATCCCAGTCACTGACCTGCACCCCTCACCTTATCCTGCTCCCAGCCACTCACATGCACCCTCATGCTTTGCTGCACACAGGCTGCAGATAGATGGAGCATGAGAGCAGCCAGTGTGTGGACCTGTTGACTTGCAATTCATTATTGCCAGACACCTAACCCTCACCCCAGCTGCTGGACCTGTACCCTTCACCTAACCCTCACCCCAGCTCCTGGACCTGTACCCTTCACCTAACCCTCACCCCAGATCCTGGACCTGTACCCTTCACCTAACTTTCTCCCCAGCTGCTGACTTGCACCCCTCACCTAACCCTTCTACCCATCCACTGACCCTCACCTATCCCCCCAAGCAGCTGATCTGCACCTCCCCTAACCCTTCTCCCAGCCCGTGACATGCACTCTTACTTAACCCCCCCCCCCCCCCCCGACTCCCTCACACCAAATTGGCCTTATTGCTAGGGGACCAGGGTTCTTTACTGTCAGTGTGCAGGTCGGCTTCATTCCACGGCAGACCCTGGTAAGTGGACCTCCACTGAAAGTAGTTGAGTACCCCTGCTCTAGGGAATAAAGTCCACCAGTGGCATCAAACCCACGTGACCCCGCCGGCGCCATGACAAAGCAAAAACGCCACAGGTTAAAGCGCCCACAGCCGCGGAGCGCAGTACAAAGTGGCGCAGCGCCCAAAAAACACACTGTAAACGGACAAAACACCACAACTAATAGCATTTGCCGCTACCACCCCCCCCGAACAAAGTCAGAGGGGGGGGGGGGGGGAGAAAGACGAGAAGGCAGCGGCGAGTATCCGGGCCGGAAGGGGGGGGCAGGACCCCTGAAGGAAAATAAGGGGACAGTCCCCAAAACACTCACCCCCTCAGAAGCCAGGACAGGAACTCTGCATTCCTATTAGGCTCACCATAAAGCCTATGGCCGGCTACACTTTGTGGAACAGGGCACTTGACCCTAGTGCTCTTCTACCCTCACCCGATCTGTCAGCCAAGGCTGGGAGGCAGTGAGGGTCCAGAAACGGGTGGAAATAGACTTGCAGGGTTGCCTCGCTCAACTGCGCATAGAGAGAGAGCCATCTTCTATCTTCGCAGTTTCACTGCAGATGAAACACTGGGAATTCTATGGTTAATCCCGTTTTTATAGGGGGCCGGGAGATGCCACAGCTCTTCTGCGCCACCTTGTGGTGGCATAACCCAACTGTTATGAATACCGAAGCAGGCCGTGCAATAAAGAAAAATAGATTAAATGCATGCTTTACAAGCATCAGGTCCAGCTCACCATGGTTAAAACTAAGGCTTTTCCTGCTGTATTACAGGATGAGAAGTTTTTTGGTGGTGTTTCCTGGTCCATGTGCATCAAGACCTATATCAATCAGGTAAAAGAGCCTCATTCAGAGGGAGAAAAACAAAAACACGCCACTCACTTTTGCTTTCAGTTTTATTATATTTTAGCTGCTGAAGGGCACACTACATCACATGTGCAACACAGTGAATCTAATTTTTTTTATTTTTTAAAAATGATATTGGTCCTAAAAATATAAAAAGAAATAAATTTAAATTCACAGAAAAACTGTACATTTATCAAAAGTCACTATAACACAGTTTGGTTACATATATATATATATTTATAAAAATAACAGAGGAGAAAAGCAAGAGGCATTGGAGGGTTCTATTACAGACTGAAGCATCTTTGCGATGCAGTCATATAAAGAGAAAAAAGTAGTCGTTTTAGAAGTCAGATCTTTAGTTAAGCCACAGAACCACCCCCTCAAAAAACCTCATTCAGTGTAGTAAAGACTAAACCTGCATTTTTCATGTCCTGGTTCGTGTTACCAAGGATCATTGTGTAACAATTCATACCAAGCATAAAACTTTTGGAAGCAACGTTGAGTTTAGGAGTTTCGGTCTGAAGGGTTAAAAAAAAAAAACACAACAAAACCCTGTACCCACCTTCTAAGCCCTGCAGAAGCTGCCTTTGTTTTTTTTCAAAGAATAATACAAACATACATGTTATGGAGGTCTGGTCCTGCAGCATATCTGTGCCCCTACTGCCTTGTGTACAGAGTACTGCTACACCCCTCTGTTAAGATGGAGAAGCATGCTCCAATCGCTGATAGTAGGTGGGGTACAGTTTGATAGCAAAACAGCCTCCAGAAGGTTAGACATGCACATTGTAGGACCTAATCTCCACACTGGGTAGATTTTAAAGTGCTAGAGGGAGCTGCTGCAGAGAGTATAGGCTTATTTTATTTTTATAATTTTTGTCCAGACAGTCCCTTTTAATTAAACAGCAAGTCAAACCCTAACAGAAATCATTAAAATGTTGAGGGCACTTTGTTTATAATTAGAACTAGGTAACAGTTCACTTTTGATACACACAACAGGACTAGAGTTTGGATCTGTCGTTGAAAAAAAAAAATAGTGGTGAATCATGATATTCAAGAATTAAATCAGGGTCCCAGACACAATCGCAGAACAATGTGCTCACTGAGCCTCACCAATGTGAACCAACACAGAACATAAGAGGCCGAAAAGGTTATCAAATGTATCCATCCCTTGGTCACAATGAGCATGATGAAGGGCCCCGTATGAAAGTTAAAGTGGACCAACACCCACCCCTGATCGGCCCGGGAATCTATAAGATTCCCGGGCCGATCAGCTCCCTCCCCACGGGGCATCCGAAATCGGGATGTCCCGCGGGGTGAAACCCCCCAGAAAGCCTCTAAAATCTTACCTAAGCCGCCTCGCGCGCGTCCCTCTAGCAGGGCGCGCTCCCGCCGTTTGTGAATGGCTGGCGCGGGCACGCGCCCTGTAAGAGGGACGCGCGAGAGGCGGCAGCTTATCCGTCGCCTAAAAGGTAAGATTTTAGGGGCTTTCTGGGGGGTTTCACCTATCAGGGTGCCCCGCGGAAGTGGACCAACACCCAGGATAGTGAAAATCCTGGGTGTTGGTCCACTTTAAGGATAAACTTGGTGTTTCTGCATTCAAAAGCAGAGATTACAAGTGCTTGGGGTTCAGGTCCATCTGCCACGGGTGGGGTTCTCACACATAGGAATATTACTTTAACTTTTTAGTGGCTGTATTTAGTCATCTGTAAAAGTAGATGAATATTTGGTGAACAGAGATTAGTTCATCATTCTCTTGCATTTCATCCAATACACCAGAATTTCAAGGATACCAATTATGGTCTCCCTTCGCTTTGTCCTGAAGTGCCACACCATTTTTCCAATCCTGAATTTTATGAGCAGTAAGGGATTAAGAACGCCAATCAATCTTGCCTGGTATTTTATAAATCACACATTCTATACATTTCCAGTGATAAAAGGACTTCTGGTCATTATTTTGTACTCTCTACAGATGTGTAATGTGAAGCCCAGTGATGGTGGTGATGATGCAATGGTCAGAACAGAAGGAGGCGTTTTCTTCATTCCTCTGGAGCCTACTCTTCCCCTGGCACAATTGTTCGCTCAGTGACAAGCGCAGGCTCCTTCACAGATTGGAGGAAGAAGCTAGTGCCATGACAGGGTAATGCTGAATGCTTTTCTATCAGATTACATTTAGAGGCAACAGGGAATCATACCCAAGGGGAAAGAAGTTATTTAGACAATATTAATGCGGAGCTGATCAGTCATATGGAGGGTGGGGAGTCCAAGGGCAGAACGTTTTGTTCTTTTTATTAACCCAGAGATAGGCTTTCATTCATTCAATGCTGGATCCCTGCATTTTATAGTGTGGCATGCAAGCCAAATAGGTATTCATAAAAAGATTAAAAAGGGACTGAATAAATATACTGCCAATGTTTGAGCTGTTAAAGTGGAACAAAAAAAAGAGTTCAAGGAAAGCTCAAGGGCCTGACTTACTCCCTTCCCCCTGGGACATTCCGAACTGGGATAGCTTGCTGTATGAAACCCAAGAATCGCCCTGGAATTCTTACCTATCCCCGAGTCCATGGCGCAGGTTCAGCAGACATACCTTCTTGGCCATGCACGGCCACACCCGCCTCAACTGAAAGGCTGAGCATGGCAGCGCCATGCCCCTACACCCTGCCTCAATCAGAGGAGGATCATGGTGATTAGGGGGTTTTTTATTACCTGAATTAGGCTTTGCGTGGGGGAGAGGGGGAATTTAGTTGGTGGTTCACCAGAGAAACCAGACAGAAGAATACTTCAAATATTGCAAGAAAGCAAAGAATATTTGCCAAAAACACCACAACATTGCCACAAAAGTTAAAATAAATATCTCTGCATCTTATAAAGTCAACTGAAATATGATCATCTATTCAATAATAAAATAAAAAAAAACAGCTTCCGAAATATAAAAATATTTAATTCTCTACTGTGGTGCCACCATACTTGTGTCTGGTTCCGCCCTAATGGAATACTTTCTTGTAATCCTCTTTATGACAATAACGACAATAGTCAAGATGACAGCAAATGGAAACATGTTAAACTACAGAGACATTTTATGTATGTAAATAGGAAGCAGTGGTTATTGCTTGTACATCAAATATTGCTATAGAACTCGGCACTGGTTCTCGGCAACAAGCGACTTCCATTTGGAAAATTTAGTTGCTCAAACCTAATGAGTCTGAACAAAAACACGTCCTAAATCTCAGCTTGTGTCAGCACTAAAAGGTTTCAGAAACAAGGCAACAAGAAGTAGTTTTGGAGGACAGTTCTGTCTACAAAGAGAGACTGACCACTAAAGTGCAAAAAAACTAGACCAGACTAGTGTTGGCATTAAAAGTAATATTACAGTAGCAATGTAAACTATTGGAAGAAGTCCGATTTAGGCTAAATGGAGCACACACCAAAGTATGGATTGTGCTGGCACCACAAAATGAAGAAGGGCCATCTAAGACGAAAAAAAAAAAACACAATGAATACAATGAACCAGATTCAGGAGTGGGAGCCATATAAAGCTCATGTTCTATTGCCTTAATGTCGGTCATTGTACTCTGTAATGGATTACAGGTTTCATACTGATGGACAAATGGTCCCAACAGTAGCAGGGTACTGGATGTATACAACAAACCAAGTGTTTGGCTGTCCTATATAAAAAGGCCAACAACTTTACTACCCAAGACAATGTAAGGAATCGGCAGGGAAAGATCCATTACATGTACACTTATGCTTCATTCCTAATATATATGGTGAAAGTTATACTATAAATTCCTGTAAACAAAAAATTGTGTCTCAGTTGAAAGCATTAAAGGCCTATTTCCAGCCAAAGATTTTATTACAGGAGCAAAATATTGCAAAAAAAAACCTCACCAATGTGGGCGGCGGGGGATATTGGGGGATCCTGTTATTAAAGCTCTAGCTTTAATAACTGGCAGGTAACTGGCAGCCACTTGATGAAAATACCAAAAGCACATGGCTAATATAGCAATGCCTGTGAAATAAATATACATTAAAACATAGAAAAGGATGTCACATCCAATTTCTCAGCCACTTTACAGCAGAGAAAAAAATGGCAGCATGAATCCTCTGGGAACCCTGTAGTGCTTAAGGCCTCTAAGCCAAAGAGAACATACTAAAAATCAGGTTTTAACCCTTTGCTCAAAATGGTAAATAAACACACAAAAGAGAACAAAACCAATGCAATGGAGGAGGTAGTGCTAAAGAAGTTCGGGACAGAATAATGGTCTACACGAAAAACAGTGATTGCCAGTGGAAGCAGCACGTTGAATAAAAATGATAGGCGAGTCCACTTAGGAGCACAGGGATGTTGTTCATCAGACCCCAGATTACTGGCCATAACACAATACACATTTAAAAAGATGCTATGCTCAGAAACTCATCTCAATGTAAAAAATATAATGCACAAATTCACTATTGCTATTAAATACATCCTGCAGAATTACAATGATGGGAAGATGAGAAATGTCTGGCCCAAGTGTTCAATGTTTATGTGACATATGTACAAGACACCAGGATAAAAGTCATTTAGTATTGTGCCTACTGCCTATTCAGATGTAGAATGTACTTAATGTTGTAACAAAGAAAACATGGAACATGCATTTTCAGTTGTATTACCCAAGTCCAGTAGACCTAATACAGGTCTACGTGAAGATGAAAACAGTTTGTCATCTGTGCTTCCCTTTTATATGGTCTGATGCAGAGAGGCAATTCCGTAGCCAGCTAAGATTTGAGCTCACCAACTGTATTACAGGCCTATCCACCCAACAGGGCAATAGACTGCCATAGTAAGAGCCTGGTTTGGGAATGAAAAACTGGTACTGGCTGTGCTGGGTTTAAAGCAGGGAGATCCAAAATGAGAATGTATGATTAAGGTGGTGATTTTCCGCTTTAAGTGGAGTGCAGCACCAACGAAGATGAACAAAAGAGCTGAACCCGTTTTCAGTGTTGAAGGGATGCACAAATGTCAGTTTGCAAATCTGTGGAGGACTCAAGTTTCAAACTATTGGGAAGTATTTTCACGTTCTTGACTAAACTCCTCCCAGCGACTTTCAAAAAACTTCTTCAGGACCAAACCTGCTTTGCCTACATCTGACTCATCCTCATTAAAGAGCTGGCAGTTACTGAAGACAAGCTGAGCATCTTCTGCAAATACTTCACAACTGGAATACCTGTATAAAAAGCAAAAAAATTAAAAACAAATTGATATATATCGCCTAGACCAAATAAAATTAAAACCAGGAGCATATTATGGCCAGTTCAGTGGATTTAGATTGGCGCTGTTGTGCTTTTGTTGAAATTTATTGGTGATTTCCGTGGCCTTGCCCCCTATCCCTCTGCCCTGCAACGAGCCTGTGCTGCCTGGCTCCTTACTATGACTAGAGCAGCGCAGCACTGCTGCAGGGGGTTGGGGCCTGTCTGCTGAATCACCAATATTTATTGGTGCACACCTCTATAACAAACACCAATGACTGTAGGGCAGCAGCGAGTTGGGGGTGTACGTAGTGCTACCTGCATGATGAAGTCCAGCATTGCAGTGTGGCTCACTACGGAAGGTGGGCCCACTGGTCATCAATGAATGACCAACATGGCGACCTGGTACGTTTTTTTATTGGGGGGGGGGGGTAAGTGTGCAGAGGTTCATGGTGTTGGGGGTTGTGTAGGGTTAAGTGTGTGAGTGGGGTGGGGTAATATGTGTGTAGGGGCTTAATCTGTCAGTGGTGTAATCAACAATGTGAGACGTTAAACCCAGGATTTTCACCATCTTTGGTTTTGGTCTATGCCCCGCTGAGGGAACCCCCCAGTTAGCCCCCGAAACTCAGCGGCACGGCTCTTGCACAACCAACACCGTAAGCCATGCATATTTATGCACCGCACGTGATCTTGTTTAGACACAGAGCCCAGCAGACGAGAGCATCCCTAGCTCCCCTACTGTGCGTGGCACGCTCCTGTTTAGAGCCCATCTGAACGGCGCTGGGAGTCCTGGACAGGTGATTGAATCCCTCCCCCCCCCCCCCCCCCCCCCCCCCCCCCCGCCGCCACTTAGGATAACTCAAGGTAGGTTACTTGATTGGCTGGTGGTTGGTCCACTTTGAAGAAAAAGCAAACCCAGGATTTCACTTCCATGGTTTTGTTACTCCTAGTGGGGCATCCTGATGTCTTGTGTGTATCTCCCTAGGACTGGTGATAAACTCACCTTATTTACTGCTGTACTCATTCCCTTCAGATTTCCTTTGCTGATCAGAGCGGAAAGAAAATCTGATTGGAACAAGTGCTGCTGATGTATTACTGCATGCCTCCAACTGCGGGCATGCCTGCGACCGCTGCTCCAAGAGGCCTGGTGCAGGCATGTGCCTAGCTATTAGCATGCTGGGAATACTGCAGTCACACGTAGGGATTGAGGAAAGTGGTGGTGTCAAACAGCGATCCGGGGAATCTCAATTCTGGATTTGTACACCAGCTACAAAGCAGAACATCTGAGACCCAGGATGCCCCAAGAAGTGGAACTCTGATCACCAGTTTCATTCACCTTCTCCTGGAGCCCTTGCTGCGTCTGTGCGCTCCGGCAGCATTCCCACTCACCTCAAGCCATGGTCTTACTGAATGGGCGGCACGGGCACGCCACAGCTGCAAGGTGGGCGGGGGATGCAGCTGGCGGCACCACTCGGCTCCCTTCGGTGACAAAGAGCACTCCGCTCAGCCAATAAGCGCACTTGCTTGAGTCTGCACCGTCGGAGCAGAAGGAAGAAGAGTAAATGGGGGGGAAACGGGGGGGTATAAACACAGTGGGGCATCCTAATATGGGATGCCGCCGCACAGAGGACCACCACACAGGAATGTGACATTCCCGTGTTCTCCTCTTAATACAGGTATTGATCTGTCAGACATTTCCTGCTTTGACTAAACACCCCAAAACCAGCTTGAACTAAAAATGCAGAGAATCCTACCCGCCATTTAGCAACTTGTTGCGCATAGTAGAAAAGTCCATAGGATTTTTAATGATTTTCCTATAGCCAGGCACAAGCCGGGGGTTTACAGGCTCGAGAAACGGCCAGGCATCTTGATGCGACTCCATTTCCATTAAAATTATTCTGAAACAAACATATTTAATATTAATCAATGTCAGAAAATCTGAAAGATCTAGTTCTAAAAGAAATACCACCCATACTAAAAAGGGACAACATACAATGGTATAAAATAGCAAGAATTTTCTAACGGTAACAAATGTAACAAGTTTGCCCACATCCCTAGCTGTTGCACATGCTTTCCTTTGTATGTCTTTCTTGATCTGTAGTCTTGTATGCCTGTTTTAGTTTATATTCAAGTTTTCTTTTTTTTTGTATGTATCTTTTCATATGCAAGTTCTTGCAAAGTTCTGCCTTGCATTTTCCTATATGCCATTCTTTGAAATAATGCATGAAAATAATTATTTTACAAGACAAGCTGTGCATCTTTTTGCCACCCACTTCCTATCCCAACGTGGCCAGCCACTTCCTATACCAATATGGACAAAAGTATTTAATAGGCTGAGAACTTACTCGCAGAATGTTAAGTCAGGGCTTTGACTTCTTGTGCCAATTCGCCGCTTCTTTGCAAGAGGGCTTTCGGCTGGAGACTGCTGTGAATTAGCAGGTGGTTCTTTTTTTCTTGGCTTTATGGGACTGTTATCTTCATACCGTTGCACACACTTTTTGGCACGTCGGGAAGACCCGCCAGGTTTTAGATACTCACTTTCACCTTGCTAAAAAGGGGAAATTTTCAATGACAAATCAGAACATGACAAAAATAGAATGTAAACATTAGGACGACCATATCTATGCAAATATGCTAATTGTTCCTAAATTCTCTATCAAGACAAAAAATAAATAAATCTCACAAATCTGCCCAACCCACAGCCTCAATCTCACAGACTTGCAGGTTGCAGAGGTCCCTGCTGCCAATAGTTATGGAAGTAGGCTTGCTGGGTGATTGGGTGACGGCGTTGGGGCTAAGAAAGCACTAGCAGACTCATCGGATCTGTGGCTTAGATTGTGCTGGATGTTTTGCACTGCTCCCTGCTGCTTTAAGCCTGGCGCAGTCTCACTGCAGCTGGGAGGGAGGATTGGGTGGGAGCTTTTAAGATGCAACTCTCAGTGATTCAGACATAAAACAGACTTACACTGTGCACATTAAATATGCAATTTTATATATATATTTTTTTCAACTCCAGCTCTGTGATTGCCTGAACACGGTCTCTACGCAGTGGTAAAAATACAACTCTGTGAAGTACTCACCTGTAGAGTTGATATTATATGCATACAGCACGTCCTGCTCCAGACATAGTCATAACATGTGGGTAGTCCTCCGCCTCGGGCGCCGTGCACTGCAGAACATGAAGAAAACAAGCCCCTCCCGGCCCTACATATACAGAGGGACCTCCCACAAATCCCCAGCATTGACAAGCAGTGAGAAGAGAAGCCAGGGGGAAACAACCACCCAGAGACTGGCAATAATATCCAAGATAATAATCACCATACAGGGGATCCAGAACAAGGTGAATCAGGGTGGGGTGGAGCAGGACGTGCTGTATGCATATAATATCAACTCTACAGGTGAGTACTTCACAGAGTTGTATTATTCTAAGCATACAGCACGTCCTGCTCCAGACATAGTCATAACGTGTGGGACATCCAATAGCAGTGTCCATAAGTAGGGTGGGATCCCCATGAAAAAAGGCACAGCCAACCATAACAGCGCTGTCACCTGCAACCTTGCTACCAGGAGCAACTTGAGCAAAGCTCTGACTCAACTTATGAAGCCTTACAAGGCTAACGAAAAACAAGCAGGGAACTAGTCAGCCTGCTCAACAACCGAGTGCAGAAGGCCCAAGCCAAGCACAGTAGAAGAACCAAACCAAGAGAGAAGAATGAATCTCCCTTAACAAACAGGCCAGAGAAACAGCCTAACCACGCTACTAACAACAACGGGGTAGCCATGGCAACCACAGAACCTTTCCCGTCAGGGAATACGAACCCTGGTCTCAGCGAGACCAGCAGAATACTGAAAAACAACGCTAACAAGGCTCCACAAGAGCCGAAACGTTAGCCATAGGCTCAGAAGGACAACCAACCGAGCAAGACCAGTCCAACGGGCTCCTATACCCATGGAAGCAACCAGATCCCGTTGCAAGAAGGATGGGGACGCCTATAAGCCCCGAAGGCATAGTCCCAACCCTGGACAGGGAACAGTCCAGAAGTCCCCAACGCCTATCGAGGGATACAGAGCCCCTTTAAGCTCAGAGTAAGGAAAACACCAGTCCAGAGACCCTAGGTTCTGGAATAGAGAAGAATAACAAAACTCCGCCAGGACCCAAGCTTGGTGCAAGGTGGAAACATCCTCACCCAACGGTGTACAGATATATAGAGATGTAAAATATAAAAAAAAGGACTAGGCTAAGGAAGCCGTCTCCTATGGCACGCCTCAGACTGAGGCACCAGCCCCTAAAGGGGCATCTGAGGCGAGGAACAGTTCAGACAAGAACCTGAATAAGAACGCAGGGAACCCTTAGCAGGGCAACAGGAATAACTCCCCCCCAAGGGGACATAGAATTCCCTGGGGAATGCACCTGAGCCACCCGGAGGAATGCTCAACGCCGAAGATTGAAACTAGTCTCTACAGAGGACGAACAGAGCGAGCCCTGGAAACCCTCAAGGAACTGAGTTGGGGAAACCAACTCCAACCATGCCGTAAGAACTCTAGGACCCAGGGATAAGCCAACATCCCGTAGGAGAGAGAGAACTAGTCCAAGCCATCCAACTAGGGCGACATCTCCCAACATAGCCGGCAGAAAAAAGGGGAGAAGAATAAAAGGGAGGGGTCTAGACCCAACCCTCCAAAAAGAAGAGACACCCAGAGGGATCATCTCCGATAGGGTGAATATCAATCGTCCAACCCTGCAAAAAGGAGTGGCGCAGAAAGGAGCCTAACTAGGTATAACAGCCCTCATGAGAGGGCACACAGTACAACTGTCTTCAGCAGAAAATGCGAGCCACACCACACTGGGCCACTCAGGGCCCCCAGTGCAACAGTTCACCCTTGCCACAGCAAGCCTGTGCAGAGCCCCACCCAACAGGGTGTAAAAAGGGTCAGACAAAGAGTACAAAGCCCTGACAGAAGGCCACACTAGGTCTCCAAGACCAAGGCCAGAGAGTCCTGGAACAATCACCCAGGACAATGAATCAGGACCATAACCAGGACAGAGTCCATGTAACAGTCACGGGGCCCACGGCCCCCACCAGTAGGGCTCATTGAGGCACTAAGAAAGGCCCTCCTAGCACAGTAGGACAGCCAACAAGCCAATACCAATGAAGCGCAAGGGGTGTAAAAACCCCCACTAGATCAGAACCAGACCCTTCTCGAAGGGTCAACCTGTTCCGAGACCTTCGCGGATAAAAACAGGGACAAGCCACTGACCAGACAGGCCAAGAGTCCCCAAGAGACAAGACCTAAGGGAAATAGCCCAGCAAGTTAGGGCACAAAAGAGGACAATGTGATAACCGACTAACAGTCGGAAAATGGGCCCCCTAAAGGGGCCCCCCTTAGGAACCACGGGGAATTACATGAAAATTAGAACCCCTTAGTGAACCTGCCAGACTTGGTCCCCCTGGTGACCATCTACCGGGATAGCAAGAAGGAAGTGTTGTTCCTTAACTTTAATGAGTAGACCATCCCAAAGGGAATCCCCATAAAAACAGCGGAAACATACAGATCTAATTCCAGGGGTGTTGGAACCCCATCCAGGATAGTAACCCAAGGTGCCATAGGCCCCAAGGGCATCTGAGAAAAGGAACAGCATCTGGGCCGCCAGCAACAGGCCCACCAGGTGAATGTAGTGTGACTACACAGAGGGCAAGGCCCCTTCCATACCAAGGCACCCAAATCAGAAGGGAAGGTTTAACCTGGACCTATCTAAATGCCACCCCGCAGGGAGATTATGAACCAGGTTAAACTAAGTAAGTGATGTGCCTGAGCACCGATCCAAAAGACTCCAGGGGAGCCCCAAGTCAGGTAGAACTAGCGCGGACAGCACCGGTGATTGTTCAAGAAAGCACTCCCATACTCGCCTTGGCGAGTCTTCTGGGAACTGGGGAGGAACCCCAGACAAGACCCTAATCCGAAGAAATGGTCCTGTAACACTGGCTGGAAATGGACAAGGTGTCCAGAAGGAACAAGGGACTAAAAAAGGGGATATGAATCCTCGCAGGCATCAAGAGGCCCACTGGACAAGGGCGTCTGCGGCTCAACCAGTGGATACCCAGTAGGCCCTGCCTGTGAAATACAAATGCTAGGTCCGGAATGCCGGACCTGGTCAGACTGCTTCAAACCCGGAGGGAAGGGCAGTGTGGATGCAATTACCAGCCAAGGGCCAACCTGTAAGAGAGCCCAGAGCCTGCCCGCTGAGCTCGGCCTGTGTCGACTCATGAAGGGAAAAAACGGGTACTAGGAGGACCCCTGACAACCTCAGAACGGAACTGCCCAGCAAACTCTTTTATCAATCTACATCCAGGGGAACCATCGCCTGTAACCACCTGAACGAAGCATGGCAAGCTGAAATATGAGCCAAGTGCTGCGGCAGCCCCCTAGCCCCCCACTGTCGCAGCCAAAGCAGGCGGCGAATAGCCACCACTAGAAATGAGGTTCTAGCACACATTTTAATAGTGTCATCCATTGCTGAGAGAATAAACCTCACAAAAACGTCACAATCGGACAGAGCATTAAAGACCTCGCAAGGGAGATCCCCCTGTTGGTCAATTATCCTCCTGAACAGGGTCCTGGCGGCCACCACGGTGACAGCCGCAGCACAGACCGGGCGCAGAGCCGTCCCTACGCTCGAGAAGGCATGGGAGGCCAATCTGTCAATGCGCCGGTCCTCAGCATCCCGAAGGATACGAGCAGAAGAAGCCGCCATGAAGGGAGGGTTAGCAACCCCAATAATAGGCGCATCCACCTCTGGAGGGACTGACCATCGTTCAACCAAATCATGGGGAAAAGGGTACTTCCAGTCCCCAAACCCCCGGAACCCCTGTAAATTTACAAGGTGATTCCCATTCCTTAGATATAAGATACTGGAAATGATCCTGATCCATAAATTCCAGGCGTGGTGTCGCCGTGTGGAAACTCTCCCTCTTGGGCTTGGGAGACTCTCCCGGAGGAGAGATGGACAGCACTTCAAAGATCTTTATAAGTAACTCATCAGTATCACACAGGCCCCAAGAACCCGGGCCAGTGGGAAACCTAAAACTAGTAGGCGTCAGGGACCACTTATTTCCAGTGCCCAGGCGCTCCGCCAACCCAGACATCACTTGCTCTGCCGTGGGGAGCCTGCGCGGCACCACCTGCTGGTCATCCCCGCTCGAGTGCGACTCATCTGGAGTGAGATTTAAACACGGGGAGACAGGAGTATTGAAGCGAGGTGCAGCTACTGGTAAACCTGATTGCAGAGCCAGCGCTTGTTCAGCACACGGTCCGCAGACCCGTGCTCTGTCAGCATCAGCATGGGGTTGTCTACACATAGTACACAGCCGGTCTTGTCCCCGCGGGACCCCGGACAGATAATTCTGAGATGCCTCCATATGGTGATTAATCTATGAATATGCCAGCAGGGATTTATGCTGTAAGCAACCCTGGATGCCCCAATACCCGCTGGGAATGTGGGAGAATTTAAATATAAACCCGTGAGATATATATATATATATATATATATATATATATATATATATATCTATCAGGCCGGGAGAAGTCACTGGAATCTTGGCGTCTGAAAGACATAAGGAGAAGAGAGGGAGTCAGAGCCACCTCGAAGGGCGGGCCATAGCTGCAGGTGACGCGGAACGCGCCAAACCAGACCACGCCCCCCCCCCCCAGAGAGCGCGAAGCTCTAAGCGCAGAACAAGATAGGAAACAGAAAAACACCATGGCGTCGCGAAACAGAGCCGCCGTATGCGCCGAGTCAAATACATTAAAGGCGCTGCGGCCAACGTTAAACAT
Organism: Gastrophryne carolinensis; assembly: GCA_027917425.1. Taxonomy (NCBI): domain Eukaryota; kingdom Metazoa; phylum Chordata; class Amphibia; order Anura; family Microhylidae; genus Gastrophryne; species Gastrophryne carolinensis. The sequence continues at coordinate 165,774,463 of CM051236.1, forward strand.
AATGTTTGAAGTGCGGCTCTGACCCCCGGTAACCAATAAAAGCTAAAAGCATATAGTGTAATAGGGCAAGATTAGGCCAACGTACACAACCCCCCCTCCCCTCTTTTTCCCCCCCACTAACGGGGGGAACTAAGGGAGAAGGTGACCCAGTACTTTGGGTTCACCGCTACAAGGGGCGTGGGGCAATGATGCGGGAGGGGCATCCACTGTGAGGCTCACCATTAGCCTTAACCGCCTACCCTATGGTGGGGGATTGCGGTGGAGCATGGCTCCATTAAGCACACCAGGTGCTGCCTACCTTCACCCGACCAACGCAGCCCAGGCTGGGAGGCATAATCTTCACAAAGAGGACGGGTGGAAATAGTTCCGCAGGGCCTCGGGCTGTAAAGCCCTGCTCGCCTGCGAGAGCGTGATACTACATGTCTTCACAGTTCAGCACTGCAGAGAAATCTGGGGATTTGTGGGAGGTCCCTTGGTATATGTAGGGCCGGGAGGGGCTTGTTTTCTTCATGTTCTGCAGTGCACGGCGCCCGAGGCGGAGGACTACCCACGCATTATGACTATGTCTGGAGCAGGACGTGCTGTATGCTTAGAATAAATAAGTAAACATACCAGTTACTTCAGAGAAAAATGCAATGCCAATGTATGCCTAAATGAACAGTACCTGAGACACACAGTTGCGACAGAACCAATCACCCTCAGGAATCTCAGTTATTGGTGGGCGATGGCAGTACATGTGACAGCCACGATCACAGCTGTCGCAAAGTAGTAAACTCTCATCATTGTCACCCTTCCTGCAATAAATGCAAGTCTGTGAAAGCAGAGATTAGAGGTAGTTACAGGTAGTCTTTCAATTTTTTTTCCAATAGAAATTCATTCATCGAATCAAATCCTTACCACAATGCTAACTGATCGTTCCCAGGCCAAGGTTTTGTCCAGCTGCTGCATACATAGGTGTAGCTGAGCAGAACTTCGGCATCGCTCCACTGTCTGTCTCCACAAACGCAGGCGGGGGGTAATGCTGTACTGGCTACATTGAAAGTAATAATTGACATTTTAAATTTTTTTCTGATAAAATTGTAAGTAGAGATAATGTTAGGCACCCATATTCATTTGAACAAACTGCAAATTAGAATGGAACAAGCCATACTTTGATTTAGAGAGCTTCAGATAACCCGACAATTTTGGGGGAAGAATGCACCCCCCCCCCACACACACAGTATTTTAAGCTCTGTAAACCAAAGAATGGTCAAAATTTGGCATGGGTAAACAGAAAATTAATTTTAAAAACAAACATACAATTATACATTTGTTTTAAGACCAAAAAAGCAGGAACTACTATGTCCTTACATCTCAGTGGTATTCATGGTTTCTGGGTCAGTAGTCACAATCTTTTCGTGCTGCACCTCACTCAGAACCCAGAGGGGTTCCTTCATATATCTTCTTTCTACATTCTGCTCCAAATCCAGAAGCCGCTGCACTGCTATATCCAGTGGATTGCCTGGTTCTCTGTGTAATCGAACATCTTTTTTTACTTTGGCAAGGATATCCTCTGATGCATCCACCTTGTGTTCAAAGTACTTCAGGTCACTTCGAACAGAGTCCAAGCTTGAAGGGAACCAGCCCTAAAATTAGCAAACCGATCATTTAAAATGTAGCAGATATTAAAAAAAAACAACCCACACAACACATTCAAATGCATCATGAAGCAGAATGCCTAGTACACAATCCATGGCAAAGATGAATCTTGGGCTTCGTTTTTTTTTTTAAATATCTGACTTTAACAATGAGCCATGGTCATGGATTATGACCCAATCTTAAATGATACACATACTCCCTCATAATGATATGCTCATAATCTCCATAAAATACTTATCCTCTAGGACAGCAGGAGGTCTGGAGTCTGCTAATTTAGGCTATAGCTGCCTAAAGACCCATAAGTTATAAAGAGACCTGCCCATTACTACAAATTATAAATAGTGGGGTAGAAACATCCTACAGTTTTGTAGCAAGCAGTATGGCAGTACTATTAGAGGAATAAAAACTACTTTAAACAGCCACATGCCCTCTGCAATGAGGAAACCTTATCCAAGGCTCAAGCCTTCACAGGAAGTGGTCCTTTCACGAAGTAAATTACTTTTAGAGACTAATTCATGAGCAAATGATTCCTTCAAGCATCTTTCACAGACCTTGAGCTTTTGGTAGGTCCAGAGGCAGGCAGCATCTCCTAAAGCAACAAGCTCTATAATATTAATGGGGTTGCTGTTGTCAAAGAAGGTGGGAAGAAGGGCCTGCCCTTGAACAGAGGTGACCAGAGCAAAACAGCCCAGCCCTCAGGAGTGTTACCTGTAGAGGCTCCACAATATGTCTGCTAGAGGATCCAGAGGTATCTTGAACCTACTGTTCTGCAAACTTGAGAAGGCTAGGATGCGTGGACATGCCCATAGAGAGACATTTAAGGTCTTGAAGAAAATGCACTTGAGCCCTAAGAACCAGGGCTCAGATTCAACAGGTCCCTAACTGGCGGGAACTCACCCAGAGCACCCCCCCCCCCCTTTGTTTGCTTGCTCTCTCAAGAAGGAGAAATGCTTCCATCGCTGCCCCAAAAACAGTCTGGAAGACAAGTGGGAGTAACTCCACCCTTTGAAGACAGATGACCCTAGGCAAAAACCATACTGTCATACAAGGTTGTTTATGAAAGCTATATAAATGCTGGACCAATAAATATGAATAAATATAAATATGTTCATAACAGCATTTCAGCACCATTTTTAGCACATACAGATATACAGATAACATCCAGGACTTTGTGGAGATTAGGGTGAATGCTTTAAAGTCATGTATTTAGGACATCCACCTTACTTTTAAGGTCCAGCTGGTGTGTGTGTGTGTGTGTGTGTGTGTGTGTGTGTGTGTGTGTGTGTGTGTGTGTGTGTGTGTGTGTGTGTGTGTGTGTGTGAAGATACCTTAGATTTTTAATAATTTCTATATATTTTAATATTTTGTAAGTCTTTTTTGGAATAAGGTAAGCGCGTAAAAAGGTAAATTGCATAGCCCAATAAAAAGGAATTTTACCAATCTTTTTAGGTTTTGAGATGGTAATTATCATAGGGAGGGTATTTATACTTTCCTGGTTTGGCTCTCATTTTGGCCTTCATTTTTGCTTTTCACACTGGCAAAATAATTAAGGCCCATGAAAAGCTAATAGGAAAACCCTGTTCTCAAAAATAAAATTCTGTGATTACTCACCTGTAGAGTTGGTATTGTAAGTATACAGCACGTCCTGTTCCAGAATATTCCTTACACATGGGTAATACATCCACAAGATGGTGCTGGACTGCAGAAAACAACTTGTGGCTCCTCCCGGCCTCATAAGTCAGGGACCTCCCGCAAATTCCCCAGTATTGACAAGCAGTTACACAAGAAGCCGGGAGAAACAACAACAACAAAAATCCAAAAAGAACATTTGAACAATCACCATACAGAGGTAACTAGAAAAAAGATAACAAAGGGTGGGATGGAACAGGACGTGCTGTATACTTACAATACCAATTCTACAGGTGAGTAATCACAGAGATGTATTATTCCAAGTATACAGCACGTCCTGTTCCAGAATATTCCTTACACATGGGACATCCAATAGCAGTGTCCGTAAGGTAGGGTGGGATCCCCAAAAGTAACAGCGGGCAGATTAGACCACTGCCGCCTGCAGAACTTTGCGACCAAAAGCAGCATCAGCTGAGGCCCTAAAGCAACCTTGTAAAACCAAGAAAAAGTATAAACAGAAGACCAAGTAGCAGCCTTGCAAACTTGTTCAACAGAAGCTTGGTGTTGAAAAGCCGAAGAGGCACCAATAGCACAAGTAGAATGAGCAGTAAGGCGGAAGGGAGGTTCCTTCCCCTTAGCAGAATAGGCTTGAACCACAGCCTGACGGATCCACTTGCCGATAGTGGACTTAGCCGGAGCCAAACCCTTCTTAGGCCCAGACGGGAGAACAAAAAGAGCATCAGTCTTCCTGAAGAATTCAGTAGCCACCAAATAGAACTTCAAGGTCCTGACCACATCCAGAGAATGTAAGACCCGCTCCTTAGGGTTACTAGGATTAGGGCACAGAGAAGGCAAAACAATGTCCTGATTGAGATGAAAAGCAGACACAACCTTAGGCAGAAAATCTGGCTTAAAACGAAACACCACCTTGTTCTGGTGTCTCTCAAAGTAAGGAGCTCTGATGGAAAGCGCCGCCAACTCAGAAACACGCCTAACAGAAGTGATAGCCACCAAAAAGACTACCTTAAGCGTCAAAATAGACAAAGGGGCCTCACGCAAGGGCTCAAAGGGAGACCCCTGCAAGGCAGATAAGACCAAGTTCAAATCCCAGACTGGTAACATAGGCTTACGTGGAGGACGCACGTGAGTAACCCCATGAAAAAAGGTCTTAACCAGACAATGGTTGGCAAAGGATCTTTGGAAGAAAATGGCCAAAGCTGAAACATGACCTTTGAGGGTACTAAGTTGAAGACCCAAATCCAAACCATGTTGCAGGAATTCCAGAATCCTGGGGATAGAAAACACCCTACAGGAAAGCGACTTAGACTCACACCAGTCAATGTAAGCATGCCATACCCTATAGTAGATGGATGATGAGGACTTCTTCCTAGCCTGAATCATGGTACTAACAACAGAGGCAGGCAGCCCCTTTTCCATCAAGATGGAGGTTTCAGCAGCCAGGCCATTAAAGCCAGCCTTTGTAAATTGGGATGGCGTAGCTGCCCGAGTGAGCAGATCTGGAAAATTGGGCAGGGCATCCTGATCTACTGCCAACTGCACGATGTCTGCGAACCACACTCTTCTTGGCCAACAGGGGGCCACCAGAATGGTTGGCACCCCTTCCTGGGATATCTTGCGCAGCACCCTGCCCAGCAGAGGAAACGGAGGGAACACAAAGGAGCCGAAAGCTCTTCCAAGACATTGCTAGTGCATCCATGCCAAGGCCAGAGGGTCCTGGGACAGAGAGACAAAGACTGGAAGCTTGTGATTGTGACGGAATGCAAACAGATCCACATCCGGCTGCCCCCAGCGGTGGCACAGGGAGCGAAACACCCTGCTGCTGAGGGACCATTCTCCCAGACGAGAAGTCCCCCTGCTGAGGGAGTCTGCCTCCAGATTTTCCACCCCCGGGATGTACACAGCTGCCCAAGACAGTATCAGGGACACTTCCTTGAGGGCCCTCTTGCTCCTGGTCATTCCCTGATGACTGATGTAGGCAACCGCCGTCTGGTTGTCCGAGCGGATCTGAACCGCCTGACCCCGAAGGTGTGGAGTCAACTGGGCGAGAACCAGTCTGATCGCCCTCAGTTCCAGAATGTTGATAGGGGTATGGGCCTCCTGAGGGCCCCAATGACCCTGGAACTTCAAGGATTTCCAGAAGCCCCCCAACCTGTCAGACTGGCATCTGTGGTGACTGTCTCCCAGCAAGGGGCCAGAAAGGATCTGCCCATCAACAGGTTCCTTGAGTCCAGCCACCACGAAAGAGACCGCCTGGCCAGAGGGGACAGAACAAACACCCGATCCAGGGACACAGGATCCCGATACCATACTGACAAGAGGTGAAGTTGGAGAGGTCTCACGTGAAACTGAGCGTATGGAACCGCCTCGAAGCAAGACACCATCAGGCCCACCAGCTGCATCCCCTGCCGGATGGAGGGATGAGGGCAAGACAGAAGAAGCCTGGCTTGAGCTTGAAGACTCTCCACCTTCTGCTAAGGGAGAAGAATCTTGACCTGAGATGTATCCACAGTCATGCCCAGAAAGGACCTCACCAGTGACGGGGACAGGGAAGACTTAGGGTGGTTGATCACCCAGCTGGACACCACCAGCTGGGTATCCAGCACGGCCTGCTGGAAGGACTGAGACGTGATGAGAATGTCGTCCAAGTAAGGAAGGATGCGAATGCCCTGAGATCTCAGCAGAGCCATTACGCCCGCCAGCACCTTGGTCAATACCCTGGGATCCGAGGTGATACCGAAAGGCAAGGCCACAAATTGGTAGTGCTGATCCAGAGCGAACCTTAAGAATCTCTGATGACCTGGAAAGATTGGCACATGAAGGTAAGCATCCTTGATGTCTACAGAGGTCATGAAGTTGCCCGGGCGCAGAGAATTGACTGCAGAGCGCAGGGTTTCCAACTTGTTGAGACGCTTTAAATCCAGGATGGGTCTGAGGGACCCGTCCTTTTTGGGGACAGTGAAAAGATTGGAATAGAAGCCTCTGCCCCTTTCCCTGAAAGGCACCGGGCAGATGACCCCCAACTCCAGAAGGTTCTGAACAGCAAGGCACAGACGCCGAGCTGACAGGGGGTTTTGAGCCATCCGGGATTTGATGAATCTTGGGGGTGGCCAGGCTGCACTACCTCCTGAATCCACCGGTCTGAGACGTGAAGCCTCCAGACGTGAGCAAAGAGCCGAAGCCGTCCCCCCACCCGGATGGGTGTTCATGCCTGAGGGGGCTTGGGGGAGGACTTTGGCTTGGGACCCCAGGAGGGGCCGGGGCGGCCACGTCCTCTGCCCCTGCCCCAATGATCTCCGCGAGCCCCAGCAAAGGACACTCCTCGGCCAGTTCTGGAACCATGGAAGGAAGGGAGAAAGGCACCCGTCCCCCGAAAGGGGGTAACCTACCGCCCCTGGCAAACAAGTCCAAGCGTTCACCAAAGAGGCGCAGCCCCTTAAAGGGAAAACCAGTGAGAGCCTTCTTAGCAGCATTATCAGCTACCCACTGACGCAGCCAAACAGAGCAATGTATAGCCACCAAAAGGGCAGATGTCCTCCCACACATTCTAATGGCATCATCCATGGCAGACAGGACATATGCAACAAATTCATAGCAAAGTAGGAGAGATCTATACTCTTCTCCTCCCGCGTCATCAGATGCCCCATCTAAGAGACTTTTAAGCAGCCCTTTAATAGCAAAAGCTGTAATGGCAGAGGCACAAACCGGGCGCAGGCAAAAGCATGACAAGCCAGCTGGTCCATGCGCCGGTCCTCACCATCCCTCAGGGTAGTAGTGTCAGGAGAATGCATGACAGATGTATTTGACAGCCCCAGAACGGGCGCATCCACCTAGGGAGGACATGACCAATGCTTAATCACCTCAGCAGGAAAGGGATACCTCTTGTCCCAACTCTTGGGCACCCCAGGGAGCTTGCTAGGCCGTTCCCATTCTTTGAGCACCAGATTATTAAAGTGAGTCTGCTCCGGGAACTCCAAGCGTGGTTTAACCGTATGAAAAAGCTCACCCTGCTGCTGCGGAGCCACTGCAGGAGGGGAAATACAAAGCACTTCAAAAATGTGAGACAAAAGCCTGTCAGTGTCATCTGAGGACCATGGGTCTTCTCCAAAGGGAGACCCGGTACCACCATAAATCTTAGGCTGTTCCTCAGATGATTCTGAATCAGAGAATAATTCCCCCTCCTCAAGGGGACAATAACCATAAATGTCAAAAAATTCCTCAGCCTCAACAGGGAAAAGGGAAACAGCGGGAGATAAATACCGCTTCTTAGCAGAAGCCTTAGGCAGGGAAGACCTAGCAATATGTTTCTTAATGCTGGCCACCCGTGCAGCTAAATCAGGTTGAGACTCCCCGCTAGTATGCCCCACGCCGGGGGTCAGATGTAAGCGTGGGGGGGGGGGTTGGCGAAGCCAGAGGGGGCACAGCACCAGGCCCAGTAACAGACAACTCAGGCTGCAGCGCGAGCACCCGCTGGGCGCAGGGTACACACACCCCGACATCATCAATTATTGGGGATACCCCACACGCAACACAAAGCCGGGCTTGTCCCAGAGGAACCCCAAGCACATTATCCCTAGAAGCCTCCATATGGTGATTTGAGTGGCACAACAGGCCAGTAAGGGTTAACGCTAAAAGAGCTACCTGGGATGCCCCAAGGACCCGCTAGGGAAGTGGGAGATAGCGAGGGGAGAGGGCCGGGAGAAACCACAGTTGCTGAAGTTTTAACCCGCCTGAAAGACATCAAAAGCATCCCCATAAGTAAAAACACTTGAGAAAATAACCAGAAAGACCAGCAGCGCACGCAGCCCAGGAGCGGGTAAAATGTTGCCCGCAGAGACCTCGAGGGGCGGCCGTGAAGGCGTGATGCAGAAAACGTCAGTCAGAAACGTCAGAGAACACCCCCCCCCGAAGAGCGCCAATGGCGCCCTACGTGATCCGGCCAGCCAATAGCGGCACCGCAGCCTCTGAAGTAATGCCACCGCCGTCCACGGAGCGCTGTACAAGCGAGCAGCGGCGGTGTACAAGGTGAAGCACAATATCCAATAAAGTACAGAAACCACCGGCCACGCCCCCCCCCCCCGCCGGAGATCGAGGCAAGGGAGTAACAGCAGCGGCCCAAGTGAAAAATGTGAGGAGGGAGGGTGAAGGGGGACACCTAGGGGGATAAGGGTTAAACGGCAGGGGGCATCCCAAAAGGCTCACCATAAGCCTAAACCGCCTACCCTGTCAGAGCAGGGACTGCGGTAGGAGCAGCGCTCCTCAGCACCTACCTTGGTGCTGACCTACCTTCACCCGAACCTGTCAGCCGAGGCTGGGAGGCAGCGTAGTTCGGAACGGGTGGGAATAGTCCTGCAGGGCCGCAGGCTGATAAGCCCCGCTCACCTGCGCAACATAGAGAGCCATCTTCTATCTTCGCAGCCCAGACTGCAGATAAGAACTGAGGAATTTGTGGGAGGTCCCTGACTTATATGGGGCCGGGAAAAGCCACAAGTTGTTTTCTGCAGTCCAGCGCCATCTTGTGGATGTATTACCCATGTGTAAGGAATATTCTGGAACAGGACGTGCTGTATACTTGGAATAGTAGGTATTTCATTGTAGATGTAATTAATGTTTACATTAATTTTGTTTTGTTTTAATTTTGTTTAAATAAAAGCTTGTTTCATGTCCTTCATCATCACTAACAAGCGCTTTCAAATCTAAAACACAAATATAGTTGCGTCTTAAAGTGGACCAAACACCTGTCATGCTCTGGGGCAAAAACCAAAACCTGGGATAGTGACAATACTGTGTTTTGGTCCACTTTAAGGCTGCGACATAAGATTATAAAAATGGTATAATGTTAAAGAGTTTTTATCAATTTACAGAAAAACTGGTAGCGGTATTTGCAACAAACCCTTAACTGAAGATCAGACGATATCACCATTTGCTCAAAGTCTTCCACCCGCTTCAGGACAGACAGATCAGCTTGAAATGATAACTGCTCTACTGACCATTTTTCCAGTGTTTCCTGACTTACAGGGTGACCCTCTGTAGGCTGGAAGCCAAAGAGGGCATCTAAGAACAGATAAAAAGAAATTAAAGCCATGGAAAACAAGAGTTCTTTCATAAAAAAGGTATTTTATACATCATAAATAATATGGAGTAAGATATATTCAGACTTCTAATGATAGTTTGGTGGAATACATCTACAAATTGGGAGTGAAGATCATTCACAAGGAAATTGACAGCAGAAGTATGTAACAAACATTGAACCCAGCATTAGCAAACCCTAGAATTTAGCACTGCAAGAGTTGCAGAGGGAATACCACCAGCAGATAGAGCAGGAGAGGAGGGAGGTCCAAGTGGGGAGGGTGCAGGTGTGCCATGATATTCACAAATACGCAGGTTATTTGTAAAGTAATAATTCTGAGGCTAGCAAGACCAACTGTATTATTAAGATTAACAATGAGATGCTGGTAAGGTCTCAGTTCAAGCCACTGAAACTATAGACTGGTGAGGCTAATGGATACAATGTTTTAGTCTTGGTAAAAGCCTTTAAAAACAGGGCAGTGTTATGGTGCATGGGGTAGCATGAGGAGCACAAAACAGGCTACAGCCCCCTTTCCAGTGGGGAAACCTATCAGCACAGACAAGTCAGCTAGACAAGGTGAATGAGAGCAGAACTACCAGTAGAGGTAGGACACTGGTAAAACAATACTGGGTCATAATGGAGAGTAAGAAACATTGCAACAACTCATCTGGTAACATTAGCACTACACTCACCAGAAGCAGTTCGGGAGCACATTTCTTTAAGGTGCACAAGATGTTTTGTAAGGTGCTTATGTAGAGCCTTTTCCCGTATGCCTCTTGGATGCAGAGCTTTTATTAGGGCTTCCAGCATGACGGGATCTTTAATCCACCACCATGCCTGCTTCTTGTCTATACACCAATAGAAATGTAAAAATAATTTACAAACTATGTAAATGTGTACAACAGGTCAACACTGCAGTCTTCAGAATTAAAGCGGAACAAAAGAGCAGTTTGCAGTGTCTACGTTATTTGGCAAGTGGCTCTCACCGACTTTAATGATGCACTTCCGCATCACCTGAATCGTGTTAGCACTCCAGCCATTCAAATCAATGATGCCCATCTGTCAAATTGTGTAGGCACTGCAGGCGGCTCTCATTGGATGAGAGCATGCGCCGTTAGACCAAGGAAAAGAATACAGATGGGTGGGGCATCCAGTTATGGGATGCCCCGAGGAAAAGCAACCGGCCAATCCTGTTGGGCTTTGTTCCACTTTAAAGTAATAATCTGCTATGTCATTGTAAAAAATACCATTTTGTGAGTACTCACCTGAAAAATGGATATTGTCAGTGTGTCACACACCCCGCTTCCCCTTTAATTCTTACGATCGGGTTACGTTGCAGAGAGAAGTCTTGAAAACGAGCCCCTTCTGGCCTATATATACCTGGGACCTCCCACTTAACACCCAGTGATTTTAAAAGCAGAAAGACAAGGTACCAGGAAATCCAATGGTAACCTCAAAATAAGAAAAGCTTCACCATATAAAGGATCCAGGATACCAAAAAGGGCGGGTGAAGCGGGGTGTGTGACACACTGACAATATCCATTTTTCAGGTGAGTACTCACAAAATGGTATTATTCTCAGTGTGTCACACACCCCACTTCCCCTTTAATTCTTACGATCGGGACATCCAAAAGCAGTGTCCACAAGGGATGGGTATCCGAAGGCAAAATGAAGCATAACTTAAATGACTGCAGTCTGCAGCACTTTGCGCCAAACACAGCATCCGCTGAGGCCCGCACATCAACCTTGTAAAACTTAGAAAAGTATGAACAGAAGACCAAGTAGCAGCCTTACAAACTTGTTCAACAGAAGCTTGGTGCTGAAAAGCCCAAGACGCTCCAACGATGCGAGTAGAATGAGCAGTGATACGAAAAGGGGGAACTTTCCCCTTAGCAGAATAGGCCGCAATAACGGCCCGACGTATCCATTTGCCAATGGAGGATTTGGCCGGCGCCAAACCCTTCCTAGGCCCACAGGGCACAACAAAAAAGGCATCAGTTTTACGAAAAGGAGAAGTAATAATCAAATAGTACTTAACACAGCGTACTACATCCAAACAATGCAAAACCCTCTCCTTGTCATTCTTAGGCTTAGGACACAAGGAGGGAAGAACAATATCCTGATTCAAATGAAAAGCAGAAACAACCTTAGGAAGAAAGTCCGGTTTGAACCGAAAGACCACTTTGTCCTGATGCCTCTCAAAGTAGGGCGCCTGAATAGACAAGGCCGCCAACTCCGAGACACGCCGAACCAAAGTGATAGCTACCAAGAAGACAATCTTCTGAGTCAAGGTAGACAAAGCAATATCTTGCAAAGGCTCAAAGGGAGGAGCCTGAAGAGCAGAGAGAACCAAGTTCAAGTCCCAAACAGGGAGTAATGGTTTCCTGGGAGGCCGCACATGCGCAACCCCCTGGAAAAAGGTTTTAACTAAAGGATGAAGCGCAAAACGCTTCTGAAAAAAAGATAGACAAGGCAGAAACCTGCCCTTTCAAAGTACTCAGCTGAAGACCAGAGTCCAGCCCTGATGCAAAAACTCCACAATCCTGGAGACCGAAAAGACCCTACAAGGAAAAGATCTAACCTCACACCAAGCGATATAGGCTTTCCAAGTCCTATAGTAGGTGATAGAAGAAGACCTCTTTCGGGCACCGATCAGAGTCTTAACAACCGCGTCAGAAAGACCCTCCTCCTTCAAGATGGAGGTCTCAGCAGCCAAGCCGTCAAACCCAGCGTTGGTAAATTGGGGTAATACAGCCGACCCTGAGTGAGCAGATCGGGCCGAAGGGACAGAATGAACTGATCCACTGTCAGCTGAACGGTGTCTGCGCACCATACTCGTCTTGGCCACCTTGGGGCCACGAGAATGGCGGACACCCTTAACAGAGCCAGCTTCCGTACCACCCAGCCTAGCCTGGGTATCGGAGGAAGCAGGTACAGAAACCCCGGATCCCCCCAGCTCAGGGACATGGCGTCCGCTGCCAGAGCCAGAGGATCCTGGGAGAGCGACACGAAGGTCGGGAGCCTGCAATTGTGACGAGAGGCAAACAGGTCCACCTCCGGTGTCCCCCACCGGAGACACAGAGACCGAAAAACTTGAGGATGGAGAGCCCATTCTCCCAGACGGGAAGAGCACCTGCTCAACAGATCCGCTTCCCTGTTTTCCACACCCGGAATGTAAACTGCCGAGAGACAAGGAACATGGGCCTCCGCCCAGGTCAGGATCAGGGACACCTCTCTGAGGGCACCCAGACTGCGAGTCCCTCCCTGATGATTGATGTAAGCATCCGATGTTTGATTGTACGAGCGAACCTGAACTAGAAGGCCCAGAACATGTTGAGACAAAAGAGCAAGAACCAGACGGCAGGCTCTTAGTTCTAGAACAGACGGCCGAGGATTGGAAAGAAGGACCCGAGCCCACTCCTGAATCAGACAAATTTTGGACTGAGGGAGAAACACCCTGTGTTGACCGGAATCCAACCGTATTCCCAGCAAGGACACCACCCTGGCCGGAGCGAGGGAGGACTTGGGAAGGTTGAAAAACTTCAGATACAGGACGGGGCAAGCTGACCCGTCCCTCTTGGGGACTGTGAAAAGATTGGAGTAAAAACCGATGCCCACCTCTAAGCGCGGCACCGGCCGGATGACTGCCATTTCCAGGAAAAACCGTGAAGGAGGGCGAGACTCGAACTCCAGTTTGTAACCGGACGACACCACCTCCCGGATCTATGTGTCTGGAATCTCCCGGTCCCAAACCAGGGAGAAGTGTCGCAATCGTCCCCCCACCCGCACGGGTGAGGGCAGCCCCTCATTGCTGAGCGGGCTTACCAGTAGGTTTGGGCTTGGCGCCCCAGGACTGACCGGGACGGCCACGACCCCTTCCCCGGGACCAACCTACACCCCTGGTAGCGGGAAAGGAAGCCCCTCTGCCCGCTCTGGCTCCTCGAAAGGAGGGACTAAAGGAACTCACACCCCAAAAGGCGCGACGAGGCCTCTTGAGTTGAGGCAACTTACCATCCTTGGTAACTGCATCCAATTTATCGCCAAAAAGGCGCAAACCTAAGAAAGGAAGCACTGTAAGTGCCCTCTTAGAGTTAAGGTCCGCCGTCCACTGGCGCAGCCATATTGACCGACGAATAGCAACCAGCAGTGCCGCTGTCCTGCTACTCGACGCAAGAGCATCGTCCTGAGCGGTCAGGACAAAGGAAATAAATGACTCACACTGCTTGAGAGAACTAAACACATCACAAGCGGGATCAAGACCTGCGTACAGATCCCTAATAATGGACCTAACTGCCAACAGAAGAAGCGCCGAAGCACAAACTGGCCATAGTGTCGATCCGGCACTGATAAAACCATGGCGAGCCAATTGATCAATCCGACGATCCTCCCCATCTTTAATGGTAGTGGTGTCAGAAGAGTGCAACACAGCCGAGCCAGTCAGCCCTAACACAGGGGAATCAACGTCAGGGGGCACTGACCAAAGCTTCACCAAGTCCTCCGGAAAGGGATAATGCTTATCCCAATTAGGAGTTCCAGCCAGGCGCGTGGGTTGTTCCCATTTCTTAAGGACAACCCTCTCAAAGTGCTGTTGCCTGGGAAACACCAAACGCGGCTGGGGAACGTCAAACAACTCACCCTTTGGCGGAGGGACCACCGCGGGCAGATCCAAAGCCAAAACCTTAAACATTTGAGCCAAAATGGAAGGAGTGTCAAGGGACACCCCCACAGCCTGATCACCAGTAGTGTCAACCAATAGCTGGTCTGCAGGCTCATCCGACTCCTCAAGGAGTTCCCCCTCCTCAGCAGGGGGACAATCGGACCAATCCAAAATTTCAGGTACCTCATCCTCCGAAGCAGGTACTGCCGGAGAAAGGTGCTTCCGCTTTGCCGTAGCCTTCTGAGCTACCGTAGCGGAAATTATCTTCTCGAGGTTGGCTAACCGCGCATGCACCTCGGAATGCAAATCCCCATTCTTGACAATGTCACACGGGGTCCGGAATAAGGAAGGGGGGGGTAGGGGATGACGGAAGTTGCGAGGAGCCAGAAGCCGGAGTGACGGACTGGCGCGCAATATTCTGCCTTGCACATGGAACGCATAATATGACATCATCGCCTGGGAGCGGAGCCCCACAACCCCCACACCTGCCTGGATAGCCCCGAAGAGCCATTTCCGGTAACGTCGGAAGCCTCCATATGGTGAAATTATGGTATTCACAACAACCCAGGGTTTTACGCATTAAGCAACCCGGGATGCCCCTTTGTAATTAAAGTCCCGGAAGTGGGAGGATTTTTTAAGCCTAGGAAAATCCCAATATAGAGACTAAGACTAGCCAGGTATAACAGACCGGGAGAGCCACTGCAGTGAGGGGATCCCAGAATCTGTGGGGGAAAAGAGACCACAGTCAGTCTCCCAACCAGTATGCACCACGCTCATACATAACCAAACATGGCAAAACATATATGAACAGTTTATACATCATGAATAACATATATACATGACACATGCTGTTTAAGGCTAACAAAAGCCAGAGAGTGCAACAATATATATAAAAGTATATAGATGCATAAATAAACACATATACACACATATATATATATATTATATATATACACACATATATACACATATATACAGACATACACATACATACACAGCAAAGTGCCTCCAGGGAAAAAACGCTAAACATGGCAGCTAATACAGCATAAAGACGGCCCCACGCTGCGCGATGGTGGGGACCGTTTACCTTAACTGCTACAGCCGCACTGACCTCTTCCCTCACCGGCTCCAGCACACCTGTCTCCTAATGAGACAGGGGAAGTGAGGCGGGCCCGGACACAGCGCGCCCCGGCCACGCCCCCTGATCACCGAGCGAGGCCCCGCCCCTCCAGTGACGCGGCTCGCCCAATGGCGAGACTGCAAGCAAGAAAAGGCCCCAGCAGCTCAGGCCACGCGCCGCCACCGCGGCGCTGACCCTGCGCCAAAGCACTTCCCATACACAAACACTCAAACAAGTGAAGCACCCCATGCAAACACGCACCCCCCCCCCCCCAAGCGAAGGGAGAAGGGACCGAGCAGGAGAAGGTGGCCAAGGGGAACCTCGGGACAGGGGCATCCCAAATCCGGATCACCATGCCAGATAGCTGCATTGCCCCACAAGTGGGGTCGAGCGGAGGAGATAAGCTCCTAGGCACCTAAAAGTGCCATCTACCTTTGCCCAGCCAGCAGCCTAGGCTGGGAGGCTTCCGTTTATCTAGGCATAAAACAACACAACAGACTGGGCAGAAATAGACCAAAAGGGGATGCCGGGTTTGACCCCGGCTACCTGCAAGCAGGAGACTTCTTTCTTCTGTCTTGTCGCCTCATGCAGAGAGAAAATACTGGGTGTTAAGTGGGAGGTCCCAGGTATATATAGGCCGGAAGGGGCTCGTTTTCAAGACTTCTCTCTGCAACGTCGCCACCTGCTGGTGGAGTAACCCGATCATAAGAATTAAAGGGGAAGCGGGGTGTGTGACACACTGAGAATATTTTATTTTTGTGTGGCAAATGGATCTAGTATTTTTAAAACAGTTTGTTTAATGTTGATAAATGTTTATGGAAGCAGTTGCCACTGCAACCTGTAGCTATTGGCACCTGTACACTAAGGCCCTGATTTACCTAGCACTTCAGCCCGACAAATTAGAGTAATTTTTTTTTTCACACTTGCGCATATTGCTGCACTACAGGCAGCATTTACTGAAAACATTAGCAGTGCAGCAACATGCTGAAAAATGTAAAAAAAAATCATATTTTTCACTACTCTATTGCACTGAAAAGGCATTGTCTGGCAGAAGTGTTTGATAAATCAGGCCCTAAATCTGTACACCAAGATAAACAAGAAGAGGAGACATGAGCTCTGCACATTCAGAATACTGCTGCAAGGTAAGTGTAAGCATGAGCTCCCTCACCTCAGCAGTGGCCATAACAGCAGTGTTCTGTGCGCACAGAGCTCAATTCTCTCTTGTAGATCTTGAGGTACAGACTTGATGTACAGTTCCCAGTAGCAACAGATTGCAGTAATAAAAACATTTCAATAAAATACACATTTGCTAATGTAAAAAAAAAAAAAAAATTTATATATATATATATATATATATATATATATATATATATATATATCGCACCTTGAAGACTTTTGGCACAAAAAAAAATACACATTCCAAAAAATGCCATTGAAAGTAGACTTTCCCTTCGAACATGGCCTTTGCAGCACAGTCGGGAGAACTGTAGATCATAGTGTAGCCAAAAGATGAAGGAGCTGTTGAATAAACTCACCCTCTGGAATTGGTCTCTGAAAAAGCTGACCATAGTACTTTTGCTCTATCACAGAAAACAGCTTGCTTGAAGGTCTGCCCCTACGCTTGTCCTGTAAGGAGCTATGTAAACCTGTTGTGCCATTTTTTATGGGCTTGTTACATATTTTACAAAGTGCAGAAGCAGATGGAAGTAGAGTGTCCGTAACTGTATGTTGTTCCTCTGATAATCTATTGACCTGTGTAATAAATAATGGAAGTTAACTGCTTGCTTACAAACAAACTGAACAGAGCACACCCAGCAAAACTATAGGCTAAACTGCATTATTACTAAAAAAAACACAATTAAATCCCTACTAAATAACAGGATCACACACCCAGACACTCGGCCTAGCCAGTTTAGGCCATATCGATTTACATGCAAACAAAGGAAATATATGATAAATACTTTAAACCGAAATGCATATACTTTTTATAATGATTATACCCATATTAAAAGCATCTTGGCACTTTTTACGTTCAGGTGCATATAAGTTTAACAGAGTGTTGATGTTTAACAGTTGCTTACTACAGTTAACCCATCTTCTCTGACAAAAGGGAGATTAGTCAGTGACCTGCAGTATAATCTAGACTGGACATGAGAATAAACATGGCATCAGACAAGTCCATAGTCCTGGTAAGGTAGCACTTTAGAGATGCAGTTGCTTCTAGGTGGGATGCGCAGGAGCCATGCAGAAAGGAAAAACAACTATTTCCCCAATTAACTTGGAATGTGGTGACAAACCCTGGTTGAAAATGAAGAACCTTATGAAGATAGAAATGCCATATAGACCTAATCAGTGGAAAGACCACAAACTAAAGAAATCTGTCCAAATTGCCACTGTGCTCCAAGAAAGCAGCTGTTGGTCCGGTTCAGATGGCACGGAAATGGCACCTTCCATTAAGGCTTTGACCAGGGACAGCTGGAAAGGACAGATTTCTAGCTTTCAGCCTTAGCCATCCCTTTTACCCAGAGGACTGACTGAGAAGACCTGCATCTAGATATGACCAGAAGACCACTTCCTCAAAGATGCTTATTTTAACACAGCCATGTCATTAAAAGCCTGTGAGTTGGGGGTAACCTTTGCAAATAACACTTCTTTGCCCTGGAGTCAAGGCAAAAAAAAAAAAAAAAAAAGTAGATGGCTTTTGAAGTGGTCAAGTCACTTGGGGTGGCTTCTTATATCCATCTGAACATATGGGCCAAAATGAAAGTGCCACTAGTGAGTCGCAGTAACAGACCAGGACCACATTAAAGACTTCATCCTAAACATTTGAGTGTGAACATATGTGTTAAGGTTTTTAGGGTCCAAGATTGTGTTGACCAAACAGACCTCACTGAGAAGCACAAAAAAACGGAATAAAAAAAACAAAATATTTCTGGTGTTAAAGGAGTAATATACCTAACGATTTTCAGTTTGTCAACTGTACTTGCGAAGTTGGATGCATTCTGTGTTGCCTATAAGAGAGAGGAACCTATACCTTCAATCCTGAAGTGACTTCCTTAACCAGGCATCCTGGACCTGGGACATTCAAGCCTGTGTCAAGTTTAGCAGCCAGCCAGCCCGTCCCTCCCTCCTAAAACACAGGTACAATCATCCTTTCTGGTAGAGCAGAGCTTTGAAGTATTCCTACTCTGTACAATCTGAGTTCCAAAACTGTAAGAGTACTGTATACTTTTTTTTTTTGGGGGGAGGCGCAGAAGAAAAAGTTGCCAGTATCAAGAGGTCTCCTGTTCAAGAAAGTAAAAAGCTTCCCTTAATGGGAGAGGAGAGAGAAGCATCCCTAGCACCTTTTGGAGGTTGCATTTGTTGCACTAAGCACCCCAATACACACTGATTGTATTGGAGGCTTTAGGTGACCGTCGCCACCCTAGGCTTTCTAGTAACAGGAGGCTGCACTCTCTCCAGGCTGCTGGTTTCTTTTGTAAGAGAGAACTGCTAGACCAAAGTTTTGACTGCATAGACTAGGCTAAATGTGCAAGACGAATCTTTAGGGATAGAGGCTAATGAAGTTGTGGTAGGGAGATATATATATATCAAACTGAGACTTGATAACAACAGAATCATTTTTCATTCTGTTAAGAGACTTGCCGAACATCAACAGTCATGCATCCTGAGCTAGGATTTTTAACAGTATACAGGGATGCTTCATCCATTGACCTCATCTGTCTGTTTACCTCGTCACACTGATGTGATAACCTAACCAGTGTAACGCCATGATCAGAGAATTTGGCCTGGGACATCTTTACTCCTTATAAGTTTCTACATAACAGACTGGTGGCATGTTATCAACAAATTCAGCATAGAGGGGGAAAGAGGGAAAAGAGCCAGGTAGTGAAGGGGCATGCAAGCCACCACAGTGGGATCTCCACTGAAAAGCACATACAACAAAGCTGGTCACCTGGAAGATTGGTCTTGGTGGGATAGATTGGAGTGGGATTGATTCGCTGAGGAAAAGGAAAAAAGGTAGTGTGCATATTCCTTAATGAGAAATCTTTAACATTGAGCCGTCCTATCAAAAGATGGCAAGTTTACAGAAGAAGCTATACATGAATGAGCCCATTTCCTAATCAAGGAACCGTTAACCTATGAGTACCAAACAGCTTATGACCCGTGCCACACACACAGGATTAAGAGGCAATTATTTTACAAACCCCTTTAGAATGAAGTTTAGTGCATAAAACCCATCTCGAATACTACTGAGCTGTCAGGGCCCATGCCCAGCTCACATTAGCCTTGCTTTGGCAACAGCTTGCATCTCATGAACTTGGCCAGGTTGTATGAATACAATGCTAATTCTAGGTGCACCTAGTACATGTGACAGGGAATTTTTACAGGTTACATCAAAAATGTATCTTTATCTCAATGGAAAAAATACCATTTTGCGAATACTCACCTGTAAAATGGGTATTATAGGTATGTCACACACCCCACTTCAATCATTAATTATTACACTTGGGTTACTCCACCAGCAGGTGGCGACGTGCAGAGAAGTCATGAAAAAACAAGCCCCTCCTGGTCTATACATACCTGGTACCTCTCACTCATTCCCCAGTATTCAAACAGCAGTAAAGACAAGGTACCAGGAAAAAAACCCTCAAACTGTAAACGAAAACACCCTATAAAGAATCCGGGATACCAAAAGGGCGGGTGAAGTGGGGTGTGTGACATACCTATAATACCCATTTTACAGGTGAGCATTCACAAAATGGTATTATTCCAAGTATGTCACACACCCCACTTCAATCATTAATTATTACACTTGGGACATCCAACAGCAGTGTCCAGAAAAGGGCGGGTATCCAACAAGGCCATAAAGCAAGACTCAAACCACTGCAGCTTGCAGAACCTTGCGGCCAAACACAGCATCCACCGAAGCCCGCACATCAACCTTGTAAAAAACTTGGAAAAAGGTGTGAACAAAAGACCAAGTAGCAGCCTAACAAACTTGCTCCGCAGAAGCCTGGTGCTGAAAAGCCCAAAACGCTCCAACAGCACGAATAGAATGAACAGCGATACGAAAAGGGGGAACCGTCCCCTTGGCAGAATAGGCCCCAACAACAGCCCGACAAATCCATTTGCTAATGGAAGACTTAGCGGGAGCCAAAACCTTTCCTAGGCCCACAGGGCACCACGAAAAAGACATCAGTCTTATGAAAAGGAGATGTAGTAAACAAACAATACTACACAAAACGTACCACATCCAAACAGTGCAAACCCTCTCCTTGTCATTCCTAGACTTAGGACCCAAGGAAGGAAAAACAATGTCCTGGTTAAGAAGAAAAGCAGAGACCACCTAAAGGAAAAAAGTCCGGTTTGAAGCGGAAAAAACACTTTGTCCTGATGTCTCTCAAAGTGAGTAGCCTGAACCGACCAGGCAACCTTCTGAGTCAGAGTAGAAAGAGCAATAACCTGCAAAGGCTCAAAGGAGGAGCCTGAAGAGCAGAGATAACCAAATTCAAAACCCAAAAAGGGAGAAAAGGCCTCCTAGGAAACCGCAATGCAAGACCCCCCTGGAAGAAGCCTTGACCAAAGGAGGAAACGCAAAGGACTTTTGAAAAACAGTCAGACAAGGCAGCAACCTGCCCCATCAAAATACTCAGCTGAAGACCAAAGTCCAGCCCCGAATGAAGAAATTCCAAAATCCTAGAAACAGAAAAGACCCGACAGGGCAAAGATCTAGCCTCACACCAATCAATATAAGGTCTCCAAACCCTATAATAGATGGAAGAAGAGGATCTCTTCCTGGCACTGATAAGAGTCCGAATGGCCGAATCCGAAAGACCCTCCTCCTTTAAGATGGAGGTCTCAGCAGCCAAGCCGACAAAGCCCGCGTTGGTAAACTGGAGTAGCACAGTCGACCCTGAATGAGGAGATCCGGCCAAAGAGGCAGAACGAACTGATCCACTGCCAGACAAACGATGTCTGCGAACCACACCCGCCTTGGCCACCTTGGGGCCACAAGAATGGCGGGAACCCCTTCCAGAACCAACTCTCGCAGCACCCTGCCTAGCATGGGGATCGGAGAAAACAGATAAAGAGACCCCTGGTCCACCCAACTCAGGGCCAAGGCATCCGCCGCCAGAGCCAAAAGATCCTGGGAAAGCGACCCGAATGTCAGAAGCTTGTGAATGTGACGAGAGGCAAACAGATCCACCTCCGGTCGTCCCCCACCGGAGACAAAGCGACCATTCCCCCAGGCAGGAAGAACGCCGACTCAGAAAGTCCACCTCCATGTTTTCCACTCCTGGAATGTCCACTGCCGAGATGCAAGGGACATGAGACTCTGCCCCACTAGGAGCAGAGACACCCCTCTGAGGGCACCCAGACTGCGAGTCCCTCCTAGGTGATTGATGTAAGCAACCGCCGACCGATTGTCCGATCGAACCTGAACCAGCAAGCCCTGTAAATGCTGCGTCAAGTGAGACAGAACCAACCAGATGGCTCTCAACTCCAAAACATCGATGGGCAAGTGGGCTTCCTGAGGACCCCACCGCCCCCGGAACCGAAGTCCTTCCAGAAACCTCCCCATCCTGACAAACTGGCGTCCGTGGTGACAGTTACCCAAAGCAGGGTCAGAAAAGACCTGCCCTGCCCAAGAGATTGTCCGAGACCAACCACCCTAGTAGAGACTGCCGAACCCGGGGGGACATCCAGAAGGACCGATCCAACGACCGCAGTCGCCGGTCCCAAGACACCAACAGATGAAGCTGAAGCGTCCGCGTGTGAAACTGCACGAAGGGAACTGCCCCGAAAGAAGCTACCATCAGCCCCACCAGTCACATCCCAAGACGGATGAACGGGCGAGAATTGGAAAGAAGAAGCTGAACCAATTCCTGAATCAAGAGAACCTTGGCCTGAGGGAGAAAGATTCTAGGCTGGCAAGAGTCCAAGGACATCCCCAGAAAGGTCACCACCCTGGCCGGAACAAGAGATGCCTTGGGGTAGTTGATCACCCAGCCGAACCTCTCCAGAGTGGACACCACCGAGCTGGTGTCCCCATCCGCTTGACTGAAGGAAAGAGCCATGATGAGAAGATCGTCCAGAAAAGGCACAATGCGAATCCCCTGAGCACTGAGCAGGGCCATCACGCCCGCCAACACCTTGGTGAACACTCTCAGAACCGAAGTGAGGCCGAATGGAAGAGCCACAAACTGAAAATGCCGATCCTCCACCACCAAGCGAAGAAACCTCTGGCAAGCTGGAAAGATCGGAATGTGAAGGTATGCATCCGTGAGGTCTATGGACGACATAAAGTCCCCCTGCCGAAGCGAAATGATCGCAGACCGCAGAGTTTCCATGCGAAACTTCCTGGGACGAACAAACAGGTTGAGAAACTCCAAAACCAGGATGGGACAGAACGACCCATCCTTTTTGGGCACTGTGAAGAGATTGGAACAATACCCGCGCCCTACCTCCGAAGGAGGGACCGGGCAGATGACTGCCATTTCCAGAAAATTCCTTACCGCCCCAAAGGATCTGAAGGGACACGAGACCTGAGAAAACTAAAAGGAGGGCGAGACTCGAACTCCAGCTTATGACCGGCCGACACCACCTCCCGGATCCATCTGTCCGAGACCTCCTGGTCCCATACCCGGGAGAAGAGTCGCAGCCGCCCCCCCCCCCCACCCGTAAGGGTGAGGGCACCCCCTCATTGCTGAGCGGCCTTGGCAGCTGGCTTAGGCTTGGCGCCCCAGACGTGAAAAGGATGGCCGCGGCCATTACCCCGTTCCAGATGGCACCCCTGTAAGCCGAGAAGCCCGCACCCCTGCCGGCTCTGGCTCCCCGAAAGGAAGGATTGAAGGGGGCCGCCCCCCAAAAGGAGCGACAAAATATCTTACACTGAGGTAACTTACCTCCCCTGGCAACAGAATCAAGCTTCTCACCGAAAAATCTCAAACCCCAAAAGGGAAGAGCCGTGAAAAATCTCTTAGAATTAAAATCAGCAGTCCACTGCCACACTGAGCGGCGGATAGCTACCAACAGAGCCGTAGCCCTGCCACACATTAACATGGCATCATCCTGAATGGCAAGAATAAATGAAACGAAGGATTACAACGCTTAAGGGCCAGAAAACTCATCACAAGTAGGATCAAGATCCACACCCAACAATAAAAGTGCCGAAGCACAAACAGGCCTCAAGACCGAAACCGCACAGACAAAACCATGGCGGGCCAGCTGATCGATCCGGCGATCCTCGCCGTCCTTAAAAGAAGACGTGTCAGAAGAATGCACAACCGCCGTATTAAATAGTCCCAAAACCGGAGCATCAGCCTCGGGAGGGACAGACCAACGCTTCACCAAGTCCGCCGGAAAGGGATACTTTCTATCCCAGCTAGGCGGCACCCCAACGAGACACGTAGGTTGCTCCCATCCCTTAAGGACAACATTCTCGAAATGCCGTTGACTGGGAAACTCCAAGCGCTGCTTGGTCACCTCAAACAACTCACCCCTTGGCAGAGGAGCCGCTTCAGGAGGATCCAAATCCAAAACCTCAAACATTTGGGCCAGAATGGAAAGCGTGTCGGAAACCGAACCCATGGCCTGATCACCCTCAGCACCAAACAGCTGCTGGACCTCAGGATTGTCTAATCCTCAAAAGGCTCTCCCTCTTCCGGGGGACGATCTGACCAATCCAATGCCTCAACAACCTCATCATCTGAGTCAGGCGGAGGCGGGGACAAGTGTTTCCGCTTAGCCGGAGCCTTCTGAGCAACCACAGCGGAAAACATCTTCTCGAGGCTGGCCAACCTGGCGCATACCTCGGATTGCGAATCCCCACCCATGACAATGTCACACGGGGTCCGGAACAGGCGAGGAGGGGAAGGAGACGGTACGGGCGGCGAAGAGCCAGGCACCGAGGTACCGGACTGGCGCTCAATGTTCCGCTGCGCACATGTAATGCATACAATAACATCATCCCCTGGGAGCGACGCCCCACAATCCCCACACAGCCTAGATTGCCCCGAAGGGCTGTTTCCGGTATCTTTGGTAGCCTCCATATGGTGAAATTATGGTATTCGCAATAACCCAGGGATTTACGCAATATGCGACCCGGGATGCCCCTTTATCTTCTTTATTTATGGCCCTGAAATGGGGAAATTTGCAAAAATAGCCAATAAAGGGAAATGTAAAGACAAAACCCCGACTAGCCAGGTAACTAAGGCCGGGAGAACCCTGCAGCGTGGGATCCCAGGATCTGACAAAGAAAGACAACAGTCACACCTTAAAATTAATTTTATACTGATGGATTTGAACCTGCATCGCAGGGGAATAAAGTTTATTAAGCTTATGCTCTAACCGCTGGGCCGTGCAGCCTGCTAGAACACGTGAATGCACATGGCAATAAAAACATAAATATATATATGTACATAAATATATAATAAAAAATGTGGAAAGCCTGGGAAGCCCAATAAGGCACCCAGCAATACTATACTCAAGCTGACAGCAAATCCAAAAAAAGGGGGGGTATAACCGCACAAGAGTCCAGTTAGGGTGCAAGACCAGGGGGAGTCCCAACACCTTTAATCCAAGAATAAGTTAAAAGCATCCATATGATCCAAAAAACAGAGGCGGCTTAAAAACATGTAACAAGACCCAGATGGAAGTGTGTAATCTCACGTGCTACTAACGCGTTTCGGACGCGGGAGGGTCCTTAGTCATAGATAAGTGAGGTACTACACACAATAATATATATAGCAGACATAATCAAGACTCACCTAAACCCGATGTGTGCATTCAGCAAGAGGGCCGCATCCTCCAGCTGCGCGCGCGGCGCTCCCGCTGCCCGGAAACCACTCCGGCCGCAGCATCCGGGGTCCCAGTGTGCGCAGCCAATCCAGCGAGAGCCCGCCCACCTGACAGGTACACAGGCCAATGAAAGGGGGCACGGGCTCAGACGCTGGACGGGAGCGTCACTCCAAGGATCACGTGACCGCAAGCCCGAGCGGTCCCCTAGGCAACAAGGACGCCATCGCGAACGGCGGAGGGCGCAGGCCACCAGGAAGGAACACACAAAGGGAGCATGAAGAAACAATATAGCATAATCAGAACACAGGTTGTCACTGACACATAAATATATATATATGATATCTCACACTAGAACAATACATGTGAGTATAGTATGTGATCTTGCAATTGAAAAACCATATAATAAAATATACAGATGTTGGTAAAAACAGCGGCGTATCAGCCCAAAGGAATATATGTATTCTCCCCCTATGGGATATGAGCAAACCATGCAATTCACCTAACACCCGACAAGATGTTCACACTCAGTAGAATACTAGAAAAACGGGACCAAAAGAGTGGGGACACTGATAAAAGAATATTCAAGCAATAATAATAGTAAAAGCCCATAAATGGGATTCCAGCTTAAAGCGTGTCTAAACTGTGTGACAATGTGGTAAACTGATAAGGAAACAATAAAGTGGGTTGACCCATTTGTGGAGCACACAAATCTGAACAGTCTGTAGCGTGTGGATATATAAACCCACAGATGGGAAAACATACCTAAAAATTCCATTAATTAAATGAACCCTAAAGCTATAAGTACGTCTAGATCTCTATCTATCTGTTAAATACGATATATCCCACCTATAATTCAATCCCTGAGGTGAGCGGGTACCCATAATAAAAATCCAGTATGCTTCCCGTGCCAGAAGTTTGCGCCTAATATCACCCCCCCTCGGGCCCAAAGTGACCCTTTCAATGGCACTAATTTTTAGCGCCACCTCCTCACCTATGTGGTGAGAATTGAAATGCTTAGCCACATTAGAGATACCTATAGTATGGGATTTACCAAAACCCTGTAGATGTTCAGAAATTCTAACTTTAAGTTTTCTGGTGGTACACCCCACATATTGGATCGAACAATGAACACATGTAATCAAATAGATTACCATCTTAGAATTGCAGTTCAGGAGAGACTTAATGGTATACCTGTCTCCTGAAGTAGTAGATGTGAAATGTTGCCCTCTACTTACAAATTTACACATGCCACAACGTTGGCAGCCACAGGGGAAAAAACCCAGTGTGGCTAGCCATGTGGTGTGACCTGAGCTAGTTGAACTAAACAAGCTGGGTGATAATATATTGCCTAAGCTAGGGGACTTTCTGCTGACAATGCGGATACCCTTATCAACAGTTGGTCGAAGAATCGGGTCAGCATTTAATATAGGTAAATTGTTCCTCAAAATACGACTAATCGCTCCAAATTCCTTGGTGTAAGGGGTACTGAACGTGACACCATGGAATGGGGTCCTACTCTTATGTTTTGGATTCATACCATACAAAGATTCCCTCGGTTTGTTCATAGCAATACGTTTAGCTCGGTTGAGCATCCAGGGGGGATACCCCCTGTCCCTCAACCTCTGTTCAATATGAGAAGATTCTTCCTGGAAGGTGCTAAGTTGGGAACAGTTGCGTCTACTGCGTAGCATCTCACCCACCGGAATGGACTTGACAGTGTGGTGAGGATGACAACTGGAGGCTCTAAGAATATTGTTGCCTGCTGTAGGTTTTCTATAAGTGGAGGTAAGTAATTGTTTAGAGTTGTCATCACATGTAATACGGAGGTCCAAAAATTCTATGGACTCCGTACTCATGCTAGCAGTAAATTCTAAATTGAGGTTATTGTTGTTACAATACTCAATAAATAGGTGTAGTTCCTCCTTTGATGATGACCAGATCAAAAACAGGTCATCAATATACCGGTAATAGCTTGTAATCACTGACCGCCACTTGTTATTGTCCCCAAAAATGAAATGGTGTTCCCACCACCCCATGTACAGATTAGCCAAAGTAGGAGAGAAGGGGGCACCCATTGAGGCTCCCTTCAACTGTAAATAGAAGGTATTGTCAAAAATAAAAAAGTTGTGCATTAACAGAAACTCCGTGGTTTGGATAATGAAAGAACATAAATCAAAATCGTAATCCGTGTACAACTGCAAATGGAACTCCAATGCTTTGATTGCCAAATCGTGGGGGATGGAAGAATATAGAGACGAAACATCCATGGTACAAAACGTCAAACCTGAATACCATTGGGTGTTCGTGAGGAGATGTATTAAATGGCCTGTATCTCTTAAGAAGCCTGGCAATCTCAACACTAAGGGTTGCAGCATGTTGTCTAACCATTTACCTAGAGGCTCATTCAAGCTGACAGCACCCTACACAATCCCCACAAAGGGGGGACCTGAAAACAATAATGCCCCCAGCCAAGGAACCACCTTAAAAGGACCAGTGTAAGAAAAAAAGGCAGCCTACCTCAACAGTAGTAACGACGGCCACCACGAGGAGGTAGAGAAGGGAGAAGAAGGGCGGGCCCAGCAAGCGCGGCAGACGCTGCGGCCACGCCCCTCCCACCAATCCAGGCAAAGCGCGGGCCGCGCACGATGCGGCCCCGCCCCCCTCCACCTCCAAAGAATCTGAGCCGGAGAGCGGGCGCCAAGGACAAAGGCGCCCGCACCACCGGACAGTCGGGCCAGCGGCAAACACGCCGCCCGGCCCCGCCCGCAACCATCTCGGGGCGGAGCGAACAGCAGGTGCCTAGACATGGCGCCCGCGCCGACAGACAAGCGGGCCGGCGGCAAGACACGCCGCCCGGCCCTGCCCCCGACCACCCAGAGAGCCGACATAGCAGCGGGCTCCCAGTACATGGCGCCCGCAACAACCAAGAAGCAGGCCGGCGACACCCATGCCGTCCGACCCCGCCCCCTGCACCATCGTGAGCACGGCAGTCCGGGGAGCTCAACGGAGCCCCCGAGCAATGAAACTGAACAACTGGCGGGCCGGCGGCAAATACACGCACACACGCCGCCCGGCCCCGCCACAAGCAAGTAAAAAACACTCACACAGTAGCAAACATAACCCAGGCACACAACAAGCCCCCCCCACCCCTATCTAGCGCAGGGAGAAGGGACCAAGCGGGGAGGGGGAACCTAACAGGGACATCAGGGCGGGGCATCCCAAATCCGGATCACCAGGCCGGATAACCACTATGCCCCATAATATGGGGTCGAGTGGAGGAGCTAATCTCCTAGGCACCTTAAGTGCCATCTACCCTTGCCCGGCCGACAGCCTAAGCTGGGAGGCTACATAATTAATCAAGGGGGTAATAAAACAAAAGGCCGGCCAGAAATAGACCATGGGGGGGTGCCGGGGTGTTACCCCGGCTACCTGCAAGCAGGAGACTTCTTTCTTCTGTCTTGTCGCCATCTTGCAGAGAAGGAAAACTGGGGAATGAGTGAGAGGTACCAGGTATGTATAGACCAGGAGGGGCTTGTTTTTTCATGACTTCTCTGCACGTCGCCACCTGCTGGTGGAGTAACCCAAGTGTAATAATTAATGATTGAAGTGGGGTGTGTGACATACTTAGAATATACCATTTTGTGATTACTCACCTGTAAAATGCCTGGGATGGGAGGCCCCACCCCCGTCTGATGCATAACATCTACTAGAATCTGATTTGATATAACCCCGGGACGATATATCCGGTGACGTCATATCCGCCGCGCCGGACTTGTGCTGCGACGCAGATGCGTTCCAGCAGCACCTGCTGAAGGGCGGCATTTGATATCAACAATCTCAGGTATTTAAGCAGGCCCATTTTTAGTTATTATTTACTCACCCAAGGAAGCAGCACGGGCGGCCGCGATCGAAGGTGTCCCTGCTGCAGACTCCCAGCTCCTTATTTACGTGATTCACCCGGTGCCAGGCTTAGTATTGGTCCCTCTTTCTGTCTATTGTTGTCTGATTGTCTATGTGTTTATTTTCGCTTTACAATTTGTGTGATGTGTCCATGACCAACTTTATTTTTGGACACACATATCTTCCTCATTTGTTAGCATATGTAGTACTCATTTTGAACAAACATATTATGCACTGAGTCACTTTATGTATATTTGCACATATGAAAATTTGGATATGTTATTTTGATGTTTTGCACTCTATATGAATGTATATGTTGTTTTTGCAGTCACTTTATTACTAGAGTTGAATAGACAGTGGGATGCTAGGGTTTGTGCCGGCACAAAAAAAAAAAAAAAAAAAAAAAAAAAAAAGAAGATTAGATATTTCCGGGAATCTAGTATTGTTTGGATATTTTAGGAGTTGCCCAGGTATTTTTGCTACATTTGCAGCACTGGATGAAATAGGGGATACGCAGTGTTTTTAAAGTGTTAGTGTTGTATGGTTTTGTGTTTTTGTGTCTCTTGATCAGTGTTTTCAATAAATGTAATAATATTCTTATTGATTTGGTGCTCCTGTTAATTGGGTTTCTGGGCTATGCCCCATGAGCCCATTTCAGACACCTGTAAAATGGGTATTATAAGTATGTCACACACCCCGCTTCAAGACATTCATTACATGTGGGTATACTGACCTGTAGATGGCGATCTTGCAGAGATGTCAATAAAAAAAGTAAGACCCTCCGGGCCATAAATACCTGGGACCTCCCACTCATTCCCCAGTATAAAGATAGCAGTAAGGTAAAGGGACCAGGAAAAGCCAATTAAAACTAACAAAGGTTCACCATAAAAAGGATCCAGAATACCAAAGGGCAGGGTGAAGCGGGGTGTGTGACATACTTATAATACCCATTTTACAGGTGAGAAATAACAAAATTGTATTATTCTAAGCATGTCACACACCCCGCTTCAAGAAATTCATTACATGTGGGACATCCAATAGCAGTGTCCATAAAGGGCGGGGATCCAAAAACAAGGCAACAAGGCACAAACTTAAACCACTGCAGCTTGCAGAACCTTTCTGCCAAAAACAGCATCCACTGAGGCCCGCAGATCAACCTTGGAAAACTTGGAAAAAGTGTGAACTGAAGACCAAGTAGCAGCCTTACAAACTTGCTCAACAGAGGCCTGGTGCTGAAAAGCCCAGGACGCCCCAACAGCACGAGTAGAATGAGCAGTAACACGAAAAGGGGGAATCTTCCCCTTAGCAGAATAGACCCCAACAATGGCCTGGCAAATCCATTTACTAATAGAAGACTTGGCGGGAGCCAAACCTTTCCTAGGCCCAGAGGGCACCACAAAAAGGGCGTCAGTCCTACGAAAAGAGGAAGTAGCCACCAAATAGTACTTCACACAGCGAACCACATCCAAAGAATGCAAAACCCTCTCCTTGTCATTGCTGGGCTTAGGACACAAGGAGGGTAGAATAATGTCCTGATTAAGATGGAAAGCAGAAACCACCTTAGGAAGGAAATCTGGCTTGAAGCGGAAAACAACCTTGTCCTGATGCCTCTCATAGTAAGGGGCCTTAATGGACAAAGCCGCCAACTCCGATACACGCCGAATGGAAGTGATGGCAACCAGAAAAACAACCTTCTGAGTAAGCGTAGAAAGTGCAATATCCTGCAAAGGTTCAAAAGGAGGACCCTGCAAGGCAGAAAGAACCAAATTCAAATCCCAAACTGTGAGCAAAGGCTTCCTAGGAGGCCGCACATGCTTAACCCCCTGGAAAAAGGTCTTAACCAGAGG
Source organism: Gastrophryne carolinensis (assembly GCA_027917425.1). Lineage (NCBI taxonomy): Eukaryota > Metazoa > Chordata > Amphibia > Anura > Microhylidae > Gastrophryne > Gastrophryne carolinensis. Next base: position 165,805,146 of record CM051236.1, read on the forward strand.
ATGAAGAGCAAAAGACTTTTGAAAGAAAACCGCCAGGGCAGAAACATGCCCTTTCAGCGTACTAAGCTGCAAACCTAGGTCCAGACCATGTTGCAGAAATTCCAAAACCCTAGGGATAGAAAATGCCCTGCAAGGCAAGGCCCGGACCTCACACCAATCAATATCAAGACTTCCAAATCCTATAGTAGATGGCAGAGGAAGACTTCATTCTAGCCCTAACCAGGGTCTGAATGACAGCATCCGAAAGACCTTCCTCCTTCAAGATGGAGGTTTCAGCAGCCACGCCGTCAAAGCCAGCGTTGGTAAATTGGGGTAGAGCAGTGGACCCTGAGTGAGCAGATCCGGCAGAAGGGGCAGATCTAACTGATCCTCTGCCAACCTTACCACGTCTGCGAACCAAACCTGTCTTGACCACCTTGGAGCCACCAGGATTGCTGACGCGCCCTCTAGGGCCAGCTTGCGCAGCACTTTGCCCACCATGGGAAACGGAGGGAACAGGTACAGAAACCCCAGATCCCTCCAGTTCAGAGACATGGCATCCGCTGCCAGAGCCAGCGGATCCCGCGAGAGAGACACAAATGCCGGAAGCTTGTGATTGTGACGAGAGGCAAAGATGTCCACCTCCGGAGTCCCCCACCGGTGGCAAAGCGACCGAAACACCTTGGGGCTGAGTGACCATTCTCCCTGGCGAGATGACCCCCTGCTCAGGGAGTCCGCCTCCGTGTTCTCCACTCCCAGAATGTACACTGCCGAGATGCATGGGACATTGCCCTCTGCCCAAGCCAGGATCAAAGACACTTCCCTGAGGGCACACCTGCTGCGAGTCCCTCCCTGGTGATTGATGTAGGCGACTGCCGTCCGATTGTCCGACCGAACTTGAACCGGTAGGTCCCGCAACTGATGAGTCAAGTGAGCCAGAACCAACCTGATGGCTCTCAACTCCAGAACATTGATGGGATCGTGAGCCTCCAGAATCCCCCCCAACCTGACAGGCTGGTATCCGTGGTGACTGTCTCCCAACGAGGGGTCAGAAAGGATCTGCCCCTCGTCAGATTGCTCGGTTTCAGCCACCACCGAAGGGAACGCCGCACCCGGAGGGACATCAGAAAAGACTGATCCAATCACAGCGGGGACCCGTCCCAGGCCGCCAAGAGGTGGAGCGTCCTTGTGTGAAGCTGGGCAAAGGGAACCGCCTCGAACGATGCCACCATCAAACCCACCAGTCGCATCCCAAGCCGGATGGACGGGCGAGGGATAGATAGGAGACGCTGAGTCAATTCCTGAATCAGAAGAACCTTGGCCCGGGGAAGGAACACCCTGGCCTAAGAAGTATCCAGAGACATTCCCAGGAACTCCACCACCCTGAAGGGAGCGAGGCAGGACTTGGGATAGTTGATCACCCAACCGAAAACTCTCCAGGGTGGACACCACCGTCCTGGTATCCAACTGCGCCTGAATGAGGGAAGACGCCATGATGAGAAGATCGTCCAAATATTGCACGATGCGAATACCCCGAGCTCTGAGGATGGCCATCACTCCTGCCAACACCTTGGTAAAAACCCTTGGAGCCGAGGTAAGGCCAAACGGAGCCACAAACTGAAAATGTCGATTTTCCACGACAAACCTGAGAAATCTCTGGTGTGCCGGAAATATTGGAATATGCAGGTAAGCATCCTTGATGTCTATGGACGTCATGAAGTCCCCCTGACAAAGTGAGTGGATGGCTGAGCGCAGAGTTTCCATACGGAACTTCCGGGGGCGGACGAACCTGTTGAGCAACTTCAGATCCAGAATGGGACGTACGGATCCGTCCTTCTTGGGCACCGTGAACAAATTGGAATAGAAGCCCAGGCCCCGGTCCGAGGGGGGCACCGGGCAGATGACAGCCATGTCCAAGAGACTTGCTACTGCCGCCCGAAGCCCCTGAGCGGCCAGAGGATCTGACGGCACCCGAGACCTGAAGAATCTGAGAGGGGGCCGGAACTCGAACTCCAGCTTGTAAACGGAAGACACCACTTCCTGAATCCACCTGTCCGAGACCTCTTGGACCCAGACCCGGGAGAAAAGTTGCAGCCGTCCCCCCACCCGCAAGGGTGAGGGCGCCCCCTCATTGCTGAGCCGGCTTGGCAGCGGCTTTAGGCTTAGAGCCCCAACTGTGTCCTGGACGGGCCCGACCCCTGCCCCTGGACCAGGAATCACCTCTGGATGAGGGGAAAGCCGAACCCCTGCCAACTCTCGCCCCACGAAAGGACTGAGTGAAGAACGCCACCCCACGAAAGGGGCGACGCTGCTTCTTACGCTGAGGTAACTTACCTCCCTTGGCGACCTAATCCAATTTCTCTCCAAAGAGCCGCAACCACACAAAGGGAAGGCCGTAAGTGACTTTTTGGACACAAAATCAGCCGCCCACTGGCGTAACCAAACCGACCGCCGGATAGCCACAAGCAAGGTCGAAGTTCTGCTACACATCACCAATGTGTCATCCAAGGTGGTCAGCACAAAAGACAAAAACAACTCACATCGCCTAAGGGCAGTAAACTCCTCATTGGCCGGGTAAAGCCCGGAAGAGGTCAACAATCCTCTAACAACCGACCTGGCAGCTACCAATAAAAGCACTGAAGCACAAACCGGCCGCAAGGCCGACCCAACACTGGCAAAACCATGACAAGCCATCTGGTCAATGCGTTTATCCTCACCATCCTTGAGAGTAGTGCATTCCGGGGAATGCAGGATTGAGGTGCTGGACAACCCCAAAACAGGAGCATCCACCTCGGGGGGGGGGAGACCAGTGCTTCACCGCGTCCACCGGAAAGGGATATTTTTTTGTCCCAACCTGGAGGGACACCCGGAAGCCGAGTCGGCTTCTCCCATTCCTTGAGAGTGATACCATCAAAATGCTTTTGATAAGGAAATTCCAAGCGCGGCTTGGTCACCTCAAAGAACTCCCCCTTCAGCGGAGGAGCCGCCTCAGGGAGAGAAATAGCCAGGACCTCAAACATATGAGCCAGGACCTTAGAGGTATCCAAGGAATCACCCTGGCCCTGCTCTGTATCAGCACCCACAAACTGCTGATCGTCAGAGCCCTCAGACTCCTCATACAGCTCCCCTTCCTCAAGCGGGGAACAATCAGACCAATCCAGGGAGTCAAACTCCTCCATATCAAAAGCCTGCGTGGCTGTATACAAATGTTTTCACTTCGCCGTGGCCTTTTTGGCAACAGCACTGGAAAACAATTTTTCAAGATTGGCCAATCTGGTGCACACCTCAGATTGCGACTCCCCACCCATGACCACATCACATGGGGTACGGATCAAGCGAGGGGGAGACGGAGAAGAGACTGGCGGAGCAGAACCAGACGCCTGAGAACCGGACTGCCGCGTAATAGACCGCTGTGCACAGGGTACACAAAGAAATACATCATCCCCCAAAAGGGATACCCCACACCCCAAACACAGCCTGGATTGCCCCGAGGGGGGCACCAGCCCAGTATCCGGGGAAGCCTCCATATGGTGATTTTTTTATATTTAGGCACAATGCCCAGAGGGAATTACGCAATAATGCAACCCGGGATGCCCCTTTAAGTCCCGCATGGGAGGAATTAACAGACCCCTAAATTTAACCAGGGACCCTAGGACCAGGAGAGCCCCCCTTTAATAGGACAATGGTCCACCTGAAACACACAAAAAGACATAGCAATCAGACCTCAGTGACAATGTCCAAAGGGGTTAATACACAAGCGTTGCCAGCAGCCCCAATGAGGAGCAAGAAGTATATGCAGACATATCTAAGAACTGATGGGGCCACAGGCCACTCACCTGACCGAGGCCACACACGCACACCAGAGGGGAGGAAGGCGCGTAAGCAGAGGAAGAAGGAGGGCGGGGCAGCGTGGTTCGCGCGTCGCGCCCCGCCCCTCCTCCGTCGCTCCCGGCCAGAAGCCGGGACCTGAATAGCAGTGCCAGCAGCACGGGGCGGGCCGCAGGCGATCGCGCGAACGCCCGGCCGCGCCTGAGGGAAGAAGCACCCCGCCGCCATGCAGACACAGAGGCCGGCGCCGGTTAAGTAAAACCATGACATGAACACACACACACACACACACACACAATAAAGCTCTCCACACATACAAACATCAAGGGACAGGGCCCCCCCAACCCCCCCCCTCTAAGGGAACCCGGTAGAGGGGGAAACCACGCTAGAGTGGAAGGGCCGAGGGACGGGGCATCTCAAACCGGGATCACCAACCCGGTTAACCTCCTACCCCTTGTTATGGGGTCTCACGGGTCTCCCGGGTCTCCTAAGCACCAAGGGTGCCATCTACCGTTGCCCGAACCAGCAGCCTAGGCTGGGAGGCAAGTACACTAAAGTAAGGGGATCCGGGCAGAAATAGATCAGATAGAGGGCCGGGAGTCACCCCAGCTACCTTGCAAGGAGAAGACATCCATCTTCTGACTTGCTCGCCGTCTGGAGAGATGAAAGACTGAGGAATGAGTGGGAGGTCCCAGGTATTTATGGACCGGGAGGGTCTTACTTTTTTATTGACATCTCTGCAAGATCGCCATCTACAGGTCAGTATACCCACATGTAATGAATGTCTTGAAGCGGGGTGTGTGACATACTTAGAATAGATGAATATTTGGAAACCACAGCACCCCATAGGTTATGCAGGAAAAATGCAATATCGTTAGCATACCCCACAGAGTGTAGTTACCAAACTTTTAAAAATCTTCCCTTATATCATTGTAAAAATTAGGTACCTCAAAAATGAAGGTGGGATGTGCTCATCGAGTCAATATATGGCAGTCAAGGAGGTGCTGGAGGGTATAACAACACTTCATAAACAAGAAATTGAACCCTCTGCAAATTCATACCATTGAAAAAGCTAACACTTGTTAAAAGCATGGACTGCAAAATGCTATACTTGCCTGCACAGTGCTACAGTCCAGCTTAGTAACGTTTGGGACGGGGTATAAATTGGTGGCCTTGTTGTGGCTACCTCGCTTTTACATTCATTGCAGTCTATTTTAACTAACAGTCCATTCTTTTAACAATTAGGTACCTAACCTGTAAAAACACCAGATTGCAGGTACTAGTGGGTTTTTGGGGAGAATATAGAATAAAAAAATGTTTATGGCACCAAGTGTTTTAAAGTTAAAAGGGTAATTCCACCTTCGATTGCATTTTTAAAAGTTTTCATTATTGTGTGGCAAAATGATTCCTCAATTTGCGAAGCTTTAATTTTAGATTTGTTTGCAACTATGTTATAAAAGAAAACCGTTTTGCTTTACAAATTAATTAGAAGGATCTTCTACATGGCCGATTACGGCTTACTCTTGTAAGATTAGCTAGAACATTTTAAAAATACCATTTTGTGATTACTCACCTGTAAAATGGGTATTATAAGTATGTCTCACACCCTGCTTCGGAAATATTAATTACACATGGGTTATGTCCAGTAGAGGGCTTCTGCAGAGATGACTAGAAAAAAGAAGCCCCTCCTGGTCCATAAATACCTGGGACCTCCCACACATTCCCCAGTATAAGAAAGCAGTAAGGGGACCAGGAAGAGCAAATAAAATCTATGAGAAAAAAGTATCACCATATAGAGGATCCAAGATACAACTCAGGGTGGGACGAAGCAGGGTGTGAGACATACTTATAATACCCATTTTACAGGTGAGTAATCACAAAATGGTATTATTCCAAGTATGTCTCACACCCTGCTTCGGAAATATTAATTACACGTGGGACATCCAATAGCAGTGTCCAAAAAGGGTGGGGATCCCAACAGGCAAAAGTGCACAAATTAAACCACTGCAGCTTGCAGAACTTTGCAGCCAAAAATACCATTTTGTGAATACTCATCTGTAAAATGGGTATTATAAGTATGTCACACACCCCACTTCAAACATTAATAATTACACTAGGGTTAACGCACCGCTAGGTGGCAGCATTGCAGGCCCCTCCCGGTCTATACATACCTGGTACCTCCCAAGAACCTCCCAGTATTAGAACAGCAGTAAGACAAGGTACCAGAACCAAACAATGTAACCCTCAACGTAAAGAACCAAACTTCACCAAATAGAGAGCCAGGATACCAAAAAGGGCGGGTGAAGTGGGGTGTGTGACATACTTATAATACCCATTTTACAGGTGAGTATTCACAAAATGGTATTATCCTAAGTATGTCACACACCCCACTTCAGACTTAATAATTACACTAGGGACATCCAACAGCAGTGTCCAGAAAAGGGTGGGTATCCGAATCAGGCAATAACGCAGAAAAAACTCAGACCAATGCAGCCTGCAAAACCTTGCGGCCAAAAACAGCATCCGCTGAAGCCCGCACATCAACCTTATAGAACTTAGAAAAAGTATGAACAGAAGACCAAGTTGCAGCCTTACACACTTGTTCAACCGAAGCCTGGTGCTGAAAAGCCCAGGAAGCACCAACCGCACGAGTAGAATGAGCAGTAACTCGGAAAGGAGGAGCCTTCCCCATAGCCGAATAAGCACCAACAATGGCCTGACGAATCCATTTGCTAATGGAGGACTTGGCCGGAGCCAAACCCTTCCTAGGCCCACAGGGCACAACGAAAAAGGCATCAGTCTTGCGAAAAGAAGACGTAGCACGTAGATAGTACCTGACACAACGTACAACATCCAGGCAGTGCAAGGCACTCTCCTTGGCATTCTTAGGCTTAGGACACAAAGAAGGAAGAACAATGTCCTGGTTAAGATGAAACGCAGAGACCACTTTAGGGAGAAAATCTGACTTGTAACGAAAAACCACTTTGTCCTGATGATCCTCAAAATAAGGAGCCTGAATAGACAAAGCTGCCAGCTCTGAAACACGCCGAACCGAAGTGATGGCCACCAAAAAAGCAACCTTCTGAGTAAGAACGGACAAAGCGACATCCCGCAAAGGCTCAAAAGGAGGAGCCTTAAGAGCGGAAAGAACCAAATTCAAATCCCAGACTGGGAGCAAAGGCTTCCTGGGAGGCCGCACATGCGAAACCCCCTGGAAAAAAGTCTTGACCAAGGAATGACTAGCAAAAGATTTCTGGAAAAAAATTGACAAAGCAGAAACCTGCCCCTTCAAGGTACTCAGCTGAAGACCGGAGTCCAGCCCCGACTGAAGAAACTCCAAAATCCTAGACACAGAAAAGACCCGGCAGGGCAAAGACCTAGCCTCACACCAATCAATATAAGATCTCCAATACCTGTAATAGATGGAAGAAGAAGATCTCTTCCTGGCACTAATAAGCGTCTGAATGACCGCATCCGAAAGACCCTCCTCCTTTAAGATGGAGGTTTCAGCAGCCAAACCGTCAAAGCCAGCGTTTGTAAACTGGGGTAACAGAGTTGACCCTGAGTGAGAAGATCTGGCCGAAGAGGCAGATCGAACTGATCCACGGCCAGACGAACGATGTCCGTGAACCACACCCGCCTTGGCCACCTTGGAGCCACGAGAATGGCGGGAACTCCCTCCAGAACCAACTTTCGCAGAACCCTGCCTAGCATGGGAATCGGAGGAAACAGATAAAGAAACCCCAGGTCCCTCCAGCTCAGGGTCATGGCATCCACCGCCAGAGCCAGAGGGTCCCGGGACAGAGACACAAAGGACGGAAGCTTGTGATTGTGACGAGAGGCAAACAGATCCACCTCCGGCGTCCCCCACCGGAGACAAAGTGACCGAAACACCTGGGGATGGAGAGACCACTCCCCCCGACGGGACGCACACCTGCTCAGAAAATCCGCCTCTGTGTTTTCCACTCCTGGAATGTAAACTGCCGAGATGCAAGGGACACGAGTCTCCGCCCAGACCAAAATCAGAGACACTTCCCTGTGGGCACCCAGACTGCGAGTCCCTCCTTGGTGATTGATGTAAGCAACCGCCGTCTGATTGTCTGAGCGAACCTGAACCGGCAGACCTTGTAAATGATGCGTCAAGTGAGACAGAACCAACCTGATGGCTCGCAATTCCAGAACATTGATGGGCAAGTGGGCCTCCTGAGGGTCCCACTGCCCCTGAAACCGAAGATCCTTCCAATAACCTCCCCAGCCTGACAAACTGGCATCCGTGGTGACAGTTTCCCAAAGTGGAGTCAGAAACGACCTGCCCTTCAGAAGGTTGTCCGAGACCAACCACCACAGAAGGGACTGCCGAACCCGAGGGGACAACCGGAAGGACCGATCCAACGACCCCGGACACCGGTTCCAAGACGCCAAAAGATGAAGTTGAAGAGTCCTCGTATGAAACTGAGCAAAGGGAACTGCCTCGAACGAGGCCACCATCAACCCCACCAGTCTCATCCCCAGACGAATGGACGGATGAGGATGGGAGAGGAGCAGCTGGACCAATTCCTGAATCATCAGAACCTTGGCCTGAGGAAGAAACACTCTGTGCTGGCAGGAGTCCAACGACATCCCCAGAAAAGTCACCACCCTGGCCGGAACCAGCGAGGACTTGGGGTAATTGATCACCCAGCCGAACCTCTCCAACATAGACACCACAGTGCTGGTGTCCCCCTCTGCTTGACTGAAGGAAGGAGCCATGATGAGAAGATCGTCCAGGTAAGGCACAATGCGAATCCCCTGAGCTCTGAGCAGGGCCATCACCCCCGCCAACACCTTGGTGAACACTCTCGGAGCAGAGGTGAGGCCGAATGGAAGAGCCACAAACTGAAAATGCCGATCCCCCACCACGAAACGGAGGAACCGCTGATGAGCAGGAAAGATCGGCACGTGCAGGTACGCATCCTTGATGTCTATGGACGTCATAAAGTCCCCCTGCCGAAGCGAACCGATCGCAGACCGCAGGGTTTCCATGCGAAACTTCCGAGGACGAATAAACCTGTTGAGAAACTTCAAATCCAGAATAGGACGGAAGGACCCGTCCTTTTTGGGGACCGTGAAGAGATTGGAGTAAAACCCGCGCCCCACCTCTGAAGGAGGAACCGGGCAAATGACAGCTAAATCTAGAAGATTCCTTACTGCCGCCAGGAGCCCCTGCGCGGCCAAAGGATCCAAAGACACCCGAGACCTGAAGAACCTTGGAGGAGGACGGGACTCGAACTCCAACTTGTAACCGGCCGAAACCACCTCCCGGATCCATCTGTCCGGGACCTCCTGGTCCCACACCCGGGAGAAAAGTTGCAACCTTCCCCCCACCCGAACGGGTGAGGGCGCCCCCTCATTGCTGGGTGGGCTTGGCAGCCGGCTTGGGCTTGGCACCCCAGACGCGAGTGGGGCGGCCACGGCCTCTGCCCCTATTCCAACTGGCGCCCCTGGGGGCCGAGGAGCCCGCACCTCTACCGGCGCCGACTCCCCGAAAGGACGGATTGAACGAGACCATCCCCCGAAAGGAACGGCGAAATTTCTTGCGCTGAGGTAATTTACCTCCCTTGGCAACAGAATCCAGCCTCTCACCAAAAAGCCTCAAACCCAAAAAGGGCAGAGCCGTGAGCGATCTCTTAGAATTAAAATCGGCCGTCCACTGTCTCAACCACACACAGCGCCGGATAGCCACCAGCAAGGCAGTAGCCCTGCCACACATCAACATGGCATCCTCCTGAGCGGCCAGGATAAAAGACAAAAAAGCATCGCAGCGCTTAAGCCCAAGGGACTCATCACTGGTGGGCTCGAGATCCACCCCCAAGTCCCTGACAATAGACCTGACAGCAAAAGTCAAAAGAGCCGAGGCACAAACAGGCCTTAACACGGAACCCGCACATACAAAACCACGACGGGCAAGCTGATCAACCCGGCGATCCTCGCCGTCCCTGAGCGAAGTCGTGTCAGGGGAATGCACAACCGCCGTGTTGGACAGTCCCAGGACCGGAGTATCTACCTCAGGGGGAACAGACCAACGCTTCAACAATTCCGCCGGAAAGGGATATTTCCTATCCCAGCTAGACGGCACCCCAACAAGACGAGTAGGTTGCTCCCATTGCTTGAAAACAATTTCTTCAAAATGCTGTTGGCTGGGAAACTCCAGACGCTGCTTGGACACCCCAAAAAGCTGACCCTTGGGCCTAGGAGCAACCACCGGAGGCTCCAAATCCAAAACCTCAAACATCTGGCTCAGAATGGTAGAGGAATCGAGAGGGAGGCCATCAGCCTGATCCCCCTCAGAACCCAGCAACTGCTGAACATCAGAATCTTCTTCCTCAATGAGCTCACCTTCTTCACGGGGACGATCCGACCAATCCAGATCTCCCACCACTTCCTCATCTGAATCCGGCGGGGGCGGAGACAGATGCTTCCGCTTAGCTGAAACCTTCTGAGCGGCTATAACAGAAAACCGCTTCTCAAGGCTGGTCAAGCGGGCACATACATCAGACTGCGAATCCCCGCCCAGGACAACGTCACACGGGGTCCGGAATAAGCGAGGGGGAGAGGGAGATGGCGCGGCCGAAGAAGTGCTAGGCACCGGAGTACTGGACTGCCGTGCAATGTTCTGCTGTGCACAAGGAATACACAAAATGACATCATCTCCCTGGAGCGGAGTCCCACAACCCCCGCACACCTTGGATTGTCCCGAAGAACCATTCCCGGTATCTGTGGCAACCTCCATGTGGTGAAATTTATGGTATTCGCAGAACCCAGGGATTTATGCGGTACGCGACCCGGGATGCCCCTTAATAACCTAACACTTGTCTAAGGATAGTCACAAGATCCTGACCCAGGGGAATAGCATAAGACCCTTATAAAAATATATATAACTATAACTATATATATATATATATATATGTGTATATATATATATATTGCAAAGAAAAAACACACCCCACGAGCCAGGTATATATGACCGGGAGAGCCCTGCCAGACGGGATCCCAGGATCTGAAAAACACAAAGGGAGAGGGACAGGCGTCAATCCAGCACCATAACCAAAATCCACATAACATACAAAACCCCCCTCACACCACCCCCCCCCCCTCAACCAGAGCAAAGGAAATGGTTAATGCCAACCAGCACCATAAAGATGCGCCGGAGCGAGGAGGAAGGAGAAAGAGGAGGAAAGGATCCGAGGGGTCATCGCCAGAAAAACCAAAAAACGCCTACCTTGAGAGGGAGAGGAAAACCGCGCAGCCTGCAGAAGATGGCGGCCCGCACACAGCGCAGTGAGGGAGGAAGAGACAAGCTCCGGGAGCGCGGGAGCCGAGAAGGCCCCGCCCCTTCGGGACATCCAATCCGTGCGCGGCCCGCGCGCGCGACCCCGCCCCCAGGCAGCGTCAGCGTCTGCCGGCGGGGACCGCGAGCAGACCTCAATGACGGGACCGGCGGAGCCACCCGCCGGCTCCCAGTGCGCAATACACAGACCCACACACTGATAACAGGTCCCCCCTGAGCAGCCGGACAAGCAGGCTGCAAGCGCCGGGTATGGCGCTCAGCCACCGGCGGGACCGCGGCGCATCGCGCCGCGAGGCCCCGCCCCCCCCGGCTCCTGAGGGGAGAAAGACACACAGACAGGGGAAAAAGGCAGGCAAACTTACAGTGAAGTTAGTCAATGTAAAATCACAAAGGGACTCACAATGTAGAGCGCAGCAGCACACTCACACAGCATGTCACCGTTTAAAGCCATTCAGTCTGCTGCACAGCATGTCACCGTCCCAAGCGCGCCCCACACCCCGGAAAGTGACACAATATCCCAGGGCAAGGCACAACCTGACCACTAACCTCCTATAAAATGGGGCATCCCACATCCGGATCACCACTCCGGGAATCCCGCTATGCCCCGCAATGAAGGGTCGAGCGGAGGAGCTAATCTCCTAGGCACCAATGGTGCTGGCTACCTTTTTGCCCGGCCTACAGCCGAAGCTGGGAGGCTGCCATTAAATAGAATACTTTCAAACAAAAGCCGGGCAGAAATAGACCACGGGGGGGGGGGGGGGGGGGGGGCGGGGGGATACCCCGGCTACCTGCAAGCAGGAGACTTCTTTCTTCTGTCTTGTCGCCACCTTGCAGAGAACAACACTGGGGGGTTCTTGGGAGGTACCAGGTATGTATAGACCGGGAGGGGCCTGTTGAAGTTTTTGGAGAAGTTCTCTGCAATGCTGCCACCTAGCGGTGCGTTAACCCTAGTGTAATTATTAATGTTTGAAGTGGGGTGTGTGACATACTTAGAATAACAGCATCCGCTGAGGCCCACACATCAACCTTATAAAACTTGGAAAAGGTATGAACAGAAGACAAAGTAGCAGCTGTACAAACATGTTCAACAGAAGCCTGGTGCTGAAAAGCCCAGGAAGCCCCAACAGCACGAGTAGAATGAGCAGTGATCTGAAAAGGGGGATCCCTCCCCTTGGCAGTATAGGCCCCAACAATGGCCAGACATATCCATTTACTAATGGTAGACTTGACGGACGCCAAACCTTTCTTGGGCCCAGAGGGCACCACAAACAAGGCGTCCGTCCTACAGAAAGGAGAAGTAGCCACCAAATAGTACTTCACACAACGAACATCATCCAAAGAGGGCAGGACCCTCTCCTTGTCATTGCTAGGCTTAGGACACAAGGAAGGGAGAACCACATCCTGATTGAGATGGAAGGCAGAGACCACTTTAGGTAAGAAATCTGGCTTAAAACGGAAGACCACCTTGTCCTGATGTCTTTCAAAGCAAGGGGCCTGAATAGACAGAGCCGCCAACTCAGAAACACATCGAACAGAGGTAATAGCCACCAAAAAGGCAACCTTTTGCGTGAGAATGGAAGTGCAACATCCTGCATTGGCTCAAAAGGAGGCCCCTGGAGAGCCGACAGAACCAAATTCAAGTCCCAACAGGCAACAAAGGCTTTCGAGGGGGCCGCACATGAGTGACCCCCTGGAAAAAAAAGTCGTAACCAAAGGGTGGAGAGCAAAAGACCTTTGAAAGAGAACCTGCCCTTTCGAGGTACTAAGCTGAAAACCCAGGTCCAAACCGTGTTGAAGAAACTCCAAAATCCTGGGAATCGAAAACACCCTACAAGGCAAGGCCCTAGCCTCTCACCAATCAATATAGGACCGCCAAGTCCTGTAGTAGATGTAAGAGGAAGGCTTCTTCCTAGCCCTAACAAGTGTCTGGATCACGGCATCAGACAAACTTTCAACTTTTAAAATGTAGGTTTCAGCAGCCACGCCGTCAAAGCCAGCGTTTGTAAATTGGGGTAACAAAGCTGACCCTGAGTGACCAGATCCGGAAACAGGGGCAACCTGTACTGATTGACCGCCAGCCGCACGACGTCTGTGAACCACACCTGTCTTGGCCTCCTTGGAGCCACCAGAATTGCTGGCACATGCTCTTGAACCAGCTTGCGCACCACCCTGCCTACCATGGAGAAGGGAGGAAAACAGGTACAGGAGACCCAGATCCCTCTAGGCAAGGGACATGGCATCCACTGCCAGAGCCAGAGGATCCTGAGACAGAGACAAAAAAGCAGGGAGCTTTTGGTTGTGACGGGAGGCAAAGAGATCCACCTCCGGGAACCCCCACTTGTGACAAAATGGATAGAAATACCTTGTTGTTGAGGGACCAGTCCCCTCGACGAGAGGACCCCCTGCTGAGGGAGTCCGCTTCCATGTTCTCCACACCTGGAATGTACACCGCCGAGATGCATGGAACATTGCTCTCGACCCATGCAAGAATCAGAGAAACTTCCCTGAGGGCACTCCTGCTGCGAGTCCCTCCTTGGTGATTGATGTAAACGACCGCCGTCCGATTGTCTGATCGAATCTGACCCGGCAAGCCTTGGAGGTGATGCGTCAAGTGCAACAGCACCAACCGGATAGCCCTCAGCTCCAAGACGTTGATGGGGGTGTGAGCCTCTTGAGGACCCCACAGCCCCTGGAACTGATGTTCCTTCCAGAAACCTCCCACCAGCCCGACAGGCTAGCATCCGTGGTGACCTTCTCCCAACAAGGGGCCAGAAATGATCTGCCCCTCAGAAGATTCCTCGGTTCCAGCCACCACTGAAGAGACCGCCGAACCAGGGGAGACATCACAAATGACTGATCCAAAGACAGAGGGCATCCGTCCCAAGCCGCTAACAGATGAAGTTGAAGAGGCCTCATGTGAAACTGAGCAAAGGGAACCGCCTCGAAGGAGGCCACCATCAACCCCACCAGCCTCATCCCTTGCCGGACGGACAGGCGAGGGTTGGACAGAAGAAGACATATCAGATCTTGAACCATCTGCACCTGCGACTGAGGCAGGAACACTCTGGTCTGAATGGTATCCAGATTCATGCCCAGAAAGGAAACCTCCCTTGACGGGGAGAGAGAAGACTTGGAGTAGTTGATCACCCAACCGAACCACTCCAGCGATGTCACCACCGTCCTGGTGTCCAGCTCTGCCTGGCTGAGAGAGGATGCCGTGATGAGAAGGTCGTCCAGATACGGCACAATGCGAATGCCCTGGAAAAAGCCAATATACCCGCCAACACCTTGGTGAATACCCTTGGTGCCGAGGGCAGAGGCGTGTGATGCCATTTGATCAAGATGGTCCTCACCATCCTTCAGCGTGGTGGAGTCTGGTGAATGCACAACAGATGTGTTGGACAACCTCAGAATCGGAGCGTCGACTTCTGGGGGTGACGACCAGCGCTTCACCGTGTCCACCGGAAAGGGATACTTCCTATTCCACCCCTGAGGGACCCCGGGAAGCCGGCTGGTCCTTTCCCATTCCTTAAGAATCAATTTGTCAAAATGCTTCTGATCAGGAAACTCAAGGCGAGCTTTAGCGGCCCCCCAAAAATTCCCCCTTCTGCGGAGGGGCCTCTGCAGAAGGGGAAATAGCAAGAACCTCAAGAATATGGGCCAGAAGTCTGGGGGTATCCACAGTATCCCCACGCTCCTGCTCCGCATCAGCATCAAAGAACTACTGATCATCAGAGCCTTCAGAGTGTGAAAACAATTCCCCCTTCTTCAAGCGGGGAATAATCAGACCAAGTAAACGAGTCATAATCATCATAATCAAAAGCCGGCGCAGCCGGCGCCAAATGCCATCTCTTAGCTGGGGCCTTCCTGGCCGCAGAGCTAGCAATCTTCTCAATGTTGGCCAATCTAGCACATACATCAGATTGCGACTCCCCACTGATGACAACGTCACTTGGGGTCAAAGCCAGGCGTGGGGGCGTAGGTGATGAGGCCAGCGGTACTGATCCAGACGCCAGGGGCCCGGATTGCCGCGCAATGGCCTGCTGTGCACATGGTACGCAAATAAGCACATTATCCCCCGCAAGGGATACCCCACAAACCACACACTGCCGGGATTGCCCCAAAGGGATCCCGAGCCCGGTATCCTGGGAAGCCTCCATAAGGTGATTTTTTATGGTAGTCGCAATGACCAGTGGGAATTACGGTAATAAGCTACCCGGGATGCCCCTTAATGTCCGTTAGTGGTAGGATTTGTGAATGATAAGGAATAGACCCCAATTTGAGCGAGGGACCTAAGGACCAGGAAAACCCCTTTTTATCTAAGGTAAGGTATTCCCTCTGAAAGACACAATATAAGGTACCATAAGAATCACACCAAGCGCTATATACATATATAAGCATTCATTCCTGATAAATATATAACATATATATATTGTCAACACATATAGCACAAAAACACATTAAAATACAATTCTGAGCTGGGCTCGAACCTTAGACTCTCTGTACCATATCTAAATGCTCTACCTACTGAACCATTCAGCCTGCTCCTTCCATGAGCTGAGAGCCCCTAACGGGTTAACAGCAGTGTACAAATAAAACGAACAAGCCCTGCGGCACTCACAGAGAACCGGAGGAAATGGCGTCCATCAAGCAGCAGAGAGAAGAAGGAGTGCGGGCCAGCGCGGATCGTGCGCCGCGCGTGGCCCCGTCCCTCCCAACCATGGCCAGAGACAGCGGTACCCAGCCATTGGCTGAGGGCCGCAAAGGGCGCCAGAGGAGGGGGCGGGCAGCAACCAGCGCGCCGAGCGCCCGGCCCCGCCCCCTCTCCTGACTGAAACGTGAAGAGACGGAATGGCCGTGCTCCCAGCCATGCTGCGGAGCCGGCCCGTTCTTTAGGGAGCCAGCCCATCGCCGCTTAGAGAAACATCCGAGCGGACCTGGCAAAATGAAACTAAGTGCGCACAATCATTCACACACACACACACACACAAACACTGGCCCGCGTAAGAACAATAGGTCGCAAAATGGAGGTACAGGTAGCGCAGGGAAAATAAAACGGACAGGGCATCCCATACCAGGATCACGAACCTGGCGGCCGCCTACCCTTTGGAGAGGGTCTCACAGAGGAGCATAGCTCCTATACAGTACACCTCTAAGGTGTAACCTACCCTCACCCGGACTCACAGCCAAGGCTGGGAGGCATAGGGAATAAGAACTAAAGTCCAGGCAGGAATAGGGACAAGTGGCCGGGTGTAAACCCGGCTTACCTGCAAGG
The DNA here is from genome assembly GCA_027917425.1 of Gastrophryne carolinensis. Classification (NCBI taxonomy): domain Eukaryota; kingdom Metazoa; phylum Chordata; class Amphibia; order Anura; family Microhylidae; genus Gastrophryne; species Gastrophryne carolinensis. The sequence goes on from CM051236.1 coordinate 165,821,555, forward strand.
GAAAGATAGACAGCCATCTTCTTGACTTGCTTCGCCGTCTGCAGAGACTTATCTGGGGAATGTGTGGGAGCTCCCAGGTATATATGGACCGGGAGGGGCTTCTTTTTTCTAGTCATCTCTGCAGAAGTTCGCCCACTACTGGACATAACCCACGTGTAATTAATATTTCCGAAGCAGGGTGTGAGACATACTTGGAATGACCGAAACTGCCCATTCAGCGTCCTATAAATTGAAAAAAAAAAACCCATGGGGGGGGGGGGGGGGGGGGGGGAGGACATATTGTATTCTTACCTGTACAGATGGTGGTGCTACTGCAGCGAGGGAGGGTGGTGAAAGGAGGCGATTGGGATGAGGAATGTTTTTTTGAGAATGATCAGTGCCATAGGTTTTAGGGTGCAAATTATACAATTTGTTCTCTTTCTCATCTGTGTCTGTGGCTCCAGGGCATGGGCCAATTTCAAAGGTAGATGCCAAGTCACTATGAAGAGGACTGTTCTCGGGTGTCAATACTGTGCTGTTCATGATGGCATTCTGGCATTGGGTCAGCCATGAAAATACAGCTGTCTTGCCCCCGTCGTATAGCTGCTCAGAAATGAATGTGCTGTGCGGTAAAAGGCCATTAATTTGCATTTCCTGAGGTCCAGGGCATTGACAGAAAGTACAATGTTCCAAATCTGCTTGGGATTTCCGTGGACGACCACGAAGGCGACTTGAAGTGAAAAGTTTCTCTTCTGTTCCTTCTACTGCCTCACTTTTCACAAAAGCCATTTCTGGCAACTCAGTTGGTGGAGGTTCCAGCATCTGACCTGGAAATGAACATGGATGTGAAAGGCAAACTAAACTCCGCTACAGTAAGCTTAAAACCAAGGAACAAGGGAAATTTATGTATTACTTCACATAATTCCTTTCTTGTCTATTTCACTCAAGTCACACAGGCTACTGTTCTTCACACTTGGGAAGTTCCAAAGCAGTGAAACCACAGGTGGGAGGAGACCTGAAAAAGTCAGCTGCGCGATTGAGGAAGAGCTACTTCGTGTTACACCCAACCCTATGGACACTACAAGCGTATGGAGAACCGTGGACAAAAAATACAAAAAATAAAATACAAAAAAAGGACACCCCAAGTGCCTGGTGAACGCATTGTTGAGGGCGCAGGAATCTTATTTGACCCTTGGTACTATCCCCAGTTCTGACGGTGTATTCGGGGCCATCAACTCTGTGTAGTCCTAAATGTACCATGGGGAAGCGGGTAGCAACAAACAACCTGTCGTCCGAAAGAACTGAGTGATCAGATAACCGGCGAGGTGCCGTCCTTTTCAGTTTAATCCACTGTAGTGATCAAGAGAGCAAATGCCTCTCGTGGCGGGATACCAGGCAGGGCTGAAGCAGGATTGGTAACTCCTAAGCTGCCATGGCTAAACGTCAGAGGTTTAACCCCCCCATTAGGCATGAAATGAAGCTACAGAGGAGACGTTTGAAAGAGACTTGGCAAGACTGAGCCTTGTCATATACAAGAGCCCTAGGTCAAGCCTGGACACAACCTATCAAATTATGCTAGCATAGATTAGATATTAAACAAAAAGATGATGGGACCCAGACTAATCCCTTGCCCCAGATATTCCCACTACTTATTGTGCATAGTAATTACAAAATACAAATTTTTATGTACATTGCTTCTATTTCGCATTGCCATAAATCCAGAATCATGGAGGTAGCTGCAATAGTTGCAGAGTGCATCGTAAGTGGAAAAGTCTCGGCGCGGAACTGGCAGCACTGCAGCTCACCTCCTCGTCTTCTATGCTAGTATAGAGGAGCCCGCTTCCCATCTGGAAAAAGGCATACTATAAGTAAGACAGGACTAGCCAGGCATGGTATCAGTAGTCACCATTCCTGTAGACAGTGCCATGCTGGAGACTGAACTGGGAAGGAACAGGAAGTGGGAAGGCAATATTCTTGAGGGGGGAGTGGACAAGGGAAGGGTTTTCAGTTTTGCATAATCTCCAGCACATGTCTGCCATCTACTGGCTCCAGGAGGATATTGCCCAAGTGTAAAGAATAGTAGTCTGAGTGAAAGAAGAGAAATAGAATTTACTGTAATAAGGATGAAAATCATTGTCAAATGTATTTATCTGCTTTCATATAGCCATTCAGAACTAGGGGGAAATTTAGCATAAACTAGCCTGCAGGACGCACACAGCATGCATAGCAAATCATTACTTTATGTTATAAATTCACAGAAGGGATGATCACAAGGAGATAAAGGAAGACTGTCCCTTAATTTGACAGCTAGAATGCATTGCAAAAGGGCTATGCCGTAGCTGTTGCTACTATTTGGTGAATGAGTTAAATACCTATTCAATATAAACCTCTATGGCCTGATCAAAAATAGCTAAGATTGCATTGATAAAACCTACCAAGTCCTTCAGAGTAACCTCTCACAAAGATACCACCTATGTGTGGCAGCATCCAGTAGAACCTGCGGTAGCGATCCTGTCCTAAAGAAGCAGATCTAAGCCTTTGAGTGCAGCCAATTATCTTTTTTCGCAAAAATACCTGTCGCTGTATCCAAATCCAAGAAAAGAGAAAACAAAAATTAGCAGCCATACTAAGCAGCCAAGAAACATTAGCCAAAGTAGTGTATTAAATATTACCTTAGTGAGTTTTTCAATTTGTCTTTTCAGATCTAGAATATTTCCGTTAAGCGAAAGCTCCTAAAAAGTGAAGGCAGAACAATATTCAGATCAATGCACAGAGGGTTAAATAGATTATTAAAAAAAAAAAAAAAAAAAAAAAAAAAGTAAATGTCTTATTAAAAAGGTTAAAGCTACATTTTGGAAACCCTTTCTGGTAGTACTTCTAGGGGTATATGTGCAAGTTACGAGTAAGACTTCACCTAGCTGCAAATAAGCCATAACAAGCAAGGCCGGAAGTACTCACAGAAGGCTGTGGTTTACAATCTAAATGGCCCCCTGCAAAGGTAGACAGCGGCTCGGGGTTGCCACAACAGGTACAGGGGAGCCTTCGGACAAGAATTTATTAATTTAAATGTGACCATAATGAAGCACAAGGATCCCAACATACCTCGTCATCTGCAGTGTTGGTTAACAATCCAGGCTCGGCTTCTGTAACTTCTTGATTTACCTCACTATGACTTTTGTGGTTCTCATCAGGATTATTAATCGGACATTCCATTGCAGCAGTTTTTTTTCCCAATGCAAACTTCAACCTGATAAATAAAAATGATTCTGGCAATTTTCTTAGCATATTTAAAAGAAAAAACACAAAAAAAAACATGTTCAACAATGGACATAAAAGTAAAAAATGATGGAAAATATATAATTTACCTGCGAAGCTTGCCTTCAATAACCCACTTATTCTTTCGATAATTTGACAGGTTCTCCAATGTTTTATCAATTTCACTACAACATAAGGACAAGATGGGGAAAAAAAAGGATTTTACATCAAGAGAGACATATACGTAGGCAATTGAGTTTTAATTAACCAAATTACAAAAAAAAAAACAGTTACATACAACATGTTCCAGGTTATAATGCGGATTGGATTTAATTGTCACATAGATGTCATTTTTTGGTTTCCAATTAAACTCATGGCTAGATCATTACCAGAGGGAAGACTTCCTTTCATTACTTGTCACCCATACCCATGCTGTAAGTTGTTCTGCAGCCCAATAGGAGAAGCCGGGCTGGCAGGTGCACATAGCGACGTGTATACATACACGAGTACAGCAAGTCCCACTGATCTCAGTGGCCACCTCAGTACAGCAGAACTCTATATCTGGAGGCAGCCATTCACCAACTGTTTGTACTGAAAAAAGAGCAGTGTGTGCAGAAACTGGAGAATCTGTGGAAGGAGTTATCATGGAAAAAACAGGGAATCCCTGGTGCGGTATAGGAAAGTCTGGATTGTGGCTTAACACAACCAGGCCATTGTTTAGGTGGCCCTGGAATGCAAAGCTCGGAGAACATGGACCGTCAACGCATAAAAATCTGGGCAGACATCCTGGCTACCCAAGAAATCAGCAATGTGAACTGCAGAGGCAAATTTGTTTGCCCTACTAACTAAAAAATACCATTTTGTGATTACTCACCTGTAAAATGTATGTATAAGTATGTCACACACCCCGCTTCCAATATTAATTATTGGAAGCGGGTGTGTGACATACTTATACATACATTTTACCGGTGAGTAATCACAAAATGGTATTTTTAGTTAGTAGGGCAAACAAATTTGCCTCTGCAGTTCACATTGCTGATTTCTTGGGTAGCCAGGATGTCTGCCCAGATTTTTATGCGTTGACGGTCCATGTTCTCCGAGCTTTGCAGTGACAGGAGGCCAAAACCTAAACAAGGTGAACCCTTTAGTGATAATCCGACAATCCAGGACTATTCCAAGTAGTACTGTCACACACCCGCTTCCAATATTAATGACATATGGGACATCCAATAGCAGTGTCCGTGTGGGTGGGGATCCCAAAAGGCAACAATGCACAAATTTAAACCACTGCAGCTTGCAGAACCTTGCGGAAAAAAATCAGCATCCGCTGAGGCCCGCACATCAGCCTTATAAAACTTGGAAAAGTTATGAACAGAAGACCAAGTAGCAGACTTACAAACTTGTTCAGAGGCCTGGAGCTGAAAAGCCCAGGAAGCACTAATAGCACGAGTAGAATGAGCAGTGATCTAAAAAGGAGGAACCCTCCCGTTGGCAGTATAGGCCCAAACAATGGCCTGACGTATCCATTACTAATGGTAGACCTGGTGGGCGCAAAACCCTTCCTGGGCCCGGAGGGCACCACGAACAAGGCGTCCGTCCTACGAAAGGGAGAAGTAGCCACCAAATAGCACTTCACACAACGAAACATCCAAAGAGTGCAAGACCCTCTCCTTGTCATTGCTAGGCTTAGGACACAAGGAAAGGAGAACCACCTCCTAATTAAGATGAAAGGCAGAAACCACCTTAGGAAGGAAATCTGACTTAAAGCGAAAGACCACCTTGTCCTGGTGTCTTTCAAAGTAAAGGGCCAGAATGGACAGATCCACCAACCAGAGACACGTCCCAAAAAGGCAACCCTTTGTGTGAGCATAGAAAGTGCAACATCCTGCACCGGCTCAAAAGGAGGCCCCTGGAGGGCCGACAGAACCAAATTCGAATACCAAACAGGTAACAAAGGCTTTCGAGTGGGTTGCACATGAGTGACCCCCTGGAAGAAAGTCTTAACCAAAAAGGAAGAAGAGCAAAGGACCTTTGAAAGAAGACTGCCAGAGCAGAGACCTGCCCCTTTCAAGGTACTAAGCTGGAACCCCAGGTCCAGGCCGTGCTGCAGGAATCGAAAAAAACCCTGCAAGGCAAGGCCCTAGCCTCATACCAATCAATATAGGACCGCCAAGTCCTGTAGTAGATGTTAGAGGAAGATCTCTTCCTAGCTCTAACAAGTGTCTAAATCACCGCATCAGACAAACCTTCCTCCTTTAGAATGGAGGTTTCAGCAGCCATGCCGTCAAAGCCAGCATTTGTAAATTGGGGCAACGAAGTTGACCTTGAGTGATCAGATCCGGAAACAGGGGCAACCTGAACTAATCTACCGCCAGCCATACGACGTCTGCGAACCACACCTGTCTTGGCCACCTTGAGGCCACCAGAATTGCTGGCGCACCCTCTGGGACAGCTTGCGCAGCACCTTGCCTACCATGGAGAAGGAGTTAAACAGGTACAGAAACCCCAGATCCCTCCAGGCAAGAGACATGGCGTCCACTGCCAGGGCCAGAGGATCCTGAGACAGAGACACAAATGCAGGAAGCTTGTGATTGTGACGTGAGGCAAAGAGATCCACCTCCGGAATCCCCCACTTGAGACAGAGGGACCGGGATACCTTATGGTTGAGTGACCATTCCCCTTGGCGAGATGATCCCCTGCTCAGAGAGTCATGTTTTCCAATCCCGGAATGTACACTGCTGAGATGCATGGGACATTGCTCTTCGCCCATGCAAGAATCTGGGAAACTTCCCTGAGGGCACTGCTGCGAGTCCCTCCTTGGTGATTGATGTAAGCGACCGCAGTCCGATTGCCTGATCGAACCTGAACCGGTAAACCCTGGAGGAGATGCATTAAGCGTGACAGTACCAACCGAATGGCTCACAGCTCCAAGACATTGATGGGGGTGTGTGCCTCCAGAGGACCCCACAGCCCCTGGAACGGATGTTCCTTCCAGAAACCCCCCCAGCCCGACAGGCTGGCATCCATGGTGACCGTCTCCCAACAAGGGGTCAGAAAAGACCTGCCCCTCAGAAGATTCCTTGGTTCCAGCCACCACTGAAGAGACTGCCGAACCAGAGGAGACATCGGAAACGACTGAACCAATGACAGCAGGTATCTGTCCCAAGCCAACAGAAGATGGAGCTGGGGCGATCTCATGTGAAAATGAGCAAAGGGAACTGCCTTGAATGAAGCCACCATCAATCCCACCAGCCTCATCACTAGCCGGATAGACGGCCGCGGGTTTGGACAAAAGACGACGGATCAGGTCCAGAACCATCTGCACCCTTGACAAAGGCAAGAACACCCTGGTATGAATGGTATCCAGATTCATGCCCAGAAATGAAAACTCCCTTGAAGGGGAGAGAGAGGACTTGGGGTGGTTGATCACCCATCCATCGTCCTGGTGTCTATCTCCGCCTATCAGAGAGAGATGCCGTAATGAGGATGTTGTCCAGAAATGGCACAATGTGAATGCCCTGAGCTCTGATAAGGGCAATTATACCAGCCAGCACCTTGGTGAACACCCTAGGTGCCGAGGTCAGCAGGAACGGGAGGGCCACAAACTGAAAAATGCTGATCTCCCATCACCAATCTAAGAAATCTAAAACATGGCTTCCCACACGCATGTGCGTGTCCTCATTGCGCAGTGAGACTGCTAATCTTGTCCTGTTCCACTCAGGACTCTGGTGTGCTGGAAAGATCGGCACATGAAGGTAAGCATTCTTGATGTCTATGGATGTCATGAAGTCCCCCCTGACGAAGAGAATTGATGGCTGAGCACAAAGTCTCCATGCGGAACTTCTTGGTTCTGATGAACCTGTTGGGAAGCTTCAAATCCAGAATGGGTCTTACGGATCCATCCTTTTTGGGCACAGCGAAAAGGTTGGAATAATAGCCCCGGCCTCCCCCAGAGAGAGGCACCGGGCATATAACTTCCATGTCCAGAATATTTTGCACTGCCAACCGGAGCCCCTGCGCAGCCCGGGGGTCCGAGGGGACCTGAGATCTGAGGAATCTAGGAGGAGGCCGGTACTCGAACTCCAGTTTGTACCCGGAAGAGACCACTTCCAAGGCCCAGTTGTCTGTGACCTCCCAGGCCCAGACCAGGGTGAAGTGCCGCAGCCGTCCCCCCACTCGCAAGGGTGAGGGCGCCCCCTCATTGCTGAGCTGGCTTGGCCGCGGGCTTGGGCTTGGAATCCCAGGCAGGTCCAGGACGGGCGCGTCCTCTGCCCCAAGAGTCACCTCTGAAAGTAGTGCAGGCAGCTCCTCTGCCTGCTCTGGGACCGTGAAAGGAAGGATTAAAGGAGCCTGCCCCCCGAAAGGAGCGATGCTTCTTCTTGCATTGTGGTAGCTTTCCTCCTTTCGCTACCGAATCCAATTTATCTCCAAACAGCCGCATACCCCGGAAGGGTAGCCCTGTAAATGACTTCTTAGCTGCAGTGTCAGCCACCCACTGGCGCAGCCAGACCGATCGGTGAATAGCCACCAGCAACGCCGAGGTTCTGCTACACATACCTATTGTGTCATCCAAAGCAGATAAGACAAAGGTCATGAACAATTCACACCGCGGAAGCGCTGCCAAGTCATCACTGGCTGGGTTAAGCTGGTAACCACTCAACAGGCCCCTAATCACAGACCTGGTGGCCACAGCAATGAGCGCTGAAGCACAAACAGGCCGCGATGCCGAACCTACGCTGGAAAAGGCATGACATGCCATTTGATCAATACGTCGGTCCTCACCATCCTTTAGCGTGGTGGCGTCTGGAGAGTGCACAACAGATGTGTTGGACAATCCCAGAACGGGCGCATAGACTTCAGGAAGGGATGACCAGCGCTTCACCGCGTCCACCGGAAAGGGATACTTCCTATCCCATCCCTGAGGAACACCGGGAAGCCGGCTAGGCCTTTCCCATTCTATAAGAATCAGATTGTCAAAGTGCTTCTGATTTGGGAACTCCAATCAAGGCTTAGGGGTCCCAAAAAATTCCCCCTTCTGCGGAAGGGACTCCGCCGGAGGAGAAACAGCCAGCACCTCAAATACATGGGCCAGAGACCTGGGGGTAGCCACGGCATCCCCATGCTACTGCCCAGCATCAGCATCCAAAAACTGCTGATCCTCAGAGCCATCAGATCCAGAAACCATTCCCCCTCCCCAAGTGGGGAATAATCAGACCAGTCAAGAGAATAATAATCCTCAAAAACCAGAACCGGCGCGGCCGGTGGCAAATGTCTCCTCTTAGCTGGGGCCTCTCTGGCCGCAGAGCTAGAAATCAAATTCTCTTCTAGCGCATACATCAGATTGCGACTCCCCGCTAATGACAGGGTCACTTGGGGTACGGATCAGGCGGGGTGGAGTAGGTGATGAGACCGGCGGCACTGACCCAGACTGTATATATATACACATATACACACACATATACACACACATAATGCATGCTTTATGGATAACAATGCGTTAAAACAGTAACCCCCGGAGCTATAATGGGGTACAAGGCATAATTAAAGGCCCGAAAACCCCGCAGGGCACTCACCGCCCAGGAAATGGCGACGGCACACCGAGGCAGAAGATAGGAGGAGGAAGAAGGCCGCGCCTGGCTCCGCCCCCTTCCCAATCAGCCCAAGCAACGCGGATCCCAGCCAATAGCTGGGCGCCGCAATAGGCGCCATAGACAGGGGGGCGGGCCGGCAGCGCTGATCGCCCGGCCCCGCCCCCTGCTCAAACAGAAGAGAAGGGGAGAAACTCTCCCCGCCGCAATGGCGTCCCACGAGCGGCCAACGCCGCATCCTGGGCAGCCTACGCAGTACAAGCACACACACACACACACACACACTAATAAAGTAAAAGACAGAGACAAACAAAAAAAACGGAACCAGCCGCCCCCCCCCCCCCCCCCACCTGAGGGGAACAGGGAGACACGGAAAAAAGGGGGGGGGGGATCCCATACTAACCAGAAGTGAAGGAATAACGGGACGGGGCATCCCAAACCAGGGTCACCAACCTGGTAAACCGCCTACCCCTTGATATGGGGTCTCACGGTGGAGCATGGCTCCTAAATTACACCTGCTCGGGTGCAGCCTACCCTCGTCCGGACCTGCAGCCAAGGCTGGGAGGCATAGGAGTTTAAATTTAATCCGGTCAGAAATAGGGCCTGTAAGGAAGGAGATAGCCATTTTCTGACTTGCTCGCCGTCTGCAGAGACGATTACTGGGGATTGTGTGGGAGGTCCCAGGTATTTATGGACCGGGAGGGGCTTCCTTTTTTTCTAGTCATCTCTGCAAAAGTTCGCCCTCTACTGGACATAACCCATATGTCATTAATATTGGAAGCGGGGTGTGTGACATACTTGGAATAACTTCAAATCAAGCCAGAAAGAAAGGAATAACTAACTTCCTGCAGCTGTGCAGTACCATGCCTGTATCAAGGAACATGGAAGTGGTAGGCTGCGGCTTACTGAAGGCAAGTATTTTAGGCGAGATTTTAAGTTTTAACTAGCTGAGAATACCAAACTGAGATAGATCATATAGATGGGAGGTAATAGTTTAAAAGAGTGTCGGTATTAAGAAAGAAAGATAGAAACATATACACACACACTATGAAAAGTATATAATCTAGATTAGTATTGTAATGTAGACAGAGCTCTTCTCAATTATACACTCTTACCCAGCATTTTTCAGGGGGTACAATAGCTCGGACGTTTACCTGATTATGCGGGTGCTTCCATTGAGCTCATTAACAATGAAACCAAGTACTGCAGCCTTAATGTGGGGCGGATGGGCCTGGAATGGATGTGCACGAAGGCTTTCACACAGTTCAATGTCACCCCCATATGCCTCAAGGAAGATCCGCAGCACTTCAGAGACATTTTCCCTTGTCAGAATGATTTCAGAAACTTTTTCACCTAAAATTTTTAAAGACTGAAAGGGGAATAGGGATTATTTAACGTTACCCATTTAGCTAAACATTTCAAAAAGTAAAAACAAAAACGTTAACAAAATACCTGACAGTACGATGGAAGCCCAGGATCAAACAAGGCCGCCTGCAGTAATTTTATTAAAAGGTCTTGAACTTTTCCTTGACTTTCACCCACATTAAAAAGCCCCTCTTGCAGCAGATACAGGCTTGGTATTTCCTTTACGTCATTTAATCCAAATACTTTTCCATACGCATATAGAAACTCCACAATCATTAAGCAATCGAAGAAGGCATCACTGGGCAAAACTAGTCCAGGAACACGTGGAAAATCTGGCAATGGCTTTTACACACACAAGAAAAAAACTGAATTAGATACAGTTTTGTCCACTATTATATGAAGATTTTGGTAAAGGGTTAGGACTAATTACCTGATGATCAGGCAGACACATATCTTCTGTTGGCTTTTTCAGCTCCTCCAACATAAACTGTTGCCGCTTGCGTTCCTCCAGGCGACGCTGTTCTGCCAACTGCTTTCGGTCGGGTTTTTGAACAACAGGAGAGGTCTGTAAAGGTTTTGCTCTCTGCCTTCTTGTTCTTCTCTGCCCAGTGTGCTGAGCTTCCTTAGCTCTCCTTTCTGCGATCAGCTCAGCCTCCTTTGCCTTCCTCTCTGCCATCAGCTCAGCATCTCTTGCTTTCTGCTCTCGTTCTTCTTTCTCCTTTTCTTTCCTTTCCCTTAACTTAGATTTAAAAAAAAAAAATCGTTGCAAAATGGTGTATCTTGAGATTCCAGTTTAAGCAGATTATGACATGTGTATGTCAAGGCATAACCAGTTCATGATGAACCAGCATCAATTGGGATTATATTTCACTTATTATATTAGGACAGATGTACTACGCCTTTACAAATGGGCATGGAATTTAGTCTATAGCAAAGCAGTATAAGCAGGAGAAAAAAAAACGAACAAACCAGGAACAGAAATAAAACAGCCGCCAATCAAAAGTAGAACTACATAAGAGCGAGTCAGAAACAAAGACCTAACCCAAGGGAAATCCCAGTCAGAGAGGTTGGAACCTTATACAAAACTCAGTTTTCACATATATACTTTGGATAGACTCATCATTGCCACTGGGTATATGCAACAGTAACCAGATAAAAAGTGACATTATAAACAGTGCTGCTGCAAATCAGGATGTCCCGCAGTGTGAAACCCCTGGGGGCCCAACAAAACTCACCTGCTTCACTGTAGGGCCAAGAAAAGGGTTGGGTTCCCACAGTGTAGCAAGGAACGAAAGTGATGGGGGGGGGGGGGGTCCCACAGTGGGGCAAGAAATAAAACGTGGGTTAATCAAAATCCCAGGTTTGTTTGCGCTTCAATGTAGATAATAAAAAAAACAATGATTACTTTTATTTAGATTATATATACACACACACACACAATATCGATAGAGACATAGACAGACAGACAAATCAGGGCTAATGGGAAATCGGAAGGTGTTTTACTCTCTAAACTGTTTAAACATGAGCAAATACAAAAATCTGGATTATTAAAGTGGACCAACACCCAGGATTTTTACTATCCTGGGCTTTGGTCCACTTCCCCGGGGAACCCCAATCGGGGGTGCCCCGCTATGTGAAACCCCCCCAGATCGCCCGATTCAACTCACCCCGCTCCTACGGCGCATGTGCGGCCGCTCATCCAATCAGTGCGCTTGGAGCCGCTGAGGTATGTGCATCAAACCTCAGCAGCTTCGAGCACGCTGGCGGCCGCATCTCGCGCTTCCCTCTAACAGGGAGCGCGCCCGCCATTCACAAATGCCCGGCCCGGGGCACACTCCCTGCTAGAGAGAAGCGCGAGATATGGCCGTGGCCCGCGCCGTTTGACCGGGATCCAGGTAAGGTTTGCGGGCGTCCTGGGGGGTTTCGCACAGCAGGGCATGGCTGGGTCCACTTTAAATATACTACTTACTTTTAGTTTCATTGCTGCCTCTTGTTTAGCTTCTTGATTTCTGGCCTTAAAAAGAAAGTAATTTTGGTTAATTTGTGTTTCTTTTCAAAGACCAAAGCACTCAGAGCAACTATGCAGGACTTCTAAACCATACAGCATTGACTAAACAATAAAACTTTAAAATACCTATATGCATTTCAGTGTGCTTTACAGGCCAGCTGCAGGCAGAGCAGAATGAAAAGCTGCCTTCCACCCCTACTACAGGGATGAAGGGCTAAATGAGCTAAAAGTTTTTTTTTTTTGTTGGAGGCGAGGGGAGCAGCCATGGCCAAAAAATCCTCATCTATAGTTCAATTTATATGTACTACAGGTGGACCCACATCCTAATTTATCAGTTCCCAATCATGATCCACAGCTCAAATCATACACACCATAGCCAGAGAAGCAGACATGTGTCCATTACAGCCTGGACCACAGCCCAGTTCCCCAGTACTGCAAACCAGCACACAGCCCACATTATCTGTACCCTAATCCACCCATCTCAAAGCAGCATCCCAAACAGGAAAGTCATTTAAGTGCATTTTAAACAGCATCCTTGCTTAAAAGTAAGAAGTTTTTCAGCAGAATAACCAGAATGTACTGTGCTGTGTACCATTCACTGGCAGTTCCTACTGGTACTGATAGAAGGACAGAAAGGGCCCTTACATGGTACAGCCTTTGTTTTACTTTAAATTCAGACAAAAGACCTAGAGTCAATATAACAATGTGTTATATCTATTAAAGCCAAACTAAAAAGTTAAAAACAGAAATCTAATCTAATACCACACATTTTCTCTTAGGCAACTCAGGCCTGTTTGGATTTTCAAGTTCCACATCCACGGCTAAGATGCTTGTGTTAAGATCTCCTTTATGTTTACTGGATTTGCCACTAGATAGTACATTTTTGCAAGGTTACAAGCACTTACAGAACATGGGAGGTGTATGCAAACAGATGTCCTTTCATTTTATCCAACATACATATGACCACTGTGGGACCTGAGCAGATACTGCTTAGTGCAGGCCAAAACAGAATCTAGCATCCAGCGAAACCCCGCCCGCCAATGAGCCCATAGCCCCTGCACAGGTAGCAGCGGTATCACTCGCATCTTTTTAGGGCTGTGTTCGGCCACACCCAGCATAACTAAAAGGCTGTGCGCATCCACGCCAGCCAAGGGATGCAACACGCCAATCGAGGGCGTGTTTAATATTCTTGACTTCACATTAATATGTGCAGGCGGAGAAACCAATTGAAAGAGTGCCAAGCTTGCGCCATGGTCTCATTGGAAAGGTAAGAAAAGAGGGCCATTGGCAGTTTATTTTTTATGCAGCGGGGCATCCCGATTTGAGAGGACTTTACATACCCTGGAACTGCCTTATTAAAGCACCTTGGAAAGGTTATTGTCTACTGTTGTGCACTATCCAATTTTATTTTTTCTTTGGTGACCAAACTGGATGAGAGATTAATTCACCATAGAGGCATCTGTAGCCATAGTCTATTCTTCCTCCACAAAATTTTACTGGAGTTTAGCTTTAATATTGGATTTCTGCATTCAAGAATTAGCGCGGATGGGGAACGCTCACGCTTTGGGGCGAGCGTCCCGCAGCAGTCTGAAAAGCTGCCTATATCAATCTATGGGGGCTTTCACATGTACTTAAAGCGGTCCTTCACTCTGAATAAGAGTCTATCTTATATGTTTCCCACACCCTGTACATACAGATTGCTCACATTAAAAATCATCCTACCTGCATCTACTGCATGTTATTAAACATCCAAGATGGCGGCTCATGGAACATCAGGCAGCCTGCAAACAGGAAGTGTCTTCTGACCGTCGCTCTGCATTCTGGGATTGCTGTCCATTCCCTGACCCCAGCTCTGCTCTGTCTGAGCAAAGCACAGCTATAACCCACCCCCCTGTACTTTATCCCACTCTCCTCTCCTCAGTAAGTGTGATGCTTCTGAGTCAAGATGGCGGCGCCCATATCTTAAAGTCCTGAACAGAGTTGCAGCCCAGTGGGGGAAAGAATAATAAGTAAGTGACTAAAAACTTAAAATATATTAACTTTAGATGCTGGGGAATCGTTTAAGGGTTTGGGCTTTTCAATAAATCATGGTGAAGGTCCAGTTTAAGGCCTTTGCAGAGCACTCCGCAAAAGTCCTGCCAGCAGCGTCACCTGCCCGGTCCAACGGAGACAGACGCCGAAGATGCAGGGCGCAGTCGATGCAGTCAGCACCGCACACCATGCTGTCGGTGCAGCTGAGCGGCATGGCTAGGTAAGTATTGCTAGGGGTAGGTACATACCGCAGGGGCAATAGAGGCAGCATGCTCCGTGCCCCCTTGTTCCATGGGCCCGGGGGAATGTGCCTGCACTGCCCGCCCCTATGGCATGTACCCCCTCCACCGCCAATTCCTGATGGTTGTTCGTGGTTTGTCCAGATATATAACATTACAAAAAAAAATACTTACCTTTGTCCCCTCAAAGCAGATTCATCCTACTATGGCAGATAGAGCGTTGCAGTTGGTTTAGTTTGTATGCCTGGACAGGCTCACCTATTGTATAGGGTCACTGAACCCATTTTAAAGCTTGTAACTATTATGAAAATGTTGATTAAATGCAGAGTTGTCCCACCTTTCTGCGCATCTTCTTCCTAAGCTTACTTAGCTGCACCTTTTCAACATCACTAAGAATATCTAAGAAAAAACAAGAAAAAAAAGCAGTAACAATATACATCTGAATAACATTTTGAATGCTTTAGAGTTTGCATAAAAATATGCATTTACCGTAGATGTAAATCTAGGTACCTTGGTTTTCCAGCTTCCTTAACAGTTTAGCATCTGCTTTATTTAACAAATCGATCATCTTGACTTTCGGTGGCCGCCCTCTCCCTCGCTTGATTTTATTCTCCTTAGCTTTAGCTTTTTCCAAATTACGAGGACGACCCCTCTTCCCTGTGATTGCCAAAATTCGGGAGGGAATCTCTTCTGAGCTGAGTAATACCCACTGTTGGCCCTGAAATTTCCGAAGTAAAGGATAAATCAAATACCACCACAAAAATGTACAGTCCATCGTGCAGAGAGTCGTTTTGTATTCTTTAAGCATGGTGCTATGGCGATACATCAGGGTAAAGGTCTACCAAGTATAATAATGAGGGTATGAGCCTTTACCCTTTTTTAAACTGCTACCCCCACAAGCAATGGAAAACAAATAAAATACCGTATTTGCCGGCGTATAAGACGACCCACCAACATTTCCACTCCAAATATAGAGTTTGTTATATACTCGCCGTATAAGACTACTCCCTCTTCCGCACACCAAATAAAACGTAAAAGAACATCAGATTACACTGCAGCCGCATCCCTGCTCGCCTTTAGTTTGGGATGTGCCCACACTGGCTATTCAGAATGCGTCCCAGCTAAAGGCATAGTAGGGATGCAGCTGCAGGGTAATGTGGTGTTGGCTCTGGGAATAGGGCCAATAGGGAGGGTTTTACAATGGGGCATCCCGAATTGGAATGCCCCAGTGGGTTTGTTCCCTACTCCAGGGGCATGCCAAATTGGGTTTCCTCTACTGTGTGAAACCCCCCAACTGGCCCTTTTCCCAGGACCCAAACCACATTACACTGCAGCCACATCCCTACTATGCCTTTAGATTGGACGCATTCTGAATAGCCAGCACAGGCCCCAACTAAAGGCAAGCAGGAATGTGGCCGCAGTGTAATGTGGAGTCAGACAGGGGGGAATTCCATATTCTAAGTATGTCACACACCCCGCTTCAAGATAATCATTACATGTGGGTAGTATGGTCTGAAGAGGGCGATCTGCAGAGATGATTGGAGGAAAGAAAGCCCCTCCCAGTCCATAAATACCTGGGACCTCCCACTCATTACCCAGTTTTCCATCTCTGCAGACGGCGAGCAAGTCAGAAGATGATGTCTCCTCCTTGCACAGGGGGATTTCAGGTAGCCGGGTTTATTCCCGGCCCGCTTTTCTCTCTATTTCCACCCGGTTATGTTTTTTATAAGTCCCAATACACATGCCTCCCAGTCTAGGCTGTATCCCGGGTGAGGGTAGAATGGCACTTTTAGTGCTCTGGAGCCATGCTCCACCGCGAGACCCTGTACCAGAGGGTAGGCGGTTATCCGGGCTGGTGACCCCGGTTTGGGATGCCCTGTCCCTTGGCCCCCCTTTCCTGATGCCCTTCTCCTGTGGTGGTGGGGATAAAATGTCGGGGGCCACCTTTTTTACCTCAGAGTTAGGATTTATTTATTGTGCATTGCTGCTACTGGCGCCAGAGCTGAGGAGAACTTTTCTCCTCAGAAGTTGTAGTTGGGGGTGGGGCCGGCTGTTGGCGCTGGCTTGTCCCCCTGGCTTTACTGTTTTTTGTTGCGGTGACTACCGCAATGACCGCGGCGCGGTTATTTGCGCTGGCGGTTCCCTTAATCTTGTGAGGGGAGATCTCCCCTCACGCGCTGGCCACAGTGGGCGGGGCCGGGCGATTGCGCGTCGCCGCAGCCCGCACCCATTACATCCCTGGGGTCTTTGTGGTTACCGGCGCCGCGGCTGCTGTTCTTGCCATGGCGCCGGTATATGTGTGCGCTATAGTGTTTTTCTGAGGTAATTTACCTCACACATTTTGCCATTAGGGGCGTGGTCGGGCTGTTGAGCGGGATGCCACGGCCCGCCCCTGTTAGGCAGACCCACTGCGGAGCCCGCTTTCCGCTCTGTAAGGGGGCGGAGCTACGCATATCGCGCGCTCTGCCCTGGCCACGCCCACAGGATCCTCTGCCTCTGTGAGCTGCGTGTGTGGTGGACGCCATTTACCTCACACAGGAAGGCACAGTGAGTGGCCCTATGGGCCCCCTATATTTATATATATATATATATATATATATATATATATATATATATATATATATATATATATATATATATATATATATTTATTTACTTATATGTAACCCTTTATATCCGGCAGTCTTTCAGGTAGAACGCCTTAGGTTTTAAGGGGTCTTCTTCCGGTCCTTGGGTCCCTGGGTTAAATTCCATGTTAAAATCCTCCCACTTGGGACAATTATAAGGGCATCCCGGGTTGCTTACTAGCGTAATTCCCTCGGTCATTGCGACTACATATAAGTTCACCGTATGGAGGCATCCCCAGATACCGGGCTCCCCTCGGGGCAATCCCGGAAGTGCATGGGCTGTGGGGTATCCCTAACAGGGGATGACGTATTTCTATGTATACCATGTGCACAGCAGACTATTACACGGCAGTCAGAACCCCAGGCGTCTGGGTCAGCACTGCCTGCGTCATCCCCTTCCCACCCCATCTTGGCCCGTGTCCCGTGTGACGTTGTCACGGGTGGGCAGTCGCAATCTGATGTGTGTGCTAGATTGACTAATATTGAAAAATGTATTTCTTCTGCGGTTGCCAAGAAGGCTCCAGCTAAGAGAAAGCATTTGTCACCGGTCCCACCGACATTTGAATATGACGATGAGGATCGCCTGGATTGGTCAGATTACACCCCTCTGGAGGAAGGGGAGCTATTTGACGAATCGGATTATTCGGACAACCAGCAATTTGTTGGCGCGGACTCTGAGAAGGGGTCAGGGAGTTCTTTGGATACTCCTAACGTCCTTGCTCAGATGTTTGAGGTTCTGGCTATTTCTCCTCCGGAGGTTGCTCCTCATCAACAAGGGGAGTTTTATGAGGAATCCAAGCCGCGCTTGGAATTCCCTAATCAAAGGCATTTTGATAAGATTATTTCTAAGGAATGGGAGAGGCCGGCTCGGTCCCCCAGGCATTCCTCAGAGTTGGGATAAAAGATATCCTTTCCCTTCGGACATGGTTAAGCGCTGGACGTCCCCCCCTGAGGTGGATGCACCAATTCAGGGGTTATCCAATTCAGCTGTTTTTGAATAACCCCGATTGCTCTTCTCTTAAAGATGGAGGGGATAAACGAATTGACCAGATGGCTTGTCATGGTTTCGCCAGTATTGGGGCAGCCATACGGCCTTTTTTGCGCTCCGTCTCTGCTGGTGGTGGCTACCAGGTCGGTGGTCAGAGACTTGTTGTCATCTTCCGGTTTGCACCCGGACAGTGACGAATTTCTGGGACTTAAACGTTGTGAGTTATCATGTTAGCCGCCTTGGGGAGCTTCTGCTCTGATGGTGACTATAAGGCGTTCAGTTTGGTTGCGCCAGTGGGCGGCCGACTTTGGGTAAAAAAAAAAAAAAAGTCGCTGACGTCTCTCCCATTCGTGGGGCTACGGCTTTTTGGAGAAAAATTGGATTCTGTAGCTAAGGGGGGTAAGTTACCTCAACGCAAGAAGCAACGACGTCCCTTTCGCGGGGCGGCTTCTTTCAATCATTCCTTTCGCGGATCCAGAGCAGGAAGAGGTTTCGCCTTCCCTTCCACTAGAGGAGATTCCTGGAATAGGGGCAGAGGACGTGCCCGCTCAGGATACAACTGGGGTTCAAAACCCAAAACCTGCGAACAAGCCTGCTCAGCAATGAGGGGGCGCCCTCACCCGTGCGGGTGGGGGGACGGCTGCGACTCTTCTCTCTGATCTGGATTCGGGAGGTTTCAGACAAATGGATCCGGGAAGTCGTGTCTTCCGGCTACAAGTTGGAGTTCGAGGCCCGTCCTCCTCCGCTTTTCTTCAGGTCTAGGGTGCCCCCGGACGCACCTGGCGCACAGGGGCTTCGGGAGGCGTTTTCAAGTCTTCTGGAGATAGAGGTCATCTCGCCAGTGCCCCTATCAGATCAGGGTCGGGGATTTTACTCAAATCTGTTCACGGTCCCCAAAAAGGATGGCTCGATCCGGCCCATCCTGGATCTGAAGATCCTCAACAGGTTTATCAGGCTGCGAAAATTTCGCATGGAATCGCTTCGTTCAGCTATCTGCGCTCTCCGTCAGGGGGACTTCATGACGTCCATAGACATCAAGGACGCTTTCCTCCATGTTCCGATTTTTCCCGCGCACCAGAGATTCCTCAGGTTTGTGGTGGAAGATCGGCACTTTCAGTTTGTAGCTCTTCCTTTTGGTCTCACCACAGCTCCAAGGGTTTTTCACCAAGGTGCTCGCTGGGGTGATGGCTCTTCTTAGAGCGCAGTGAATTCGCATAGTGCCATATCTGGACGATCTCCTCATCATGGCATCATCATTCAGCCAAGCGGAATTGGACACCAGGACGGTAATATCCACTGGGTTCTGATGGGTGATCAACTAACCCAAGTCCTCCTTTTACCCGTCCAGGATAGTATCCTTTCTGGGAATGTCTCTGGATACAGATCAGGCCAGAGTGTTCCTTCTTCAATCCAAGGTTCTTTTGATTCAGGAATTGATTTGGTCGCTCATGTCCATTCCTCGTCTGACCATTCGACTAGGAATGAGACTGGTGGGGTTGATGGTGGCCTCCTTCGAGGCAGTCCCCTTTGCCCAGTTTCACACGAGGACACTACAACTCCATCTATTGTCTGTCTGGAATAGATCTCCTCTGTCGCTGGATCAATTCTTTCTGATGTCTCCCCGGGTTCGCCGACCACTCAGGTGGTGGCTGAACTCAACCAATCTGTTGAAGGGCAGGTCTTTTCAGACTCCTCGTTGGGAGGTGGTCACCACGGATGCCAGCCTCTCAGGATGGGGGGGCTTCTGGAAGGATCTGCAATTTCAGGGGTTGTGGGGACCCCTGGAAGCCCACGAGCCTATCAACATTCTGGAATTGAGAGCCATCAGAATGGTTCTTTTTCGTTTGACTCATCTCCTGCAGGGCTTGCCGGTCCAGGTTCGGTCTTGCCGGTCCAGGTTCGGTCGGACAATCGGACGGCGGTTGCCTACATCAATCACCAGGGAGGGACTCGCAGCAGGAGTGCCCTCAGGGAAGTGTCGTTGATTCTGGACTGGGCGGAGAGCCACGTCCCGTGCATCTCGGCAGTTCACTTTCCGGGAGTAGAGAACTCGGAGGCGGACTCTCTGAGTAGGTGGTCAGCCCGCAAGGGGGAGTGGCCTCTCAGTCCCAAGGTGTTTAGTTCGATTTGTATCAGGTGGGGTTCACCGGTGGTGGACCTCTTTGCCTCCCGTCACAATCACAAACTTCCGGCATCTGTGTCTCTGGCGAAGGTTCCGCTAGCCTTCGCGACCGACGCCATGAACTGGAGGGATCTGGGGTTTCTGTATCGGTTCCCTCCGTTTCCCATGGTAGCCAGAGTAGTGCGCAAGCTGGCTCTGGAAGGAGCGTCAGCAATTCTGGTGGCTCCAAGGTGGCCAAGACAGGTTTGGTTCGCAGACGTGGTAAGGTTAGCAGAAGATCAGTTCGTCCTGCCCCTGCTGCCGGATCTGCACACACAGGGTCATCTACGTTGCCCCAATTTACCAACGCTGGCTTTGACGGCGTGGCTGCGGAAACCTCCATCTTGAAGGAGGAAGGTCTTTCTGATGCGGTTATTCAGACTCTTATTAGCGCTAGGAAGAGGTTTTCTTCTTCCGTTTACTATAGGACTTGGAGGTCTTATATTGATTGGTGTGAGACTAGGGCTTTCCCTTGCAGGGAATTCTCTATTTCTAGAATCCTGGAGTTCCTGCTACACGGTTTGGATATAGGACTCCAACTTAATACTCTGAAGGGGCAGGTGTCTGCCCTGGCTGTGTTTTTCCAAAGATCTTTTGCGCTTCATCCGCTGGTTAAGACCTTTTTCCAGGGGGCTACGCACGTGCGGCCCCCTAGGAAGGCTCTGATTCCGGTTTGGGATTTGAATTTGGTTCTTTCTGCTCTTCAGGGTCCTCCCTTTGAGCCCTTGCATGATATTGCCTTGTCTTCCCTTACTCAGAAGGTGGCCTTTTTGGTAGCTATCACTTCTGTTCGGCGTGTTTCTGAGTTGGCGGCTCTGTCCATTCAGGTCCCGTATTTTGAAAGACATCAGGACAAGGTGGTTTTCCGTTTTAACCCGGATTTCCTTCCTCAGGTGGTTTTCTGCCTTTTCACTTAAATCAAGACATTGTTTTGCCCTCTCTGTGTCCTAAGAGAGGGTCCTGCATTCCCTGGATGTGGTTTGAGTTGTGAAGTACTATTTGGTGGTAACGTCTGCCTTTCGTAAGACTGATGCCTTCTTTGTGGTACCCTCTGGGCCCAAGAAAAGTTTGGCGCCCGCTAAGTCTTCCATCAGTAAGTGGATTCGTCAGGCCATTGTCGGGGCCTTTTCTGCTAAGGGGATAAATCCTCCCCTTCGTGTTACAGCTCATTCTACTCGTGCGGTTGGGGCTTCCTGGGCTTTTCAGCACCAGGCCTCTGTTGAGCAAGTTTGCAAGACCGCTACCTGGTCTTCTGTTCACAATTTTTCAAAGTTTTTACAAGTTTGATGTTTGGGCCTCAGCGGATGCTGTTTTTGACCGCAAAGTTCTGCAGGCTGCAGTAGTTTAAGTTGTGCTTTATGCCTTGTTTTGGATCCCCACCCTTTATGGACACTGCTTTTGGATGTCCCACATGTAATGATTATCTTGAAGCGGGGTGTGTGACATACTTAGAATAATACCATTTTGTGAATACTCACCTTGTAAAATGGGTATTATAAGTATGTCACACACGCCGCTTCAACCCGCCCTTTTGTATTCTGGATCCATCGTTTTGTGAACTTTGCGTTGTTATGACTAATATTTGGCTCTTCCTGGTCCCTTGCCTTACTGCTTTCTTTATACTGGGTAATGAGTGGGAGGTCCCAGGTATTTATGGACTGGGAGGGGCTTTCTTTCCTCCAATCATCTCTGCAGATCGCCCTCTTCAGACCATACTACCCACATGTAATGATTATCTTGAAGCGGGGTGTGTGACATACTTATAATACCCATTTTACAAGGTGAGTATTCACAAAATGGTATTTTTGCTGCCCCTGATGCAGGGAACAAAACCCAGTAGGGCATCCCAAGTTGGGGTGCCCCCTGTGTAATCTCCCCCAAATTGGGGTGCCCCCTGTGTAAACTCCCCCAAGTTGGGATGCCCCCTGTGTAAACTCCCCCAAGTTGGGGTGCCCCCTGTGTAAACTCCCCCAAGTTGGGGTGCCCCCTGTGTAAACTCCCCCAAGTTGGGGTGCCCCCTGTGTAAACTCCCCCAAGTTGGGGTGCCCCCTGTGTAAACTCCCCCAATGACCCCGTTTCCCAGAGTCCACACCACATTACACTGCGGCCACATCCCTGCTCGCCTATAGCTGGGGACATGTCTGGGTTGTTTAGAATGTGTACTATCTAATGGCAGTGTGTAATGTGTGGGGTCTGGGAAAGGGGCCAGTTGGGGGGTTTTACACTGGGGGATGCCCCATAGAAACTTTTTTTTTCTTTAATAAATCTTAAATAAATCACACCTCAGATCAGATGCTGAAGAGTCCCCTTCAAAGTGGAGAGCAGCGAGGGCGATGTCAGGAGCCAGCCCCCTGCCTGCCCACACAGTGCCTGAGAGCAGGAAAGCTGATCTGCTCGGCGCTCACCCTGCTGGCCTGCTGTCTCTCCCTGCTCTGATCAACTAGTGCTGCCTGAGCAAGAGCATCGCTCTGCAGGAGGAGGACGATCGTGCTGCCCAGCTTGGTGAAGGTAAGTACATTTATATGTATGTGACCCAGGTGTACCCGGCGTATAAGACGACCCCCCCACTTGGAGGCATGTTTTACAGGGGGAAAAAAGTCGTCTCATACGCCGGCAAATACGGTAGTCAAACTGGGACCAGTGTATGGAGTGCCAGAGCTGCCCGTCAATCAGCCAGAAGCAAAAAGCGTCACTGGTGACTATTTCAAAGCAAATAGCTAGCACGCAAATGCTTTCGCGCTGCACTAAGGATAATGATGTTTTTCCCAGAATTCCTTGCAGTAGGGAGGCCCACAAAAAATGATCAATTTTCACCTCTTAAAGTGCGAGGCCAGAGATTTTGACTATCCTGATTTTGTTCTTACCCCAGGGGCATACTGGGCTGTGTGAAAGCTTATGACAATGTTCTGCTACTCCAAGCTTCAGCCCCCATGTCACCATCTAACTCCAGCCCTGTGTCAACAAGGTTCAAAAGCCTGAAACACATGTCCACAGGTAAGAGTGGCACATGGGAAGTGGCCGCTCTGTAAACCATTAGAGCTGCCAAATTACATAGGCGGGGCAAATGGCTGATTAGAGGAGAGCATATGCATGCGCCACTGGACATAAAAAAGGCAAATTATGGGTGATGTGGTGGGGGGGTTTCACACAGCAGGGCATCCCAATATGGGATGCCCAAGGAGGAAGACCAGCAGTCGCCACTGGAATCTATTAGATTCCAGGGCCGGCCACTTGGGAGTTTTGTTCCGCTTTAAAGATATATACAAAGCACGGTTTTATGTTTGAACTCCCTGCATGAGATGGACGTGCTGGATGGTAAATATTGTGCATGTGAGGAGAATCACCAGTGAATACAAAAATGCATTTATTACACAGGTAAAAAAAAACAAAAAAAAAAAAAACACATTTCTACTTGTGAAAAAAAGCTAAAGAAAAACAAAAACAAAAAAACAAACAACAAAAAACACTTACTTCAGGTGTATGGCGTTCTTCATAGAAGTCTCCAACAGGCATCCTGGGACTAAAACTGAAGTGCTCTCTGCGGACATGGGGAGCAGTATGCTTGGAGAGATACTATAAGAAAGACAGACCAGAAATATTAGCAATGTATCAACTATTAAAAAGAAAAAAAAAAAGTAATGCACAAGCAAGCATAGTTAGAACAGTTACAACAAGACATTCTGATCTATGAATGATCGCAGACAGTCTTCACTGTCTGTGACCCCTTTTCTGATTGGTTACCAGAAACAATAAGTCATTTAAACAGGAATCACACGGGTATCAGGCTTGGAAAGATAGTCTCATTTATCTGGTTCCTGCGACACCTATGGCCATCCTTTAAATGCACTTGTTTAGTCACTGAATGCAGACAGAGGTTGTATTTTACCCCTTGGCAACAAGTAAGTAAAATAAACCCAAGAATATTTACCTTAATGACCTCAGGGAATTGCTTCATTCTTTTGCCACATGGCGCATAGTACCAGGTCTCCCCTTGCCAGCGATGGCTCCCCTTACTTATGCGCACTTCTCGTTTCCATCTGTACATATAGGGGGTACAAGCATAAAGGTTTAGAGAGAAATCAGTTCAGACATTTAAGAGTATGAACATCATCATCATCCAAATCCGTCATGCAGAATTACTTTAGAGCCAAACTCTGTTAAAGCGGAGGAAACTCTGGAATCTAAAAGATTATGTATGGTATGTATAATCAATAACTTATAAATAAGTTTCATAAATGTATTAATATGCAATTATTAGTCATTTGATTCGCCCTGCCATCCAGTGGTTTATTTTTATTTTGCCATTTCCTGCAGCACACTGCAGACTATTTCCTTTGCAGAATTCGACAACCATGTGCCAAAACCTACAGCATGCCGCAGGAAATGGAGGAGAGGCACATGGGACAGGCTTCAGGTGAGCGGCTTGCTG
This sequence comes from Gastrophryne carolinensis, assembly GCA_027917425.1. Taxonomy (NCBI): domain Eukaryota; kingdom Metazoa; phylum Chordata; class Amphibia; order Anura; family Microhylidae; genus Gastrophryne; species Gastrophryne carolinensis. Next base: position 165,846,225 of record CM051236.1, read on the forward strand.
CCTTATTGCCATTGCTTGGAGTGTACCTTTAACAGAAAAGAGACATGTGCATTTGGTACTTAAAGCACACCTCCAGTTAATAGTCCTGCAGTGGCCCTTGAGGGGTTTGGAGACCAGCAAGTTCATTGGAAAAAATAAAAGGCGGTGACCAGCACAAAACATGGAGATAAATTTCAATGAAAAAAGTTGACTCACCGCAGAGAGGATATTAAAGTGGACCAACACCCAGGATTTTCACTATCCTGGGTTTTGGTCCACTTCCGCGGGGCACCCCGCTGCGTGAAACCCCCCAGAAGGGCAGATAAAAAAAACTCACCTCACCCCGCTCCTACGGCACGGGCCTCGTCCAATCAGCGCGCTCCGAGCCGCTGTGGTATGCACGTACAAGGGACAGACAACCACAGCGGCTCCGCACTTCCCTCTAACAGGGCACGCGCCCGCGCCGGCCATTCACAGACTCCCTGCTGGAGAGAAGCGCGAGATGCGGCCGCGGCCCGCGCATGCTCCATTGGAGCAGGAGTAAGGTAAGGTGAATGGGGCGTCCTGGGGGTTTCACACAGCGGGGCATCCCGATTTTGGATGCCCCGCGGAGAGGGATCTGATGATCTATAAGATCCCCGGGCCGATCAGCCTGGGTGTGTTGGTCCACTTTGGATATAAATCTTAAACATGATTTAACTTTAGACTTTTGATCCCAGGGGTAACATGGTTCAGGGGGCCCCACTATGTGAATTCATAACATTCGTCCCAAAACTCACCTCTTCTCAGTCTAACAGTGCATGCACCGCCTCTTGTCCAATCAGCTTCTCCGGACGCACATCAATATGTGAAGAGAAGATATAGAGAAGCCAAATGGAATTCCAGCCGCACACTTTGGCAGCATGTGACATAACTGGCATCCTTCAGCTGTGCGCTACCACACATACAGCCATTCTGTTGTGGCTGACATGGTCACGTACAGCCGAAAGAGGAGGCGAGTGATGCCGCTGCCGGCCGAGCAGGAGCCAAGGGCTCGTAGGAAAGGTACAAATTGTAGGCGAAACGGGAGGTATCACAGCAGTTCAGGATGCCTCGGGGAGAGAGAATGAGCCAGCCCTGGAATCCGAGACTGTTTTTGGCCCTTGAGCTAAATAACTACAATAGGGTCATCGAACATAAAATAAAAAGGGACAGGAGAATTTTGTTTTCATTGGACTCCACTTTTTCTTTTTATCAGTAGTAGTGCGATATCTTTTACATGGATAATCTAAATGGACAGGTCAATAACGCACCCATGCAACAGGGGTCGACGCACCTCTTCTGGAGTGGCAACCCTTCTACGCCCAGGAGTCCCTAAAAAAATAAAATAAAGATGATGGTCACACTCCAGAATACCACATTTAGCATAGTTATAAACAAACATTTTAAAACCAAGCAACATAAACCTATTAGGTCTTGCCATACAAAAGCATATGGTAAAGTGAAAGTTCTTGTAACCCCCCCCCCCCCCGTCACTCCTTCACCCTGTGTCAAGCCCAAATTGAGCATTCAAATAGTAAAACCCCCCACCTGTACACCCCAATCCTGATTGCCGATACCCAGCCCCCCAAGCTGTGTAACACCAGGTAAAAGACCATCTTACTCACTGGGCGGTGGGCAATCTGGGTGAGTGATCAGTTCCTCACCCAATCCCGTGCATCAGTGTGACTGTACTGGTCTGTCAGTAACACAATGGGTGGTGTTCCCGATGCAGGGTGAGGGGGGGCCTCCTCCCCCCACAGGTAACAATACAGGGAGAACAGGCTGGCAAGAAACTGTGTGGAGGGTAGCACCCTTATCCTTTGATATTATTGTGGAAATTCTAGGAGCATCCCGAGTCAGATATTGATGCAGGAACTTTTTTTGCAGCATGTAGCCGCTTTGGGTTCATACAGATTTCTTTTCTATTAAGATCATACCTTTCACATCTTCAGGCTCCAGTTCTTCCTCCACAACTTCGGCTGCCACACTGGGCTCTGGGGTTGCACTTTCCACATACATTTCAACAGAGGAGACACTTTCCTGTGCACATATTGCATTTTCAGCAAAGTGTTTCTTTGTGTCTTCATCCGATTCCAATGTATCTGTAAACATATCCCACGCTACTGATGAAGACATAGCTAGAATGTCTTTCACTCCATACATGTCAGATTACCAAAGGAATTAACTAACAGGCTAAACGTCAGAATCTTCAGCTGGATACAAGACAGTTTAAGCCTATTGCTCTTTTAAAACAAAAAGAATATGTTATTCTGCTCATCCATTATGTGAAGGTCATGTTCTATGACAAACCCTTCTTAGATGAGCATTTAATTAAGGGTGCTGTGCACAGATTACAGCTCATCACAACCAGGAACTGTAGTAACTGGCAACATTTACCTCTGGATAACCACAACATACCAACTTTAAAGTGGACCAACACCCTGAGGTGATCGGCCCGGGAATCTTTAAGATTCCCGGGCCGATCACCTCACACACCGCGGGACATCCGAGATCGGGATGTCCCGTGGAGTGTAAACCCCCCAAAACCCCAGAAAAACCTTACCTCTCCAGCCGCTGCTTCCGCCGCCGCCACCGCCTCACTCGCGCTCCTCTAGACGTGCGCGCGCCCGCGCCGGCCGTCTCTGAATGGCCGGAGCGGGCGCGCACACTTCAAGAGTGACGCGCGGGAGGCGCCGACGGGCAAGCTGCTTGTACGTCGCTGTCAATCAGCTTGTCCGTCGGCGCCGATTGGACGGCGCGGCCACGTGGGAGCGGGGAGAGGTGAGTTTTGGGGGCTTCCTGGGGGTTTCACACAGCGGGGCACCCCCAATCGGGGTGCCCCGGGGAAGTGGACCAATACCCAGGATAGTCAAAATCCTGGGTGTTGGTCCACTTTAAGCCACATTGCTCATTACAGTGAGCTGTGCAGATCTAGGTGATGGAATAGAAAGGCAGAATAAAAAGCTACAAGAAGCCTGCATCAATTCTTGCCACTCCCTCAACTAGGAAAAGGAGCTGATCCTGTCGACAGAGCAAAACCAGAACCACCAGCAAATATTGAGCAGAAGGGCTACCAAGGGAGGAAAGTATTGATGCAGATACTTTGCGTTGTGTCATCCAGTTGTCAGTTTCTAGAAGTCTGCAGTGTGTCTATGCAGATTATTCTCCCCCATTGGTATCATACCTTCAACAACTTTAGGCTCTGGTTCTTCCTCCACAACTTCAGCTGCTACACTGGGCTCTGGGTTTGCGCTTTCAGAATACATTTCAACAGAGGAGACACTTTCCTGTGCAGATATTTCATTTTCAGCATAGTGTTCCTTTGTATCCTCATCAGATTGCAATGCATCTGTAAAAAAAAAAAATATATGCTTAACATGCTATTGATAAAGACAGACATTGTTATAATGTATTTCACTTACATGCATGTCAGATTACTAAATTAATTGTCCGAAGAGTAGGTCTAAAATTACTTTACTTTTATACAGACCTTATTACTAGCAGCATAGGGCATCCCAAGTCGGGATACCCCACTGCACAGTGCAGCCCAGCAAGTCCAATACTGGGCATGCCGATACTAACCTATTTCCACAACCCTTCAATGGAAGCTGACAGAGGCCACTGTCAACCATTTAGATTAGCAGGGCTAGCAGGTCATCATTATGTGCGAGTTGCAGTATGTCTGCAGTCTGGGCTTATTGTTTAGTAGCAGTCACATGGTCGCTGGAGCATGGGGAAGACAAGCATTAGTATGCAGGATTACTGGGCTGCTTAGAAGGGCGTCCAAATTTGGGATGCCCCATGCGCTGGATGTTAGGGATTGTATAGAGCAAGTAATGTCTGAAGGATAGTCTACTAAGAATAAACTATGCTGGCCAACAATTAAGTGATGTGTTATTTGTTGTTCCATAACCCCTTCTTCATTAAAATGTATTTGAACAGATAATGGGGGGGGGGTGCAAGGCACAGAAGACTAGTGCTCAACACCGCCAGAGCTGACTCTAACAAGTGCTGAGCACAAGGGTTAGCATAGGAGGTACGTGTTGATGTAGGCATTTTTGGTGCCTTTTTGTGGTGTCATCATCTTGCCAGTATTTGAATGGCTGTTACGAGTCCTTGAAGACGGGCTTTTAATTTTTTTTTTTTTGTACTTAGATCATACCTTTTACATTGTCAGGCTCCAGTTCCATCTCCACAGCTGCCACACTGGGCTCTGGGGATGTGCTTTCAGCACACATTTCAGCTGGGGAAACACTTTCCTGTGCAGATCTTGCATTTGCAGCATTGAGTTCTTTTGTGTCCTCATGGGATTCCAATGCATCTGCAAATATACCCAATGCTTAACATGCTGATGATAAATATGATAAATAGGCAGCACTGTTAAAGTGAACCAAAACCCAGGTTTTTGACAATCCACAACCCCCTGCTACCCTCCAACAGGAAGCTTGCCCGCCATTCACAAATACCTGGTGCCCTGCTAAAGGGATAGTGGGGATGCAGACGCTGCTCACGCAAACACCGTTGGACCAGGAAAGAAGGAGAGTTTCCAGGCGACCTGGAGGGGGGGTTCACACAGCGGGGCATCCCTGTGTATCACATGGTACTAACTGCTAATTCAAAGGACCAAAATCAGACCTAGAGTGTAAAAGACTCATCCTAGCTCCCATGAGCTGGCTGTCTTCAGCATCTCAGCACTGTGCACACCCTGCCCCAAGCACACGTGAACAGTTGGGGAAAACTCTGCAACATTATTTTCTAGGCCCAACACAACTCAAATATTTGGAAACTGACTTATTCTCTTTTATAAAGCCCATCCCATTGTCAGAACTACCAAATCAGCACATACAGCACCCCCCCCCCCCCCATATGCCCTGGCAAGGTCTGTATTCCAGAATAAATGTATTAAAGTGGACCAAAACCAGGGATTTTCACTTATCCCACATTTTGGTCTGTGCTCCGCTGTGTGCACCCCAGGTCACAGAGGCCACTTACCTCTCCTTGGGCCCACGTTGCAGCTAGAGCAGTCGGGTTGAAATCCTAGCCACACTTGCGAGCTAGACAGCATCACAAGGCTCCCTTCGGCTGAACATGGCCCCGCACAGCCATTTAGGTGCGGTGGCGCACAGCTGTGGATTGAAGCAAGTGATTCAGATGCAGGTTGTGCATAGGACGTTGGCTCAGCGGGGGGGGGGGGGGGGGGGGGGGTTGCTTTACACAGGAGAGTATCCCAGTAGAGGATGCCCCAAGGAACAGATAAAATGTGTTACAGATAAAAATACCTTGGGTTACATATTCTTCAGACAACAAGTCATTCAAGTCAGTGATTTTGCTTTCGTCAATTAGAAGATCCTTAGCCGATTCCAGGTTTGAAGATTCCAACAAAGGGCTCCCTTGACTGTGATTTGTAAGGTCTTGTGTCCTAAAATCACACAGGGGACTGCAAGCTGGCTCAGTAGGGGATTCTAAGGCCAGAATGGGTATCAAAACAATATTAAACAATATTAACAATATTAAAACCATTTCATGGACAAACATAGGCTAAAACAATTACTTTTATAAAACAATTTAATCAACCAAAGTGTGTTGGGGATGCTTAAAGTGGACCAAAACCCAGGATTTTTACTATCCTGGATTTTGATCCTTGTCCACCAGGGGGACCCCAATTAGGGTGCCCTGCTGTGTTTAACACCCCAGGTCGCCCGAACTAGCTCACCTTCCCCTGGTCCTGTGCAGACGCAAGCTCGTCTAGACACATCTAAGAAGCAGCGTCCAGCAAAGGCCGAGCACGCCAGCGACAGCATCCCCGCTGCCCTCTGCCATCCTGCTAAAGGGATAGTGGGGATGCAGCGCTGCCTGCGCATGTGACAGAGGCAAGGGCTACACCTACCTACAGAGGATAGGCTAGAGTTCGGCAGATTTTTCTGTGAGCCACACCCATGCTTTGCCCAGCTCCCTGTAAACTGGATAGTTTTAGAAAGGGGGCCCCACTTTGAGGCCCGCAAAAATCATCAGTTTATCTAAGGGCAGAATGTTCAACATATGAAGGCTATGAAAATTCTTGCATTTAACTCTGGGACACTTGCAGGGATTTCTACACATGAAGACAGTGGAAGCACAACACATATCTATAGTAGACTGGACATCTGCCTAAAAACATCCGCAAACTGAATTTTAGATTTAATAGTGTATACAAGGGTTATTACCAGCATAAAGCTCTTTTGAGGTTCTCACAAAGGACTACAGGGTGCACTACTGACCCAGGAGCATTACGTTTTAGTTCCAATAAACCTAAGATTTTATGTTAAATGACAAAACAAAGTGAGGCTAGATTTTATTACTAGGGTCAAAGACAAAAAAAGCCCCCTGCAGTTAAGGGAGGGTGTAATCTGGAATAGTCCTGATCTGCAGTGGGTAAATGGTGCCCCCTTGTAGCGCCGGAGCCAACATCACTATAACCAGAGTGCGGTGGCCTGCATGACAGGAAAGAGTCTTGGAGCTGAAGAGCCTTTTGCCAGATGGGCTGGAAACAGACTTCTCTGCCTCTCAGCTGATAAATCTGTTACCCAGTCTCCTACTTTAGGGTAAACTTGTTACATTAAGATACATTTGGTGATAAAAAATTTACAGAAATCAATGTTCAGATGTGTTTACAGTGCAGTACGAAAATGTAACAGATTAGAGGCAGAGAAGTGTCAGTAATGAAATGATATTAAAGTGGACCAATCACCAGGATTGGGGCACGCTAATTTGGGATGCCCTGCTGTGCGCCCCCCCCCCCCAGATCGCCCGCACCACTTACCAACCAAAGGGCGCATGCGCTGCCATAAAGCTATTGTCTTGGACTGAGCAACCGCATGGAGGCGAGGCAATTCTATATAAATTTACGTATAATAACATATAAAACGTATAGTGTAATATTATACCGGAACACCAATCTTGCACAAAATGGTTGCTGTTCCGGGTGCAGGGAGGCATCCCGATGCCCCTTGCACATTAGGAGTTAAACGGGAGAAATCTTACATTTCTCCTCGGTCCTCCGGCAAAATCCGGAGGCGCAACGGGAGGCCGTGGTAAGGTGGTTACCGGCCAGCAACCACATGACTACAGCACTCCGTTTTAGTAGAAAAACAATGGACCTTTTTTTTTGTTGAAAAAAAAAAAAAAATAAAAAAAAAAAAAAAACTATAAACCTAGCTTAATTTAAACAGTATCCAACATAATTTTCTATTTACCATCACATTCCTCTGTATACATAAATCCATTGAAGACCTTCATCTTCTCCTTGCCACAAGGACAGCACGTCATGCTCAGACTACTGCCATTTTCCATTTAAAGAATTTTTGGTTTATTTTATTTGAAACACAATAGCCTCGATTCAATAAGGGTAGAAAAAAAATTCTCATGGTAGTAAAAAATTCACTTCTTGAGAAAAAAGCCTGAGAATTTCACTGTTGCTGAATCACCAGAAAAAAAAAAGACAATGAAAGTCAATGACACTTTTTACTACAGTGTAAAAACTTATCTACTTTTCCTAAGTAGTAAAAAGTACCATTGGCTTTCATCGATTTCCTAGCTGGTGATCCAGCAACAGTGACATTCTCAGGCTTTTTTCTCATGAATAGAGTCTTTTACTACCATGAGAATTTTTTTCTACCTTTATTGAATCGAGGCCACCGTCTTCAGGTTTTCTATATAAATCTTTCTCAGGCTGTCTCTTTAAACCACCTATATTGTATTTTGAGTGTGAAATGTATTAAAAGCTCTTCCTTACAACAAATCAACTTTAACATTATAGGTAGGCCACACTGCTGTTCCTCCATATGGTTATTAATTGTTTTGATAGTTTGTTTATAGTAGGTATGTTATTAAAGCAAAACAAAACCTGGAAATTCGACTATCCAGGGTTTTATTACATTCCCCGGGGGCATTCCAGTTCACTGTGTGAACCGCCCAGTTTGCCCAATAAAAACTCACCTTGGTCCAACGGTACATGCGCGTGTGCTCAGCCAATGAGAGCCGTGTGCTCAGCCAATGAGAGCCGTGTGCTCAGCCAATGAGAGCCGTGTGCTCAGCCAATGAGAGCCGTGTGCTCAGCCAATGAGAGCCGTGTGCTCAGCCAATGAGAGCCGTGTGCTCAGCCAATGAGAGCCGTGTGCTCAGCCAATGAGAGCCGTGTGCTCAGCCAATGAGAGCCGTGTGCTCAGCCAATGAGAGCCGTGTGCTCAGCCAATGAGAGCCGTGTGCTCAGCCAATGAGAGCCGTGTGCTCAGCCAATGAGAGCCGTGTGCTCAGCCAATGAGAGCCGTGTGCTCAGCCAATGAGAGCCGTGTGCTCAGCCAATGAGAGCCGTGTGCTCAGCCAATGAGAGCCGTGTGCTCAGCCAATGAGAGCCGTGTGCTCAGCCAATGAGAGCCGTGTGCTCAGCCAATGAGAGCCGTGTGCTCAGCCAATGAGAGCCGTGTGCTCAGCCAATGAGAGCCGTGTGCTCAGCCAATGAGAGCCGTGTGCTCAGCCAATGAGAGCCGTGTGCTGAGTTTACGTCTTTTGGCAAATGGCTCTCATTGCTTTGAATAGGAAGTGTGCAGTGTCACATCCCCCGCTCCAGCCTATCTGTATGGGGTATGAGGCGGGAGCACGCGCAGGATGCCAGGGAAGCAGGGGATTAGACAGTGCACGCTCCCGATTTAAAACAATAAGAGCCATCTGCTGAATTATGTAGGCACTCTCATTGGACGAGCCCGCGCATGCATCATTGGATCGGGGAATGGTAAGAGAATACAGGCATCCTGGGGGCATTAACACAGCGGGGCATCCCAGTTCGTAATTCTAGACTGGCCACTGTGTGTTTTGTTCCACTTTGAAGCAAAACCTGAGATTTTGACTATTCTGCGTTTGTTCCTTGCTCCCAGGGCATCCTGATTTGGGATGCCCCGTTATGCGAGACCTCCATATCGCCCAGCACAAACTCACCTTTCCCCAGTCCTATGGCGCATATGCAGGCTCTTGTCCAATCAGAGCAGTTTGCTGTGCATATTAATACTCGACAACGGCTTGGCATTTAGCCATCAGGAGTAAAAGCAGGAGCATCCCCAGATCACTGTGACAGATGACAACCTACACATCCTCCTCCTGCGTTTTTCTTTGCAGTCTTCCAGGACAGCCCTGACCTTTAGCCCTATTGCCCTGTCCCAAGAGCGAAGTAAATGCGTCAGCGGTGCTACAGATTAGTATTGGTATGCGCTGCCATTGCATTGTGGTCCAAACGCTGCATGCAGCACTAGATCACAGTGCACAGATGTAAAAGTGCCCAATAATCTTTGCAGGCAGGACCTGTCCACCCATTAAGTTGCATTGGAATATTTGGAGGGAATTTTTCATTCCATTTCCTGTTTAGTATGTTTATATGGATTTTTAATATAAGCCAGCCCCCCCCCCCCCCCCCCCCCAAAAAAAAAAAAAAAAATAGCTCTCTTCCAAAGATGCAAAGCCATTTGAATGGGATTCGGACAACATACCATGAACACATTCATTTTGGAAGGGCTCCAAAGAACGGTCACTGGGAACATCAGAATCTTGGGGATTGGGTTGAAGTTGAAAGGAATCATTCAAACGGACTTCAGAAGACGTGTTGGGAAAGAATAAGCAACTTATAGGAATAATCAGCCACTCTTATCTTTAACCTGCACTGCTGGTCATAGAGAGGTGGAAGTGAATGCACTAGATAGTTGCTGAATTGCTTATGCGAGCACAGCATCAGACAAGTTAGGCCAAATAGGTTTGATTAGATTTTTTATGTATATTTTTTTAAAATACATTGATTGTCATCTTAAAGAGGACCTCCAGTCGAAACTGGAGGTCCTTGCAGGGCATCCCCATCCAGGATCCTTGCGATTTGGGATGCCCCCCGCCCCCATTGGCCCTATATACTCACTGCTCCTCAATCCTGACCTAAGGAAGCAGACCCCTGCAGCATACTACCGCCCCAAGCCTATCTGAATGGTTGCCGGGAGTGTACATCAGCTACAGAGGTGCCAGGGAAGTGGTCGTGGCTAGCGAGCATGGAATCCCTGGAAAATGAAAGCGATGCGGGCTCGCACAGAAATCGGAATGCCACCCGTTACTTGGTCGCCTGCCCCACCCAAGGAGAGCCACATTGAGTGGTTGGTTAAGGGGAACTATCTGTGGCATACACCTACCATCAGTCCCCAACCCCATTTCCCTCGAGCTTTCTTAACTTCTCTTTGCTTCTTCGGCACAATGGTAAATAGCAAGCTAAACATCACCATACTGTCAGAAATAGAAATACATACCAGGATGAACATCAGAGGACACAGAAACTTCCAAAACAGCTTCTGTAGTATCCATATCCTCTTGCTCGCTCTGGCACTGAACAGCAGGAGAAAGAGCCTGTGCACTGAATATGGGCCCAGTGGCTGAATTTGATGCACCGAATATGGACCCAGTGGCTGAATTTGATGCTTTGGAATAGCAATGACTTCCATTCGCTGCAGCTTCCACCGTTACATTAACATTGGTAAAATTGCACAAGTCCTGACCACCAAAGCCAAGAGATGCCAGGCAGCCAGAAGAAGAGTTTGCCAGGGTATCCTGCGAAGTCACTTTAAAGAAAGGACCATTTGACACAGATGATGTGGATCCATTTATTCTAGGCAGACCGGGCCCATGACAGTCTTTCAGGAGGGGAGATTTGGGAAATTTCCAGAGGTAGTCAAAGTTGTTGGATGCAGGATGACTGGTTGTACTGGCAGCTGTTGCAAATGTTCCATGAGGATTAGTAGGTATGGAGGGTGAGAGCAGGCCATTCACAGACATGTCACTATTTAGACCTAAAATGTAAAGACCAAAACGTATTTGTTACATACAGTGGTTTAATGTCTATTTTCATTTACTAAAGAACATGCAAAATTTAAGGTGCTGCTTTTAGAATAACCTGTGTGCGTCACATTATATATGACGCACACAGGTTATTCTTAAAGCGGACCTTCACTCTGAATAAGAGTCTATCTTATATGATTCCCACACCCTGTACATACAGATTGTCCACATTAAAAATCATCCTACCTGCATCTACTGCATGTTATGAGCCTTTAAATATCAAAGATGGCGGCTTATGGAAGCCGCCATTTTATCAGGCAGCCTGCAAACAGGAAGTGCCTCCTGACTGTGCTGCTCTGCATTCTGGGACTGCTGACCTTTGCCTGACCCCAGCTCTGCTCTGTCTGTGCAAAGCACAGCTATAACCCGCCCCCCTGTACCTTATCCCACACTCCTCTCCTCAGTAAGTGTGATGCTTCTGAGTCAAGATGGCGGCGCCCGTATCCTAAATTCCTGAACAGAGTTGCAGCCCAGTGGGGGAAAGAATAATAAGTAAGTGACTAAAAACTTAAAATATATTAATTTTAGATGCTGGGGAACCGTTTTTTTAAGAGTTTAGGCATTTCATTAAACCATGCTGAAGGTCCGGTTTAAAGCGTTACTGTAAGCTAATTTTAATTTAGCTACACACATACCCGTTTTCCCACTGCCTTAACCCATCAAAGTCCTGCAGAGCACAACTTGCCTATTCCAGTATATTCCAGTAATGCTGGCTCTGTGTTTAATGTGGTGCACCTGGGGCATCCCGATTTGGATTGGCCCTGGTGCATGAAACCCCCAGATCACCTGATCTACATACCTCACTGGTGTTCCCATGGAGCAGCCCTCCTCTAATCAGCTACCTAGGCATTGCATATTAATGTGCGACTGGAGAAGCTGAATGAGAGCCTAGCTGCACTTGTGATTGGCACGCTTCACCCTTGGCGGTGTGCAGGCACGCCAGCCATTCAGTTACGGTTGCCGCGCAGAGCCCAGGAAAGCTGCGCAAGAGGTCATTGGAAAGGTAAGAAGAAGATGCCCCAAGAGTGGTTGTCTAATGGACCTAGCATTTTATAGATGCTATATCTGGTTTTAGTCCACTTTAAAGAGGAACACACAGGAATGTAACTTTCGTGCATGTTCCTCTAAAGTCGCACATTCCACTGACCTGCCTGGTGTTCCCACAGTACAGGCTAGGCCGAAACCAAGTGCACAGATTAGCTGAGCTGCCAAATCAGCACACTCAATTTAACTTGCTCCAATTGACTCTGCTTACGGCTAAGCCGCCGAGGTTGCCACCGACCCCAACCCCCTGCTCAACGTCTAGCTGTGGCTAGAGGTGTGTGGGGGTGCAGGCGTAATGCTGACTGGACGAGAGTCCGCACATGTGGTGCGCCAACGGGAAAGGCGAGTTATAGGGCCAAATTGTGGGAAGTTGTGTCGTCCCACAACGGATCCCAAACAGGGATGCTCCTGGGACGAGGACCAATACTCAGGATAGTAAAAATTCTGGCTTTTGGTCCATTAAAGTATACCAGTTGTAGCCGTTTTCAACCCCGGTACTTGATATTAAGAACAAGGGAAAAGGACACTTGATGAAAAAAGATAGGGTACTTCCACTATAAATTTGGTTAATTTGAAAGATTCTAGCGCAGAGTAAACTGGGGCCTGAAACCAAAAAGGGGCCAGGCTTTTCCCCAAACTAGTCATTTCACAGTGAGCAACACAATTTTAGCAGCAAATAAATATACACTTTGTACTGTGTTTTTGGCCCATGACTCACCTTTTACTTGCTGAGGAAATATTAAAAGAGAATTATTAGTGTAAACTGGTTCCACCAACTGAGGCAGCTGTTTGAGTCCTGAGGTGTTTGATAAAGGAGGCTGGCCAGCGCTGGCAAAAGGATTGTTTGTCTCCATGTCTACAACATTAAAAAGTATAAGATGTTAACAGCAATCAAACAAACCATGACAGCATTGCTAACATAAAGGCCATCTATGAAAAAAATAGGCTGGAGTTGTGCTTTAAAGTGCACTGGACTATATTTTTACCACAATTTCTATTCTAAAAAAAAAACAAAAAAAAAAAAAAACGCAATGTCCAGAGAAGTGCTTCCTCTGCATGTGACCAGCAGCAACCTATCGGCTATCCCGAGCACAGAGGATGCGTGGTCACCAGAATAGCCAGCTCTGTGGCCTCCATTTTATCATTACACTTCAGGGCACCTCAAAATGTAATGCCCCCTCAGGGGCTGGAAAAGGGGGCCCAGAGTTAAGAATGCTTTAGGGACAAACTCCAGCTGATGTAGCATATTAGTCACTATTCAATGTAGGTGCTTTCTAAATGTGCCTCTATTTCAGTGGATGAGATTCAGTACATATATTAAAACAGCTCAAAAGCTGCAATAGCTTCCTTCCTAGGTATATGAAATCAGGATGCCCTGCTGCGTGAAACCCCCAGGATTCAAACTGAATTTAACAGCAGCTCTTAAGGCACAGATCCCCGGCCTTCCTGTAGCTGTGGCCCGTTTCGGCACACACCTGGTGTCCCCCGCCATCATCTGTACCGGCCTGATCGCTATAGGGTTTACCAATCCTTCCAACAGAAAAGTCTAGTTCTCTAATAAGTCAATGCTGTCATCTCTCTGATGACCAATAATCAGAGGAATTAATGTAAGTTTGTAATCCTTAACGTCATTCCGCCGAGACCATGACACATGAGGACCGGCATCACTCGCCTCCCTTCCAGGCTTTGCTCTTAGACGTGCCATGGGACCGGGAAGAGGCGAGCTGGTCTCGGCGTCCTGGGGGATTTCACTTAGCAGGGCACCCCCGATTGGGGTGCCGCGGGGGAAAGGACCAAAACCCAGGATAGTCAAAATCTGTGGTGTGTTTTCGGGGAGGGGGTTAAACAAGAAAATAGAGAAAACCAATTTAATTCCAAATCCCCCCTCTTTGTGAAAGGATATCCCCAGTCCTGTGTGAATTAACCATGGCAAATATCACCAGGGGAAGAATCTGTTGGTTTTTGTGGGTAGGCAGGACATATGCATTCATTCTCTATAAAGAACAATACATGGTTACTTTGAGCCTTTACCATTTTCACTATCTGGGGATGCATCCCAGTGTCCCCTACAAATAGCATAGCAGCAGTTATACCATTCTACCTTTATAGGGGAGAAATGCTCAACTCTAACTGCTTGTCTCTAGCCTTGTTTGCCCAATTGCATGATGAGTAAAAGCACCTACATAGCTGAAATGCAATAGCCATAACCTGGTATTGCAGTACAGGCTGGCTCAAGAGACGGTTCAGCAGGTCTCGCTACATGCACAAACCTGTCACAACTGATTAATCTTCCTTCCAATCAGCTTGCCATCTAGTACATTTATTAAGATTTGTATTGTTTTTGCGATAGTATTTAGCAAAAGAGTAGCAAATAGCAAAACAGTTACAATTTAAATGTAAACCCAGGATACAGTGACATTACAATTTGGGATGCCCCTGTGTGCGATACCCTCAGGATCTCTGCAAATCCTAACTCGCTCCATGCTCCCACGTCACACGAACAGACGTGTGCATTAATGCTCTGCAATCTATTCTGAAAGAATGGTTCCCTGGTCTATTGCTGGCTGTGCGTGCCCCAGCTGCTAGACATTGAGATAAGCCCCGCATCGAATAAAAGGTTGCTGGGGGGGTGCCACCAGAAGGCCCGCACATGTGCCGCAGGAGTTAGGTAAGATTTATAGGGACGCGTTCACACAGTGGGGTATCATAAGTCGGGATACACATGGGAAGGGCTTTTACCTGGCCCTGAAGAAGTGTTCCCCAACCCTTCCCTCGAGGGCCATCAATGGGTCTATATATCCGGCTCCATAGGTCATCTACTGCACCAATTAGTCCACCTGTGAGTAGGGGTGGAGATCTGCAAAACGTGGTCCGTTAGTGGCTTTTGAAGAGAGGTTTGGGGGAACACTGAACTAGAGCCTTTTAGACTACAATGCCGGGTGGGCAGGGTTTTGGTATGCTTTAAAATGGAACAATCCCCAAGATTTTTAATATACTCATACTTCTCTCTCCAGCTCCAAATCATGATGCCCCACTGTGTGATATCAGATGTAAACACTCACCTCTACATGGATCCCACTTCTCCAGTCAGAAGCTTGCCCTCCATTCAGCTTTAAGGTGAAAGGAGCAGAAGCTGTTAAGACATTCCCCTGCACTAGCCATTTAGAAATACCTAGTATATGGACCATTTGGGATCACAGGCAAGGCAAATATACATGGTGATCTGCGGGATTTCAAACATTGGGGTATGCCAATTCGGAATAGGGAATCGAGACATTCCAAACCTGCATACCCTGGGGGGGGGGGGATCTTTCATTATGGGTCTCTTTTTCCTTTTCCTTTTACAATGATTTTTATTGTTTATAGAAAAGCGGTAGTAGACAATACAAAAGTTGGGTAGAGACATTCTGTGGACTTCATCAGCAACAGCATATACAAATAAAATGACAAAATCAGCATTTATATAAAAAAAAAAGTTCACATTGCATAGTCCAAGGAGAAAAAGAATGCAAAATGTAAAAAGTAGCAAATAAACATAAGGTAACAAATGGTTATTGCAAGAAGCAGTTATCATCATTTTGTCAATAACGAAGCTTAACTTCTAAGTTTATGTATGCCATTACATGAGAGCCGAACAGCAAGAAGAGAAGAAGGGGTGGGGGAAAGGAGAACCCACTAACACGAAGCAAAGGGAAAAGGGTAGAGAAGGGAGTGATCAAGGGGTGATACATTAGGAGGAAAGAGAGGGGGGGAGGGTAACAGGGAGCTGGGGGGGGGGGGGGGGAAGGGGGGAGCCCAACCAACAGTTCCCGCTCATATCGTGGTTCCTAGGCGTCCCCAACTTTTCTACTCACTCCAATGAAGTCTATCCATGGGGACCATATTTCACTAAAGCGGTCAAAATCGTCATGGGCTATTGCCGTCAGTTTTTCCATTAACATAATATCAGAGATTTTAGTGATCACCATCTGCCAGGGTAAGTGTCTACTCCTCCAATTCCTAGCTATTATTAGTCTCGCTGCTGAGAAAATATGTAAAGCTAATTTCCATTGGATAAATCTAAAATTGTTTGTCTTATAAGAGAGGAGAGCTTCCCATGCGCTAGGGGAGTAAGTGCCTGTAAAGAGCGTAGACAGGAGGTTGTATACATCACTCCACAACTTGTAGGCATGAGGGCAGTTCCACCATATGTGGTACATAGTCCCTTCCTCTTGACATCCCCTATAACACATGGGAGAGGTATTTACATCGAACTTGTGTATTCTAGCAGGGGTGAAGTACCATCTAAACAGGACCTTGAATGAGTTCTCCTGAATGAGCGTGTTGTAGGACACCTTTCCTGCTGATTTCCATATGTTTGGCCAGGTTTGCTCATCCCCTATGCTCCCTAAATCATCTTCCCACCTAGTCTTATATAAGTGCGAGTTTGTTCCTTCCGGTTTGACCAGGGAGGCGTAAAGTTTTGAAATTGCTCCTCTCGCCAGTGGGTCATCTAGGCATCTCTGTTCAAAGTCCGAAGGTTTACTAAAGTGGTCCAGGTCCCGAATCAATGATTTGACAAAATGATCCAGTTGTAATGCCCTAAATTTTTCAACAGGGGGCGCTATGATTCTATTAGTTAGTGAGAATGGGGATTCCCCTTTCCAACCTGCGAGCAGGTCTTGTATTGTACGATATCCTTGTTCCTCCCACCACTTAAACCTCTGTCTTGACTCCACCCCCGGGGGAAACAACTGGTTTCCCAAGAAAGGAGCAGCCGGCACATGTGGCGAACACCACCCCCTGAGCCTCGCATTCCTGTCCCAGATATCCAGAGCTGGGCCTATGTTCTGTACCAAGGTCTCCGGTCTGAGTTTCTTTGGAGTCCAAATAATTGATGCCACAGAGATTGGAGCACAGCTCTTAGACATCATCTGCACCCAACCAGGTATATTTGTTGTAGCATGCAAAGGGAGCAGTGCCGCCAGCTGCGCCGCCATATAATATTTATATAGATTTGGGACGCCCAAGCCTCCATCTTCCTTTCTACAGTATAATGTTCCTCTAGCGATCCGTGGTCTAATCGTCCCCCAGATGTATTTGTTAAGCTTTTGTTGTAGTGGCTGGAGGGCGTTTTTAGTTATCTTTATAGGAAGGACTCTAAAAAAATATAGCAACTTAGGCAGGATAGTCATCTTTGCCGCTGCTAGGCGCCCCAGCCATGAGAGATTTACTTGACGCCAAGTGGACAGAAGGGTGTTCAGTTGGTTAAATAGACCTGGGTAGTTTGCTTTATATAGCGTTGCAACAGATGTGGTTAATGTGACTCCTAGGTATGGGAGCCTCTTGACCCAAAGCCAGGGAAAGTTGCCCCTTAATAGAGTATTGGTCTGTTGTGTTAAAGAGAGTCCCATGGCCAGTGACTTACTAGCATTAATTCTAAGGCCTGACATATTACCAAAAACCTCCAACTCCGAGGCCAGGTTAGGTGCCGTTATATGGGGAGAAGAAATAGTGAGCAACATGTCATCTGCAAACATGGATAATTTGTGTTCCTCCTTTCCATGGGGAATTCCCCTAATCGCTTGATTGTGCCTAATGTTGGATGCTAGTGGCTCTAGGGCTAGTATGAACAGTATTGGGGATAAAGGGCACCCCTGACGTGTGCCTCTATTGATGGAGAAGGAGGCTGATTCAAACCCAGAGTATTTCACTTTAGCTGTAGGTGAATGATACATAGCGCTAACCCAAGACTTAAGGCCTTGTCTAAAGCCCCATCTATCCAAGGCTTGCATCAGGTAGTCCCAGGAGAGGCAGTCAAAAGCTTTTTCCATGTCCAGGGACAACAGCATGGCATCTGGTTGTGTGGACCTAGCCTTTTCTATAAGCTGTGTTATGCGTCTTACTCCATCTGAAGACTGCCTCCCTGGGACAAACCCTACCTGATCGGAGTGTATTAGGGAATTAAGAGATGTATTGATTCTGGCAGCAATAATTTTCCCCAAGATTTTTAGATCTAAATTTAGCAGGGAGATAGGGCGGTAATTTTGCCAAGCTAAGGGGTCTTTCCCTGGCTTTGGGATCATAACAATGGCAGCAGACAAGGACTCCGGATCAAAGTGGCTACCTCCTTTAATGCTATTATACATTGTTGTGAGGTGGGGGGCAATCACATCTGTTAGTTTTTTATAAAAAGTTGCTGTATAGCCATCAGGTCCGGGCCTCTTATTAGGTTTGAGAGAAGCTATTGCCCGTTTCACCTCCTGTACCGTTATATCTGCATCTACATATTCAGCCCAGTCAGAGTCCAGCTGGGGTAGAATAGCACTATCAAGGTATTTCTTCATAGCCCCCCTATCTGATCCCTTGTGCGTCTCATATAATTTTGCTAGGCCTTGTCTGAATTCTTCTAGGATCTTGCAGGGGTTACTAGTGACCTGCCCGTCTTTTACCCTTAACTTAATGGATGGGTGGGATTTCGCCTGGCATCTTAGCTGTGATGCCAAAAGAGTATTAGGTTTATTTGCCAGGGTGTAATATCTTTGGGCAGACCATTTATATCTACGCTCAGCCTCCTGCATCTGGAGCGAGTTAAGCTCCACTCTGGCCTTCTCTAGTCTCCGCCTGTTAGTTACACTGCCCGTGGTTTTGAATGCCTGGGATGCTGCTGAATATTCCCTTTCTAGTGTGTTCATGAGCTGAGCTTTTTCCCTTTTAGTCCTGGCTGCTCTGGAGATAAAGTGTCCCCGCATCACAGCTTTGAACGCTCCCCAGAGAACCGACGGCGACTGGACAGAATTGACATTTGTACGAAAAAAGAGCTCCGCTTCCTTCACAGTCTCTAGCACCTTCTCCTTGGAGGCTAGGTGAGCATCATTAAGCATCCAGGCGGAGGGGCCGGGCTTAATTACCAATGACCTGCAAGTGACACTAAGTAGGTCGTGGTCTGACCATGGTACTTGGTGGATATGAGCGCGAGAGATATTAGGAAGGAAGTTTTTGTGAGTAAAAAAATGATCAATCCTGGTATGTAGGCCATGAGGGGCTGAGTAGTGTGTGTAGTCTCTCTGAAATGGATGCATATCCCTCCAGACATCCACCAGCCCCACCTCAGAAATTAGAGATTGGAACTGGTGGGCATCTTTTCTATGTTGTGCTGTTGGCGGGGCAGATCTATCCAAGACGGGGTCCAGTGTGAGATTTGAGTCACCTCCTACAAGTATTGTCCCTTTCTTATGTTTGACTAGGAGGTTGCATAGCTTATTCAAGAAATCATTCTGGCCTGAGTTTGGCGCATAATAGTTTAAGAGTGTGACTTCTGAGTCTTGCAACGTA
Organism: Gastrophryne carolinensis; assembly: GCA_027917425.1. Classification (NCBI taxonomy): domain Eukaryota; kingdom Metazoa; phylum Chordata; class Amphibia; order Anura; family Microhylidae; genus Gastrophryne; species Gastrophryne carolinensis. The sequence continues at coordinate 165,865,479 of CM051236.1, forward strand.
CCCTGGAGCAACAGGAACCTTCCTGCAGGATCTGAAATTTGCTTGGCACATTTAAATTGAGTTCGGGAATGGAAAGCAATAAATACTCCCCTCTGCTTTGTTTTGGCCCTAGCGTGGTAAACCAGTGGATACTTAGGGTTTAGGATTTTGGGGGTTGAGGAGACAGAGAAGTGGGATTCCTGAGCATAGACTATGTCTGCGTGTGTGGAGCTAAAGTATCTAAAAACCCTGGATCTTTTATTCGGGGAGTTTAGTCCCTGCACATTAACCGAAACAACTTTAAGCACCATTGACTAGATGTGTCGTGCTATATGGTACATACCTCCAGGTTGTAGTGTGGCTGGGCGCCTCCCCCCCCCAGGGAAGGGAGTAGGAAGGGAAGGATGGTTGGGTTTGGGGGTTGATAGAGGCTGAGGAAGGTCTAGTAGGGCTAAGAAGTAAAACACAAGTTTGGGTGAGAAAAAAACATCAAGCTCACAGACATTCAGACATAAAGCAAAACAATGTACTATAGTATAAACACATAACTCCATTATTGTGACTCTTGTCACTAGTGTCACCTCACCAGAGGGTGTTTTCCGCTGGAGAGGGGTCAGACCGCTTGCTTAGCTCTCGGGAGCCAAGAAATAGACTCACAGCCTCCTGCAATAATCCATAGGAAATAAAGGCATTTTAGCTACCCCCCACTCTGTGGATTGCTTGACGCCCTTAGATCAACAAACATTGTCAAAAATTCCCCATGTAATGAGGCGAAGTGGTGGCTAACATAATTTTAACAACTAAACCCATCGACTCACCAAGCCCAAAATAGGACCAGGCGACCGAGGGGGGTCATGACAGGTGGTCAGGTGCACCAAGGGGCACCCCTGACCCCCGTCAGGCATGTATAGTGAAAAAAGAGATGACTAGTTGTCACTTAGCAAACAATCAATATTAGAGAAACCCACATAGTGGGTGAAAGGGTAAACAACATCACTTAACGACTATTCCCATCAGAACATCAAGCCCAGAACAAAATTCGGTGGATTAAAGGAGTCATAACAGGTGTCCAGGTACACTAAGCGCTTCCCTAGGCACCTGCTAGGCATACGTAGTTTAAGGCAAGGGGAATAGTTGTCACATAACACAATATGAACCTGGGAATGCAGGAGGAGTTCTTCTGCAAGAACTTGGGGGACCAATCGGCGGGCAGTCCAATGGGCCGGGTTCTTACCTCTACTCGAGGTGTGTAATATAAAAAGTGAGAAAAAGGATATATGAATGACCTCAGCGTCCTTTATCCATCACCTGATCTCTGGAACGACTGGGAAGAGAGTCTCTTTAAGACTTGTTTCCTCTGCTTTCGCTGTGATCTGGGTATGTTGTCAGTTGGGGCACGTTCCTCAGAGTCGTCCTTGTTGGAGTCGTGCTGGATGGGCGATCTATTGCCCAAGTCATTGGTGAGGCCTGGGAAAGTTAAGTCCAGCTGCTTAAAGTGATCTCGGAGCTCCCTTAACGTGGAGGCCTGTACGTGCTTGCCGTTATGGGAAAACATAACTCTGAATGGGAAGCCCCATCGATATTTGATATTCGACCTTTGTAGGACTTCTAAGTAGGGTCGGAATGCACGTCGCTTCATTATCGTGGATTGCGACAAGTCAGCAAAGATTTGGAAGCTAGTGCCTTGGAAAGACAGGGAGGATTTACCTCTGGCCGCTTTAAGAACAGCTTCTTTCGTCTGGAAATATAAAAACTTCACAATTATATCTCTCGGGGGGCCCTCCGGTTTGCGAGTGGTCAGGGCACGGTGGGCTCTTTCCAGCTCTAACTTCTCGGGCGGGATGTCCGGGACAAGTTCTTGGATGAGCGCAGTAATGGAGCCCCTGGCGTCTTCCATGGACTCCGGTAGGCCTCGGAATCGTAAGTTCTTTCTGCGGCACCTGTTTTCAAGGTCTTCATGCTGTGATTGCAAAGTGCGAACTAGATCATGAAGCTGTTCAATTTCTTGCTCATGCCCCTCCATGATAAGCGTGGCGTCGCCAATATGATTTTCAAGTTGCGACGTGCGGTTGCCTAGGTCTTTTAGGCCTCCGAGTAGCTCCGCAGTTGTTTTAGTAGAAACGGTGGTCATTTCTTCTCTGATCATTTCCCGGATCTGTTGGAGGGTGGCTCGGTCTAGCGTGATGGGGGGGCCAGAGCCCACTATTTCAGATGGGAACTGGGTCCAGCTGTCTGAGGAGTCTCGGGAGTCCTCCCGTTCACTTCCACGTGCCGCCAGCTCGCCCTCCATGCCGGTCGCCATTTTGGAATGTTGACCGCCGGAATCTTTAGCCATTTTCTTCTTCGGATTACCCATATTATCAACCGCCAGGGTATCCACTAGGTGCTTGAGGTCCACAGCTATCAGGATCAGGTATTTGCCCGTCGATTGGTCCCGTCAGGTAAGCAGGCGGCCCCCGAGAGTGCGGAGCGTGATCAAGGTGCGACCATCTCACCGCGCCGCGCGCATGCGCCCCCTATGGGTCTCTTTTTCAATCTGAGCAGAGCAAGCCTTGCTTCCAGTTACTGGGATATGGCAGGCGTATTTAAAGTAGACCAACACCCAGGATTTTGACTATCCTGGGTTTTGGTCCACTTCAGGGGGGCACCCCGATTAAGGGTGCCCCGCTGTTTGAAACCCCCCAGAAAGCCCCCAAAACTCACCTCACCACGCTCCCATGTGGCCGCGCTGACCAATCACCCTCCCGCGCGCCCCTCTGACAGTGCGCGCGCCCGCGCCGGCCATTCACAAACGGCAGGCGCGGGAGGTACGTTTTTGGGGGGGTCCCTGAGGGAGGTGATCGGCCCGGGAATCTTATAGATTCCCGGGCCAATCACCCCTGGGTGACGGTCCACTTTAAAGGTCAAGTCCACTTCTGATGGAATTTTTGAAAGGGTATACAGCAATTTGTGCCAAAAGGACGTGCAAGGTGCTGAGTTGATCTAGTATGGTTTTATTTTTTCCTATGTTAGAGAATGTGTGTTGTATGCAGTGGCGTGCTTTGCCACCACACAACCCATGCCATTGCACTGGGTCCCCCAAAACGCGGAGTGCACAGTGGAAGTGGTCCAACTGTAATACTAGCGCTGATGGGGGGGAGCAGAGATGGTGGTGCAGCAGGGAAAAGGGCGACAAGGGGAGCAGGGTGGAGATGTGGGTGCATTGGTGAGAGATGTTGAAAACAGTTTTGTTCCTCTTCAATATTGTTATCAAAATGCCTTTGAATAGGGCCCCCAAGACAGCTTTGCATGGCTCCCCAGAAATGGTTGTATGGAAGCACTTATCCCTATCTGCAATCAGTTGCCACTGGCAGCGTACACCAAGAATAAAGGTAAGTCCTGTACACAAGAACACTTCTCTATGGCGGCCGGTGAGGTGAGGGAACTCACAATCTTACATATGCCCGGCAGCAGTGTTCTGTGTGTGCAGGACTCACATCTCTTCTGTGTACAAGCTCAGTGTAGGGCTGCTAATAGCAACAGATTGCAGATAGAAAGTGTGTTTTTATGAAAGCGGTTTGCACTAACATTAAAGGAAAAATACTAAATCAGCTCAGCACCTCATTTTGGCACACTAATATATACACTTAAAAAATTCCAAAGAAAGTGGACTTACCCTCCATGAGTGGTGTCATCAGTAGTGGCAGTTGGCGACAGTTAAAAACATGGCATTTCTGTTGGATTACCTTCATTTGGTCAATGTACAGAGACGGCATAAAGAGCATTAAAAGGGTTCTAAGCCTTCCTGAATGAAAAAGTTACAAACAAATCTAAAGTTTTAGACCGGAGATGGGCTTTAAGAAGTTTCTAAGGAGTTGTGGTGAGGGGTGCACATGGCAGGGATGTGATGATGGGGTACAGATGGTACTGGGGGGGGGGGCACCTGTTATCCTCTGGATAACGGCAGTGATGTGGGAAGTTTTCGGGTGACCTATATTTAAATGAGGGAAACTTTGTGCTCAGTGGTTGGGATGAGACAAAGACATACACACACACATATACATGTAGATCCAGAGGGCGGCAGCCTCTAACAAAGGGGATTTAAACGGGCGGCAGCCGTATCAGTGCTCCCGGCAGCGAGTGTCCCCCGGGGTCCCGAGCATCGCCCACACACACACACATACACATATATATATATTGGGGGCAATGAGTGGCCCGGGTGAGCCATAACAAGCAGCCATTAGCCCCGGCCTGTCCGGAGGGCTCTCCCCGCATACACACAGCATGACGCCGGGCTGGGAGGAGGAGGGGGACCCGGGACACAGGCGGCACAAGCAGCAGCCCCCCTCCGGGGACAACACACAAGAAGTTGGATGGAGAGTCCGGAGTGAGGCGGCCCGGTGCCCGTTCCCTCAGGCCCGCCGAGCCGCCCGGATGCCAGTGGCGGCCTCTCCACTCACCTGAGCCGGGGGCTGAAGGAGGGCAGGAGCGGGGGCAGTAGCGGAGCCAGTCGCGGCCTGTGCTCACATGGTGTCCCCGGCAGCCTCTGGGAGGAGGGGGAGGAGCGGGGGGCGACAGGACGAGGCTGCTCAGGCTCCGGGGCCGAGCCAGCCAGGAAGTAGGCACGAGGCTGCCGGGTCCTAAAGGCGGCGGCTAATACTGCTGCTGCTGCTGCTGAGCCCAACGAGCACATAACTGCTAACCGAAAGCAGCCCGGCTCTGCTATGGGGGAGCGAGGGGTAACTGCCGGGTAACACGAGCCGGGTAACAGGGGTGGACTGGCCACAGGAAGAACTTGGACAATTCCTGGTGGGCTTTACTGCTTTTGGGGCCAATTGCGTTGCTGCGTTTTAGTTTTAAAGTGGACCAAATCCCAGGATTTTGACTATCCTGGGGTTTTGATCCTTTCCCCAATCGGGATGCCCTGCTGTGTGAAACCCTGCAGGTCGGCCAATCACACTCACCTCTCCGGTCCTATGGCGCATGTGCGGCCGCTCGTCCAATCAGTGCACTCGGATCCACTCATGTCGCGTTAAAGGGCGAGCAGCTCCTTACGGCCGCCTCCCCCGCTTCCCTCTAACAGGGAGTGTGCCTGTGCCTGACATTCACAAATGCCTGGCGCAAGCATGCGCCCTGCTAGAGGGATAGTAGGGATGCAGCTGTGGCTCACGCATGCGCCGTTGGACAGGTAAAGAAGGTAAGTGTAGGGGGCGACCTGGGGGGGTTTTACACAGCAGGGCATCCCGAATTTGGATGCCCCGGGGGGAAGAAATCAATTGGCTCCTGAATCGTATAGATTCCCGGGCCAATTGCTGTAGGTTTTGGTCCACTTTAAACCATAGACAAGGGGGTTGGATTCCCCTTAAAGTGATATTGCAAGCAAAGATTATTGTTACATCGTTCGAGCTACATTTGCCACTGTCCTAAACTGTTTTCCGTTTGTCAATTGGTGGTGTAACAATTACCTTTGACTGCAGTAGCACTTTAATAAATTAGATAGTTCAATGGGAGGGGCTAGATTTTAGCGGGAAGGGGGCAGAGTTTAGCCCTTAGCTATATAAGGTGGGTGGAGTCTCTCTATATAACAGGGGTATAGTGGGCGGAGTTTATGGTGGGTTACTGGGTAGGTAACCTCTTAAAAGTCTAAGGGGCCATGATGAGATTTGTAGACCTATTGAACGTTCAGGTCGGAGCAACTATGGATTATACCAGCATTAACTAATAACAATTCACGCACTGCAGAAATAATTATAAGCAAGGTACTGAATACAATATATGATGCGATTTTGAGCACAAATATGATCAATAAATGGGGTCCCCTGACCTTATAGGCCCTGATACAGTCACAGCCCCCTGCACTACCTGTAGTTATGAACTTGTCCCCAGCCAAGAAACCCCAGCTACTGCTATTCTCCTATTGCAATCACCTCCACATCATGGCTGTCTGGGGTCCATACCCACCCCTGATACATAGGAGGAAAGTACTGGTCACAGCAACAATGGATTATACCAACATCAACTAACAACAATTTACATAATACAGAAATAATCATAAGCCAGGTTTGGGGAGAGCCATCTTAGGCAGAATAAATAAAGAGGCCAAAAAGCCAGTTATTTTAAAGCACAATGTAGGGGTAGCTTTCTTAAAACAGTAAGTATTTGCATGGTGCATACCACAAAGGATATTAGAATGTGTCCCAAACTGCTGTGCAGTAGGTGGAGACTGCTGATGGTACAGCAACATTTTACACGGCCATCATGGGTTTCAGATATGTGGTTCTGCTCAGCACACGCCTGGAGATAGAACACTGCATGAGGGGGGCAATGTTTGGGAACGCCAAAACGTAGTCATAGCAAACCTTATTCAGTTTTGTAGCAGAATGGGTTAATCTTCAAAGAACTGATTAGGATAGGAAGATTGCTCATTCGTGACATTTTTGAGAAGAATAATAATAATTTCTTATCCTATTTTAATTACCGGTATATCCCAGCAAGAACATGGTCGTCTCAACAAACAGTAACATGAACTAGATTTCCAAAGACCTGTTCCTAAAACCGACCTAAACTGACTGAGAGGCTGTTTGAGATCTTCAGTCTCCCAGCTGTGATGTCAAGTGGCCCATTGCACTGGGGTGATTATTATGGGCAATTGACTACATGGGACAGATACATGGGCAATAGGTAATAATTGCTGCATCACCAGGAGCCTGTCATTCCTTTGGTAATGGAGTGGCAATAATCATTGTGTCAGTAATCACTCTGGCTTTTGGGTATATTGCTGGGGCAATCATCAGATTACTCATTGTTAGTACTGAGAAGAGGTGTTAGGCCATAGGCAGAATGGCTAATAATAGGGTTGATTTTGGAGGTATTACTGCCAAACAAAAAATCACACAAAAAAAGAAAACATTTCACATAAAAATTCTTGCAGAAAGGAGGGCTTTGCTGAATCAGATTAGGTGGAAAATGGACGAGAACAGAAATTTTCACGCAAAAAATAAGAAAGGGGTTCTGAATCAACCCTAATATGTCAGTTCATGAAGTCCTGCAGTATTTTTTTTTCTGATTTACTGTATTAAAGGGACTTTCCAGGCAAGTACTGTAAAACTTGCCGGTTCCTGATATCGAACCCTGTGCCATCAGTCCCTATTCACTACAATGGAGGGGGCATGCGGGCCTCGTCATGCCCCTTCTATTGTAATTAATTGAGTAGATAGATCAAGGTGGGGAGGGAGGCTGTTCATCCCATCCTCCCATGCGGCATGGGATTTGATCTTGAAATCCGTGTTACACTCCCAGACTAGAACCAGTCATCTGCAGGGAAGAAAAATAGAGTAAGGTTTTTCTTTTTAGAGTTGCCTGGACTGTCCCTTTAAAGCGGTCCCAGCTGTTAAAAGACATGCCAGAAATCCCAAAGCTCCCAGCACATAACACCCCTACAATGCCCTTAATCCTTACCTTAGCCTCAATCCTCCTCTGGAGGTACAGCGCAGCGATTGGCCGCCAGAACTCAGGGCAGGGCTTTGATATACCGGGTAAGTGGAGGATATCTTTTTGTATTTTTTTAATAACCTACTTCTAACCTTCTTTAAGTGTTTGTATTGTTTAAATATATTAAGTACACATGGGGTGATAAAACATATACATGAATGAATGTAATTTTGGCGTTGGTCCATTATTTTAGAATCTGTGGCTCCACTTTTAAAGTGTAATTCCACTTTCAATGGCATTTTTTAAAGTTTCCATTAGTGTGTGTCAGAATGAGATAATCAATTATTGTTATTTTTTCTTTTCTATTTGCAACTCTGTGTTATAAAAGAAAATTGTGCATTTGATGTACAGATCAGAGGCTTCCTCACTCTGGCTTGCTAATCATCTGATTGGCAGAGACGACAAGTTTAACCCATTCAACTTCCTCAGATAGAAGGGAACACTGGAATGGTCATGACACTTTAGGAGTATTCACTGACGGCCGCTGGACCACTGTCACTTGCCAGTCTCACTCACACTGAAAGCAGCAAAGGACAAACTAGCTGTGGCACTATTTTGCCTGGAAGAAAAAAAACTGAAAGGAGGATACATTTTGCAACCCTACTACTGTTTCTACCCAGTGCTGCAGGAAATAGAGGAGAGGCACATGGAACAAGAAACAGATGAGCTGCTTTTTGCCTTATTATTGCCTTTGGCTTTGCCTTTAAAGATTGATAAACTACCTACCAAAATTAAGTTTTTTGTTCCATCAGCGGGGCAGAAGCTTTAGTGCTGCTCTAAATGTCATGTCAGGCATACTCTGTGCCCCAATGTGCTCCAGGAGAGCAATGTCCTTAGCAGAACGAGGGGCATTACTGGAAAAGGATAAGGTGGAATAAAAAGGTCCTTGAAGGGATGTAGAGCAAGGGGTATTTGAAGAGAGGACACAGGAGAGAGGTCTTCTTTTCTTTATGGACCTCGTGATGAGTATCCCTGCCCTCTCCCCCCGTTTTATTAAAAAAATGTGCAGGGGGTGCTAGCGTTGTGGGGATGGTTTGGCGGGTGGGGGATCCCCTGGCTATGGTTGATTGGTAACCTGTGTAACATGTTTCAGGTGGTGAAGCTCAGTTATCTCCTGAAATGGTTCGTGGCGGGAGATGAAGTGCTGTTTCCACAGTTTCTTCATAGGTTTAGGCTTTTAAAGTTTCCATTAGTGGACAAAAACCCGGGATTTTGCCCCTGGGGCATCCTGAACCGAAACCTCCCAGGTCACCCATATAACTCACCTTTCCCCGGTCCTACAGCACATACACAGGCTTTTGTCCAGTCAGAACACTCAACTTGTGCTAGGAATTGGCTAAGGGCCTATTCTAGCTGAAAGCAGCTGAGTACGCTGGCAGCCGCAGCCCCGCTACCCTCTATCAGGGTGCGTACCTGTTGGATCGGGGAGAAGGTAGGTTTTTCTTGGGACTTGGTCTACATAAGCCCAGGTTGTGTCCCTCAAAAAGGAGAAAAAAAGGACATGGTGTTTCTATATATGTGCACTATCGCAAAATTGTGTAACATTAAAAATCCATATAAACACATCGGCTAATTAGAGGAGGGGTCACTTGTACACTTGAACTGAATAAAACTCCCGCCAAGTTTTTGAGGGTTTCTTCCCCTAGTAGGAATGAAATCCATAAGTGACAGGTTTAAGTGTATCAGGGGTGATAGAGCCTGTCACCCCTGATTTCTCTTCCTTCCATTAAAAACATAATAAACAAACCTGGCTGGATATTTCTTGATGCCGGGTATGTAACTGATCCCTCCTCCCGCCATTCAGCATATTTATATAGATTTTTATCATTGGACCATTTTTCATGATAGTGCTCCTTTAATAAAGGTTATTGATTGGAGCTATGTTAATTTTGATTTTGAAATCAATCATTCCAGTCGAAATCTAGTGCCTTTTTGTTTAAAGAGGACCAACACCCAGGGGTGATCGGCCCGGAAATCTATAAGATTCCCGGGCCGATCACCTCCCACCCCGCGGGACATCCGAGATCGGGATGTCCCGCGGGGTGAAACCCCCCAGAAACCCCAAAAAGACCTTACCTGATCCGCCGCCGCTTCCGCCGCCGCCGCCTCCCGCGCGCCCCTCCAGACGTGCGCGCGCCCGCGCCGGCCCTCTGTGAATGGCCGGCGGGGGCGCGCAGAGAGTGACGCGCGGGAGGCGGCGGCGGCGGAAGCGGCTTGGACGTTGGCGGGGATTGGCTGCGGCGCTCACGTGGGAGCGTTGAGAGGTGAGTTTTTTGGGGTTTCTGGGGGGTTTCACACAGCGGGGCACCCCCGATCGGGGTGCCCCGCCGAAGTGGACCAAAACCCAGGATAGTCAAAATCCTGGGTGTTGGTCCACTTTAAGAAGGGTTAAGTGGGATTAAGGGTGAGAGCAGGTTGGCCCCTTGAACAGTCATTATCAGAGCAGCCAGCCCCTGCACAGTGCAGGGTATGTCTAGCAGTGGCGTAACTAAATGTGCCGGGGCCCTGGTGCGAACGTTGAATGGCACCCTTTCACATCTTATACAGTAAACAGTTTTCTGTCATCCAGAAAAGTAATGACTGAAAACAGAAGAAACAAATGCTGCTTCCTATCCTATTCCTAAATGATGCCGATTGAGCACAAATATTATTAATAAGTAGTTATAAGGTAACAATGAAGGGGCCCTTTGACCTTCTGGGCCCCGGTGCAGTTGTACCCCCTACACTCCGTCAAGTTACACCCCTGATGCCTAGAATAGCAGATGTCAAATTTAGATTAGATGATGCCCCTGTCTGCCAATAGAGTGTACAGATTTTTGATAATTTACTGTTTTTGCAATAGATTATAGTTACAGTCACTATCAGATTGTTAAATATAACATACATTGTTACATATTATATATAGTGTCACATTGCATTAAAAAAAAGACATTACTGGTGAAATGTGTGTGGTCAGTGGCAAACTTCTAGTAATGGCCTTTTCTGTATTCTTACTGTACATTTGTACTGACAATCACTAGCAGAGCTTCTATAAATGTAATGTACGTGTAACAGGGGTGCGTGCATCGTTCATTGTAACCCACACACTGCAACGCGCCATTCATATTTAATATACAATCATGTTTTAAATGGCTAGCTTAAATGGATTGGCCAGACTAAAATAAAAGCAGCCATTATTCACCTTTTGTCCTTCGCAGCTGCTTCGTCCTACTCCAGCTTTCTATGTGGAAAAACCTCTATGATTTTCCTGCATACCACATAGGGTGATATTATTTCCAAAATGTTCAAAAATCTATCCTTACCTCAAATATGTACGCCAACTGTAGAAATGTCCTATTGTAAGCATAGGTGATTGTTTTTTGTGTGTGTGTGGGGGGGGGGTAAAACAATTTGTTATATTTGCACTTCCTGGTGTGTTAAATTAAGAAAGCTCACTCAGATGTAGATTTTAAATCACCTAAAAGCACACCCAAAGTTAAACTTGCTTTACCAAATAATTAGCATGCCCCCACTGTATCATTGTGTTTGTACAGGATATAGGACCAAAACCCTTTTTACCTTCCCTCGATCTGGCTCCCCATCTTCAGTACCTGGAGGCAATTCTTCCTTCTCACGGGTTTCCATTTTTTAATAATGGGGCTTCTTTGCCCTGGTTAGTGACTCCCACCTGGCAAATTTGAGATTGCTGATATCTTGATCTTCAAGAGTGTTGGGTAACCACCCCCACTGGCTACCACCCCATGTTTGCCTGTCGACTGAGGCGTGCTCCTGTCCCCAGCCATCTCAGCCACAAGATCCCGGGGATGTGGCTGTGACCTGTGGCCTACGGAAGCACCATGAGGATCACTAGCAATGTATAAACTCAAACAAGGAATTCCTAATTTCTATAGTTACAATCTTATTGAAGAGCATTTTAGCTCTACTAGATGATGGACAGTAGCATTTAATTGTCATTTGAGTGTTCCTGAGGACAGGTTTTCTTGAGTTGAGTGCAAATAGCCCGAGGACCTTTCAGATACAGTCATGCAAAAGTTATGGTTAAAAAATGCAATCGATGTACAAAAGCTAAAATTCACATTTGGTTTTCAATAGGAAACATTATATGTGGCTAGGAATGTGCAATGTCAGGCAGTAGGACTAATGTAATGTTGTTGGGACACATCCTTTACATATATCACAAGATTGTGAAATAGGTTGGTATAGTACACACTTATATGCTAATGCTATTCCACAGGCACATTTTCTGGTGTCCAATCTGTCAATGGCACAGACAAATCTGGATACAGACATAACGCTACAAAGCAGCCCACTAGGCCTTACTTATTAGAAAGAATGGATCAGTTGCTCACAAAGCTCTCCCGCCTTAGAATCCCTGCCTACTCCCTGCCTAGTAAGGTCAGTACCTTACTCTCCCCCAGTTTCAGTGCTGTCAGCTGTGATGCCAACAGCGCACCTCACACTTGCTTTGATCCTGTGGGTCCCCTGCTGGTGGTCACCAGGGCTAACAGCATTGAAACCAGAGGAGAGAAGCCACCATGTATATGTGGGATAGAGCCGGCAAGGCTGGCAGGCAAGTGTCTTGTTTTTTTGTTGCTGCAGCCTGGACTGGCCACTCCTTTCCCTTGAATCTTAATGGGTCTTCAAATAGGGTATTGGTTTTCAGTACATAGCCCACATGGGATGACAATCTTCTTGTACAGATCAGGGGTTCTCAATTGTTTTTTTTTATCAAGCACCACTTTACATTCTCTAAATTAACCCATTTAGGTGGGGTGGCACATATGGGTTGTCAGTCACCTAAAACTGTGTTACAGCACATGAAACAACCATTTAAAGTTCATGAAATTCACACAAATCAACATAGCATAGATTGTTCTGGTCACCTTTTAGGTCAGTTTCTATTTATTATAAAAAACAGGCTTGGGTTAGGTATAGATGACAGTAGATCTAGTTGGGGTACAGATCCGACTACAGGCTTGTCAGTACCACCTGATGCAACTTCAAGTACCATTGGTTTGGAGCCCCTGGTATAGTTGACACAGGCACAGGTTTGGTGTTCTTTCAATGAATCACTGAATCACAAGAGGAATCCTAAAAGGCCATGTCTTTACCAGTTCAAAGGGTAGGGCATGTAAAACCACCCTCCTGGGCACTGGGGATGTGGAGGAAAATAAGCGACGTCAAAGTCTGAACCGACTTTTGTCTTCATTTGGGTCTGGCTTAGCCAAGCTGAATTGGTAAAATTCTGGTCAAATTAAAATGAAACTGAATCTACTCTTAGTAGTAGTATTGAAGAGCCAAATCTGCCTCTATTCTGTTCTGGTGCCATTCTTCCCGATAGTTTGCAATATTCTGGTTCTGTATCACCCATCCGACTACCAGTAAAATCTTCAAGGCAAAATTCTGGATGTGCTTTTGGGTCTCATTTGGCTGCTTTAGTTGCTTTGAAAATTGCATGATGGAAAGAACACAGAATCTGGGGTAATTAAAACTAAAACATCAGAGGCAGAGCTGTGCACACGCTGTTGGGGATGTGGGGGATGTGGCAGGGTGCGCATCCTATTGAAAACAATGGGACCCGTAGTCACGGCAGATGGCTCTCATTGGATGAGAGCCTGAATATGCGCTATTGAAACTAGGAATAGGTGGCTTGTTATAGCCTTTCTCTGAGTTTTCACACAGCCTGATAAAGCAAGTAATCTTACCTATCAACTCGGGCCACTGGCGACCAAGCAACGCTTTTGGCGACCACGGTCACATGGTCCACATGGTCTCGGGGGGGGGGGGGGGGGGTGTATATGCCTTGGAGCTTCACTGTATTATGTGCTTCTGGTTGGTGTCAGTCTCCGCGCTGACTCGGTTGTACTTGTTGCGTTTTTTAATATGCCGCCGCCGCGCGCGCTTCCACTGTGTTCCACGGTTGGCTGCGGCATTACCTCAGGCACTGGTGCGCTGCTATTGGCTTCTTGTCACGTGTGCTGCTTCGCGCTCTTCGGGGGGGGCGGGGCCCGCGGATGGCGCGTTCCGCGTCACTGTCTTCGCGGCCCGCCCCTCGAGGTATACCCGGCGCCATTTTTCTCTGGATTCGGCTGCTGCGTGGCTGGCATCTACCTACCGCGGTCCGTGAGTGCCCTCGCTTTATTTACCCTTGTCATTATACATGTCACTTATGGGGTTCTCTTTGCTTATGTCTTTCAGACGGGTCGAACTCTATTGGTTTCTCCCGGCCCTACTCCCTCTAGTTATTAAACTTGTGAGGCCTAGTGTGTAAATTACTCCCACTTCCCTAGCGGGCTATTGGGGCATCCTGGGTTGCATTTATAGCGTGAATCCCTATTGGCCTATTGTGCCGCTATAATCACCATATGGAGGCGTCTCAGGATAATGTGCTCGGGGTTCCTTCGGGACAAGCCCGGCTGTGTGTAGCTTGTGGGGTGTCCCCTACTAGTGCTGACAATGTGCGGGTCTGTATACCTTGTGCCCAGCAGGTGCTTGCGCTGCAGCCTGGTTTACCAGTAGCTGGGCCTGTGCCTCGTATGGCGTCGCCTACTCCCCCAAGCTTAAATTTGACTCCCATTGAGTTGCATACCAGTGGGGATTCTCAGCCTGATGTGTCTTCCAGACTGGCTAGTGTTGAGAAGTATTGAGAAGTTGCTTGCCAAATACCTTGGCGCGTAAGGCCTCTGCTAAGAAGCGGCACTTGACGCCTGATGTCACTCTTTTCCCTATGGAGGCTGATAAGTTCTTGGAACTGTCTGGTTATACCCCCTTGGAAGAAGGAGAGTTATTCTCTAAATCTGAGTCATCTGATGAGAGGCCCAGGGGTCATGATGATTCTGGTTCTGACCCCTGGGCCCCAGATGATACTGATAGGCTGTTGGCTCAGATTTTTGAGGTACTGTCTATCTCTCCCCCGGTTGCGGCCCCCAGGCAGCAGGGGGAATTGTTTCATACTGCTAAGCCACGTTTAGAGTTTCCTGAGCAAGCCTATTTTAATAATCTCGTGCTCAAGGAATGGGAGCATCCCAGCAGGCTTCCCGGAGTCCCTAAGAGTTGGTATAAGAGGTATCCCTTTCCTGCTGATGTGGTGAAGCGTTGGTCATCCCCTCCCGAGGTGGATGCCCCGGTCCTAGGGTTATCTAACACCTCTGTCATGCATTCCCCTGACTCTACCACGCTGCGGGATAGTGAGGACCGGCGTATTGATCAGCTGGCGTCCCATGCCTTTGCCTGTGTGGGGACGGCTCTGCGCCCGGTCTGTGGCTCTGCCATTTCGGCTGTGGCTATTAGGACCCTGCTTAGAAGTGTCCTAGATGGTGCTCCTGATGATGTGTCTAGTGAGGAGTTTAATGCACTCTCTCGTTGTGAGGTTTTTGTGATTTATGTCCTCTCTGCCTTGGATGATACCATTAGGATGTGTGGCAGAGCCTCTGCCCTAGTGGTGGCTATACGCCACTCGGTTTGGCTGCGCCAGTGGGCTGCTGGCAACGCTGCCAAGAAAGCTCTCACTGGGTTTCCCTTCAAAGCACTACGCCTGTTTGGCGACCGTCTGGACCTGTTTGCGAAGGGAGGCAGGTTACCCCAGCGCAGGTGGCAGTCTTGGCCCTTTCGGGGACAGGGCTCCTTTTCTTCCCCCTACCGTGGAGCCAGACAGGGGAGGGGGGTCTCCCTTACCGGGGCCCGAGGAGATTTCTGGGGTAGGGGCAGAGGAAGTGGACGCCCTGGCTCATCCTGGGGCTCCAAGCCTAAGTCTTCTTCCAAGCCAACTCAGGCATGAAGGGGCGCCCTCACCTATCCAGGTGGGGGAACAGCTTCAGCATTTTGCTCATGTCTGGAGGCTTCATGTCTCAGACCGGTGGATTCAGGAGGTAGTGCCCTCCAGTTACAAGATAGAGTTTGCTGCCTGGCCACCCCCAAGATTCATCACATCCCGGATGTCTCAGGACCCCATGTCAGCTCAGGCTCTAATTCTGGCGGTGCAAAGCCTTCTGGAGCTGGGGGTCATCTGTCGGGTCCCCTTACGAGAAAGGGGCAAGGGTTTCTATTCCAACCTTTTCACCATACCCAAAAGAGATGGGTCAGTCAGGCCCATCCTGGACTTGAAGATCCTCAACAAATTTGTCAGGTGCAGGCACTTTCACATGGAAACTTTGCACTCTGCTATCAGTTCCCTGCGTCCAGGGGATTTCATGACCTCTGTGGACATCAAGGATGCTTACCTTCATATTCCTGTTTTTCCAGGTCATCAAATATTCCTCAGGTTCGCTCTGGAGGATCAGCACTACCAATTTGTGGCATTGCCCTTTGGTCTCACTTCAGCTCCCAGGGTGTTCACCAAGGTGCTGGCAGGAGTGATGTCTCTGATCAGGTTTCAGGGCATCCGCATGCTCACCTCGGCTCCCAGAGTGTTCACCAAGGTGCTGGCAGGGGTTATGGCTCGGCTCAGGGCATTCGCGTGCTGCCATATTTGGACGACATTCACTTCTCAGTCCCTCCATCAAGCAGAGCTGGATACTCAGCAGGTAGTGTCCACCCTGGAGTCATTTGGCTGGGTGATCAACCATCCCAAATCTTCCCTGTCTCCCTCCTTGGTGACACCCTTCCTGGGAATGAATCTGGATACAGTTCAGGCAAGGATTTTTCTTCCTCAGCAGAAGGTGGACAGTCTACCGGTGCAGGTTCAGTCCCTGCTCTCTTGCCCTCATCCCTCCATCAGGCAGGGAATGCAGCTGGTGGGCCTGGTGGTGTCGTGCTTCGAGGCGGTTCCTTATGCTCAGTTTCACATGAGGCCTCTGCAACTCCACCTCTTGTCAGTATGGGACAAGTATCCCGCGTCCCTGGACCAGGTCCTTGTGCTATCCCCTAGCCAGACGGTCCCTCTCGTGGTGGCTGGACTCCAGGAACCTCTTGGTGGGCAGATCCTTTCTGGCCCCCTGCTGGGAGACAGTCACCACGGATGCCAGTCTGACGGGTTGTGGGGGCTTCTGGAAGTCCCTGCAGTTCCCAGGGAGGTGGGGCCCTCAGGAGGCCCACACACCCATCAATATTCTGGAACTAAGGGCGATCAGGTTGGTGCTGGTTCACTCAAACTCAAGGAGGGCCGGCGAGATATTCCATGGCCGGTCACTATGTACACCAGCCCCCAGGCCATAGCAAAACCTACCTGGCTCCCTAGGTAAATATTGGTGGCCACATCCCCAACATCTTTGGGTTGTACGTGCACCCCCGCCCCCAGACATATAGGCTGGGGCCGAAATCCCACCCACTGCTGGGGATGCGTCAGTTTTCACTTCCGATTGGCATAAACAGAGACATTTTCTGAGCATTAAACATGAACAGCAAATGACTCTCATTGGACAAGAGCCTGCGCATGCGCTGTAGGAACAGGGAGAGGTGAGTTTGTATGGGTGATCTGGGGGGTTTCACACAGCAGAGCATCCCAAATCCACGGAGACAAGAAGCAAAAACCAGGATAGTCAAAATCATGTTTTGTTCTGCTTTAAGCCACTGGCCACATCCAGTAGCAAACCTAAGGGAGGGAGATGGGTGTAGGCGATAGAAAGAACATTGTGTGCAGCCAAGCAATTCATCAGTTGCAAATCACACATTAAAAGTAATACACACTTCCTGCATAAGGCACATTGAGCCCCAGCTCCTGTTTCAAATAAGCATGACAGTCCAGTGGTCTGCCAAAGGAGGTGCTAAAAGAGTAAAGTAGTAAAGTAGTAGCAAAATGGCAGGACCTAAATAAAGCAGCTGGTAGGTAGAAAGGGTAAAGGGGGTGATTATTGGTTTATATTCTGGACCAGTCTCTTTAAAGAGACACAGAAGCTCCGAAAGCCAGTCATGGAGTCTAAAAGACCCCAGATCTGGCCACTAGCCTGCCCCTGTGGAAACTGAGAATGGGATGCCTCAATGTGTGAAACCCCCGGGGTCACCAGTAAACTCACCATTATCAGCAGCCCCCTCGGCACTTCGCCAATGGCCACATACCCGGTATCCCTGTAGTTACCTCACCCAACCATTCAGAAAGCCTGGGAACAGGAGCGCTTTCCACTATACAGGGAGGACAGGGAATGCGGCTAGGAGGCTAGTGTCAGCCGGCATTTTTGAGATCAGCCAGGCAGGCATGGCCGCCAAGCCGGATGCATGTCCCAAGGTACTTGAGCAGGAACTGTGTATGAAAACACAAGCCTTGTCTCCCTACGTCAGTTACCGTCACCAGAGCTTACCCACTCCCTTCACTGCTACCTCTGTAGGAGGTTTGAGAAGTATGCTTGGATGCCTGGGAACTCTAAACCTGGTAGGTTTTAGATCGCCCAGTGTTGAGTATTTGTTTTATTTCTTTTAGCCTGGATAGTCCCTTTAAAGTGGACCAAAACCCATGATTTTGACTATCCTGGGTTTTGGTCCTTGTCCCCGGGGCACCCTGTTTGGAAATGCCCCAGTGTGTGAAACCCCCCTAGATCACCCAATCTCACTCACCCTTCCCCGGTCCTCCGTCTTATGAGCAGCCTCTCGTCCAGTCAGCGCGCTTGTATCCGCTCCCACCCCTTCCTCCAAGAGCTTGTGGTGGCCACACTGGCGGCCTTATCTCCCACTACCCTTTAATGGGGAGCGTGTGTGCGTCGGCCATTCAGAAATGCCTGGCATGGACACGCACCCTGCTAAAGGGATAGCGGGGATGCAGCCACTGTTTGCGCATGGGCCGTTGGCCAGGGAAAGAAGGTGAGTTTCCCGGGTGAGCTCTGGGGTTTTACACAGTGGGGCATCCCGAATCTGGATGCTCCAGGGGAAGCGAGTATGCTTGCCCTGGAGCTTTATAGACTCCAGGGTGGGTTTTGGTCCACCTTAAAGTGGATGTCCAGCCTAAGTCTAACCCCCCTTCTCCTGGAGGCAAGGCTGGTGGGGGGGAGTCGCAAAAAAATGCTTGTATTATCCGGGATCCAGCAATCTCACCGGCACTCCTGCAGCAGCCACACAGACAATGCACGGGGAAGCCACGGGCCTGTCCATTCAAACTCCCTCAGCATCGGCAAGAGTCACTCATTCTATTTATTCTAGTCAGCAGGTGCCAAGTTTCAGGACCCCACTGTCCATTGCTGATCTCTATTCATGGAACAAATTACCCTCTGGGTCACTGCGTCTGGAGCCCACCTATCCCAATCACCACAATACCGAGGGTGTGCCAAGCCTCTGTGGAGGAACAAACACCCATTTTGGAGAGGGTGGACATTTCCCCGTTGCTTGTCCGTGAATGGAGAATGGCACTGAGCAGCGAGGGACTAGATTTCAGTGCCCAGTAGTAAAAAAGAACTGTAAATCCAATGGCAATTTTTAGCCAGCAAGCAGCTTACTTTATGCCTGTCCACTATGCCTCTCATCTCCTTCCAGCAGCAAAGGGTACAAGCTGTATTTTGCCCCTCCTTTCAATTTCATTCCAAGAGGACCACACAAGAAAAGTGGTTCTATAGCCACTCTGTCCCTTGGGGCTCTGTGAACGAGCGAGCATAGCAAACCACAGTGGTGCCACAGTTGTCTCTGACCACAGAAGAGCATGCTTAAAGACATCATTCAGGCAAATGCAATTTTAAATCATTGAGTTGGGCTACATTTTGCACTGTCCTAAACTGTTTTCCATTTTTAAATTCAAGAATTGATTCTCTTCTGGATCAAGTGGGCCTGGGCCTTGGCTCTGTGATGCTGCATAATAATCAGCATAATGGGCGAGGTCTGTAAGATTCACAGAACTTGCTTCAGACACCCCGGCTGTGTTTTTTCCCTCTTCCCCCTGTTGTTAGTCAACATTGTATCCTAGACCAGCACATGTGCTCACTCCCAAAGTACTTGCGAGCACTGCCAAATGTGCATGTGCATACTCCCAAACGCGGTCATCTAGGTTGGTCGGTGGGTGGGTAGGGAAATGGGTAGGTAGGTAAGTGGGTAGACTGGGTGGGTGGGTTGGTAGTTAATCAAGGGGGACTGGACAGCTGTCAGCAACCCCCAGCCCCAGCACCTTCAGCAGCGGGCAGTGGATTTGCGTGTAGCCTCCCCCCACCCCACCTCAAGTCTCAAGTCTCTGGCAGCGGAGGGGGCTTTGCTGCTCTCTCCCGACATCGGCCAGGGGAGTGAGGAGGAAGGGGTGCCAAGAGCCGCTGCCTGGAAATAGGTGCTGATAGCCTGTCTCCTGCAACATTTAAAGGAAGAAGAACAGTGCTGGGACAAAGGGCGCAAGGTAAGTGCTGTATCCCAATGGGAACATGTACACGCTGCAGAAACACCTTAAGACTTCTAAATCTATAACACACCCTCCCCAGTTCAGCTATCACCCAGAAATTGAAGGTAAACATCAGTTTCGCCTAGAATACATAACGTATTTTATACAGTCAGAGATGTTCAGGTGCTTTGAAAAGGCTCATTTTACACTGGGGGAGAAAGTGTCTGGACTGGGACTTAAAGGAGCACTATCGCGAAAAATGGCCCAATGATCAAAATCCATATAAATATGCCAGATGGCTGAAGCAGGGGTCCCTTTCACGCCCAGTATCAAGAAATATCCAACCAGGCTTGTTTTTTTTTTATTTTAATGGAAGGAAAAAGACATCCGGGATGGCAGGCTCTGTCACCTCTGATAGACTAAACCTGTCACTTCTGGCTATTACTCCTACCATAAGAAGAAAACAACAAGCTTGGCCGGGGTTTTATTCAGTTTGGGGTGTATAAGTGACCCCTCCTCTCATTAGCCAAGGTATTTATTTGGATTTTTATTATTACACAATTTTGCGATGCTTCTTTAAACTCACTGGAGTGAGGGCAGCTGCTGGGACAAAAAAACGTGAGTATATCGTCGTTTTTTTGTTTCAGTTTCCTGGATAGACCCTTTAAAAGTTAAAAGGAGCACTATCACGAAAAAAAAAATGGCCCAATAATAAAAATCCATACAAATATGCTGGATGGCGAGTGGAGGGGTCACTTATACTCCTGGCATCAGGAAATATCCAACCAAGCTTGTTTTTTTATTTTAATGGAAGGAAGAGGACATCTGAACAAAGGCGAGTTACAAGTGGTGTGCCGCAAGGCTCTGTCCTGGGCCCCAGTCTTTTTTAATATATTTGTAAGTGACATAGGAGAAGGCTTTGCTGATGATACAAAGGTTAGTAATAGGGTGGATATTCCTGGAGGTGTCTGCAACATGGAAAATGATTTAGCTTTACTGGATAGATGGTCAAAACTGTGGAAACTAGAGTTTAATGTCTCTAAATGTAAAATCATGCACTTGGGTAGAAGGAATCCCTGCTCTGAGTACCGTATGGGCAGTACTGTGTTAGCCAGGACCTCGGAGGAGAGAGATTTAGGGGTACTGATTACTGATAGCTGCAAGATGAGTGGACAGTGTAGCCAATGAGTGGACAGTGTAGCCAGGCAGTGGGAAAAGCAAGCAGGATGCTCGGCTGCATAGCTCGAGGCATCACCAGTAGGAAGAGGGAGGTTGTGATGCCGCTGTATAGAGCCCTGGTAAGGCCACAGCTAGAATACTGTGTGCAGTTCTGGAGACCTTACCTGCAAAAAGACATTATTCAAATAGAACGTGTCCAAAGGAGGGCAACGAAAATGGTGGAAGGACTTAAACTTAAAACTTATCAGGAGAGACTTAAAGAACTTAATTTGTACAGTCTGGAGGAAAGAAGGGAGAGGGGGGACATGATTGACATGATTGAGACCTTTAAATATGTGAAAGGATTGAATAAGGTGCAGGAGGGAAGTGCTTTTAAGAAGAAGCTTAATGATAGAACAAGGGGGCACAACCTGAAGCTAGTCGGGGGGAAGATCAGGAGCAATGTTAGAAAATATTATTTTACAGAAAGAGTAGTAGATGCTTGGAACAAACTTCCAGCAGAGGTAGTTGAAAAATCAACAGTCACTGAATTTAAACATGCCTGGGATAAGCACACATCTATCCTAAGATAAAGAGTACATACAGTATACACATAAGGGCAGACTAGATGGACCGTATGGTCTCCTTCTGCCGTCAACCTTCTATGTTTCTATCTGGGGTGACAGGTTCTGTCACCCCTCATAGACTAAACCTTTCACCCCTGGATTTTATCCCAACCAGGAGAAGAAAACCACAAGCTTGGTGGGAGTGTTATTCAGTTCGGGTGTGTGAGTGACCTCTCCTCTCATTAGCCAAGGTGTTTATATGGATTTTTAATATTACACAATTTCGCGATAGTGCTCCTTTAAGTCAGATTGTACTATCTCTTTCCTGCAGCACGGGGGCATCCCAATATGGAAAATGGGAGTTAATGTGCAATGCAATGATGGCATGAGTGTTGGACTGCTTTATTTCTCCCTGAGCAGATATTTTTAGCCCACCTTTGGACCAGTTTTAATTGATCAATGTGTTTGTACGTGATGTCTCCAGAAATTAACACAATATTCCAGATGTAATGTCACCAGAGCTCGTTGGTATGACCAGCTCTCTCTTTCTAGGGATGATGCCTTTTGCTATGCAGCCCATCATCCTGCTTGTTTTCCCCACTGCCTGGCTACATTGTCCTCTCATTTGGCAGCTGTCAGAACACTGCTGTATGTTTCTCCTTATATTAGTGAACCCTGTTCCTGTCTCTGACCTGTTTCCACACAATGCTTCTGTCAGCGCTCACCTTCTGTCAGTTGCTGGAGTCACCCACTGAGCTTATCGGGTGCAGCGCTCGACAGATGGGACGCCAGCTCTGCGCCTCTGTGGCGGAGATTCACCTACATATTGTACACTCACATAATGCCATCCATTTATGAACAGCTTCCATCCGCCCCTCGTCTCCGGTCACGAATCAGCCTGTGCTCCTTCCTTCCAGTCCCCGTCTCCCTCCCCTTTGCAAATCTCACAAGCTCAGGCAAACACTAAAATTGGCCAAACCTGTTTTCATTCACAAGCTGCCAGTGTTTTTTGTATTTTATTTTTGCACCAACATCATATAACTCATGTAACTGAATTTGCAGATGGTGGGCGGCACTTAGCTTACAACCCTGGGGCTCCAGCACCCTTTAAAAGCCCTGATTAATGATAAAGAAACCCAGAATCTGACAACTTTATTTATTCCCCAGCACAATATGACTGTTCTGTAGATTCTCTAATAGCAGGGGAGGGGGGGGGGGGTGCTAGCTCATCCGGCAGCTGGGAACAGCAGAGGCAGGGCACCCTTGACTTCAACACATTGCTACTCCCTATTAATATTTATCTGATTCCCCAGATCAGTCCTGTCTGGGCTAAATCCCTAATCCCTACTACAATTGCAGGAGCCATCAGTAATTTGGGGACACATTCAATGGATGAAAATAAGTACCGACAATATCACATGCTCTCTCTTAATTTTTAAATACATTATATGCAAAACTGGTTTGTCTGTAGAATCAGTATGTAAACCTAATTGTATTTATAGCAAATCATTTTGATCTGGTGTAGGTTATAGGGCTGCAAGAATCAGCCCAGAATTTAAAAGGTCCCCTGCTAGCCCATGATATGCCCCCGAAATGCATCCTTACCAGTCACATACCTCCCAACTTTAGGAAACAGGAAAGAGGGATATATGGCAATTAAACCACAACCCCAGCCACACACCTAAAGGGAAACACCACCTAAGAATTACATAATAATAATACAGGCAAGCCCCCCCCCCACATCAGCCCTGCTATAATGTTCCTGGCCCAGTATAGTCACATCATAAATATACATATACTGTATTTTTCACTCCATAAGATGCACCTGACTATAAGATGCACCCAGGGTTTAGAGGACAAAAATAAGAAAAAAAATTCTGAACTAAATGGTGTGCTAAAATGCCTCCTCCCAATCACCCCATCACAGCCAGTGAGGGACATCCCTCCATTACAGCCAGTTATGGGCATTCCGCATTATAGCCAGTGAGGGGAATCCATCCAATTCAACCAGTCAGGGGCATGTCTCCATTACAACCAGTGAGGGACATCCCTCCATTACAGCCAGTCAGGGGCATCCCTCCATTACAACTATGCAGGGGCATTACTTTTTATATTACAGCCAGTCAAGGGCATCCCTCATTACAGCCAGTCAGGGGCATTCCTCCAGTACCCCCATTGAGGGGCATTCCTTATTACAGCCAATGAGGGACATCTCTCCATTACAACCAGTCAGGGGAATCCCTCCATTACAGCCAGTCAGGGGCATCCCTCCATTACAGCCAGTCAGGGGCATCCCTCCATTACAACTATGCAGGGGCATTACTTATTGTATTACAGCCATTCAAGGGCATCCCTCATTACAGCCAGTCAGGGGCATTCCTCCAGTACAACCATTGAGGGGCATTCCTTATTACAGCCAATGAGGGACATCCCTCCATTACAACCAGTCAGGGGAATCCCTCCATTAAAACCAGTCAGGGGCATCCCTCCATTACAACCAGTTAGGGGCATCCCTCCATTACAACCAGTCAGGGGTCTCCCTCAGATTCAAGTGCCGTCTGTCCTGGGTTTTGGTCCACTTTAAGCTTTGGAACTGCTTTGAAGTGGACCTAGCTCCAGGATTTTTACTATCCTGGTGATAGGTCCATTTTCCGTAGGCATCCCAATGGGATGTCCCGCTGTGTGAAGCCCCCCCCCCCCGATCACCCCTACAACTTACCTTTCTGCTGTTCCCACAGCTCACCAGCATCACCCCCCCCCCCCCCCACAGATGTAAACTGATGGGGTTAAATTAAAAAAAAAAATCACAGAGCCGTGAGGGAGATATGGGGACAATGGGTTGGGGGGAGCTTACCTTCTAGCCTGCAGCACATGGAGGACTGGCCAGCATAATCACACATCACAGCCTTATGGCTGAAGCCCCACAGGACCTAGCTAAGGTCTCGGAGAAGGTCACTAACCTTGTACTCCCAGAGAGCACCTGTGAAGAACGTCCGCTCTGCCCTGCTTCTGAGTGCCAGGGCCATGGTTGGACCTCGCCCCACACAATCCCGGCCCCCGCCAGAAGTAGGAAGTGCCTGATTACCAGGTCATCGGCTGGAGCACAGCAAGTTGCTGCACCGGTAGCTTGAGCATTGCATTACCACGTTACATATTGTCGCAGCATTGCGGGACATTTTACCATGCCGCGGGACATGCAGGGGGCAAACTCATGTTAGAAGCAACAGTGCACCAACGGGAACTGAATTTTTGAAACAGGATCCAGGTGAAGTGGGCAGCATGAAGGGACACCCAACTTCAAAGCAGTGTGGCCCACTGGGAATTCGGGATTAAATATTAGGTGGCTATTTAGTTAAGACAACAGTAAGCAGTAAACCGAGTGGGCCCCTGGTCCCAGGGGTTCTCTTGAGGGCCCCCAAACCTGAACTATGTATAGCTTATTTGTGATATCCCAAGAGCACATACAGAGACATTACAATTTGGCATAATGTTTATGTGCATGGGTGCTGAATATAAGCCAGTAATACTTGCATCTAAATGTGGGGTTGGCCCCCAGAGTCCATTCTACTGGTGGGCCCCAGGCATCCCAACCCAACACTGACAGTAAGGTCAGTGCCCCTTATTAATATACAAGTAAAAAAAAAAAAGAGGTTATTTTGGTATTGTATTTTCCTTTACCCACTGCCAGTGGGCCACTGGAAATTCTACCTATGGCCAGTGTACTAGGGTAAAGCTAGCTTCTCTGCTGCCTGAGGAGAATTATAGAAAAAGCCCCCTACACTCCTTAACAAAGCAATAGGGGCAGGGGGTTGGAGGTGGGCCAGGGGCTGCTGAGCCACCAGTAGTTGACTTAAAAAAATGACAGCAGTAATAAAAAATATAAACATATTTCAAATACAAAGTAAATAAAATAAGCAGGTCAACTGCCGCCCCCTGTGCAGTGCCACCTAAGGCCTCACATGACCTCCTTACAGGTGCACCACTGCCAGTGTCTCTCTTTTAGATTGCCTGCATTTTGGTTAAAGTGGACCAGGTAATATGATTTGTTTTAATGAAACAACTCAACCAAATAGTTTTTTTCAGATCAAAGCGGTTCTAAACTCTAAAACTTGCAACTCTGTGGCAGACAAGGTTCCGGTCCACAGGGACACTAAACTAACCAAACCGACCCACTCATGTCATTTGGCAGTCTCAGAGGAACATGGATCTTTGTTCCCTTGTCATACATAGCTCCACTTTTGTGGATTATGCCTTGCAGACCTCAGAATAATCATGCCAGAGTGCATGATACTCCTGGCTTACCCGCCAACCTCTCAACACCCACCTGCAGTGCTGGTATGAGAAGCCAGAATGGTGGGTGGGCATGGTTTTAGTTTGGCGCACATCAACTAAACATCCAACATTGACTTCAATAAGCATCTCAGTACATGAAAGTTCCTGGTGTACGAAGGTTTCCACTGAAGTCAATTGGAGAGCTCTGGACTGAGGCCATGCAAAACCTCCATGCCGGCTTCTCATCCCAGCTTCTCATCCCGGTGAGCTGGTGGGAGATTGCACCAGGGGAAGAAGGTAAACCGGATCTGAAATCTGGACTTACTAATGTGGACTTACCCTATACAATCTGGCCTCACATGCAGCGACAGTAAGTGGGATAGGATTTTTGGAGACCTGGACCCTAGGCACAGAGTTGCCATGAAGGGTTTAGATCTGCTTGAATAAACATTAAGAAAGCCAGTTAGGGCCTTATTCATGAAGGTATAGCACCAGGTAGTGCCTGTACAGCGGCAGGTAGCGGCAGGTGAACGCCGGAGATGGCACGCATTTACACATTTATGAAGCCGAATCTGGTGAGCGTCTAGAACAACGCCATGTAGCGTCCGATTCATCATTATCCCAGGCTCAGCATACAGCGCCGGCGTTCAGCCTTGCAGAGCGCCATGTCTTACCTGTCGCTACCTGGTGCTCTCCCATACATTTCAATGGACGATCCTTAAATCCCTTTCCTGACAAAAAAAATCTCAAAACTTCTGACATGTATTCTGGTCAAGAATATGACATTTTTGAAAACTTTTTGGATTAATAATATTTTTATGCAAAATTGTCCTTACATGTCTGGTATTAAAGTGTTCATGTTACAATGTTATAACAATGTCATTCCATGTGTTTTCGCTTTGTTACTAGTGGATACATGTTCAAAAACGGCCTTTAATCACACAGCCTAATTGGGTTACAATTACATGATTTTGAGCGCCGGTGATGTTTGAGGCCGTTTTTTTGATGAATGTGGTGTGAGTCAGTCACACTGAGCTGGCGTTATGGTTCGCTCCCATACAGCGTAGTACTGCGACTCACATATCATATTCACCAATGCCGGACAGCGACTGAGGCACTCTGAAACAATGATCCATGGCCGAGCACAGCGACTACTAGTGGGCGCTCTGAAATCCGTTCTACAGACGCTTATCTGTCGCTACCTGGCGTTAGTAATGAATCAGCCTGCCCGATAAGCAGGGAAATGTTCAGTAGCTTTGACAGCCACGGTACATATATAGCATAACCTGGATGAAAGAGAACTTTCACAGGCAGTCTGGTGTAACATGTCGGCAGTCTCACAAGCACTGTTGCGGCATGGTAAGCGTAAAACAATGTTTTGCTCCAAGATGCAGGTTTAAATTTCAGATCAGGTATGGTTTGAAGTATTAGCAAAGACCAATGCTGAGTGGTCAGAGTTTCCATTAGTCATCGCACTTGGCTGTTGTCCAATAGGTAGGTATTCTAGCAGGATTGGTAGACTTGTTAAATGCTTTAAAGTGGGCCAACACCCAGGGGTGATCGGCCCGGGAATCTATAAGATTCCCGGGCCGATCACCTCACACACCGCGGGACATCCGAGATCGGGATGTCCCGCGGGGTGTAATCCCCCCAAAACCCCAAAAAAACCTTACCTCTCCAGCCGCTGCTTCCGCTGCCGCCGCCTATCTCGCGCTCCTCTAGACGTGCGCACACGTCAAGAGTGACGCGAGGGAGGCGGCGGGGGGCGCAATCCCTTGTCCGTCGACGGACGTCACTTGTCCGATGGCGGGCATTGGACAGCGCACTCACGTGGGAGCGTGGAGAGGTGAGTTTTCGGGGTGTTTGGGGGGGGTTTCAGGTAGCAGGGCACCCCAAATCGGGGTGCCCCGGGGAAGTGGACCAATACCCAGGATAGTCAAAATCCTGGGTGTTGGTCCACTTTAAGGATGACAACCTAAACTGTGTGCCCAATTTGCTCCAAAAGGCGATGAAAAACTGTTTTGTGCATTTTACATCATTTCAATGGATGCTTTGTGTGTTTTTTTTAACATGTTTTAAAGTGGACCAACACCCAGGGGGGATCAGATCCCTCCCCGCGGGGCATCCAAAATCAGGATGTGCCGTGGGGTGACACCCCCCAGGAAGCCCACAATCCTACCCTTTCCATGTTCCAGCGGCGCATGCGCGTCCACCGCCTCTCGCTTGTCCCTCTAGCAGGGCGCTCTCCTGCGCCGGGCGTTTGTGAATGGCCGGCGCGGGTGCGCTCCCTGTAAGAGGGACGCGCGGGAGGCGGCAGCGGACGCGCTCTGCTTGTCCGGCGCTGCCTCTCGCTTGTCCGCCGGCGGGGATTGGCTGCAGCGGTCACGTGGGAGCGGGGAGAGGTGAGTTTTCGGGGCTTTCTGGGGGGTTTCACACAGTGAGGCACCCCCGATCGGGGTGCCCCACCGAAGTGGACCAAAACCCAGGATAGTCAAAATCCTGGGTGTTGCTCCACTTTAAGTGACCATTGAGATAATTAGAAAAATAGAACACAGTACTTGCTGAAAAGACGTTGGAAACCTCTTATCTATACTAGCCTTAAATCAACTTACACAGAGCCATGGATATTTTGATTCAATCATTGCCTTACCTGTGTTTGATCAGAAGCTGAACACATGCCATTCGTAGGCGTCAGTCCTTGAAGGGATGGGTTGGCATCCCTGATACATGGATCTATTTCTATGCAGTGCAAGCGAGAGGAAGTGTGGGCACCAGACAGGCAGGAGGATTTATGAAGTGATTCTAGGTTAAGAAGGAAGGCCTTTGAGACCCAGCAAGCACCAGATGCTGCCGGCAGCTGCAGAAAATGAAGCTGAAGCTGGCTCCGAAGTATTGTATAGAAAAAATCAGGAATCAGTTAGATGGGGGTGGCTGGTGGGGGGAGGCAAAAAGGTATCTAGAAGCAGGTCACTCACCTTAAAACCCTGTTGTAGAGCCGAAGAGTGTCGAGGAGTTAAAGAGGGGGTGTAGCTTGGCTCTCCCTCCACCCTCTCGCTGTATGTGTGTCTCTAGCTGGAAGCAGGTGGCTGATATTGCTTTGCTGCTGATGTCACTGTATTCACTGCCCATCATTTCCATCCAGCAGCTAGATTAACATGAATTATTTAAAGAAGCAGGATTCATTTTCATCACCAGGGAGGTGGGAGGCAACAAGGAGATCAAAAATACAAGGACTGAATTGTACATAAAGCTAGATGTGGGACATTTTACTGTTTTTATATAAAGTATCCCAGAAGAAAAAAGAAGAATCTATACACAGCACACATATGTTAACTGAAGAAGATGATTCCTACACAAGGTCTCTGTTGTTTCCCCCAAGTTATTTTCATTTCGCTGAGATTTTTGTAAAATGTTGCATCTACAAGGCATGTGTACAAACTTCTCAATACATACGAACAAAGATATCTTATAATGCACAGACAATTTAGTTTTAAAGAGGACCAAAAGACCCTAGGTCAAGCTGAAACCCCTTCCTAGGTGGCATCTCAATTCGGGATGCCCCAAATTGTGTACCCCCAGCCCATGCTGTATACTTACAGAGTTCTGGAACCCTGTGGTGGTCATATGCAAGTGCTCTGCACACCCAGCAAGTCTTTTTGGTCTGCTGGCACGCAGAGAGGAGGGAGCAGGATGCCATGGCAATGTAGAGCGCTCTGCTCATTGCCACATGTGACCACCACGGGATTCCAGAACTAGTACTACTAGCACTAAATCTCTTCTTTGCGTCTATATTTACAGAGGAATAGGACATGTCGGGTGAAAAGCAGAGAAACAACCCAATCTCTCCATTATTATTAATGTTTATTTATATAGCACCATCATCTTCCGTAGCGCTAAACAAAGTATAATTGCAGACAAGTTAAAACATATAGTACAGGGACCAATACAAACTAGATGTTACGAAGTTCAAACCAAATGTTGTGAGCACAGGCGACAATATGAAACAGAGTCCTGCCCTTGCAAGCTTACAGTCTAAAAGTTGGGGACAAATGGGACGGGATCACAAGTGGTAGAGCTTTCGTTAGATGGCATGTGTCGGTGAATGTTAAAGGAGTTGCTTAAGCCAGGTTATATTCTTGTCTGAAGAGGTGAGTTTTGAGGGCAATTTAAAGGCTTGGAGTGTTGGGCAGAGGGCTTGCGGGCAGAGTGGAGCTTGCGCTTGGGTTGGTAACTCTGTATCAGTGAGAGCCCTGGCTGGACACAGCTTTGTAGGTTAGTGCTAAAAGCTTGGGTTGGTAACTCTGCATCAGGGAGGGCCCTGGCTGGACAGAGCTTTGTAGGTTAGTGCTAAAAGCTTGAACTGAACTCTCCGAGAGACTGGTAACCAGTAGAGGGATTGACACAGAGGAGCAGCACAGGAGAAGCAAGAGGAGAGATGGATGAGCCGAGCTGTAGAGTTTAGAATAGATTTAGGGGTGCCAGTTTGTTTGCTGGTAAACCACAAAGAAGGGTGTTGCAGTAGTCAAGTCGGGATATGATCAGGGCATGCACCAGCATTTTAGTGGTATCAGGTGAGAGGAAGGGAAGGAAGCGGGAGATGTTTTTAAGTTGGAGACGACAGGAGGTGGCTAGGGAGTGAATGTGAGGTGTGAATGAGAGAGTGAGTCCAGAATGACGCCCAGGCATCGAGCTTGGGAAGCTGCAGTTCCATTAAATGTCATCTGTCTAATCAAGAAATAAGCACTGCCTTAAACAAAATAAAATAGACAAATCTGGGGGTCCAGATGGCATACACCCCTGCATTTAAATGGAAATAATTACATTAATAGACATGTCATTATTTTTAATATTTGAAGATTCCATAATGACAGGGACCATTCCACATGACGGTGCATAGCAATTGTGGTGCCAATATTTAAAAAGGGGTCTAAAGGTGTCTAAAGACTGTAACATCTTTGGTGGACAAGCTGTTTGATGGTTTTCCAAAGGAAGTTATCCTGGAGTATCTCAGTGAAAGTGACTTTATTAGTATTTATCAGTATGGATTTATGAGGAATCACTCCTGCCAGACAAATCTGACCAGCTGTTGTGCGGAAGTAATCTCAAGACTGGATCAGGGTGAGTTGTTGGATACTATATCTTTTTTAAAGCATTTGCTAATGTGCCACATGAAAGATGAGAATGCTTGGACTGGGGGAAAATGTGTGTACATGGATGAGTAATTAGCTTAATGATAGGATGGTTAACATGGTACATACACTGTTACTAGCTGAGTACTGTATGGGTAAGTGCTGGGCCCATTTCTTTTTGATATATATATATATATATATAATATATAATTAGGAATACATTAAGCAGTCAAATCAATCTTTGCAGATGATACTAAGCTGTGTAAAGTAATTAACACAAAAAAGGACAGCATGCAGCTAAAAACAGATTTATATAGTTTAGAAGTATGGCTAAATAGATAAGGACCTATGATAGAAAAGGACCTGATCAATGCCAGGCAGCAGCTACCAAGGCATACAGGATTATGGGGAGCATCAAGAGGTGCCCATGACCAGGGCAGTCACTGGTCAGACCCCATATTGAATATTGTGTACAGCCTTGTGCAGCGGTGCATAAAAAGAACATATCAGAACTGGAATGCGCAGTAGCCTAAGGTATGCAGGGGATGCTGAAGAATGCTCGCAAATGGGCTGTGGGATCAAGAAGAGTACTGGGTGAACCAAGGGTTTCACACAGTGGGACATTCTAGATCAGGTCCCTGAAATCATTTAGAGTCCAGGGCTCAATCTTATGGGTTATGGTGCATTTTAAAGACATATAAAGGATTCTAGGTCCGGTTGAAATAAATTTGGAGCGCAATCTAGGAAAAATGGATTTGCATATGAGGGTCCCTTCAAAAGTCAATTCATTTTGGGTACCGTGAAATGAGTAAGCAGAAGATAGCAAGTTTTATATCAAATAATGCAAAGTGTTGGTGAATGAAAGATACCACCCCCTGGGAAAAACAGAAGGCTGACTAATTTAACCCATCGCTGGGATATCCCTTCTTCTCAGTGGCATGACTGTGTGATGGGGCCCTTGTGCATTTTAATTTGTGTTGCTAATACAGTAAGCTTTTCCTGAAATATTTTACCAAATTAGATACAATTAGACCATGGTTCTCAAACTTTTTACTCAAAGCACCCCCTAGTGAAAAGTAGTTGCAGGAGAGTACCCCCAAAATTGATATCAAAATTAGTAGGTCATGGGCCCTGTAGCACTTTTAAAG
Organism: Gastrophryne carolinensis; assembly: GCA_027917425.1. Lineage (NCBI taxonomy): Eukaryota > Metazoa > Chordata > Amphibia > Anura > Microhylidae > Gastrophryne > Gastrophryne carolinensis. The sequence continues at coordinate 165,897,418 of CM051236.1, forward strand.
CAAGCAGGGACAGCGTTTAGCTGTTAAGATAATATACTAGACCCGAGGACAGACTTAGCCTGGGAATATGCAGTCACATAATCAGCCCACCCGCAACCCATGAGCTCCCTAGCCCTGCTATAGCATTGCCAGAACAGATGATGGGTGGGGGTGGATATGTGATCATATATGGTACTGAAGCTTTACATTTGTAGGGACAAATATACTGTAGCAAGGATTGGTATTGCCCCTGCAGTTATGATGCTAAGGCTATAGCATTGCAGGGGCATAAAATGAGCTGGGGTGTCCTGCCTGGGGGGGTACAATAAAGCCAGGTATGGCGAGGATGCTGGAGGGACCTGGGGAAGCAGGAAGTGAAGAGAAGTGTTAGCATTGTATAGGTTCCTGATGAGGTAGGTTGCATGCTGGAAGATACACCTAGACCCTAAAGCATTGCATCCCACCGGGGATTCTCCCTGTGCTCCCTATAGCCAGTTTCCACCTGTACATACATGCATATTAGATTATAGTTTCAGACAGAAATAAGTGCAAATGCTTTTTAATTATTTTTTTTTTTTTTACAAAACTAGAATGTCTTTTAAAACAGATCAGTCCCTAGTCTTTAAACTAAAACTTGGGCAATTTACCAACCTTTGTTGTGATAAAGAAGTACATATATATTACTCTTAGTATAGAAAATCGATATAGATTAATATCACACTAGAAAAAGTGTTATAACGTACATCTGTCTCTATGTTCTTCATTTCATAGAAAACACAATTCCATCGGGGCATTATCCATGAAACAGTTAACAGCGCTCCCTCATTTAATCACAAAGCCAGCCCATTCATTTGGCACAACAAAATCAAGCTACATGATTGGTCATGAGACGTCACATGAGATGATGCCTATTGTCTTTCGAAGCATGCAGTGATGTGCATGTACTGAGGAAGTGCGTCTGCAGGTCTCAGCAGAGTGGAAGCAGGGTGTGAGTGCCTCCTTGTGTGCTAATCCTTCTAATATGGCTGCAGTGCAAATGGTATTCAGATAGTATATTACATGGTTACATTCTTTGTGTATGACCTATTTCTATTACATCCTACAGAACACATCTATGAATGTATAGATTGGATTGTTTTCATAAATTCAGCATAGTCCATATACTGTATATCAATTTGTATTTGTAGAAAATAAAATCCAATCAAAATTATTTTAATATATCAGACTGCTTTATGAATATTGTTTCAAAAAATTGTGTCACACACTGTCAGATTGGAATAATTTGACAATAGAGGATGTTTATTCTGGGAATGAAAAAGATGGTATGAACACATCATACGTATGACCACACATTATCAAACATTGCTCAGTATTTTGAATTAATCAGTAATTCCAGCCATATGTATATATATACCGATATATATATATCACATACCAGGATTGTGACATGGCTTTCCAACATATGAGACATCATTTAAATTGATTAGTTAGAGTAAATCATCCCAAAGGGGTAGGAAAGATATTCCCTTACCCTTTTTCCTTTTGACACACAGGTCTCTCCAACAGTCATAGCTTCCAGCCTTATAATAACAAGGGCACCTAGCTCAAAACCATACCTTTCAACATTTTATTGCGAGATGGATAGGGAGTAGGTTAGGTAATAGATTGTAAAAGTTACAACAATATAAACATTTTCCATAGGTAAATAAATCATTCATTCATTATTGATGTTACACCTCAAATGCGAACAATAAGGGATAGGGGGACATGGACTCAAAAGAGGGACAGTCCCTCTAAATGAGGAACACTTGGGATTTATGCAAACACATGTACACCTGGAGGAAGTAATGGGCGGGTTACTTTTAAAAGACATACTAAAGCACTGCATGTGTGGTCTGAGACACCACAAAGTAAAAATATATGATTCAAATGGCTCTGCCTACTTCTGTGAATCATGGGTAAATCCTGGTATTTTTGGTCTGTATGTATCATGTAAATACTTTCTGTTTTGAGAAAGTGCTCTTTGCCTTGTACTCTTGAATAGAGGGCTTTTTGTTCTCTTGCCCCACTTCATTAAGCCTAGCATGGGTTTATTTTTCAGTGGCTTGTGTCCTAGTGTGTTATAGTGCTCCCAAGCCTAAATTACCATACAGCCATCAGCCTTTTAGTGATATGGGCCATTGTACACCCTGCCTGGGCCATCACAAAGGACAAAAGCTGATGTTGCTCCAGCTACTGCTAAGAATCATGGATCAATGTTGTAAATAATTTGTTTTAAGAAAATGCTTTTTACCTTGCACCCTATAATACGGGGCTTTCCTGGCAGCTCACTGAGGTTTGGAAGCAGGATACATAACCCTTAGAGAATGCACCAGGAAAAGAGAAATTACCGAAGGTAAGAGTAAGGACTGACGTCGATGGACCCTTGAACCAGTGATGTGTGGTCTATATTTGCTCCAAGTTCACTGCTCTCCCTGTTGACCCACTTGCTGTTCTGTTGTGTTCATGTGGCTTCCACCTGGGTCCTCTATTTCATGCTTTCTACCCTACAGGTTTTCTTAATTGTCTCCCCTGTCTTCCCTTTGTCTTGCCCCATCTGATTGGGTGGGGCAAAGTGAAGACCAGGTAATGGGGTAGAGGGTACAATGTATTGGAAGTACTTTATTAGCCCTGCACCACTTGAATAGGGTCTTAAAGCAGTCCAAACCCCACCTATGAATAATAAAAAAGTAAAATAGCCAATCTCTCCTATGATCGTCCTCTTTGTGTAGCTGGAAAATGAATTTGATGTTTTTTCTTGCTCTGACATAAACCCTGTTTTTGATGTCCTATACCTGAGCTACTATGCTGTCAGATTTGGGCCCCAGGGATGGACACTTCACACATAAAGAAAAAAGACCTAACATCATGAAATTTGAACAATGGCATGTTCAATTTGAGGGGGCGGGGTGATGATACAACCCGGCAATCATTTGTCCTGCCCCTTTAACCCCCAGGCAATCTGGGACTTGGGGGGAAATTGACATTTATTGCTGGGAAAGGAGAAAAGACAATATGGCAAAACCATTTACTTACCTGTAGAATTGGTATTATATGTATACAGCACGTCCTGTTCCAGAAGATTCCTTACACATGGATAATACATCCACAAGATGGCGCTGGACTGCAGAAAACAGCTTGTGGCTCCTCCCGGCCCTATATAAGTCAGGGTCCTCCCACAAAATCCCCAGTATTGACAAGCAGTTAACAAGAAGCCGGGAGGACAATAATAACAAGAACTCCAAATGAACAATCACCATACAGAGGTAACTAAGAACAATGATAACAAGGGTGGGGTGGAACAGGACGTGCTGTATACATATAATACCAATTCTACAGGTGAGTAATCACAGAATTGTATTATTCTAAGTATACAGCACGTCCTGTTCCAGAAGATTCCTTACACATGGGACATCCAATAGCAGTGTCCCTAAGGTAGGGTGGGATCCCCAAAAAGTAACAGCGGGCAGTTTAAATCAGCCAAAAGCAGCGTCAGCTGAGGCCCTAACATCAACTTTGTAAAACTTGGAAAAAGTATGAACAGAAGACCAAGTAGCGGCCTTGAAAACTTGTTCAACAGAAGCCTGATGCTGAAAAGCCCAAGAGGCACCAATAGCACGAGTAGAATGAGCAGTAAGGCGGAAGGGAGGTTCCTTCCCCTTAGCAGAATAGGCTTGTATCACAGCCTGATGGATCCACTTGCTGATAGTGGACTTAGCTGGAGCCAGACCCGTCTTAGGTCCAGACGGGAGCACAAAAAGAGCATCAGCATCCTAACCACATCCAAATAGTGTAAAACCCGCTCCTTAGGGTTACTAGGATTAGAGCACAGAGAAGGCAAAACAATAGCCTCGATTCAGAGAGACAAAAAAAACTTCCGTTTTAGTTCCGATCTGTTTTTTTTGTGAAATGTTTCCGTTCTCGTATGAGCATACGAGCGATTCAATGCATGCATTGAAAACCTTCTGTAAAGTTTCCGTCCGTTCCTACGGCAGATTACGAATTACGAGGATGTAATTTTCCATCCAGACTTTTCCGTTTCATTTTCACGTTACAACGTAGGCTTTCGTTTTTGCCCTTTTCCCATCGTATCCTCCAACGAATCCTTTACGTTTCCCGTTCGATTCTGTTTCCCTTTTTCAATAAATATTCGTCCAGACGGAAATCCTTACGATCTTGCGCCTGCGCACTACAAACTTAACTCATTAAAGTGCTCGCCTACATATTTGCCACCCTCACTTCTACTACAATGTTTAGCTAAATCACTTAGCACTGTCCTCCATCTTCCCTTTTTGACCCTTAAAGCTCACCCAAACCACTTAGCACTGTCCTCCATCTTCCCTTTTTGACCCTTAAAGCTCACCCAAACTACTTAGCACTATCCTCCATCTTCCCTTTTGGACCCTTAAAGCTCACCCAAACCACTTCTTGGTTAGGTTCTTCTTCCATTTTATCCTCCATCTTCCCTTTTGGACCCTTAAAACTTACCCAAATCACTTCTCGGTCATGTGAATATTCATCTTTAAATATTTCTGGGCCCATTAGTCTTGTGTTAATGTATTTTGTAAATGAAATGACAATGTAACATTTTTTTCTATTCCATCATAAAATATAAAATTGTAAAAAATTTTGAACATTTCAAATTTTAACAACTATAAAAAACAAAATACCTAGCAATGGCAGGCCACTGAACATTATTCTTCCTCTGTGGTCCCCAACGAGTTGCGCAGCTCCTGCATCTCGCCCACCAACTGAAGGACCCTGACACTCAGTTGTGCCACTCTGGCACGTGTGGTCCCTGTTAAAAAACGTAAATTAAAATATTGGTATAACCTTGTTGGGGTCATGCTGCAGTGCCCCCCCCCCCACCCCCGTATGGTCCAAACACCTAAATCTGGACTTCAAAAGCCAGAGGGCCCTCGCCACCACGGGCCGGGTTTTGCATAGTGCCCGATTAGAGAACCCCCTGGCCCGCATTCTGCAGGCAAAGAACGGGCATCAGGAGCAAGGGCGAGTGGCACATCTTGCAGTTCCTGCAACCAAATATAAAATAATTACACAAAGCAAAGGTAACCAACTAAAACAAGAACTCCTACCACAAATTAAGATTCAAGTTCAACAATCCAAATATAATTCACAAAGGACATAAGTCTAAAAAAATATAGCAATTATATGGATGTGTGGGAAAATAAATGTTTACATGCTAAGGAATAATTAAGGTCAGCATTAAAATGCTTCTATAAGGCATACATGAAATGTATTGATTTAGGTATGCATTGCTATACAATTTATGGCCCCGGCCATGCTGATACATGCAATGCCTTGGTGCTAAAGGCACGCAGACTCCTCCACATAGCCTCAAAACATGTTCAACAATAGCAATCCGAGCCCTCAAAGGTCTCGTAAGTGGATCGGAAATGAAACGGATTTATAGGGTGGTGATCCGTCGGAAATCAGCTCTATGAATCAGACGGAAGCTCTCTGAATCAACGGAAGGTTTCTGAACGAACGGAAAATTTCCGATTTTGTTTGGAAAATGATCCGAACTAACGGAAATGTTCCGATTTGCTTCTGATCATCGGAAGCGCATTCCCGAACGTTCGTGCGAGTAGAAAATGGACGAAAAAAAGCAAAAAAATGACAAACACCCACCAAAACTTTCAGACAGCTACGGAAGTCCGGACAAATGTGTCTCTGAATCGAGGCTAATGTCCTGATTGAGATGAAAAGAACAACCTTAGGCAGAAAATCTGTCTTAAAACGAAACACCACCTTGTTCTGATGTCTCTCAAAGTAAGGGGGTTTGATGGAAAGCGCCGCCAACTCAGAAACACGCCTAACAGAAGTGATGGCCACCAAAAAGACTACCTTAAGCGTCAAAATGGACAAAAGGGCCTCACGCAAGGGCTGAAAGGGAGACCCCTGCAAGGCAGATAAGACCAAGTTTAAATCCCAGACTGGTAACATAGGCTTACGTGGGGGGCGCACATGAGTAACCACCTGGAAGAAGGTCTTAACCAAACGATGGTGAGCAAAAGATCTTTGGAAGAAAATAGCCAAGGCAGAAACATGACCTTTAAGGGTACTAAGTTGAAGACCCTAATCCAAACCATGTTGCAGAAACTCCAGAATCCTAGGGACAGAGAACACCCGACAGGGTAACGACTTAGGCTCACACCAATCAATATAAGCATGCCATACCCTATAGTAGATGGAGGACGAGGACTTCTTCCTAGCCTTTATCATGGTATTAACAACAGAGGCAGGCAGCCCCTTTTCCATCAAGATGGAGGTTTCAGCAGCCAGGCCGTTAAAGCCAGCGTTTGTAAATTGGGATGGCGTAGCTGGCCCTGAGTGAGCAGGTCTGGAATCTTGGGCAGGGCGTACTGATCTACTGCCAACTGCACGATGTCTGCAAACCACACTCTTCTTGGCCAACAGGGGGCCACCAGGATGGTTGGCACCCCTTCCTGGGATATCTTGCGCAGCACCCTGCCCAGCAGAGGAAACGGAGGGAACACATAAAGGAGCTGAAATGTCCAAGACATTGCTAGTGCATCCAGGGTCCTGGGACAGAGAGACAAAGGCTGGAAGCTTGCGATTGTGGCGGGACGCAAACAGATCCACATCCGGCTGACCCCAACAGTGGCACAGGGAGCAAAACACCCTGCTGCTGTGGGACCATTCTCCCAGGCGAGAAGTCCCCCTGCTGAGGGAGTCTGCCTCCAGATTCTCCACTCCCGGGATGTACACTGCCGAGATGCAGGGAACATTCTCCTCCGCCCAGGACAGTATCAGAGACACTTCCTTGAGGGCCCTCTTGCTCCGGGTCCCTCCCTGATGATCGATGTAGGCAACCACTGTCTGGTTGTCCGAGCGGACCTGAACAGCCTGACCCCGAAGGTGTGGAGTCAGTTGGACGAGAACCAACCGTATCGCCCTCAGTTCCAGAATGTTGATATGGGTGTGGGCCTACTGAGGGCCCCACTGATCCTGGAATTTCAGGGATTTCCAGAAGCCCCCCCAACCAGTCAGACTGGCATCTGTGGTGACTGTCTCCCAGCAAGGAGCCAGAAAGGATCTGCCCACCAACAGGTTTCTTGAGTCCAGCCACCACGAGAGAGACCGCCTGGCCAGAGGGGACAAAACAAACACCGGGTCCCGATCCCAAACTGACAAGAGGTGAAATTGAAGAGGCCTCATGTGAAACTGAGCGTATGGAACAGCCTCGAAGCAAGACACCATCAGGCCCACCAGCTGCATACCCTGCCGGATGGAAGGATGAGGGCAAGACAGAAGAAGCTTGGCTTGAGCTTGCAGACTGTCCACCTTCTGCTGAGGGAGAAGGATCTTGACCTGACATGTATCCAGAGTCATGCCCAGAAAGGACTTGACCATTGACGGTGACAGGAAAGACTTGATGGTTGATCACCCAGCCGAAGAACTCCAGTGTGGACACCACCATCTGGGTATCCAGCTTGGCCTGCTGGAAGGACTGAGACGTGATGAGAATGTCGTCCAAGTAAGGAAGGATGCGAATCCCCTGAGATCTCAGCAGAGCCATAATGCCCGCCAGCACCTTGGTGAATACCCTGGGAGCCGAGGTGAGACCGAAGGGCAAGGCCACAAATTGGTAGTGCTGATCCTCCAGAGCAAACCTGAGGAATCTCTGATGACCTGGAAAGACTGGTATATGAAGGTAAGCATCCTTGATGTCTACAGAGATCATGAAGTCCTCCAGGCATAGTGAATTTACAGCTGAGCGCAGAGAATGGCCAATGTCGTACCAATCCATAAAAAGGGGAGTAGAGAAGAAGCCAGTAATTACAGGCCAGTTAGTTTAACATCTATAGTGGTCAAATTAATGGAAACACTCTTAAAAAAACAGATAATTTCCCATCTAAAAATTAATGACCTATTGGACCCAAAACAGCACAGCTTTCCTGAGGGCAGATCATGTCAGACCAATCTTATTGATTTCTTTGACAATGTCACTAAAGTGTTAGATGAAGGTGGTGCTGTGGATATCGCCTATCTGGATTTTAGCAAAGCCTTTGACACTGTACCACATAAGGAGCTCATAGATAAGTTATTGAAGGTAGGACTCAATCCCTGGATAGTTCAGTGGATTTCCAGTTGGCTGAGGGATCGGTATCAGAGTGTTGTTGTAAATGGTGTGCAATGTGAACAAAGGCGAGTTACAAGTGGTGTGCCACAAGGCTCTGTCCTGGGCCCCATTCTTTTTAATATATTTGTAAGTGACATAGGAGAAGGCTTGGTAGGAAAAGTTTGTCTGTTTGCTGATGATACAAAGGTTAGTAATAGGGTGGATATTCCTGGAGGTGTCTGCAACATGGAAAATGATTTAGCTTTACTGGATAGATGGTCAAAACTGTGGAAACTAGAGTTTCATGTCTCTAAATGTAAAATCATGCACTTGGGTAGAAGGAATCCCTGCTCTGAGTACCGTGTGGGCAGCACTGTGTTAGCCAGGCCCTCGGAGGAGAGAGATTTAGGGGTACTGATTACTGATAGCTGCAAGATGAGTGGACAGTGTAGCCAGGCAGTGGGAAAAGCAAGCAGGATGCTCGGCTGCATAGCTCGAGGCATCACCTGTAGGAAGAAGGAGGTTGTGATGCCACTGTATAGAGCCCTGGTAAGGCCACAGCTAGAATACTGTGTGCAGTTCTGGAGACCTTACCTTCAAAAATACATTATTCAAATAGAACGTGTCCAAAGGCGGACAACAAAAATGGTGGACGGACTTAAACGTAAAACTTATCACTAGAGACTTAAAGAACTTAATTTGTACAGTCTGGAGGAAATGGGTGAGGGCGCCCCTTCATGCCTGAGGGGGCTTGGGTGAGGTTTTTGGCTTGAGACCCCAGGAGAGGCCAGGACGGCCATGTCCTCTGCCCCTACCCCAATGGTCTCCACGGGCCCCAGTAAAAGAGACTCCAGGGTTAGTTCTGGAACCACGGAAGGATGGGAGAAAGGCACCTGTCCCCCAAAAGGACCGAGACGGCCTCCTGTGTTGAGGTAACCTACCACCCTTAGCAAACAAATCCAAGCGTTCCCCAAAGAGACGCAGGCCCTTGAAGGGGAAAGCTTTCTTAGCAGCATTGTCAGCCACCCACTGACGTAGCCAGACAGAGCGACGTATAGCCACCAACAGGGCAGAAGTCCTACCACACATTCTAATGGCATCATCCATGGCAGAGAGGATATGTGCAATAAATTCCTCACAAAGCAGGAGAGATCTATACTCCTCTCTATCCGCATCCTCAGATGCCCCATCCAAAATACACTTAAGCACCCCTTTAATGGCAATAGCCATAAAAGCAGAGGCACAAACCGGGCACAGTGCCGTCCCCCCACATGCAAAGGCATGACAGGTCAGTTGGTCCAAACGCCGGTCCTCAGAATCTCGCAGGGTAGTAGTGTCAGGAGAATGCATGACAGATGTATTGGACAACCCGAGAACGGGCGCATCCACCTCGGGAGGACATGACCAACGCTTAACAACATCAGCAGGAAAGGGATACCTCTTGTCCCAACTCTTAGGCACCCCGGGCAGCTTGCTAGGCCGTTCCCATTCTTTGAGCACTAGATTATTAAAGTGAGACTGCTAAGGAAACTCCCAGCGTGGCTTAACCATGAAAACGCTCACCCTGCTGCTGCGAAGCCACTGCCGGGGGAAAAATACAAAGTACTTCAAATATGTGACTCAGCAATCTGTCAGTGTCATCAGGGGACCCGGGGTCTTCCCCAAAGGGAGTCCCAGTACCACCGTATATCTTAGGTTGTTCCTCAGAGGATTCTGAATCAGAAAATAATTCCCCCTTCTCAAGTAAGGGCCCTCGTCTTCTACAGGGAAGAGGGAAACAGCGGGAGATAAATGCTGCTTTTTAGCAGAAGCCTTACGCGGGGCAGACCCCGCAAAATTTTTCTCAATGCTGGCCACCCATGCAGCTAAATCAGGTTGAGACTCCCCACTAGTATGCCCCGCAGTGGGGGTCAGATGTAAGTGTGGGGGGTAGGTGAGGCCAGAGGGGTCACACCACCAGGCCCAGTAACAGACAGCCCAGACTGCAGTGCAAGTACCTGCTGGGCGCAGGGTACACACACCCTGACATCATCACTAATAGGGGATACCCCACACACAACACATAGCCGGGCTTGTCCCAAAGGAGCCCCAGGCCCATTATCCCCAGAAGCCTCCATATGGTGATTTGAATGGCACAATAGGCCAGTAAGGGTTAACGCTAAAGAGCTACCCGGGTTGCCCCAAGAACCGCTAGGGAAGTGGGAGTTAGTGAGGGAAAATGGCCGGGAGAAACCACAGTGCTTAAGTATTCACCCGCCTGGAAGACATAATCAACATTCCCATGAGAATAAGGCAGTTAAAAACTTTTAGAAAAAACTCACGGACCGCAGAGAGCCAGCAGCACGCAGCAAGGAGACAAAATGGCGTCCGCAGACCTCGAGGGGCAGGTCGTGGAGTTTGAGGTAAAATGCATCATCCACAGCTCTGAGGCGTGGCGGTGGCATATTATAAAGTTACAAGCACTAAAACATGTCAAGAGTGAAATTCAGTGTTGAATCACTAGACAACCCCCCCCCCCCCCCCCCCCCGGAGATCCCCCAAGGGGAGAGTGAGGGAGGATAACAGCAGAATTTCCAGGGAAAATGGCGCCCACAGGATTAATATGAGAAGTGAGGGGGGTGGGGGAAATAATTATGTGAATAGGGTTTAACTGCACAGAATAACCTGGCAAAACCCATGAGGCAGTGGGGGCATCCCAAAAAGGCTCACCATTAGCCTAAACCGCCTACCCTGTTAGAGCAGGGACTGCGGTAGGAACCTAGCTCCTCAGCACCATTGGTGCTTGCTAACCTACCTTCACCCGAACCTTAACAGCTGAGGCTGGGAGGCAGTAAATGAGACGGAACGGGTGGAAATAGTCTTGCAGGGCCGCAGGCATATAAGCCCCGCTCACCTGCGCCACAGAAAGCTATCTTCTGTCTTCGCAGTCCAGACTGCAGAAAGAACTGGGGATTTTGTGGGGGGGTCCCTGACTTATATAGGACCGGGAGGAGCCACAAGCTGTTTTCTGCAGTCCAGCGCCATCTTGTGGATGTATTACCCATGTGTAAGGAATCTTCTGGAACAGGACGTGCTGTATACTTAGAATAGTACTGCTTGCTGGGGTGAGTGGTGTGAGGAATATTAGCAATATTTTTATATCTATGGCCTTCTCATGTCCTGTCAGTGACAATAGAGCTCAACAAGTGTTTAAGCAGGAGGCCTAAAACTCAAAGACCAACATTGACAGCGATCGCACCTCATGCAGCAAGCTTTGACTAAGGATCCACTGGCAGGAAAAACTTCAAAGCCTTCAAAGCCTTCAGGCAGACATAGCGGCGTCATATTTTCATACGGAATTATGGTTTGCTCTGTGTCCTAGCCAGTTATCAGTTACATTTTCACAATCTGGCGACCAAGATGAGTGTCCCAATGGGAATCTTTTAGGTGCCCTGGGCAAGGAGATATTGTGAACTCCTGTTAGGAGCCAGGTAAGAAAGTCGTGTTCAGTTTCAAAGCATAACCTGAGCCCAGCTGCATGCAATGACATCAGAACCAACTCTCTATGACCTGCTATCGGAAATGAAAGTTATCTCCTTCTAGATCAGGAACGTAAAGCATATCTGGTATGGCAAAATTGTGTCCTGCATCATTGTGGCATAAAAGGGTTCAATGCCCATATCCCATGCCCATATCTCTCTGCTAAGCCTTTGCAAGGTAAATAGTCTCTTTGTTATTCAGATCAAGTTCTATGAAAAAGCTTCTATCACTTGTCGTGGGACTGTTGCTCTTAAGTCAATGCATCAGCCTTGAAATGTATGGTTGCCTGTCAATTTAAAGGTGCCATTCCAGTTCCCTTCACATGGATCAAAAATTGTGGCTTTGACTTTCTGTTTATTATAAGAGGAACCCTGTATACCATTTGCTCTGCTTTCTATATAGTTCAGTCTCTCTTTATGTCTCCCTGTTTGTGGCATCTGAAGCACACCCTATATTACCGTATTTTTCGCCATATAAGACGCACCGGCCCATAAGACGCACCAACTTGGAGAAGGAAAACTAGAAGAAAAATATTCTAAGCCAAATGTTGTGCTAAAACACCAAATTACAGACAGTGTGGCGTTCCCTCATCCCATTCCCATAGGCAGTGTGGCATGCCCCCTCCCATTCCCATAGGCAGCGTCGGATGCCCCCATCTCATTCCCATAGGCAGTGTGGGATGCCCCCATCTTATTCCCATAAGCAGTGTGGGATGCCCCCATCCCATTCCCATAGGCAGTGTGGCATTCCCCCCTTCCTATTCCCCATAGGCAGTGTGCCATCCCCCCATTCTATTCCCCATATAGACAGTGTGGCATTCCCCATCCCATTCCCCATATAGTCAGTGTGGCATCCCCCCTCCCATTCCCATATAGGCAGTGTGGCATCCCTCCCCAGTCCCATATAGGCAGTGTGGCATCCCCCCTCCTATTCCCATATAGGCAGTGTGGCATCCCCCCTCCCATACCCATATAGGCAGTGTGGCAACCCTCCCCATTCCCATAAAGGCAGTGTGGCAACCCTCCCCATTCCCATATAGGCAGTGTGGCAACCCTCCCCATTCCCATATAGGTAGTGTGGCATCCCATTCCCCATTCCCATATAGGTAGTGTGGCATCCCATTCCTCATTCCCATATAGGCCGTGGGGCATCCCATTCCCCATTCCCATATAGGTAGTGTGGCATCCCATTCCCCATTCCCATACAGGTAGTGTGGCATCCCATTCCCCATTCCCATACAGGTAGTGTGGCATTCATTTCCCCATTCCCATACAGGTAGTGCGGCATTCCATTCCCCATTCCCATAAAGGTAGTGTGGATTCCTCCCTGTGAAGTGTTCTAAAGGGAGGCTGGCCGCTTCCCAGGTGAGTAGCTCTCAGATATTTGTCTGCATTGCATGTCCCAACATTGGGGACTCAGAATTAAGAGTAGGGACCACACTAAATACAGAGTGCCTTGTCGGGGCAGTGTGGCTTCCACATGTATCTGCAGATACATGCAACCAAATCTCTGTCTTTCCACATAGCTAGACATGTTTGGTGCTGAATAATCAGATGAGATTGATGATGAGAGGGTTAAACTGGGTTAGTTCCCAGGCCCTGAATTATAATAATGATATTTTTGTATGATAAGAGGATATATAATAATAATAATTTTGGATGATAAGAGGATATATAATAATGATTTTGGATGATAAGGGGTTATATAATAAGAATAATCTTGTATGAAGGAACAATCTCGTATAAATAAGAGGGATTGAGCTGCTCCCACCCCCTTTTGTTCATGGCATCCCATTCCCCCATTCCCATATAGGTAGTGTGGCATCCCATTCCCCATTCCCATATAGGTAGTGTGGCATTCCATTCCCCATTCCCATATAGGCAGTGTGGCATCCCATTCCTCATTCCCATATAGGCCGTGGGGCATCCCATTCCCCATTCCCATATAGGTAGTGTGGCATCCCATTCCCCATTCCCATACAGGTAGTGTGGCATTCAATTCCCCATTCCCATACAGGTAGTGCGGCATCCTATTCCCATAAAGTTAGTGTGGCATCCCATTCCCCATTCCCATATAGGTAGTGTAGCATCCCATTCCCCATTCCCATATAGGCAGTGTGGCATCCCATTCCCCATTCCCATATAGGTAGTGTGGCATCCCATTCCTCATTCCCATATAGGCCGTGGGGCATCCCATTCCCCATTCCCATATAGGTAGTGTGGCATCCCATTCCCCATTCCCATACAGGTAGTGTGGCATTCAATTCCCCATTCCCATACAGGTAGTGCGGCATTCCATTCCCCATTCCCATAAAGGTAGTGTGGCATCCCATTCCCCCATTCCCATACAGGTAGTGTGGCATCCCATTTCCCATTCCCATATAGGTAGTGTGGCATTCCATTCCACATTCCCATACAGGTTGTGTGGCATCCCATTCCCCATTCCCATATAGGTAGTGTAGCATCCCATTCCCCATTCCCATATAGGTAGTGTGGCATCCCATTCCTCATTCCCATATAGGTAGTGTGGCATTCCATTCCACATTCCCATACAGGTAGTGTGGCATCCCATTCCCCATTCCCATATAGGTAGTGTAGCATCCCATTCCCCATTCCCATATAGGTAGTGTGGCATCCCATTCCCCATTCCCATATAGGTAGTGTGGCATCCCATTCCTCATTCCCATATAGGCAGTCTGGCATCCCATTCCCCATTCCCATATAGGTAGTGTGGCATCCCATTCCCCATTCCCATATAGGTAGTGTGGCATCCCATTCCTCATTCCCATATAGGCAGTGTGGCATCCTATTCCCCATTCCCATATAGGTAGTGTGGCATACCATTCCCCATTCCCATACAGGTAGTGTGGCATTCCATTCCCCATTCCCATACAGGTAGTGTGGCATTCCATTCCCCATTCCCATAAATGTGTGGCATCCCATTCCCCATTCCCATATAGGTAGTGTGGCATCCCATTCCCATATAGGTAGTGTGGCATTCCATTCCCCATTCCCATACAGGTAGGGTGGCATCCCATTCCCCATTCCCATAAAGTTAGTGTGGCATCCCATTCCCCATTCCCATAAAGTTAGTGTGGCATCCCATTCCCCATTCCCATATAGGTAGTGTGGCATCCCATTCCCCATTCCCATATAGGTAGTGTGGCATCCCATTCCCCATTCCCATATAGGTAGTGTGGCATCCCATTCCCCATTCCCATATAGGTAGTGTGGCATCCCATTCCCCTTAGGCAAAAGTAAAAAAAAAAAAAAGAAAAGTAAACTCACCTTTTAATCCTCTCCGCTGTCCGCATTGTCTTCATACACAGACACACGGCTTAGTATAGTGGTGGGCGTGGTCGACACTCGAACGTCAGCCACGCCCACCGCTGTATAGTCCGGGTGTCTGTGTGTGCTGGCGTCGCGGAGACGGTGCCTCCGCCGCCTTCTGGGACAGCGCGAGCGATGGAGAAGTGAGTTAACTTTTTCCTTATTATTTATTTTTTGCCCACTTTGCCCAATAAGACGCACTGACATCACACACACACACACACACACACACACACACACACACACACACACACACACACACACACACACACACACTTTTGGGGGAAAATAAGTGCGTCTTATAGGGCAAAAATACGGTACTTGTGTCTGAAGCTTTAAGAGCTGTTCTGGTGTCAGTTTCTGTGGAGTTATGCGCAAGCTCCCTTCTTCGCTGATACTCATCTATAAACCTGGTAATTACAAATGCTAGTGTCAGATCTGTCTTAGGTCTTGTCTCCAGCACATTGATCAGTGCAGTGTAAGTATCCGCACAACCACATGGCTGTGGCAAGACTGTCTGTTATATTCTCAGCAACTGAGCTGTGCAAAAAGAACTTGCTGTTTAAACTGGATCTCTCATGCAGTCTTTTCAATACAATCCTCATGCCTTTCACTGTATTCTCACTGCGTATGTGAATAAGCTGATCATTGTTGTATGGCCTCTTTGTAGTGATAATCTCCTACAAGAGATCTGGATAATAGCATTTCCACTTTAAACTTCCATAGCTGATAATTGTCATTGTTCAGCCTGTCCACTGAGAGTTTAAGTTCTGGCTGGTGGCCATTCTCCCTCCTTTGCAGATAAGAACAGTCTTACTGATATACAGTAGTTGTCTCTGTGGAAGCTTCTTTATATTGACTTCCATACCAGCTGCTGGATGCCCCCCCCCCCCAGCCTGTTTTATTGCAGCGGGGACCGCATGGGTATTAGTATTTTAGGGGCAGTCCTAGCCTAGAGGTAAAAAGGTAATCTTGTGACTGGGGGTCAAGCATACATTTGCCCCCCTCTTCCCCCTCACCAAAAGAAAATATTTTGGCTATTTGCAAAAGGAGAACATGAGGGAGGCAAAAAGAAGGGAATTGTTTAACTAGAAACGAGTATTGGGTAAGAACAGGGCCGTATATAGGGGATTGATCTGTGTGCCAAGACCATTGTGCATGTGGTGGGATGCCTGTTTTATGCCAGGAGCCACCCTGTTTTATGCAGATTGGTCAGGGCCACTGTTAAAGGTGCCAGCCATATGCATCCTCTCATTTCCCTATACTGGGTTCATTCATTGGGAGGGGCATTGCCTGCGGCTAAGACAGAGGCATAGCAAGGTACATGGAACAGCAGCAGCACTACAGTATGGGTGAGGAATGGGAAATGTTTTACCTTCTCACACCAAGATCTGTTTTGCCTAGAAATTGCCATTTCGATTTTATCCCACCTCCTCTCTTGTCCCCTTTCACATCACACATCACAAGATGTGGATTACATTATATTCACTATATGTGTTCTTTGATCAGTACCAAGATGTCACCTTTTTCCATTCAAAGGAAAGTCTACTTTAGATGGAATTTTTAA
Organism: Gastrophryne carolinensis; assembly: GCA_027917425.1. Taxonomy (NCBI): domain Eukaryota; kingdom Metazoa; phylum Chordata; class Amphibia; order Anura; family Microhylidae; genus Gastrophryne; species Gastrophryne carolinensis. The sequence continues at coordinate 165,913,958 of CM051236.1, forward strand.
AAGTGTGTATTTTTGGTGTACCAAAATGTTGCTAAGCTGATCTTTTATTTCTTATGTTGGCAAATGTGTTTTCCCTGTGGTTACTCTGCAGTTCACATCTGTACACCAAGATTGCAAGAAGAGAGAAGCGAGTCATGTCATGTACACAGAACTCTTCTGGGCATGTGTAAGGCTGAGTGAGCTCCCTCACTTCAGAGGCCATAGCAGCAGCATTCTGTGTGTGCAGGAATCACTCCTCTCTTCTTGTAGATCTTGGTGTACACAGACTTGGTGTACAGTTGGTGTATAGTGTACAGCCAATAGCAACAGATTGCAGATAGTAACATTTTCATAAAACACACATTTGCTAAGATAAAATAAAATACTTGATCAGCTCAGCACCTTGAGGACCTCATTTTGGCACAAAAATACACTTTAGAAAATACTGTTAAAAGTGAACTTTCCCTTAAGCTTTTGGTTCTTGTGAATGAATATCTGGGCCCCACAATACCAGTATTAATATCCCTCCACCTGCATTGTGGCCTAGGCCATCTCAGCCCAGTTTTTTTTTTCAAGTTTTTTTTAGCCCCTCTTTTTAATGATGGAAGTGCTGATGCCCAGCTGCCTGGGAACGTTTTTTTCTCTCTGGCAGGCAGAGATGCCCTCATGACCACATAGATCCCACACTGTCATTTGGGATGCAGCAAAAGATTCAGGCAGTGCTAAAGTAACACGATTATCATCACTGCAAGCACCCTGTGGTGTCAGTTTATGTATTAATTTTAAAGCCATGTTATGACCACAGAGCTGCTTGAATTAATTTCCTCCTAAGTGCTACCGATGAGGTTTTTAATTATGTTCCCTGCTAACTATGTGATTTAGAAGTTTTGAATATATTTTAGTTAAATCATTTACATCATTTCAAGTAGACACAGTTCTTCTGGCATCCTGTAAATCAGTGGCATAAACATCTCTGACTATAGTTCTTCTTTAAACTGCTGACTACTGACAGCCTGCCTTGTGTGGCGAGATGGCTGCTTCCAGATTTTCTACATCTGCATGGGGTTAAGCCCTCTCAAACGGCATACACCACTTATCGTCGGGAGGGGGGGGGGGGGGGATTGTGCAATATAAGTTCACCAAATATTTGAAACCCCATAACAAATAGGAAATGTAATGTCCAAATAGAGCTGGTGCATTGCTGAGATAAAAAGTAAACCACTACCACTTTAAACAGTAATATATATGGTTTTACTACATGATTAAACACTGCAATTAATCTGATTAACATTTTAATTTATACTAATTAAGGTAATATACACAAATATAAGAGAATTCATTACCTAGAGTTAGCTAACAACAGCCACTCAGAGAAGTATGCCTTTGAGATCATGCATCGCCTGTTACAGCTATTAGCTGCAAGATCTACATCCAAGCTCTTTCACTAGATGGCCCATGTCCAGCAAACCTAGAAATCTTGACCATAAAAACTGGGAATATTTTCTGCAAGATGTTTCTATATGCATCTCCCACTTCTTGTCTGGGCCCTGGCTTTTAAATCCTAAACAAATAACAGCCCACATGACTAGGTCATACACACAGTAGATATTATATAGGCATGCAAGGGTCTTGATTGACTCTTATTTGATCAGTTTTGGCCAGAGATCGCCACAGATTGCTGATGGTCAGGTGCATCACAGGATATGTGAGGTATGTATACAGTATGTCACAAAAGTGAGATACAACTCACATTTTTGTAAATATGTTCTATCTATCTTTTCATATGACAACATTGAAGTGAGTCAGTGTACAGCTTGTATAACTTGCCCTCAAAATTCTCAACACACAGCAATTAACATCTAAACCTCTGCCAACATAATTGAGTGCACCCCTAAGTGAAAATGACCAAATTGTGTCCAATTAGCCATTTTCCATTCCTAGTGTCATGTGACTCATTAGTATTACAAGTTTAGTATTACAAATTTGGTATTTTCGGTCACACACAATCTCATACTGATCACTGAAAGTTAAACATGGCACCACATGGCAAAGAACTCTCTTAGGACCTAAAAAATACATTGGCAATCTACATAAAGATGGTCTAGACCATTGTACAACAACCCTCTCCTCGAGAGCCACCAACAGGTCAGGTTTTATGGATCTCCAAATTGCTAGCTCTGTAGCACTGTTTGAGCACTAATTACTTCACTTGTGCACCTGTGTGGAGATCTGCAAAACATAACCTCTTGTTGGCTCTTGAGGTGAAGGTTGGGGACCACTGGTCTAGGCTATAGGAAGATTGCCAACACCCTAAAACTGAGCTGCAGAAAGATGGCCAAAACCATTCAGTGGTTTAATAGCAGTGCTCCGTTCATACACTGCAAGCTGCATCAAATGGTCTGCATGGTCATTGTCTTAGAAGGAAGCCTCTTCTAAAGATGGTGCTCAAGAAAGCCCTTGAATAGTTTGCAGAAGACAAGCAGACTAAAGAGATGGATTACTGGAACCATGCCCTGTGGTCTCATAAGACCAAGACAAACTTATTTGGTTTATGCGGTGTCAAGTGTGTGTTTCAGTAGCCAAGTGAGGAGTACAAGTCTGTCTTGCTGACTGTCAGGCATGGTGGTGGGAGTATCATGGTTTGGGGCTGCCTGGGAAGCTACAATTCATTGAGGGAACCCTGAATGCCAACATGTACTGTGACATACTGAAGCTGCACATGAGCCCCTTCTCTTCTGAAACTGCACTGTAGGGCAGTATTCAAACATGATATCAACCCCAAACATACCTCTAGGACCCCCAATGTCTTGATAAGGAAGCTCAAGCTAAAGGCGCTGCACTGGCCAAGCAGGTCTTCAGACCAAAGCCCTATTGAGCATCTTCAAACGGAAGACAGAGGAGCGCATGGTCGCTAACAACCAGCTCCATGATGTTGTCATGGAGAAGTGGAAGAGGATTCCAGTGGCAACTTGTGAAGACCTGGTGAACTCTACGCCGAAGAGAGTTAAGATGGAAAATAATGGTCCTGGAAATAATGGTGGCCACACAAAATATTTACACTTTGGGCTGACTACTTAACATTGTATCAAAGTGTCATATCTTCAGTGTTGTCCCTTGAAAAGAAAAAGAATAATATTTTGTAAGATACTGTAGGTACAGTATATCACAGTGTGGAGACATCCAGATATTGCATAAGATTAATCTAATTTCCAATGCTCTGTTATACTGATCCAATTACCCTATCCTTCAGGATTCCAACAAAGCAAAAGGCTGATTACTTCCATTATCACCCCCTTTTGTAAGTGGGTTGTAAGTGGGTTCCTGCCAAGCCCTAAAGTTTGCTTTTAAATAAAGTGATAACATTATGGTCCTAATCACAACAAAACTTGCCATTAAAAATGAGCTGTCAGATCAGGAAAATTTTCCCTGGTCATGCAGGTAGGTTTTTGTGGCATGCAGGCCTAACACTGAAAAAAATGTTTTATTGCAGGGTGGATGATGCCAATCTTGGACCCAGAGTTTAGGGGAACCACCTGAAACTGCCTATGGGGATCCCCAATGAGCTGGGGGGCACTCAACACGCTGCTGACTCAATAAGATTTGATGGCAAGATACTCACTTTTTGCCTCATTTTTTGAACTCTACTTCTGCCCCTCTTAAATTGGATCAAATCTCAAGTCCCAACGGCTCTAGATTCCCTCCCCCCGGCAACCCCCATTTATGAATGGCTGGCGCAGGCACGCTCCCTGTTATAGAGGGTAGCGGGGGATGCGGCCTTAGAAGAGCTCTTAGATGAAGGGGCGGGGATCCAAACATGCTGACTGGTCGAAAAGCCACGCATGCGCCGTAGTACCGGGAAAGGGTAAGTCAGATTGTGTGACATGGGGGGTTTTACACAGTGGGGCATCCCCAATCAGGGTGCCCTGGGGGCAAGGAACAAAACACAGGATAGTCAAAATCCTGGGTTTTGGTCTACTTTGAAAGCATTCTGGTGACAGGTTGGATGCATTTTCAGACCTGTCTTTCACCTGGTAAATTCATTCATTCTATGCTGCTGTGTGGCCATAACATTGTGATACATTGTAAAAAAAATGAAGAAAAAAATGTTACAATGTATTTGGCACTGTCAGCAGTAGAGAATGTAACATGTGTATCAGCAGAGAGATAGAGGATTGTCTGTGAAAATATATCCAACCCCTCCCCAGAAAAGCAGGCCAATTATACTTGTCCTTTAAAGCAGAACAAAATGCCACTGGGGCATCCCAATTTGGGGCAGGGGATGCGCTACCCACACTCCCAAATAATCAGAACTGTCACCAAATTACATGACTTCAGTGGGCGGCTCGGATAGGATGAGCAGGCTCCGTTGGACTCAGAAGAGGCGAGTCTGAATGTACCGATCTGGAGGGTTTCACACAGTGCGGCATCCCAATTTGGAATGCCCAGGGGGCACAGAACAAAACCCAGGAAAGCAAAAATCACGTATTTTGTTCCGCTTTAAAGAATGTTTTCATCATCTGCTTAGCTCAAAAAAGGGTCAACCATTAAGCATTTACCCTTTCGGTGCCAGCCTACTTAGAGATTTTGTCACCCTCTGTTGACAGACAGTTTTTCAGCATTTTGGGGTATATATGTTTAATTGTGATTTTTGCTGAAATCTCCAAGAAAATGAGAAAATTATGGGCTTCAACATGAAAAGTCTTGTTTATTTTTATTAGTGCTATTTCAATATTTTTGGTTGATAGACCAGGGCCCGAAGGCTACCATCCCACATAGCCCACACATGTCCCCGAGATCTCCTGCTCCTCTCTGGCCTTTTTGGATGAAAGTAATGGAGTGGGGGGATTTGGCAAGCCATCTGATTGCTGGCAGGTATGGTGGTCTCAATGACCCCTTACTAGTACACAAAGGGTTAAATGTGAAATACACACAAACGCACACACACTTTTTTTCAGCAGAGTTTGGGCTTAACATGAAATATCTTCTTTATCATTTTTTCAGTGCTTTATCAATATTTTGGGTGAAATATGTGGAAACAAAATTAAAATGTTATTTTTTACATTTTGTAGCTTTAAAAAAAACAATAAAATGTATGTTTTCAAGAAGCCATATTGTGTGTAAAAATACCATTTTGTGAATACTCACCTTGTAAAATGGGTATTATAAGTATGACACACACCCCGCTTCAAGATATTCATTACCTATGGGTTATACTGACCTGTAGAGGGTGAACTGCAGAGATGATAGGAAAAAAGAAGCCCCTCCCAGTCCTATAAATACCTGGGACCTCCCACTCATTACCCAGTATCCAGAGAGCAGTAAGGTAAGGGACCAGGAAGAGCCAAATATTAGTCATAACAACGCAAAGTTCACAAAATGAAGGATCCAGAATACAAAAAGGGCGGGGTGAAGCGGGGTGTGTGACATACTTATAATACCCATTTTACAAGGTGAGTATTCACAAAATGGTATTATTCTAAGTATGTCACACACCCCGCTTCAAGATATTCATTACCTATGGGACATCAAATAGCAGTGTCCAAAAAGGGCGGGGATCCGAAACAAGGCATAACTCACAACTTAAACCACTGCAGCCTGCAGAACTCTACGGCCAAAAACAGCATCCGCTGAAGCTCTAACATCCACCTTGTAAAACTTTGAAAAAGTGTGAACAGAAGACCAAGTAGCAGCCTTACAAACTTGCTCAACAGAGGCCTGGTGCTGGAAAGCCCAGGAAACCCCAACCGCACGAGTAGAATGAGCAGTAACACGAAAAGGGGGACTCCTCCCCTTAGCAGAATAGGCCCCAACAATGGCCTGACAAATCCACTTACTGATGGAAGACTTGGCGGGCGCCAAACCCTTCTTGGGCCCGGAGGGCACCACAAAGAAGGCATCAGTCTTGCGAAAGTGGGACGTTACCACCAAATAGTACTTCACAACGCAAACTACATCCAAGGAATGCAGAGCCCTCTCCTTGTCATTGCTGGGATTAGGACACAGAGAGGGCAGAACAATATCCTGATTTAAATGAAAAGCAGAAACCCCCTTAGGAAGGAAATCCGTCTTGAAACGGAAAACCACCTTATCCTGATGTCTTTCAAAATACGGAGCTTGAATAGACAGAGCCGCCAACTCCGAAACACGCCGAACAGAAGTGATAGCTACCAAGAAGGCCACCTTCTGCGTAAGGGAAGACAAGGCAATATCATGCAAAGGCTCAAAAGGAGGACCCTGAAGAGCAGAAAGAACCAAATTCAGATCCCAAACCGGAATCAGAGGCTTCCTAGGAGGCCGCACATGCGTAACCCCCTGGAAAAAAGTCTTAACCAGCGGATTAAGCACAAAAGATCTTTGGAAAAACACTGCCAGGGCAGACACCTGCCCCTTCAGAGTACTGAATAACAGCATCAGAAAGACCTTCCTCCTTCAAGATGGAGGTTTCAGCAGCCACGCCGTCAAAGCCAGCGTTGGTAAATTGGGGTAACGTAGTTGACCCTGTGTGAGCAGATCTGGCAGCAGGGGCAGAACGAACTGATCTTCTGCCAACCTTACCACGTCTGCGAACCAAACTTGTCTTGGCCACCTTGGGGCCACCAGAATTGCTGACACTCCCTCCAGAGCCAGCTTGCGCACTACTCTGGCCACCATGGAAAACGGAGGGAACAGGTACAGAAACCCCAGATCCCTCCAGTTCAGAGACATGGCATCCATTGCGAGGGCCAGAGGGTCCTTCGCCAGAGACACAAACGCCGGAAGTTTGTGATTGTGACGGGAGGCAAAGAGATCCACCACTGGTGACCCCCACCTGAGACAGATTGAGTGAAAAACCTTGGGACTGATAGACCATTCCCCCTTGCGGGCTGACAACCTGCTCAGAGAGTCCGCCTCCGTGTTCTCCACTCCCGGAATGTAGACCGCCGAGATGCACGGGACGTGACTCTCCGCCCAGTCCAAAATCAGAGACACTTCCTTGAGGGCACTCCTGCTGCGAGTCCCTCCCTGGTGATTGATGTAGGCCACCGCCGTCCGATTGTCCGACCGGACCTGAACCGGTACGCCCCGCAGTTGATGAGTCAAATGAGAGAGAACCATTCTGATGGCTCTCAATTCCAGAACATTGATAGGCTCGTGGGCTTCCATGGGTCCCCACAAACCCTGAAATTGCCGATCCTTCCAGAAGCCCCCCCATCCTGAAAGGCTGGCATCCGTGGTGACCACCTCCCAACGAGGAGTCTGAAAGGATCTGCCCTTCAAAAGATTGGCTGAGTACAGCCACCACCGGAGCGAGCGGCGAACTCGGGGAGACATCAGAAAGGGTTGATCCAGCGACTGAGGAGACCTGTCCCAGACGGCCAACAGATGGAGCTGTAGCGTCCTTGTGTGAAACTGAGCAAAGGGAACTGCCTCGAAGGAGGCCACCATCAATCCCACCAGTCTCATCCCTAGCCGGATGGTCGGCCGAGACATTGACAAGAGCGACCGAATCAAATCCTGAATCAAAAGAACCTTGGATTGAGGAAGGAACACTCTGGCCTGCTCTGTATCCAGGGACATTCCCAGAAAAGATATTATCCTGGACGGGTAAAAGGAGGACTTGGGGTAGTTGATCACCCAGCCGAACCTCTCCAGAGTGGATATTACCGTCCTGGTGTCCGATTCCGCTTGACTGAAAGACGATGCCATGATGAGAAGATCGTCCAGATATGGCACTATGCGAATTCCCTGCGCTCTGAGGAGAGCCATCACCCCAGCAAGCACCTTGGTGAAAACCCTTGGAGCTGTGGTGAGACCAAAAGGAAGAGCTACGAACTGAAAATGCCGATCCTCCACCACGAACCTGAGAAATCTCTGGTGCGCGGGAAAAATTGGGACATGGAGGTAAGCGTCCTTGATGTCTATAGACGTCATGAAGTCCCCCTGACGAAGAGAGTGGATAGCTGAACGCAGCGTTTCCATGCAAAATTTTCGCAGCCTGACAAACCTGTTGAGAATCTTCAGATCCAGGATGGGCCGGAACGAGCCATCCTTCTTGGGGACCGTGAACAGATTTGAGTAAAAACCCTGACCCCGGTCTAGTGGGGGCACTGGACAAATGACCGCCATTTCCAGAAGACTCGATACCGCCTCCCGGAGCCCCTGCGCGGCCAGTGCGTCCGGGGACACCCGAGACCTGAAGAAACGCGGGGGGGGGGGGGGGGCGGGACTCGAACTCCAGCTTGTAGCCGGAAGACACCACTTCCCGGATCCATTTGTCTGAAACTTCCCGAACCCAGATCTGGGAGAAGTGTCGCAGCCGTCCCCCCACCCGCACGGGTGAGGGCGCCCCCTCATTGCTGAGCTGGCTTGGCCGCAGGCTTGGGCTTAGAGCCCCAATTGAATCCTGAATCTCCTCTTGTAGAAGGGAAGGCAAATCCTCTTCCCGCTCTAGATCCTCGAAAGGAGGGAGTGAAAGAAGCCGCTCCACGAAAAGGACGTCGTTGCTTCTTGCGTTGAGGCAACTTACCGCCCTTAGCCACCGAATCCAATTTCTCTCCAAAAAGCCGTAACCCCACGAAAGGGAGAGACGTCAGCGACTTCTTTGACCCAAAGTCAGCCGCCCACTGGCGCAGCCAAACTGAACGCCTAATAGTCACCATCAGAGCAGAAGCTCTGCTACTCATCATCAAGGAATCATCCAAGGCGGCTACCATGAAGGACAAAAACAATTCACATCGTTTAAGTCCAAGAAATTCATCACTGTCCGGATTCAAACCGGAAGAGGATAACAAGTCCTTGACCACCGTCCTGGTAGCCACCGCCAACAGCGATGAGGCACAAACAGGCCGTATGGCTGCCCTAATACTGGCAAAACCATGACAAGCCATCTGGTCAATGCGTTTATCCTCGCCATCTTTAAGAGAAGAACAATCAGGGTTATTCAAGACGGCTGAGTTGGATAACCCTAAAATTGGTGCGTCCACCTCGGGAGGAGACACCCAGCGCTTAACCGTATCCGCAGGGAAAGGATATCTTTTATCCCAACTCTGAGGAATGCCTGGGAGCCGAACCGGCCTCTCCCATTCCTTAGAAATAATTCTATCTAAATGCTTCTGATTAGGAAATTCCAAGCGCAGCTTGGATTCTTCATAAAACTCCCCTTGTTGATGACGAGCGCCCTCCGGAGGAGAAATAGCCAGAACCTCAAACATCTGAGCCAGGACGTTGGGAGTATCAGAAGAACTCCCTGACCCCCGCTCGGAATCAGCGCCCACAAATTGCTGATCATCTGAATGATCCGAATCCTCAAACAACTCCCCATCCTCCGGTGGAGAGTAATCCGACCAGTCCAGACCATCCCCAGCATCATATTCAAATGCCGGAGTGACCGGAGACAAATGCTTTCTCTTAGCCGGTGCCTTCTTGTCGACCGTGGTAGAAATACATTTTTCAATACTGGCCAATCTGGCACACACGTCAGATTGTAATTGCCCACCCATGAAAACGTCACATGGGGCACGGGTCAAAATGGGAGGGGGCGGGGATGAAGGCGGCGGTGCTGAACCAGAAGCCTGGGTTCCGGACTGCCGTGTAATAGTTTGCTGTGCGCATGATATACATAGAAATAAGTCGTCCCCGGTTAGGGATACCCCACAGCCCATGCACTTCCGGGATTGTCCCGAGGGGAGCCCGGTATCCTGGGATGCCTCCATAAGGTGAACTTGTAGCCAGTCGCTATGACCAAGGGAATTACGCTAATAAGCGACCCGGGATGCCCTTTTAATGTCCCACGTGGGAGGATTTGAAAGCTTAAAAACTAAATAACCCAGGGACTATAGGACCAGGAGGAACCCCCTAATTGCCACGTGACACACAAAGAAAAAATGAAGGAGAGGGGGCCAACAGGCCACTCACAGAACCGCCGGAGAACGTAATGCATCGCATGAGGAAGAGAACTGTGTGAGGAGAAGTGGGCGTGGTCAGCGCGGGCCGCGCGCACGTGGCGTCAAGCACCTCCCACCTGGCCAGAGGAGATGAAGCTCCTCAGCGGTGCCGGAGATAGATGGGGGCGGGCCGCGGCGACGCGCCGCAAACCGGCACCGGCCCCGCCCCCCCCTTGAGAATCATGAGGGGACAAATTCCCTCAGCAGAGAAAAGGGCGCCAAGAGTCAGCGCCGCGGCGAATAAGTGACCGCGGTGCTTGTAACACAAAAGACACTGTGCTTTCACATACCCAGCAGCAAATGCGAGGAGGGGCGGGCCTCGGCCTCGCACCGAAGTCCGGCCCCGCCCCCCCTCATCTACAGGGCGTGAGGTAATTTTGAAACCTCACTGAGGGACCCTGAGCCACCATTACCCGGCGCCGTGGCAAAAGTAATGACGGCCGCGGCGCTGGCAGTAAACACACAGCACACATTTAAAGGGCAACACACAGTAAAACATTAAACATTAATCATGTGAATAAAGAGAATAAGGAGAGATAAAGAGATAAAGACCTCACACCCCATCCCCAATAAAGAAAGGAGAATCTATGGTGGCCACCCTTACATTAAAACTAAGGGACAGGGCATCCCAAACCGGGGTCACCAACCCGGTGTACCGTCTACCCTCTGTATAGGGTCTCACGGAGGAGCGTTGCTCCTGGGCACCAGAGGTGCTGAAATACCCTCGTCTAGACCAGCAGCCACAGCTGAGGAGGCATTTATCTTATAAGTAGAAGGGTCTGACGGAAAAAGTAGAATAACTGGCCGGGAATTCTCACGGCTACCTGAAACTCCCCCTATGCAAGGAGGAGACATTATCTTCTGACTTGCTCGCCGTCTGCAGAGATGAAGACTGGGTAATGAGTGGGAGGTCCCGGGTATTTATAGGACTGGGAGGGGCTTCTTTTTTCCTATCATCTCTGCAGTTCGCCCTCTACAGGTCAGTATAACCCATAGGTAATGAATATCTTGAAGCGGGGTGTGTGACATACTTAGAATAGTCCCATTCCTCCCGGTTACAACAATACCACATATGTATTGGTAGACAGCAGGGTGGAATGGCCATAGAGAGACCTGGGACAATCACCGGTGGGACGCACTGCTTTGATGCCAGCTGGCCTGCTGCCCCCTTAGTTTCCCTCTCAGCCCCCTGTACCCACAAACCAAGGAACCCCAACCACCAATTCTATAGCTCCAGCATTATGGTTGGGGAACCACAGCAAGGATGTCTCGATCCAGCCAGGGGCTGGTAAAATTTTTCCCCGAAGAGTGATGCCCCGCTATGTGAAACCCCCCAGTTTGCCTGTAAAAACGTCCCATGGCACATGCATGGGCTCGCGTCCAATCAGTCGGCTCTGTTTAGATGCAGAGCTCGGCGATGGGCAGCTGGAGCGGCAGCATCCCTGGGCTCCCAGCCTATCTGAATGGCTATCTGTGAGTGCACTCTTTAGCCCGGAGATGCTGAGGATTCCTCCGCAACTATTTACACTATGGAAACCAGGAGTTTGGGATGCACCAGGGGAAAGGCCAGCGGCTGGCACTGGAGTCTTTTACAGATCTGTTACCACTGGGTACAGCGCCTGCCTGAGAAAAAAGCTGCAGACCAGTGGGCTAAATGCTGTGGCTGTCTGCTATCAGCTCACTGACTAAAACCCAGCAGATCCTCCCCATTCAGCAAATCGACTGAGCCATTTTCATTTTACAATTTAAAAGTAAGGAATATTTTTCTTTTCTATTGCCAAGAAGCTATTGGGTGGCTATTTAATTATATTATATTGAACAAGCAGCTGCACTTGAGCCCACGGCGAGAGGCTAGTTAAGTTGGCGTTCTGGGGGGTTCCATATAGCGGGGCACACCAAAGCACAGTTCCCCACGGGGAAGGGCCAAAACCTGGGATTTAAAGGTCCACTTTAAATGTGTTGGGGCTTTTGTTGAATGTTTAACCCTTTCGCTGCCAGCCTACCTGCAGCATTTGCCACTCCCTGTTGCCAGACGATGTTTCACTATTTTGCGCTACACATGTTCAACTGTCATTTTTGAAAGGATTTCCAGGGATTTCCCAGGAAAATGATATATTGTTTTTTTCAACAGAGTCTGGGCTTTAACATGAAATGTCTTGTTTGTATTTTTTAGGTGTATTCTCAATATTTTTGGGTGAAATGTGTGAAAAAAAAAAAAAAATTATTTTGTTACAACTTGTAGAGTTTTTTTGTAATAAAAAATGTAAGTTTGTCAATAAAATCTTATTGCGTGTGAAACCCCAATTTCTCCCGGTTACAGCGATACCACATATGTATAGGTAGACACCCTTTCCTGCCCAGGAGACTCCCCCAAACTGAAATAGCGCTTTAGGGGATTTTCAGAAAAAATACAACTGTGATATGCGCTATGAGCACCTTGCAGTTTTACCAGAAAAACAACCCTTTACATTTGAAATACCCCCAACAAACTATATATTCTCTGGAAGTATACACCTCAGGCTTTCTAGACGTACCAGGCATGTTGATGTGCCCATAGTTTTCTGGAAGTAATTCCTCAATGTATTCTTTGGTTGCAAAGAGTTTCCCAAAAAAAAGGATAAAAAAGCAGAATCAAAGCCACATTTTCCTAAAAAAACTATATACAAACAAGAAAAAACAAGTTTAATCTGAAAAAACAACATTCCCCGAACAGAACAACACCCAACATGCATAGGTTCTGTCAAGGGAAGAGTTGCCAAACACCCCAAAGTAAAGCATGTGCGTAACGGTAATTTTACTTGAAAATTTCAGTTCTGCAGACAAAGTGCGCACCTTGCGATTTTTCAACCAAAACAACCCTTTACATTTGGAATATCCCCCATAAATCATATATTCCCTAAAAGTACAAATGTTAAGCTTTCTAAGCGTACCCAGCTTGTTGTAGTGGGCTCATCTTTCTGGAATTAATTCCTCAAAGAATTCTTTGGTTGCGCAGGGTTTCCCTAAAAAATGTATAAAAAAGCTGAATAAAAAACACCTTCTCCTAAAATATAAATATGCAAACCAGAAAAAACAAGCTAAGTCTGAAAGCGCAAGGTCCCCCGAACAGAACAATACCCAACATGCACAGGTACTATTAACCCTTTTAATTGCCAGCCTACTTGAGATTTTGTCACCCTCTGTTGACAGGTCATTTTTCCCCATTTTGCGCCATGTTTTGCGCCATTTTTGCTGTAATTTTCAGGAAAATTATATTTATATTTTTTTGCAGCAGAGTTTAGGCTTTAACATGAAATGTCGTTTGTAAATTTTATTTTGTTTTTTACAATATTATTAAGTAAACAAAATAAAAAAAAATAAATAAAAACATTTTTAGAAAATTGACTCCTTTATTTTAAATAAAAAAATTATTTTATTAAGGAAAAGCATATTGCATGTGAAAGCCCAATTTCTACCGATTAGAACGGTACCACATATTTATCGGTAGCCCCCCGTTCCTGCCCAGAAGACCCCCCAAACTGAAACAAGTAATCTATAACATTTACAAATAAAATACAACTACCATCCCCACTACAAAGGGTTAAATCGAGAAAAAAAAAATGACATAGGGTCCCCGATCCCTGGGGGGGGGGGACCCCATTTTTTGGGGGGGATTTTTAAGGGTTAAAAACCCTTAAAGTGGACTGTCACCCAGGGGTGATCGGCCCGGGAATCTATAAGATTCCCGGGCCGATCACCTCCCTCACCGCGGGACATCCGAGATCGGGATGTCCCGCAGTGAGGGACCCCCCCCAAAACCCCCGAAAAACGTACTTCATAGGCGGCGGCAGCGGCCGCCGCCGCCTCCCGCGCACCCCTCTAGGCGTGCGCGCGCGCGCGCCGCACCGGCCGTTTGTGAATGGCCGATGCGGGCACGCGCACTGTCTTGTCCGCCGCTGTCACCCGCTTGTCCGTGGCTACGTGGGAGCGTGGTGAGGTGAGTTTTGGGGGCTTTCTGGGGGGTTTTACACAGCGGGGCACCCCTAATCGGGGTGCCCCCCTGAAGTGGACCAAAACCCAGGATAGTCAAAATCCTGGGTGTTGGTCCACTTTAAAAATCCCAAAAAAAAATTGACATGGGGTCCCCCTTACCCAAAGTAACCAGCCCGGGACCAGCTATGCAGGGCTTGTGGAAACAGGGCACAGGGGCCAGCTTTTGTGGCCCCTTGCCCTGCAGGCTACAAGCCCGCATAGCCCGTGGGCCCGGGCTCTTCTGCCCCCCCCTGGGCTTTGGGGAGGCAGGTAATGGGGGTGCCAGGGGTTAATGGCAAGTCACCTGCTAGTCACAGGTGACTTGCCACCTCCCCCAGCCTTGTGAACTGGTATAGGGGTCATGGACCCCTTACCAGTTCACAATGGGTTAAATGTAAAAAAACACACACACACGCAAAAAGAAAAAATTATTTTATTATTTTTTTTTTTTTAATACTTACCTCCCATCCATCCTGGAGCACTGTGTCCCTCGGCGATCACTGGCTTCTGCTCACCTGCTGGAAGCCTTTTATAGCTGCTGGACGACAGAACACAAAGGGTTAATTAAAAAAAAAAAATGACATAGGGTCCCCCTTCCCGGGGGACCCCATTTTTTTTGGATTTTTAAGGGTTAAAAACCCTTAAAAATAAAAAAAAAAAAAATGACGTGGGGCCCCCCTTACCCAAAATAACCAGCCCGGGACCAGCTATGGGGGCTTGTAGGCACAGAGTGGGGGGGCCAGCTTTGGTGGCCCCCCACCCTGCAGCCTACGAGCCCACATAGCCTATGTGGGCCCGGGCTCTTCTGCCCCCCCCTGGCCTTTGGGGAGGCAGGTAATGGGGGTGCGGGGGTTAATGGCAAGTCACCCGCTAGGGCAGGTGACTTGCCACCCCCCCAGCCTTGTGAACTGGTATAAGGGGTCTCATGGACCCCTTACCAGCTCACAAAGGGTTAACTGTTAAAAAAAACCACCACACAATAATAAAAAGTATTTTATTAAAAAAAAAAATTTTTTTTACTGTACTTACCTTCGATTGCAAGCTCTTGTCCCTCGCCGCTCAGCTGACAGATGCCGGTGATCGGCATCCAGAGAAGGAGGAGGCAGGAGATCAGAGGATCTCCTGCCACCTCCTTCCCCGGCACCGATCACCTGAGAAGCTGAGAAGGCTGAAGCCGGTGATCGATCAGGGCCGGGGGCGGGGCTTAGCGGCAAGATGGCGGCCGCCATCGAAAAGGAGAGAGCCTCCCGGGCTCTCTCCTGAAGATCGTTAAGTCCTGGGGGGGGATCGGAGGCCCCCCAGGTGAAGAGGAGGGACAGCGGGAGCCAGCGCACACGCAGGTAAGTGAATGTCTTTTTTTTTTTTTTTTTTTTTTTACAGTTAGCAGCTTCTGCTGCCAAAGCGGGGGGGGGGGGCGGCCTATTCCGGGGGCTCTCCTGGAGCCATCCGACCCCCCACGGGGGATCGGATGGCACCAAATTAAAGAGGAGACCCGGCCGGATCTAACAAGGGGTCAGGTGAGTATTTTTTATTTTTATTTTTTAAACTAGAAGCGAGGAAAGTCAAGCACGTAACACCTACGGGCTTGGCACTTAAGGCCCAGCCAAGCCAGCACGTAGGTGTTACGTGCTTGGCAACAAAAGGGTTAAAGTGATGTCTGCTGACTCTGCAAGATCTTTTATTTTTTATTAAATAAAGCATAATGGGGAAATGTTTCTTTCTAAAAACATAACATTTTCAGAGGTTTCAAAGGATAGATGTCCTGTAGCAATTTCTAAAATGGTTCTTGCTCAGTTCCCAGTGTACAGAGGCGCCCATTGTTTTCAATAGGACCTGGCCGTACACAGGCCACATCCACCTTCCAGAAACAGGAAGTGCAGCTTTCTGCTTCACAAATCAGAGCTGCAGGAGAATTAACGGTGGGGAGGTAAGTGGGTCGCCTTGGTTTAAGGTCTGTGGAAAAGTCCATGATGTCAACTTTTCTTTAAAATTACATACAAGTGACAGATGCTGACTCATCGTTTCCTGGACAGTAGTGACTAGACCAACTTCCATATTAAATTTGGTTAAAGGTTAGGCAACACCCCTGCATGATGGCAATGACACCCTTGGGAAGTGATTGTTGTCTGATTGTTTTGCAGTTGTATTTGATTGAAGGCTCAGATTGCTCACAGATTAGAGACAGGTCAATTTCTTGCAGTGGAGTTGCAAACCAGCAGCCAAAATGAGGAACTGTGGAAGTACAAAGTAACCGGTATGCTGCCTTTGTTAGGAGACCATTTAATCCCATTTCACTGGAAAGTCCCTTTAAAACAATTCTACAACTTTAATTTTTTTTTTTTAAGTATAAAGATTTTTTTTAACTATTTCCAAAGGCTTGCAATACTTTGGCTATCCTAGTTTTGTAGTGTTTGGGGGTCTATTCTACTGGTCCCAACGAGGTGCAATTTATAGCGAATAAAAATGCAGGGGAGGACGTTGGGAGAGGTGTCCATTCGAAGGCAAGTTCATTTATGGTCTGTAAGATTCTTACCTGCTTCTCTTTCCCACTGCAGAAAGGTAGCCCTGCGACTGGCCACAAGCGGTCACATGGTTCAGATTCAGTAGCTAAGAGCAGTAACCTTTTGGAGAATGTTTTTCTAACAATAGCAGTTTGGGGGAGGTGCTGGACAAAGTTCCCTTGTTGAAATATAGCTCAATTCTAGGGGCAGTTAGGATGATATTGAGAAGTAATGTCATGCCATTGGCAGTACACTTTCTTCAGCACATAAGGCTATAGATCTGGAAGTAGAGGGAGCTCCCATGAGCTTCCAGCGATATCTTTAGGGCAGCAAACCAGCTTCTTCTGGGCCAAGCCATCAGAATGACCCTTGCTGGTTCTGAGGCGATCTTTCTTACTACCTGGGGAAAAAGCTGCAGTGGAGTGTGCCAGTGCAACTGCGTGCCAGGGTATCCACCCCCAGGGCCCCTTCCCGCAGCATAGGGAAAACTTTAGCATTTTGCATTTCTTGCCGAGGCAAAGGGCTCTATGCATCGAAGACCCCACTTTGCCACAATTACATCGAAGACCTCCGAGTTGAGGCACCATTCTGATGGGGGCAGGGGTGTGCTGGTCAAAAAAATCTGCCACCCTGTTCAGAGATCCTTTTAGGGGAAATGCCGAAAGGCAGTTGAGTGAAAATCAAGAGGGACAGGTTTTGGAGATTATTGGACCTTGTTGCACCCCTGGTGGTTTAAATAAGCCACCATCACATTGTCTGATCTTATCTTTGTTCATTAACAGATTTGAAAAGTCTCAAGGCTTCCTGTACTGCCTAGAGTTCTCTGAAATTTGATGAAGCATTCATCAATCCAGTCAACCAGTTCCCGCGGACATGAAGCGAGCCTAGATGGGCTCCCCAGCCCCATGCACTGGCATCTGTTGTGATGCTGACCGGATCTGATTGTCTCCAAGCACTGCCTCCTCTTAAGACCCCTGGATCTATTTGCCATTATAAAGATACCTTCATATTTTCTGGAAGGGTGGTGGTCTCTAGTTTCCCCCCCAAGTGTGATCCCAAAAGATCCTTCTTGCAGCGGACTGGATGGAGCTGTGCTCAGGAACTGCTGGAATGGCTGATGTTACGCGTCCAAGGATTCTCAATCCTTCTGAATGAAACCTGCTCTGTCAGAAGTAGATCCTCTAGTAGCCATGTTAAGTGCAAAATCATCTGGAAAGCCGAGGACTTTTGAATAAAAAAAATACATGGGAATAAAAATCCCTTCCCTGCTCTTACAAATGGAACACTATGACCCTCTTTTGGTGGAGTTCCAGGTGGTATCCTGATTGAAGCAACTGTAAAACAAATGGACTTTGCGAAATCTCCTGCCACTACCAGGAAATGAAGGAGCCTACCTTCCACTGGGATCTCGGTGCCAGGGCCAAGGTTTGTCAGTCTGGGGGGGGGGGTTGCAGATCAAGCTGGGTTTGTGTGCCCCATTGTACTGACCCCACTGTTTGAGCTCTGGCTGCCTAGCTAATGGCTGCGACTGGGCCCTATGCCGATGTTTCTGAATCTCATGTCTGGAAGGAAATTGGTTTTCTGAAGATCAGGCTACGGTGGCATCCAGTTCAGCTTGCCTTCAAAAGGGAGGCCACACAACTTAGCCATAGAGGCTAGAACCCCTTTTCCAGGTTTTGAGCCTAGCATAATCGACCAGGGCCACCGTCTTTGCGTTAGCCCTTACTGCTTCAGCCAAGGCATCTTGCAAGAAGGAAATTCTAGAAGGGAATTTAAATTAAAGGAGCAGTATCGCAAATTTTTGTTGGTGACTTATATTTAAATGGTACTTTGAATGTAGGTAAGTGTTGGGAGTAAGAATTACAAATTTAGAAAAAAAAAAAAAAATGGTGTGTTAAGCAGCTGGAGACTAATAGCTCATGTATGTCTGCTGAGTGTCGAAGCCCGACACTCTGGCCTGTTCCATGCTGAGGAGAGGGGTGAAACAATGTAACAAAGTATCAGCTGTTCAGTGCTGGCAGCCGTCCAGCATAAGATAACATTGCAACATTGCCTGGCCAGAACTCTGTTTTAGATATGAGAACAGCTCTAGAAGTCATTTAGCTGATTTTGACAGTTTTCCCTTCATGTTGACTCTGCTGCAGAATCTTTCAGTTTACCATTTTCTCTCTTTTCTTAACACATTTTTCCATATGATCTTTCAGCTGTGTGTTTTTTGAGCAAAGCCCAACCCAGGATTTTCACTATCTGGAGTTTTGTTTTGTGCCCCTAGGGGCATCCCGACTTGGGATGCCCCGATATGTGAAACCCAAGTTCGCCTGTGAAAACGTACCTTTCCCTGTCCCACAGCACATGCACAGGCTCTCATCCAATCAGCTCTGTTTGCATGCAGATGGGGAGCCCGAGCAGCAACCTTCCTGGCCGCCCGGCCTGTCTAAATGACTATCTGCGTGAGCGCGCCAGAAAAATGTGGTTATCCAGGGGTCGTTTCACACAGTGGGCATCCTGATTTAGAATGCCCAAGGTCAATGGCCGGGTCTTATAGACTTCAGGGTCGGCAACTCAGGATTTTGTTCCACTTTAATACCTTTAAATTTTCCTGCACAGTTATTCAAAGAAGAATTTCAGTTATTTTCAGTCAGTTTAGATTTTGTATAGATTTTACTCATTTGAGTCACCTGGTCTCATAAAAGCAGCACCTCACACACAGCCGTTTTTCCTTTTTCTATCGCCAGATTATTTATACACGTTAGAGACTATTGTGTGGCTATTTAATTATTTCTCTTTAACGCAAATTTCACGATACTGCTCCTTTAAGCCAGGCCTCTAGGTTCCTGGCAACACAATTTAAAGCATGGGCTGGTCTGAAGGAAGAGGTGTAGCATCCCAGGCCCTTTTCAAAATGTAATCAAGAGTGGCGATCCATAGGATCCTGGAGCATGCCTGCATCCTCAAAGCTCAGATCTGAAGACCCTAAAACCTGAGTGATTGCGGCAGTTAGTTCAGGACATTTAGCCAAGACCTCTGCTTTGGATTTAAAGGGGAATTTCCTCTTGAGTGGAAATAACCATTTCTTTTTCATTATATCAATCATTGAAGAATGAGCAGGGAATATCTTTTTAACTATTTTAAGATACAAAGCATCCTGAACTAATCGATGTGCATTGTATCAAATATCTTGATGTAAAGCTGCCCTTTCTTCAAACAACCGTAACTTGAGGACAGCTCTTCAGAGGCTAAATCCAAGTCTCAGTTAAGAGATTCTCCAGAGATCTGACCCTCACTCTTCTCCCTCTCTGGCTGCTTAACTGCAGCTGCAGGGGTGGTGATAACCAAGGGTAGCGGAAACTGAAGGTGGAATCTGCAAGGAAGGTAATCCTGGAATTGGATGCCAAGGTTCTTACAGCTGACCTGCAGCTGTAAGTGGAGGCCATATTGGCTTCCATGTTGCCCAGAAAATCCACCAGATAACTGGCAGCTTAATTGCCCAGTCTATGCTCTAAGCAGACCTTGCAAAAGGCTCTGCTCCAAGGATCTGACAGAATAGCTGGACAATTAATGCCGAGCCAAGTGGTCTTAGCCTCTTGAGATTTGTAGGTTCCCTTGTCTTATAGTTAGGCTTAGATTAAAAACATAAGGGTGAGATAGGGCTAAGACAAGGATTCTAGGTGACAACTGAAAAAAACCCATGCAACCGGTAAAACAGCAAATACTGCTCACCAACTTATCTTGAGGCATACTGTCAATGACTTGGCTCCTCCATACACCATGCCTCGAATCACATCCTTCTGCGTAAAACCATGCCTGCTGCAGAAGTCACCGCCGCTGCTCAGGTGCACCCAGTAGCCTGCCCTGGAAGCCAAACCAGTGTGTCATATGCGTCCTCCAGGTGGTCCTGCCCCTCTGCCGAGGTGAAGAAAATTAGCAGTGGTGCCTCTTGAACCATGGGGCTCCTCCAAGAGAAAGTTCTGCTACCTTGCCCTGAAAATACACCACATAAGACCCTGAACACTCTAGAGCTAGCCAGCATTTTTGGTGCTTGGATATAGGAAGTGGGGGAATTCTAGGCAAATTATAAACCTCTTAGGTTAAGAACAATTCTCGTATGGGAAGTCCCAATTTCATAACTCAACTACCCCTGGGATTTTCATTGGGGTAGAATACTGTGAAAATGTGCAATCTTGTGAGGAAAAAAAAAAAAAAGCTTGCATTTAGCAGTATAAGCAAATTTAGCAGCAAATTTGGCCCTTCTGGTGGGTGGGGCTGCTAAACTTTTTAATAGATGCATTTATGCAAATGACAAGGGAGAACGCTGCTTTTGTGGTAGTACCACAAGCATTTACCTGGGTAAGGATGCTTATTGTATAGGGGGGTGGCTGCTTGAGCTCAGCTGCTAGCCAAGCAAGAAAATGCTTAGCTTGATCCTTAGCCCCATCACCTGTTTACACTTAGCTAAAGCATGTGCCCGATGCCCAGTGTGAAATATAGTTAGAGATGCCTTAAAGCAAACCCAGAACAGCACACTTCCTCTTGAAATGCTCCTGATCTGGTATTTAGTAATTATTTGCACATTCTAAGAGACTTAACAGCAACATCCAAAGCCTACATGATAGCTGACCAACAGGACTCATTGGGCTTGCACTGCAACACAATTAGCAGTCATGGGAGCAGCCCCTGCACGTTGGGACATGGGTTGATGAACATTTTATGGAAAGTTGTATTGTCAGAAGCACAAGTATCCAATAAGTGGTATGCATCATGGCATTAACTTGAGTCAGCTGTATGCCAGTAAACCCACACAAGGATTATCTTGGTCTTTACAGTTTTATTGGAAACATTAAATACACTTTGCCGATTTGATTCGGCACAGACGCCTAGAGAATTACGCAGGATGAAGGTGTTGTGGATGAGTGCTTTGATAGGATCTTAATTAGTCTTTAGGACTGCTCTGCTGCAAGTTTCTCAGCCTTTGCAACAGCTTCTTCAATTGGGCCAACCATGTAGAATGACTGCTCAGGAAGATGGTCATACTCTCCTGCAAAAGCAAAACAGATTACATTAGGAGACAATATCAGAACCTCAACCTATCCAGTCTTCCAAACACTGATAGTGTATTTTAGTAGGGCTGCATTTGTGCTTTTGCTGTGATGTATTGCAAGTTATTCTACCCCATTTGTAATTCTACATTGTACAATGCCATGGAAGATGGTGCTTTATCAATAGTCAGCTGCTATATAATGGCAGCACAGGATCTGGAAGGACTTGCCACCTCTGCTGCCCCCATAGCGCAGAAACCAGACATACAGGCTCCACTTTGGGTGGGAAGAATAGGCTAATTAAGCCGAATAAGAAATTGAACTGGGGTAAATTTTGTACATCGTATGAACACTTTTCCTCACTTTTATTCTACAACAGCTATATCCCCAAAAAACACATTAGAAGCTTCTGTGATGGGACTATAGATTACAATATTATTGAATACACACTGACACTTTGAATACCAATTAGCATAGTGCAAAACTAGCAAGTCAGCTAAGCCAACCAAATGAACCATTTGGCTCCAATTTTCCTAGTTAATTGTGCTTAACAGTTGAAAACGCTATGGTTTGCATAAAAGTACCTCGGAGGATCTGCTGGAATCCCTTAATGGTTTCCTTCAGTGGAACCAGTTTACCAAGATGTCCTGTGAAGACCTCAGCAACCTGGAAAGGCTGGGACAGGAAACGCTGGATTTTACGAGCTCTGGCTACAGTAAGTTTGTCTTCCTCTGACAATTCATCCATACCCAAAATAGCAATGATATCTTGCAGAGACTTGTAATCCTGCAAGAAAATGAAGGATGAGGGTTAAGGGGGTGGGGGGGCTTGAACACAAACTATAAATAAGACCAGATTTAAGACTTGCCTGCAGGATCTTCTGCACACCACGAGCAACATCATAATGCTCTTGTCCAACAATGTTGGGGTCCATGATACGGGAGGTGGAATCCAATGGATCCACAGCTGGATAGATTCCCAGTTCAGCAATAGCACGGGACAACACAGTTGTGGCATCCAAGTGAGCAAAAGTGGTAGCAGGAGCAGGATCAGTCAAGTCATCAGCAGGCACATATATAGCCTAGGTAAAAGGAGATAAGAAAGCTGAGGGTACAAAACATTGTGATACAGTATGTAGCAAAACCAATTAACCACCATATCAGATACAAAAATAGGCTTCAGCAAGCTCAGAAGAACGAAAGTCTTAATGCATTCATCACTATGGCAGTTTAATTCTTACCCCCAATGTACCCTCATTGGTCCCAGCAAAAAATAGGTGGCATCACTAAACAGATTTTCTTGGTGTCCTGCTCGGGTCGCTTCATTCTTTACAATTGGGTTATCCGCCACAAGGACAATTGTCAAGAAGCGACCCGAGCAGGACACCAATAAAATCAATTCTACAGACGAGCAGGGTGGATAAAATTCAATGTTTTTTTTTAAAAAACAAACAAAAAGACAAAAAAAAAAATCGGATTTTTTTTCTATAAACTGCTTTGAGGAAAATATTTTACCATCCAAAGGTTCTTCCATCATGAGATAAAGCTGAGTTGTTTAACTCAGTAGAATAAAGGCTGTATATGTGTAACATTCACAATGCCATGCTCTTCCAGAGGTTTCTGTAGGATTAGTGGGCAGTTTCTCTCCTATATTATCACAGACGCTCGCTTTACTTACGCAGTTCTCAAAACTGAATTTGACTCCGCAGAGGTCCCAGCCTCTTCTTCACAGCAAAAATGTTACAACATGAACAGAGTTGAGAAAAAGACCTTAATCCTATTGTTCTACAAACCTATGACTAGTGAGCTACAGAGGACAGCAGGGACAGTAGTATTTAAGTTTTTCATGTGTCAGCTGGGCTGACAGTCTAAGTTTCTTAAAATATATATATTTTGTTTAGCCAAATTAGTAACAAAACATGGATGTTTGTTTAAGCATATAACTTATGCTGTAATGTTGTTATTGTTTCAGTTGAATAAATCTATTTAAATTGTTATTAAGGTCAGGATTATTTTTCTCCTTCCTAAGTACAACAGAACAGTGGTGTCCAAATATGAATGATTAACCCATTAAACTGGGGAGAAAAAAAGTAATATAAAAAGTGATTCTAAAAATCTTCATCTACTTGCATGTTAAAATAGCAAGAACTAGTTTAGGTAGAAACTTTGATTTAAATCACTGATTTAAATCAAGCCTTACTGACTAGTGATTTAAATCAAATCCACCCTGCAGACGAGTAATCACACAATTGTATTTTTGTATGCACTATGGGTCTGAAAGTGAGCATCTAATACAATTTAATTTTAAAGATGTCTTAAGATGTTATTTTAGAAATTACTCCTTTAAAGTGGACCAACACCCAGGATTTTGACTATCCTGGGTCTTGGTCCACTTCGGTGGGGCACCCCCGATCGGGGTGCCCCGCTGTGTGAAACCCCCCCTAACCCCCCGAATAACTCACCTCTCCCCGCTCCCAGCGCCAACGTACAAGGAACGTCTAAGCGGCGGCCGCCGCCGCCGCCTCCCTCGCGTCACTTTCGGCGCGCGCGCGCCCCCGCCGGCCATTCGCAGACGGCCGGCGCGGGCGCGCGCACGCCTACAGGGGCGCGAGGGAGGCGGCGGCGGCCGGCCGCCGCCGAAGATAAGGTAGGTGAGTTGGGGTGTTTGGGGGGATTTCACCCCGCGGGACATCCCGATCTCGGATGTCCCGCGGGGTGGGGGGTGATCGGCCCGGGAATCTTAGATTCCCGGGCCGATCACCCGTGGGTGTTGGTCCACTTTAATACAAAATACTATTTGCTGCAAATTTTATTAGCTGAGCCACAGTTTGTAGCTAGAGGTTGCTTTTAGATTTGACTCCAGAGGGGAGGCGGGGATGCATTTACATTCATGGTGCAAGGCATTTTTTGTAGTGTCTCAATACTTAACACATTTTTAAACTATAAATTACTCCACACATTGTTTTATCCAGTGCAATCTAGTAGTAACTTTTCAGGAGGCCAGAACCATGAACAGCCTGCTCCAATTTAACAGTTAGTACATTAACAAACCTGCACAGAAGTAATAGATCCTTTCTTTGTGGTGGTGATTCTCTCCTGCATGGTACCCATATCAGTAGCCAAAGTTGGTTGGTAACCTACAGCAGATGGGATACGTCCCAGCAAGGCAGACACCTATGAAAGGGAAGATTAAACATTGAAGTTGCATAAAAATCCCCACACAACCCTTAAGTTTGGCTTCTCCCCCCTTACCAACCTCTGAACCAGCCTGAGTAAACCTGAAGATGTTGTCAATGAAAAGCAGCACATCTTGTCCCTCTTGATCTCTGAAATATTCAGCAACAGTAAGACCAGTCAATGCAACACGAGCTCTGGCACCTGGTGGTTCATTCATCTGTCCATATACCAGAGCTACCTAAAAAAAGTATGGCAAAAAAGTTATGTGAATTCAGTTTGCATAAAAAGCATATATACTATAGTATCCATATAAATTAGAGGAGGAAAAAAATACCCCAATGATGGACCAACAGCCAGAGTGATATTACAATAGACTGCTCATTTGTTTTTTGCTGTATCGCTGTAATAAGTGCTAAAGCACTAAATGCCAGACTGCACTACATGTCCTGAATGGGCACACAAAGCTCATACTTCACTGGACCTTACAAAAATACTACAGAGCCATGAAGAAAACTGCTTCTTAGCTGGATAAAAGACTGAGCAAGGAAGAATTCAGATTTGTACAATCAGCAGCTTAGATCAGACTCTCAGTCGGTAACAGGAAATGATTTCCCAAATGTAAAGACTTCCCAGTAGGAAGGAGTGAAGTTAGTTTTAGCTCTGTAAGATCTGGGCTCGGTTTCACTCCACTTCAAGATTCCCGGGCCAATCAGCTACCCCCCCCCCCCCCCAGGGCATCCAAAAATCAGGATGTTTGAAACCCCCCAGGATGCCCGCCACACTTGCTTTACTTCCCAGTCCAATGAAGCATGCACGGTTCGCAGCTGCATCCCCACTATCCCTCTAGCAGAGTGCGTGCCCGCCATTTGTAAATGGCCAGCATGGGCAGGCTCCCCGTTAGAGGGAAGCGCGGGACGAGGCCACCAGTACGCTTGGAGCCGCTGAGCTAAGGATGTCGGGTTAGATGTCCATAGCTCAGCGGCTCCAAGCATGCAGACGAGCAGCCGTGCATGCGCTGTAGGACAACGGCGAGGCTGGAGATCTGGGGGGTTCACATAGCAGGGAACCCCCGATCAGGGTGCCCCATGGGAAGGACCACAACCCAGGATAGTCGAAATCTTGGGGGTTCTGGTCCACTTTAAGCTATGCATCCACTGCAGTGAGATCACAATAGGCTAAAAAAAAATGAAGTACCTTTGAGGTTGTGTCCTTCAGGTTAATGACACCAGACTCAATCATTTCATGGTACAAGTCATTTCCCTCACGGGTACGCTCTCCCACACCAGCAAACACGGAGTATCCACCATGGGCCTTGGCAACATTGTTGATCAGCTCCATGATCAGTACAGTTTTACCCACACCAGCTCCACCGAACAAACCTTAAAGTAAAAATATAGAATTTAAAAAACATGGCTAATAGCAGATACGCATATTTGTTGCATGTAAAGGTTTTCCTCTTCAGATCAAAAAAATTGCTTCAGATATGTCAGAAGAACGAAAGTCAAGTAGAATCATCATGATAGGAAAACCAAACAGAAGATAAACAAACTAATGAAGTCACCCTTAGCATGTCTACAGAGATCAAAACTATTTTAATACCAGCATTTAGATAAGCAGGAGCCTGGTTTAAGCAGGGCGAGCTGTTATTCTCATATCATTAGAAGATATCAAATGGCAGTGACCGTGTTTACAGCTGAGGTTTTGCAAGTTCTCCCCAATTTTTTTCTGCAAGGCCTAACAACCAGACATGTGGCTCTTCACACAGATATAGCAACCCAAGCTGCAGCAATATTCTATAGATGCTTGTGTGTAGTGACAAGCATGTTGAATCCTCAAATTGTGTAACTTGCTTCATACCCATTTTCTGACAATTTGATAAATTGTGCAAGCTTACCGATTTTTCCTCCTTTAGCATATGGAGCCAGAAGATCTACCACTTTAATTCCAGTAACCAGGATTTCCTGCTCTACGCTCATTTCCACAAATTCAGGAGCCTCAGCATGGATAGCAGCAAACCTATAAAAAAAAGTGTAAGTCTCAAATCTCAAGATAACCGCTTTAATATATCTTCTAGGGGTTAAAGTATAAGGTTTGATAGAATTGGTACAATATTTTGCCCAAATAAGATACAGGCTTGTTTCGTGGTTGGCCAACTAATACAATTCAAGCCATAAATTCAAAGTAAACAGAAACCCTGGGATTTTGCCCGTACCAGGTTATGGTCAGATTCTTTATGAAAGCCCAATTTTGGATGCACCCATTATCAACACATAAAACTGGAGAAGGGAAAGGACATTTGCCCAGGGATGGGCCCAAAATCTAGATACCCAAGGATCAGATCAGCTGGCCAGTCTCAAGACTCCAGGGCTAGCATCAGAGTTAGTGAAATCCTATGTACAAATCCAGGTACTCTGACTGGAATGTCCCTTTAAGTAGACCAATTTGGGATGTGCTGCTGCACGGCACCCCACCATTCGGTTCTTATACATAGCTGGAGTTCCCATGGTACAGCTCTCCTCCAATCAGCTTCTTTGGCCATGCATTTGGGGGGGGGGGGGGGGGAAGGGGCTTCCAGATCACTGGCATCCCCCATATAAAATGACCACCCGAAATTCCTAGCTTAACCTGGAGCGAAAGGCTGTCCTATGTGACTGCCAGTGGCCAACTGCAGGACCGCATTTCAACCAAGGATCTAAGATTGATTGGATTGATTGATGGGTTGCAGGCGTCATAGCATTGGGGCTCCAGCAATCTGGATGCTGTCCTACACTTGTTAATTAGAAAACGGGCTTGGGACCCTGTTAGGATGCAGCTGAGAAACTGAATGGAATCCTAGCTGCAATTGGCACCCCCCACATCCCTAAGCTGTGCTCAACCATTCAGTTATGTCAGGCGTGGCATGCACAGACAGATGCAAGATATGCCACCACTGGTCATGCATGCGCCATAGGCAAAGTTTCACATACTAGGGAATCCAAAGTAGGGATGGAAGTCAAACTGGACCTAGAGCCTTATAGAAACTAGGTCCAGAAATGAAATGACTGGACCTCCATAACAAGCATATTCCTTTAAAATATGGAAGAGCATCCAAGCTAAACCTGTATAAGACAGTTCAGACTTTTGAATTTTGAACA
The DNA here is from genome assembly GCA_027917425.1 of Gastrophryne carolinensis. Lineage (NCBI taxonomy): Eukaryota > Metazoa > Chordata > Amphibia > Anura > Microhylidae > Gastrophryne > Gastrophryne carolinensis. The sequence continues at coordinate 165,941,718 of CM051236.1, forward strand.
TAGTGTCTGTACAACCAGTGTCTTTGAAGGCCAACATGTATCAATTGAAAAGGTCTCCAATGTTCTAAACTGGAAGTATGAACCATCAAAGTGTTACAATATGCGCAATGACAATGACAAACCCTTACTGCTTTGTGGTAATGGGGCCTCTCTCATCAATAGGTTCACCAATGACATTCATGATTCTTCCAAGGGTCTCAGGCCCAACAGGAATTCTGATAGGTGTGCCAGCATCGAGAACCCTCTGCCCTCTAACCAAACCTTCAGTACCATCCATAGCTATGGTACGGACTGTGTTTTCACCTAAAAGTAACAAAGAGCTAGGTAAGACACCTGATATTAGGATTCAACTGCTAGTACAGAATTAATTTTCCTACTCAGATCATCAAGTTGCTTCAGGAGGCTCAGAAGAACGAAAGTCATGAATGTGGATCATCATAGAAGGATTTCATTAGGTTTAAAGATACATTTGAAAAAGCTGTCAATTGCTATGAATGACAAATGTTTACCCAAGTGCTGTGCAACTTCCAGAACAAGCCTGGTGTCTCTGCCCTGTACCTCCAAGGCATTAAGAATAGGTGGCAGGGCTTCATCAAACTGAACGTCGACAACGGCACCGATAACTGCCACAATCCGCCCTTCTGCTACGCCAGCTTTGGCTGCTGGGGTTGCCTGAGCAGCATAGTCACGACCTTTAAAAACATAAATAAAAAAGTTGCCTGTTACATTCCATATAGAGATCACATCAGACAAAGTGAATCAGTCACCAGAAAGGCTCAGGGTGACAGCAGGAAAGGGTTCAAGGCATGCAAGCATCCCTCCATAAAGGAATCAATAGGTTTGTCTGATTAGGTTATAACTAGTCTGTCTGATACCCCTAGACTGTCACCGAAGACCTGTTTAGATTAACCATTAGAAGCACTTCCTATGGAGATAAATGATGTAGTACTCAAAATAGAAGGTTCAATTCCCAGCTATGGGACATGACTGAAGTGCTCTTGAGAAATGCATCTAACCAGCCAGACAGGCTAGACAAAGCTGTAAGTCAAAGTGCTTGCAATTTGAACTTTAATTCAGCAAAGGGTGACACAAGATCAACCCATCAATACAGTTACTCTAAATAAGTCAAGCCTGCATGCAGACACCTACTGTGACCAGTTTGACTGGCAAGACTCAAACATTCTGAATGAAGTAGTTTTCTAGAAATAAATAAATGGCACCTAGGAAACAAAGTTTAACCATACTACTTGGGCAGTCATTACAGCCTTTTAATGAAGGGCACCTCTAACAAACCTGACCTCTACCAACAGAGACAGGCCAGTGGGGCAAGTTTTGACCTTCAACACAGCCTGCTTAATATCAGTGCAGCACAATCAGACCAAACAGGTAATCTGTACCAGACCGCAGAGCACATGATAAAGATTAGTAGGGGGCCCTAAGATGGGGCACTTATTAAAGTGGACCAAAAGCAAGGATTTTGACTATCCTGGGTTTTGGTCTTTGCCCCATGTGCACTCCAATCAGGAGCGCCCCGCTGCGTGAAACCCCCAGGTCACCCAAACTCATTTACCCTTCCCCAAAGCGCATGCACAGCCCTCTTTTACAATCAGCCCACACAGATCCGCTCCAGGCCCTTTGTCCGGGAGCTCATCTAATGCGAGCAGATCTGAGTGCGCTAGTGTCCACATTACCAGCTACCCTATAACAGGGAGCATGCAAGACACTCACAAATGCCGGCTAGAGGGATAGCGGGGATGTGGCCGATGCTTGCGCCATTGGACCGGGAACAAATGCAAGTTTTCCGGAGACCTAAGGGGTTTGAAAGCAGGGCATCCCGAATCTGGATGCCCCAGGGATTGAGTATGCCTGCCGATGTCTCAGGGTTTTGGTCGACTTTAAAGAGGACAAAAGCAACTCTGGAGTCTATAAAACTTAAATCAGATGTCCCACTGTGTGGAAACCCCCAATAAAACGTAAACATTTGCTGATCAACCTGCGCAGGCAACGCTATACCTTATATAATATAATGCGACATGCATTTGTGAAGGCCAGCACAGGCAAGCCCACAGCTAGATAGAGGCTATAAGGGATGCAGCCATGGACATGCTCAGCTCTATTTGTTCCTTAGCCATTGTAATGGCGGTTACATTTTACTGGGGATTGGTTGGGGGAAGGGGGGGTGTCAGAGGGGCATCAACAAAAAAACAGGACAGTCAACCAGGTCCCACATGACTATGATCATCCTATCATGCCAACAACTGTGCAAGACTATCAGGCTGGTCTGAGGCCACCGTGGAAAGATTCTCCAGGATAATAAAGAGAATCCAGGCATTTTACTATAGGTCACTTTTAAAGTGGACCAAATTCCAAAACTGGAATCTATGAGACCCCAAGGCAGGCATACCCCCCTTCCCAGGCAATCCAGATTCAGGATGCCCCACTGTGTAAACCCCCCAGGCCACCCAGTAAACTCACCTTCTCCCCAATACAGCAGCTCATGCACAAGCAACTCCCTGCTATACCTTGCCCACTCCTGGCATTTGTAAATGGCAGGCACACTCCCTGTTAGAGGGTTGCAGCCTCTATTACATTCCGTTGGATTCAACAGGAGTCAAGTGCTTAGACGAGTTTGTGTCAGCGCAGTCGAGTGCGCCGATTGGACAGGAGGCTGCACCATAGGACTGGGAAAAGGTGAGGTGGGCGACCTAGGGGGTTTCACACAGCAGGGCACAATGACCAAAGCATAGTCAAAATCCTGGGTTTTGGTCCACTTTAAGGGTCTGCCAAATTGGTAAGTGCACCCAGTTAATATATATATATAAACACTAATCAGGTATGAAACACTGACATGGGGCGGTAAACAGATGCACTCTGCCGTGTACACCTCAATGGTGTAGGAGGTGAGGCTGCTGCATATGTGCAGTTTCCAGACCCCCATCAGAAAACTTTGCCAGTAAAAATATATTTCTAATGTTCACACGAGGGTGGGTTAGCTTATGTGCCCTTTAAATATAGATTTTATAGCGCTTCCCGGGCAGATTAGGGGAGAATAACCTTCCTGTGCAGCGGCAGTACTTGCCCATGTCATTGGCAGTAGCCCGTTCCCAGCATGCACAGCGGCAGGCCGGCGAGCCAGAGGAAGCAAGGCTCCCCTCAGACACGTGAAGGCCGCACACAAGGTCAGCGCTACGGAAGAGGCGCCGCACACAGGCCGGGCCAGCCACACAGCAGCCCGGAAACACCCAATGAGGGCTCCGTCATGGCATCTGCCAGAAGGGTGCCAGACAACACCCGGGACGGGTCACCCAGTGACAGCAGCGTGCAGCAGGCCCACGCCGCACCACACAGGCCCAGCCCGCCATCCAATGACATGACGAGGTCAAGGCGTTCCACCGCGCCCGAGGCTACTTACGGGAGTGCAGGGCCGCAGGAGCGTTTCTCAGCAGGGTCTGGAGGGGGCTGGCGGCCGAGTTGAAGGCCTTGAGGGCCCCGGCGGAGCAGCGACCTACAGCTCCTAACATGGCGGCGTCACAAGCAGAGAGCAGCAGCGGAGAAAGAGCACTCAGCAGGTCTAGCTCGGGGGGCGGGCTCAAGAAGAGCTGCGGACGGGACGTCACAGGGAGGACTCTGTCGCCGTTCGGTGAGGCAGCTGCCGCTCTTCGCTGCTCCCTGATGCTATTGGGCGAGAGAATTAGCCCAGCCACGTCGGAGGGGCGGGGAGTGGACTAGAAGATTGTCAATCATGTGGGGGGCGGGGCTAGAGCTGCGGCGTGACTGCGCGGTCATGTCCTTCAGTGTCATTCAGGCGTGACATAGATAGATAGCATGAAGGAGAGTGTTGGCTGACCTGACTGCCCTGTACCTACCTACTGAGCGGTCATCCGTGGGGGCCAGGGGCAGCCGCATTGTAGGCGGGCGTGCTCGTGTGCACGAATGGCCAGGTTGTTAAAGTGGACCAAAACCTAGATTTCCGGGTCGATCCATTCCTTCCCCCCAGGGCATCCAAAATCGGTATGAAACCCCCAGGATGCCAGCTACACTTACCTGAATCCCGGTCCAACGGCGTATGTGCGGGCCGCGGCCTCATCTCGCGCTTCTCTCTAGCAGCTGAGCTAAGACGTGCATAGCTCAGCTGGTCCGAGCACACTGATTGGACCAGTGGCCGCGCATGTGCCGTAGGACCGCGGTGAGGTGAGTTGAACCGGGCGATCTGGGGGGTTTCACATAGCCGGGCACCCGATAGTCAAAATCCTGGGTTTTGGTCTACTTTAAAGTGGAACAAAACCCAGGATTTTTGACTATCCTGGTTTTTTTTTGGTCCCCGATCACCCTAAAGAGGGTGCCCTAATGTGTGAAACCCCCCAGGTGCCTGAACAAACTCGCCTCTTCCCAGTCCTATGATGAGTGGGCGGCTGCTTGTCCAATCAGCGTGCTTGTATCCGCTCAGGCCCCTTCGCCCAGGAGCTTGTCTAATGTGAGCTGATCCGAGCTGCATCCCCAGCTACCTTCTAACGGAGTGTGCTCACGCCAGCCATTCACAAATGCCTGGTGCGGGCACGCTTCCTGCTAAAGGGATTTCGGGGAAGCTGCCGCAGATCACGAATGTGCTATTGGAACGGGAAAGAAGGTGAGTTTCCGGGTGACCTGGGGGTTTTCACACATCCTGATTCTGGATGCCCCTGGGGGAGGGAATCTGACAGGGCATTGATTTTGGTCCTCTTTAACCCTTTAAGTGCCAGCCTACCTAGATTTTTTGTCACACTGTTGGCAGACTACTTTTCACGTTTTTGCGCTACACATGTTCAACCTGGATTTTTGAAGGGATTTCCAGGGATTTTCCAGAAAAATTATATATTGTTTTTTTTAGCAGAGTCTGGGCATCAACATGAAATGTCTTGTTTGGCCTTTTGTTAGTGTATTCTCAAAACTTTTGGGTGAAATATGTGCAAAAAAATAAAAATAATCTATTTTTTACAATTTGTAGTGTTTTTTTGTAATAAAAAATGTAAGTTTGTTAATAAAATATTATTGCGTGTGAAAGCCCTATTTCTCCCAGTTACAACGGTACCACATATGTATTGGTATACACCATTTCCTGCCCAGGAAACTCCCCCAAACTGAAACAGCAGTTTAGGAGATTTCAGATAGGATACAACTATGCAATATGATTGCATAGTTGTAAGGGGTTAACTTAAAAAAAAAAACCACATAGGGGGGGGGGATCTCATTTATTTTTGGAATTTTAAGGGTTAAAAACCCTTAAAATCCCCCCCAAAAATGACGTAGGGTCCCCCTTACCCAGCATTACGAACCCGGACCAGCTATGGGGGCTTGTAGAACAGGGCGCAGGGGCCAGCATTGGTGGCCCCTGGCCCTGCAGGCTACTAGCCCACATAGCCACGTGGCCCGGGCCCTTCTGCCCCCCCGGCCGTTGGGGAGGCAGGTAATGAGGGGGTTGGGGGTTATGGCAAGTCACCTGCTAGCCGCAGGTGATTGCCAGCCCCAGAGCCCTGTAAACTGGTATAAGGGGTCTCATGGACCCCTTACCAGTTCAAAAATACTGTATTTTTCACCCTATAAGACGCACTTATTTTTCCCCAAAAGTGGGGGAAAAATGTCTGTGCGCCTTATCAGGCGAATGTAAAAAAAAAAAAAAACACCCATTACCGGCGCTCCCGCGTTGCCTGTCACTCTGCGAGAGACCAGATGAAGACAAAGGACCGGCGGGCTCTGTCCCGGCCCCGACGTTGCGAACACCGTCTTTTCAGGCAGCAATAGCAGCGACGGGGCCAGAGACAGCCGCTCCTCCATCTCCTCCAGGTCAGGGTAGTGGGTGGGCGTGGCCTGCACCAACTTGGTGCAGGCCACGGCCACCTGTTGCACTGACCTGGGTGCTTGCGTGTGCCCAGGAAGAGGCAGCAGATGGAGGAGCGGCTGTCTCTGGCCCAGCCGCTGATATTGCTGCCTGAAAAGACAGTGATAGCAGCAGCAGGGCCGGGACAGAGCCCGACGCTGCTTCTTACGGCCAGCTCCGTGAATGGGGTGGGCGTGGCCTGCGCTGATGCGGCGCAGGCCACGCCCACCCGATTCACCGAGCTGGCCGCTCAGCAGAGAGGTGAGTTTTACTTTTTTTTTTTTTTTTTTATTATGACGCCCTGACTATACTAATGGGGGGAGAGGGGGATGCCACACAGCCTATACTAATGGGGGGAGAGGGATACCACACAGCCAATGGGAATGGGGGGAGGGGGATGCCACACAGCCTATACTAATGGGGGGAGAGGGATACCACACAGCCAATGGGAATGGGGGGAGGGGGATGCCACACAGCCTATGGGAATGGGGGGAGGGGGATGCCACACAGCCTATGGGAATGGGGGGAGGGGGATGCCACACAGCCAATGGGAATGGGGGGAGAGGGATGCCACACAGCCAATGGGAATGGGGGGAGGAGGATGCCACACAGCCTATGATAATGGGGGAGAGGGATGCCACACAGCCTATGATAATGGGGGGAGGGGGATGCCACACTGCCAATGGGGAGGGGGATGCCACACTGCCAATGGTAATGGGGGGAGGGGGATGCCACACAGCCTATGATAATGGGGTGAGGGGGATGCCACACTGCCAATGGGAATGGGGGGGGGCACACTGCCTATATGGGGAATAGGTGGGGAATGCCACACTGCTTATGATAATGGGGTGCACACTGCCTATATGGCAATGGGAGGGGGGATGCCACACTGGGTATACGGGGAATGGGAGGGGGGAGAATGCCACACTGCCTATACAGGGAATGGGAGGGGGGATGCCACACTGCCTATACAGGGAATGGGAGGGGGGATGCCACACTGCCTATACAGGGAATGGGAGGGGGGATGCCACACTGCCTATATGGGAATGGGAGGGGGGATACCACACTGCCTATATGGGAATGGGAGGGGGGATGCCACACTGCCTATATGGTGAATGGGAGGGAGGAGAATGCCACGATGCCTATATGGGGAATGGGAGGGGAAATGCCACACTGGGTATACCGTGAATGGGATGGGGGCATGCTACACGGCATATAGGAATGGGATAGGGGGAATGCCACACTTGTAATGGTGCGTTTGGTTAAAAATATTATTTTTCTTATTTTCCTCCCCCAAATCCTAGGTGCGTCTTATGGGCAGGTGCGTCTTATAGGGCGAAAAAATACAGTTGTTAAAAGTAAAAAAGACACAGACACAAAATTCTTTATTATTCTTTTTATTACTTATACTTACCTCCCATCCAGTGTCCCGCGAGTGGTAAGTCCAGGGGGGTGGATCGGAGCCCCCCCTGGTGAAGTGAAGACCCGGGGAGAGCGATCGGGCTGCGAGGTGAGTTTGTGGGGGGGGGCTATTCCGGGCCCCCTCCTGAAGATCAGAGGCCCGGAGGCAAAAATCAAACAGCTGATTCTTGAAGAGAATCGCTGGCACTATCAAACAAGGGGTCAGGTAAGTATGTATCTTTTATAGTTTTTTTTTATGGGGGTTTAAAGTCAGCTACGTGAGTCTCACGGTTGGAGAGGCAGCTACGCGAGACTCCCGTAGCTGGCACTAGAAGGGTTAAAGTGCTACTGCAGGTAAAGGCAATTGTTACACCATTGAGTTGAGCTACATTTGGCACTGTCCTAAACTGTTTTCCATTTTTAAATTGAAGAAGTAATGGTCGAGATATCGAGGTTTACAGTTTCGCCTCTTAATTTCTCTTCTGAAAAAAGTGGGCGTGGCCATTGGATCTGTGATGCTGCATATTAATCAGCTCTCTGCACTGACAGCAATGTGATGAATCTGGAGGAGGAGGTGCAGGGAGGGACCAGCAATCCTGTCCCGCTCTGCTGAGCTGATTGGGCGAAGGGATGAAATAGAAAATGTCATTGGCTGAATTTGTAAATCTCAATATCTCGGCTATTTCTGTGTCAATTTAAATATGGAAAACAGTTTAGGACAGTGCTAAATGTAGCCCAATGCAATGTGTAACAATGACCTTTGCCTGCAGTATCAATTTAAAGTGGACCAACACTCAGGATTTTCACTATCCTGAGTGTTGGTCCACTTCCGCGGGGCACCCCGATCGGGGGTGCCCCGCTGTGTGAAACCCCCCAGAAAGCCCCTAAAATCTTACCTTATCGGCGACGGACATGCGCCGGATAAGCCGCCGCCTCTCGCGCGTCCCTCTTACAGGGCGTGCGGGAGGCGGCGGCTTATCTGTCGCCAATAAGGCAAGTTTTTAGGGGCTTTCTGGGGGGTTTCACAAAGCGGGGCATCCCAATTTCGGATGCCCCGCGGGAAGGGAGCTGATTGGCCCGGGAATCTTATAGATTCCCGGGCCGATCAGGGGTGGGTGTTGGTCCACTTTAGCACCACGACACCTGAGAATAAATAGGCAGGCTAACTGATCTGTAGGGAATACCCTGGTGGGCAACCCATGGTCTATTCAGCACATGACAACAAAAAATGGCAAAGGATGGGCCCCCAAGACCCTAGTCCACCATTGTCTGTGTATCTTACTCATTACATATATATATAGTACATACCTTCCAATTTCTCAGGGTGGGAAAGAGGGACAATTGGTAAATGAAGCCACACCCCCTGATTGAGGGATGGATTGGAGGTTGTAACAGTTACAGCAATATACAAGACTTTAGGTGAATTAATCATTTATTAATGCAGATCTGCATGTTACACCTCAAAAAGGGGCAAATACAGACGGCTATACCCCAAAATTTTATAAACACTTCGAGGCTCGCCTAACGCCGTTCTTAACAAGGGTTTTTAACTCCATAGGAGACAGCTGTCCCTTCCCTAAACAATCTCTGGAGGCCACGGTTTCGGTGATCCCCAAGCCGGGCAAAGATGGAACGATTTGCGGCAGTTATAGGCCGATATCGATAATTAACATAGACCTGAAATTATATGCAAAGACCATTGCCCTAAGGTTGCAACCGTTGCTTCCGCACTGGATACATTTGGATCAGGTGGGATTCGTGCCGGGAAGGGAGGCCAGGGACAACACCAACAAACTGTTCACCCTGATCTCATATATATCTTCATCCAAGACCCCTGCGTGCCTCCTCGCCTGTGACGCGGAGAAGGCGTTCGACAGGGTGAAGTGGGAGTTCATGGCTGCCACGCTGAAGCAGGCTGGTGTTGGTCCTGGCCTCCTCTCTAAGATTATGGCCTTATACAGTAATCCCTCCGCTAGGGTCAGAGTAAACGGCCTTCTTTCAGACCCATTCCCTATCAGCAATGGCACGAGACAGGGCTGCCCCCTCTCCCCACTCCTTTACGTTATGACAATGGAGCACCTGGCGATAGCCATACGCCAAAACCCGGATATTAGAGGCATTCAAATAGGGGAAGAACACCTTAAAACATCCCTGTTCGCTGACGACTTAATGCTACATGTCGCAGCCCCCCATATTTCTTTCCCAGTTCTTCTAAAAGAATTTGACCGCTTCGGCGCGGTAAGCAACTTTAAAATCAACTTCTCTAAAACTGAAGCGCTCAACCTCTCCCTGCCCCGCCAGGAAGTGAGCCAACTAGCAGTAAACTTCCCATTTAAATGGAAAACACAAGCCATCAAATACCTGGGCATCCACATACCAGCAGATCTGTCCAAGATCTACGAATTAAACTACGCCCCACTACTGGCCAAAATAGGCCAGGATATGGAGGCTTACACTAAGCGCCCACTATCTTGGTTTGGTAGGGTCAACAGCCTAAAAATGGATATTCTTCCGAAGCTCCTTTATCTCTTCCAGACCGCCCCGATAGGCTTACCGAGTAGTTTTTTTAGAAAACTGAAGTCAATGTTCTCGAAGTTTGTCTGGGGCTCCTCTAAACCTAGGATAAGGCTGGCGACACTTTCCAGGGCCAGAGGGGAGGGCGGCATGGGACTGCCCGACCCGAAGACTTACCACGCAGCCGCGGTCCTTCAGAGAGTGGTAGACTGGACTCGGAGAGGGAAAGAGAAACTATGGGTTCAATTGGAAAAGTCGCTTTCCAGGTTTAACCCCTCCACTGTAGCCTGGGCGGCCCCTCTAACTAAGGCGCAAAAAAGTGCCTTACCCTTCCTGATGCAACAGTTCCTAGACATATGGGATCCCCTTCAAAATAAATACAAGCTAGTACGTAGGCCAGGCCCACTTACCCCGATCTTTGACAACCCAGCCTTCGAACCAGGATTAGCATCCAAAAGCTTTCTCATTTGGGAGGCCTCCGAGGAGCCCACTGTGAGTCTAGTGATGCAAAACGGGGCTATCCCCTCCCTGGAGGACCTGAGGGTTAGAGCAGGGAGTAAACATCTCTCATGGCTTCTACATAGACAACTCTACACCTTCCTATCTTCTAACGACATGGTGGGGAGGATAAGGCAACCTCCCACAGAATTGGAGTCCATGGTCACACAGGAAGCCCCGCCAACCCACACTATCTCAGGGCTCTATAACCTCCTCATTAAATCGTACCACTCTGGGCCCCCGAAATTCATAAATAAATGGGAAAGGGAATTGGGTGTCGAGTTCTCAGAGGCCGACCTGAGGAAAATTTACGCCTGTACCCTCGGCTCCTCCATTGCTACTCCCACTAATGAGCGTAACTTCAAGATTCTAACCCGTTGGTACAGGTGCCCTGTAGACATCCACAGATTCGCAGAGGCCACCCCTAGCATATGTTGGAGATGTCAGAAAGAGGAGGGGACCATGACCCATATATGGTGGAGCTGCCCTGGGATTAAGGCTCTCTGGGACGAAATTTTCTTCATTTACGAACAGGTGTCGGGCACTCCCATCGCCAATACGCCCCAGTCCGCTCTACTGTCACTTACCCCTAACTCTGTGGCAAAATTCAGGAAAGACGTATTACGTTTTTTCCTGGCCGCCATGAGAACTGTTATCCCTAGACACTGGAAGAAAACAGACCCCCCCACGTTGGCGGAATGGGTCCAGGAGCTGGAAGCGATCCGTTACCTGGAGAGCCTAAGTGCTAGCGATCCTACCTCTAGTAGGAGTCACATGATGATCTGGGCGAGCTGGTTAGACTACCGCGACACACACCTGCCGGCCCTTCTGCAGGCTCATGAGTAGTGGCGGATTTGCTACAATGCAGAAGCTCTACTGCCACCCGTTAGGCTGGCCTAGTTCATCAGCAAGGAGGGGGGCCGGCCCAAAAGTATCTTTAGATGTAGAGACTGAATCCCCGATCCGCTGGTCCCCCGGTAGCAACCTTGGGGCCTGCGCCCGACCGAGGCGAAGCCCGGCCCCCCCTCTGGGCCGGGCGTCTTCCCCCCGCTCTCAGGGTTCTCGGTCCCAGTTTGGGCGGGCGGCTGGGTGGCGGTGGGGCAGACGCTCTTCCCTTAGTTCTGTTTCTCCTTTGGTTCGGACTCGTTCTTATTTCGCCTACGAGGGGAAAACTTCCTTCCTTCCTGGCAAGTGTGGCTTCTGGGCGGCACATAGCGGGGAGGGGATCTGGCCTTAGTCTCCCTCTGACCAAGTGGTCCAAATATGGAGTATAAATGCACTTAATGATTTTCCTCTAATGTCTGAATGTTGTACTATACCTTACTGTTTCGATATGTCTGTACAATGTCCCCAAACCTTCCCCCCCCCCCCCCCTCCCTTTTTGCCTTTTGTATCCTTCCCCTTCCCCATCCCCATCTGTTCTAATGTTTTATAACTGAAAATCAATAAAAATTTGATTACACTAAAAAGGGGCAAATAAGAACAAGGGACCCAGAGAGGTACATGAACTCAAAAGAGGGGCAGTTCCTTCAAATAAGGGACACTTGGGAGGTATGTATAGTGTACCTGGACTCCCACACTGAATGCTTTCTATACCACTGCACATGAGTCAGTGTGCCTGGGCCCCACACACAGAATTAATACAGGGATTTGTTTCCGTAATGCATATAAGTCGTAGTACACCAAGCCAGCAGTCTGCTTCTTAAACCTCTAGCAACCCTCCCTCCAGGGCTGGCACCAGCACTGGGCTTAGCAGGGTGGGTGCCGGGGCCCCTGTGCCTCAGGATGGCCCAACTCATTTGGTGGTTGTGTGACACACCTCTTCCCAATGGCGAGCAGGTCTAGGACATATATAATCAGGAACAATGGGGCTTTTAAACACAATATGATTTTTTTTTAAAAAACTTACACAACATTTAAAACTCATTTTTTCACAAATCTCACCCAACAATATTGAGAAAGTACTGAAAAAAATACATTTTGTGTTAAAACCCACACCCAAAATCAAAGTTAAACATATATAGCGCAAAATGGTGAAAAATGGCCTTGTAACAGAGGAGGGAATACATCTCTAGATAGGCTGGCACTGAAAGGGTTAAAACAACTCTAAACCCAAAATCAATTGTAAGGCACCAAGTAGGTCACCCAATGCCTGCTCCATGTGCCTCTCCACCATTTACAGCAGTGTAGGGTAGAAGCTGTAGCAGGGCAACATTTGCTCTCCTTTCAACTTCATTCTTCCAGGACCACAAAAAAACAGCCACTCTGTCCTTTGGTGCTCTTAGCATGAACCACCATGACAAGTCACAGTGGTCTCGAAGCGACCACTGAAGAGCATGCTCAAGACTCAAATTGGCTTCAATTAGAATACATAAGGTATTTACATATAATCAGAGATTGTGACATGCTTTTTATGCTGTTCCTGATGGGAATAAGGTGGGAGGAAGCTAGTGTTTGGACGGGGCAATAATGACCTAATCCCTGCAGTCCTCACTTGATGCAGGAAGTACAATGTATTCCATATGTAGAGCTGAAGAACTAGGATGGCATATTAGTCACCTAATCACTGCAGTAATAGGACCACTGCTTCTGCAGAGATTGAATCATTGATAAGTCACGCCTAATGACTTATTCTGTTTGAGTTTGGGTTTCCTTGGGGCACCCTAAATTGGAGAGCCCCCAGCGTGGTGCGTAAACAGAACTAATGCAAACCTTGCAAATGTAACCGTGCGTCTAAACAGTTTTTTGGATGAAAACCAAAACATCTACCAATCCATGACATATCCAGAGGGAAGTCTTTCAAAGTTGGTGCAACTGGCAGTGCATTGTGACCTATCTCCTTATCGGGAGCTGTGTCTAATGGTGTTCCCATGTCACTCTTTTTCCAACAGGAGCACCAGTTTGTCGATACTCGTGGGCATCCTTAAACCTGACGCTGCCAGCCTACCTATACCCTTTGCTGCCAAGCCGTTTCTCACCATTTGCTCTATTTATGTTTAACTGTGATTTTTGCAGGGATTTCCAGGAAAATTATATATTGGGGTTTTTTTTTGGCAGAATTTGGGCTTTAACATGAAGTGAGTTGTTTGTAATTTTTTCAGTGCTTTCATATATTTTGGGGTAAAAAACATGTAAAGAGAAATCATCCAATTTGACTTAATCAAAAATGTATTTTTTTCAAGAAAACATTGCATTGCATGTAAAAGCCCCATCCTTCCCAATTACAACGATACCACATATGTATCGGTAGACCCCCGCCCCTGACAGGAGACCCCCCAAAGTGAAAATAGTGCTTTATGACATTTTCAAATGTAATACAACTACAATGCGCACTATCAAGGGTTAAAGACCAATATCAGTCAAAATATAAAAACTGCTATACTGACCTTTTCTCCCACACATTGTTCTTAGTACGGAGCTGCAGCTCCACTTTCCTAAGCACCTGGTCTCTTGCACGTCTCCTCCTGTCTCTCCGCCATACGCCATCGAGCTGCCCCCCCCCCCCCGTGTTCACTGCTTTGGAAAGGGGCGTGTGAAGACCTAACATACCCCTTTCCATTGCAGTGAATGGAGGGGGCATGCCAGGTTACAGTGATGATGGCAAGGAGATTCTCCGCGTGGCAAAGACAGGGCAGCGAGGGATCTGAATCCAGCCTTTAAGTAAGAGCTGCAGCTCCATACTAGGAGCAATTGGCTGCGTGGGAGAAAAGGTGAGTATAGCGTTTTTTTATGTTTTGACTGATATTTGTCTTTAAACCCTTAAAAATTAAAATAAAAAAAATTAAGGGTGGGACATGTGGTCCTCCCTATCTACATTGCTTATAATAAGTCTACACCCCTTTTAAAATTCCAGGTTTTAGTCATGTAAATAAATTCGACCAATAATTATTTCAGAATTTTAACACCTTTAATGACAGCTATACCATGTATAATTCAATTGAAAAACAAATCAAAATCTTTCATGGTGGAAAAATAAAAATAAAGAGCTACAATTATGCGGTTGCATAAATATGCAAAACAAATAATTAAAATACTCTTGCACAATAGTATTTATAATGATTTTTGTAGTACTACGACTCCTCGGTGAGAGAGCCATCTACTCATTGCACCCTTGTCATAACTCCAGGTTCCCTGGGTTGTTTTATACATTAGGTGTGCGCCATTTAATCTGATTGCATAAATATGCACACCCTATACACTAATACTTTGTTGAATTGCACTTTGAATTTATTATAGCATTCAGTCTTTTGGGTAGGCACATCTAGTTTTGGAAATTGTTGGCCACCCTTCCTTGCAAAGCAATTCATATTTGTCAATTGTGAGGGCATCCCTCTTCAAATAAACCTACAGATTTTCAGCTGCATACAGGTATGGGCTCTGGCCATGCCATTCCAAAACTTTCCAAATCTTCTCATGGTGGTACCATGCTTTGGTTGCTTTTGTGGAGGTATGCATTGGGGTAGGTACGCATTAGATACTAAAAGCATACATGAAATACATGATATTGACCCAAGATTTGAGGATACAACCTGTAGTCAATGTAAGGTTCAAAAGATAATAATTTATTACGAATTGGGATTACAAATTGAGATATTGTAGCAGATCAGAATTCAATAGTAAAAGTCAGAGTGTGTTCTCTTTCCTGGCCACAAGGGTCAGCAATGCACATACTTATAACATGTACATATATACCTAGTTACACAAGAGATGCAGGAGAATCAAAGAACCAGTGCTTACATTACATGCATCTTAGCGCCTTTCCTCTGGGGAGAGATATGACTCCATCTCTTCCCTGAGGAAAGGCACCTAGACGCCGGTAAGGTTAGATTGTGTCTCCTTGCTTTACCTGACATGTACAGTATAAGGATGTGCATTACTGATCCCTTTGTTGTTCACCTGATGCCATCTTGGGCCAGGAGAGAGAACACACTTGGGCTTTTTCTATTACATACGGATCTGCTGCAATATCTCAATATGTAATACTGGCCATATTATCTTTTGTCTGTTACTGTTACTACTAGTTCTTTCTTATATTTCTTAGTCAGTATCATACGTATATTAGTATATGTATTTGAATACACACGTTTTATGTGAATCTCTTTTGCTTGAATTCATCTTACCTTTAAATGTATATATCTATCTTAGAGAGCACCTGGTCCTTTTTGCTAAAAAAAAAAAAACCCTTATACTTAAAATGAAGGCTCTACAGCAGTTAAACCAGACCTTCAGTATGATTTAATGAAAAGCCCAAACCCTTAAAAAATATTCCCCAGCATCTAAAATTAATACATTTTAAGTTTTTAGTCACTTACTTAGTGTTTCTTATTCTTATCCCCACTGGGCTGCAACTCTGTTCAGGACTCTAGGATACGGGTGCCACTATCACACATACTGAGGAGAGGAGAGCAGGATAAAATACAATTCTGTGAGTACTCACCTGTAGAATTGTTTTTCTGGGAATCCATTCCAGACCCTCCTTACGCTTGGGATTAGCTCCTTGCCGATTGGATGTGACTGCAAGACAAAAAAGGCGTGGCCCCTCCCGGCCCCATAAGTAGCAGCTGCCTCCGAACCTAGATCAGTACTTAAAAAGCAGTAAAATATAAATCAGAGGCAGGCCGGGAGGCCCTAAACAGAAGACCATGTTACTTCACACCGAACTCCGCCTGAATTCTCTCAAAATATAACTTAACTTTTTATTATTTATTTATTTTGTCCTTTCTAATGCAAAAAAGAAAATAATAAATGGACTAAACACCATCAAAAAAAGCACCAAAAGATAGATCATGACCCAAAAAGGGTGGGCCGGAGGGTCTGGAATGGATTCCCAGAAAAAACAATTCTACAGGTGAGTACTCACAGAATTGTAATTTTTCTTCCAATCCATTCCAGACCCTCCTTACACTTGGGATCTCCAAAAGCAGTGCCATCTATGGGCGGGATCCCCAGCGCAGAACAGCAGGTAGTTCATTTCACTACCGCCTGAAGAATTTTTCGACCATCCACAGCGTCAGCTGAGGCTCTAACATCTACCTTGTAAAATTTGGTAAATGTATGAACCGAACACCAGGTGGCAGCTTTACAAACCTGTTCCACCGAGGCCTGATGCTGAAAAGCCCAGGAAGCACCAATGGCCCTAGTGGAATGGGCCGTGACCCGAAAAGGGGGTTCCTCCCCCTTGGCCGGGTAGGCTTTTTCTACTGCCTGCCTAATCCACTTACTGACAGTGGATTTAGCTGGCGGAAGCCCCTTTCTCGGCCCTTCCGATATAACAAAAAGAAAATCCATACTGCTAAAGAAATCTGTAGCTGCCATGTAATATCTTATGGCTCTGACTACATATAAAGAATGAAGCCCCCTTTCTTTAGCATTGGCCGGAACTGGGCATAAAGAAGGTAGAATTACCTCCTGATTAAGGTGAAAAGGAGAGACGACCTTAGGTAAAAAATCAGGCTTAAACCGAAAAACTACCTTGTCTCTGTGTAACTCAAAATAAGGAGACTTCATACATAAGTCAAAGGGAACGTCAATCATAGGTTCAAAGGGAGCCCCTTGGAGAGCCGATAAAATCAGATTCAAGTCCCACACCGGTAAAATAAACTTGCGCGGTGGTCGGACATGAATGACTCCCTGAAAAAAGGCTTATCCGTCGCCAATAAGGCAAGTTTTTAGGGGCTTTCTGGGGGGTTTCACACAGCGGGGCATCCCGATTTCGAAGGGAGCTGATTGGCCCGGGAATCTTACAGATTCCCGGGCCGATCAGGGGTGGGTGTTGGTCCACTTTAGCACCACGACACCTGAGAATAAATAGGCAGGCTAACTGATCTGTAGGGAATACCCTGGTGGGCAACCCATGGTCTATTCAGCACATGACAACAAAAAATGGCAAAGGATGGGCCCCCAAGACCCTAGTCCACCATTGTCTGTGTATCTTACTCATTACATATATATATAGTACATACCTTCCAATTTCTCAGGGTGGGAAAGAGGGACAATTGGTAAATGAAGCCACACCCCCTGATTGAGGGATGGATTGGAGGTTGTAACAGTTACAGCAATATACAAGACTTTAGGTGAATTAATCATTAATTAATGCAGATCTGCATGTTACACCTCAAAAAGGGGCAACTAAGAACAAGGGACCCAGAGAGGTACATGAACTCAAAAGAGGGGCAGTTCCTTCAAATAAGGGACACTTGGGAGGTATGTATAGTGTACCTGGACTCCCACACTGAATGCTTTCTATACCACTGCACATGAGTCAGTGTGCCTGGGCCCCACACACAGAATTAATACAGGGATTTGTTTCCGTAATGCATATAAGTCATAGTACACCAAGCCAGCAGTCTGCTCCTTAAACCTCTAGCAACCCTCCCTCCAGGGCTGGCGCCAGCACTGGGCTTAGCAGGGTGGGTGCCGGGGCCCCTGTGCCTCAGGATGGCCCACCTCATTTGGTGGTTGTGTGACACACCTCTTCCCAATGGCGAGCAGGTCTAGGACATATATAATCAGGAACAATGGGGCTTTTAAACACAATATGATTTTTTTTTAAAAACTTACACAACATTTAAAACTCATTTTTTTCACAAATCTCACCCAACAATATTGAGAAAGTACTGAAAAAAATACATTTTGTGTTAAAACCCACACTCTGACATACAAAACAACGTAACATTTCCTGGAAATTCCAGCAAAAATCAAAGTTAAACATATATAGCGCAAAATGGTGAAAAATGGCCTTGTAACAGAGGAGGGAATACATCTCTAGATAGGCTGGCACTGAAAGGGTTAAAACAACTCTAAACCCAAAGACAATTGTAAGGCACCAAGTAGGTCACCCAATGCCTGCTCCATGTGCCTCTCCACCATTTACAGCAGTGTAGGGTAGAAGCTGTAGCAGGGCAACATTTGCTCCCCTTTCAACTTCATTCTTCCAGGACCACAAAAAAACAGCCACTCTGTCCTTTGGTGCTCTTAGCATGAACCACCATGACAAGTCACAGTGGTCTCGAAGCGACCACTGAAGAGCATGCTCAAGGCTCAAATTGGCTTCAATTAGAATACATAAGGTATTTACATATAATCAGAGATTGTGACATGCTTTTTATGCTGTTCCTGATGGGGATAAGGTGGGAGGAAGCTAGTGTTTGGACGGGGCAATAATCACCTAATCCCTGCAGTCCTCACTTGATGCAGGAAGTACAACAATGTATTCCATATGTAGAGCTGAAGAACTAGGATGGCATATTAGTCACCTAATCACTGCAGTAATAGGACCACTGCTTCTGCAGAGATTGAATCATTGACAAGTCACGCCTAATGACTTATTCTGTTTGAGTTTGGGTTTCCTTGGGGGCACCCTAAATTGGAGAGCCCCCAGCGTGGTGCGTAAACAGAACTAATGCAAACCTTGCAAATGTAATCGTGCATCTAAACAGTTTTTTGGATGAAAACCAAAACATCTACCAATCCATGACATATCCAGAGGGAAGTCTTTCAAAGTTGGGGCAACTGGCAGTGCATTGTGACCTATCTCCTTATCGGGAGCTGTGTCTAATGGTGTTCCCATGTCACTCTTTTTCCAACAGGAGCACCAGTTTGTCGATACTCGTGGGCATCCTTAAACCTGACGCTGCCAGCCTACCTATACCCTTTGCTGCCAAGCCGTTTCTCGCCATTTGCTCTATTTATGTTTAACTGTGATTTTTGCAGGGATTTCCAGGAAAATTATATATTGGGGGTTTTTTTTGGCAGAATTTGGGCTTTAACATGAAGTGACTTGTTTGTAATTTTTTCAGTGCTTTCATATATTTTGGGGGTAAAAAACATGTAAAGAGAAATAACTTAATCCAATTTGATTTAATCAAAAATGTATTTTTTTCAAGAAAACATTGCATTGCATGTAAAAGCCCCATCCTTCCCAATTACAACGATACCACATATGTATCGGTAGACCCCCGCCCCTGACAGGAGACCCCCCCCCCAAAGTGAAAATAGTGCTTTATGACATTTTCAAATGTAATACAACTACAATGCGCACTATCAAGGGTTAAAGACCAATATCAGTCAAAATATAAAAACTGCTATACTGACCTTTTCTCCCACACATTGTTCTTAGTACGGAGCTGCAGCTCCACTTTCCTAACCACCTGGTCTCTTGCACGTCTCCTCCTGTCTCTCCGCCATACGCCATCGAGCTGCCCCCCCCCCGTGTTCACTGCATTGGAAAGGGGCGTGTGAAGACCTAACATACCCCTTTCCATTGCAGTGAATGGAGGGGGCGTGCCAGGTTACAGTGATGATGGCAAGGAGATTATCCGCGTGGCAAAGACAGGGCAGCGAGGGATCTGAATCCAGCCTTTAAGTAAGAGCTGCAGCTCCGTACTAGGAGCAATTGGCTGCGTGGGAGAAAAGGTGAGTATAGCGTTTTTTTATGTTTTGACTGATATTTGTCTTTAAACCCTTAAAAATTAAAATAAAAAAAATTAAGGGTGGGACATGTGGTCCTCCCTATCTACATTGCTTATAATAAGTCTACACCCCTTTTAAAATTCCAATTCGACCAAGAATTATTTCAGAATTTTAACACCTTTAATGACAGCTATACCATGTATAATTCAATTGAAAAACAAATCAAAATCTTTCATGGTGGAAAAATAAAAATAAAGAGCTACAATTATGCGGTTGCATAAATATGCAAAACAAATAATTAAAATACTCTTGCACAATAGTATTTATAATGATTTTTGTAGTACTACGACTCCTCGGTGAGAGAGCCATCTACTCATTGCACCCTTGTCATAACTCCAGGTTCCCTGGGTTGTTTTATACATTAGGTGTGCGCCATTTAATCTGATTGCATAAATATGCACACCCTATACACTAATACTTTGTTGAATTGCACTTTGAATTTATTATAGCATTCAGTCTTATGGGTAGGCATTTACCACCAGGGCACATCTAGTTTTGGAAATTGTTGGCCACCCTTCCTTGCAAAGCAATCCATATTTGTCAATTGTGAGGGCATCCCTCTTCAAATAAACCTACAGATTTTCAGCTGGATACAGGTATGGGCTCTGGCCATGCCATTCCAAAACTTTCCAAATCTTCTCATGGTGGTACCATGCTTTGGTTGCTTTTGTGGAGGTATGCATTGGGGTAGGTACGCATTAGATGCTAAAAGCATACATGAAATACATGATATTGACCCAAGATTTGAGGATACAACCTGTAGTCAATGTAAGGTTCAAAAGATAATAATTTATTACGAATTGGGATTACAAATTGAGATATTGTAGCAGATCAGAATTCAATAGTAAAAGTCAGAGTGTGTTCTCTTTCCTGGCCACAAGGGTCAGCAATGCACATACTTATAACATGTACATATATACCTAGTTACACAAGAGATGCAGGAGAAACAAAGAACATGCATCTTAGCGCCTTTCCTCTGGGGAGAGATATGACTCCATCTCTTCCCTGAGGAAAGGCACCTAGACGCCGGTAAGGTTAGATTGTGTCTCCTTGCTTTACCTGACATGTACAGTATAAGGATGTGCATTACTGATCCCTTTGTTGTTCACCTGATGCCATCTTGGGCCAGGAGAGAGAACACACTTGGGCTTTTTCTATTACATACGGATCTGCTGCAATATCTCAATATGTAATACTGGCCATATTATCTTTTGTCTGTTACTGTTACTACTAGTTCTTTCTTATATTTCTTAGTCAGTATCATACGTATATTAGTATATGTATTTGAATACACACGTTTTATGTGAATCTCTTTTGCTTGAATTCATCTTACCTTTAAATGTATATATCTATCTTAGAGAGCACCTGGTCCTTTTTGCTAAAAAAAAAAAAACCCTTATACTTAAAATGAAGGCTCCACAGCAGTTAAACCAGACCTTCAGTATGATTTAATGAAAAGCCCAAACCCTTAAAAAATATTCCCCAGCATCTAAAATTAATACATTTTAAGTTTTTAGTCACTTACTTAGTGTTTCTTATTCTTATCCCCACTGGGCTGCAACTCTGTTCAGGACTCTAGGATACGGGTGCCACTATCACACATACTGAGGAGAGGAGAGCAGGATAAAATACAATTCTGTGAGTACTCACCTGTAGAATTGTTTTTCTGGGAATCCATTCCAGACCCTCCTTACGCTTGGGATTAGCTCCTTGGCGATTGGATGTGACTGCAAGACAAAAAAGGCGTGGCCCCTCCCGGCCCCATAAGTAGCAGCTGCCTCCGAACCTAGATCAGTACTTAAAAAGCAGTAAAATACAAATCAGAGGCAGGCCGGGAGGCCCTAAACAGAAGACCATGTTACTTCACACCGAACTCCGCCTGAATTCTCTCAAAATATAACTTAACTTTTTATTATTTATTTATTTTTTCCTTTCTAATGCAAAAAAGAAAATAATAAATGGACTAAACACCATCAAAAAAGCACCAAAAGATAGATCATGACCCAAAAAGGGTGGGCCGGAGGGTCTGGAATGGATTCCCAGAAAAAACAATTCTACAGGTGAGTACTCACAGAATTGTAATTTTTCTTCCAATCCATTCCAGACCCTCCTTACACTTGGGATCTCCAAAAGCAGTGCCATCTATGGGCGGGATCCCCAGCGCAGAACAGCAGGTAGTTCATTTCACTACCGCCTGAAGAATTTTTCGACCATCCACAGCGTCAGCTGAGGCTCTAACATCTACCTTGTAAAATTTGGTAAATGTATGAACCGAACACCAGGTGGCAGCTTTACAAACCTGTTCCACCGAGGCCTGATGCTGAAAAGCCCAGGAAGCACCAATGGCCCTAGTGGAATGGGCCGTGACCCGAAAAGGGGGTTCCTCCCCCTTGGCCGGGTAGGCTTTTTCTACTGCCTGCCTAATCCACTTACTGACAGTGGATTTAGCTGGCAGAAGCCCCTTTCTCGGCCCTTCCGATATAACAAAAAGAAAATCCATACTGCTAAAGAAATCTGTAGCTGCCATGTAATATCTTATGGCTCTGACTACATATAAAGAATGAAGCCCCCTTTCTTTAGCATTGGCCGGAACTGGGCATAAAGAAGGTAGAATTACCTCCTGATTAAGGTGAAAAGGAGAGACGACCTTAGGTAAAAAATCAGGCTTAAACCGAAAAACTACCTTGTCTCTGTGTAACTCAAAATAAGGAGACTTCATACATAAGTCAAAGGGAACGTCAATCATAGGTTCAAAGGGAGCCCCTTGGAGAGCCGATAAAACCAGATTCAAGTCCCACACCGGTAAAATAAACTTGCGCGGTGGTCGGACATGAATGACTCCCTGAAAAAAGGTTTTAACAAGCCTATTGCTAGCGATAGACTTCTGGAAAAAAATAGATAAGGCCGATACATGCCCTTTTAGGGTACTTAATTGTAGGCCCATTTCTAAGCCATCCTGCAGAAATTGCACCAGCATGGTTTGCAAGTCTGCCTTGAGGAAGGGGGGACACTATCCCCCGAAACGTCGGCAAATGGACTTGGATTGCTCATGGATGAACTTTATTTGGCTTATGGATTATGTCACTTTGTGATGGATGATCTCTGCCTCCACTTCACAACATGGTGTGTTATAATTGTATGCTGTGAATA
Organism: Gastrophryne carolinensis; assembly: GCA_027917425.1. Taxonomy (NCBI): domain Eukaryota; kingdom Metazoa; phylum Chordata; class Amphibia; order Anura; family Microhylidae; genus Gastrophryne; species Gastrophryne carolinensis. The sequence continues at coordinate 165,964,606 of CM051236.1, forward strand.
CAGTTTATCGACTTTACATGGTGTGCTGGCCTTTTTCTAATTCTGCTAAGATCAAGGTCTCAATAGCAAGGCCGTCAAAGCCAGCATCTGTAAATTCGGGTGCCGAAGCGCCCCCTGCGTGAGAAGGTCTGGATCGACTGGCAGGCGCCAATGGTCTACTGACATCCTTGCTATGTCTGAAAACCAACTTCTCCTTGGCCAGCGAGGAGCCACCAGAATGGTTGGTACCCCCTCCTGAGCTATTTTTCTTAGTACACGACCCGGGAGCGGGGGAAACACGTACAGGAGCTTGAACCTTGCCCAAGAGGTTGACAGGGCGTCCATTGCTATGGCCAGAGGGTCCCTTGACAGGGACATGAACTTTGATCGTTTGTGATTGTGTCTGGATGCAAAAAGATCCACTTCCGGACAACCCCAGCGAAGACAAAGGACCTCAAAGATCCTCTGACTTAGGGACCATTCTCCCAGATGCAGCGTCCTCCTGCTCAAAGCATCTGCCTCCTGGTTTTCCATCCCCGGGATGTAAACTGCCGACATGCAGGGAACATTCTCCTCTGTCCAAGTAAGAATCCGGCTTACTTCCTCTAGGGCACTCCTGCTCTTAGTACCCCCCTGATGATTGATATAGGCTACCGCCATCCGATTGTCTGACTGGACCTGGACCGCCTGCCCCTTTAAGCTGGGGGTCAGACACTGAAGCACTAGCCAGATTGCTCTTAATTCCAATATATTTATGGGAAGCTGATTCTCCTTCGGCCCCCACTGTCCCTGGATCTTCTGGGCTTGCCAGATACCCCCCCCAGCCTATAAGACTGGCATCCGTGGCAACAATCTGCCACTGCGGTGTTAGAAAGGACCTGCCTACCGATAGGTGCAGAGGGTCCAACCACCACAGAAGAGATTGCCTGGCCGAGGGCGTTAGAACAAAGACTTGATCCAGCAACTGCGGGGCTCGAACCCAGCTTACCAACAGATTAAACTGAAGAGACCTCATGTAAAACTGGGCAAAAGGAACGACCTCGAAGCAGGCCACCATAAGGCCTACTAGTTTCATCTCCAATCGAATGGTCGGCTGCCGGCAGGCCAGTAAGGCCTGTATTTGATTCCGAATTAGCAGAGCCTTCTGCTCTGGTAGAAACACCTTGACCTGAACTGTGTCCAGAGTCATTCCTAGGAAATTTCTTACTGGCGCCGGAGAGATAAGGGACTTTCTTGATCACCCAGCCGAACTCCTCCAGAGTTGATAGGACCGCCTGCGTGTCCTTTATGATCTGCTGAAGAGACCCGGCCGAAATCAAGAGATCGTCCAAGTATGGAATGATGCATGTCCCCTGACTTCTCAAAATGGCCATGAGACCTGCCAAGACCTTGGTGAATACCCTTGGAGCCGAGGATATGCCAAATGGAAGTGCCACAAACTGGAAATGATGCCCTTCCAGGGCAAACCTCAAGAATTTCTGATGCCCTGGAAAAATCGGAACATGAAGATACGCGTCCCTTATGTCTATTGTAGTCATAAGATCTCCGGGCTGAATCGATCTTACCGCTGACCTCAAAGTCTCCATATGGAAATGTTTCACCCAGATACCCACCCACTCGTTGAGACCCTTTAAGTCTAAAATAGGATGAACCGACCTGTCCTTCTTGGGGATTGTGAACAGGTTAGAGTAAAACCCCTGACCTACCTCCTGAAAGGGTACCTGACAAATTACCCCTTTTTGAAGAAGATGCTGAACAGAGGCTCTCAGGGCATCTGCCTTTGGCTGGTTCTGGGATGCCCCTGACCAAAGCAACCTTGCGGGCGGTCTGGCTGCAAACTCGATCTTGTAGCCTGATGACACCACCTCTTGGATCCAAAGATCCGCCACGTGGCATCTCCAGATAGGAGCAAAATGCAAGAGCCGTCCCCCCACCCGCTCGGGTGAGTTCGCCCCATCATTCTGGAGTGGGCTTGGCTGGAGGTTTAGGCCTACTTCTCCAGGCCCCTCCTGCCCTATTACAAATTCTGCCCCTGCTCCAGAAATCCCTAGGGGAGCATGAAAAGAAGGCACCTCTACCGCTCCGAAAGGGCCGATATGATGTAGACCTCTGAAAAGGCCGAGCCGACCTCTTTCTCTGAGGAAGTTTGCCATCCTTGACCATACGGTCCAGCCACTCTCCAAAGAGTCTGCCCCCTAAAAAGGGAAGATCTGTAAGAGCTTTCTTAGCGGCGGCATCCGCCGACCATTGTCTTAGCCATAAGGAACGGCGCAAGGCAACAAGAAGAGCAGAAGTTCTAGCAGCTAGCCTGACCGCATCATTCATAGCAGTGATAGCAAAAGAAGTCCAAACAAGCTCTAAAATCTTTGGACTTCTGAGTATGCCTGCGAGACTTAGCCCTGGCCAAAAACTTCTTCACCTTCTTCCTTGAAGCCAAAGACACAATAGCCGTGGCACAAACAGGGCGTAGAAAAGAACCTACCATAGCAAAAGCATGGTGGGCCAACTGATCCATACGTCTCTCTGTGGGATCTCTTAAGGATCCAATAGTAGCAGACGGCATGATAGACGTATTAGACAAGCCTGATACTGGAGAATCCACCTCGGGTGGAAAAGACCAAAGCTTAATCATATCCGCCGGAAAGGGATACCTAGCGTCTAGGATCCTAGGAACAGCCGGTAAATTGTTAGGATTTTCCCACTCCTTTAACACCATTCTGGAAAAATGTAGCTTCTCAGAAGAGAATAAAATAGAATTACTATCCTCCTCACCAGAGCGTAACTCGCCCTCTGAGAGCGGCTCATCAGTATACTCTTTCTCCTCCTCAGACCCAAAAGAGGCAGATAAATCTTTTTCCTCAGAAACAGGTTCCAAATGCCTCCTCTTATAGGTGGCTTTTCTAGGAATGACCAAGGATAACTGTCTCTTTAAGTTATCCAACCTGTGCGCCACATCTGCCTGCGCCTCGCTGCCTTCCCCCTCTCCGGGGGATGTAAGAGACGGCTGAGCCATCACGCTTCCCAAAGCAATAGCTGGGCTAGAGTCCTGAGCCGCCGCTCTAATATGGTCTAAACCAATTCTCATGGCGCAAGTGGAACAAACCATGCTGAAACTACCCAGGGAATCCTGTTTACATAAGGGGCAGAACCTGTCCTGCTCAAGTGGGATGCCCAAATCACTATCCCCTGATGCCTCCCTCATGGTGTTTTTATTTAATATTTTATTTTTATTTATTTTTTTTAATTTGGCAGAAGACCTAAGGCCCTAAGCCAATCCTAAATGGACTGGGAGGAACCACAACCCTTTTTATGCTTCTTCCAATCTAAGAAAATAAACAGAAGAAAAAATGTAATTTCCCCTTTAATGCATAAAAAACCTACTTATAATATCAAAACTCATTTAATAAATATAATAAATAACATGACAATATAATAGATATAATAATCTAAAAATAATAGATATAATAAATATCTTAAAATAAATATAGTTAATATATTAAATAATATACCAGTGTCGACGACCACTTACCCCAGCAGCCCTTCACACAATAGCCTAGGCAAAAACACAAGAAAATATCTCTATATATTTATATACACATGCTGTATAAACTGGATCCTCCAAGCCTACGCCCAAACCACGGCGATCCACCGGATCCTAAGTGATCCCCCCAAATCGCCCCCAGCGAGGCCATGATCCCTTTTGAAACCGGTAGCCTGGACCCCTAATGGCTGCCCGCAATGGCTGCCGCCTGCCGCCGCAGCGGCCGCACTGTCCCAGCCTGGGCTGCTGACACCTACCTCCAAGCGAGGTAATCCTGCAGAGCGAGCTTGGCACAACCTCCCTCCAGCCAGAGCGAGAGAAACTCACAGAAAGTGGCCTCGTGCTTCCGCAACTTAAGCTCTGCCCCCTGCGTGCCATCAGACCACGCCCCCCTAAAGGCACGATTTTCAAAATCTTGACAAAAGAAAAATATTTTTTTTTTTTTTTTTTTTTTTATAAATGAACTTAACATGCATAGGAAGAAGGAAGGGTTGACTAAAAAATTTAACATGTTCCTCAGCAAGTACACCAGAAGAAACCTGTGGCTGACGTGCTTTCTAAGAAGCCTGCAGCCCAGAGCACAAAGAGCTCTGTAAGCGTCCTAAGACCCCCGCGCTTCCACCTTACCTCACGAACCCCAAAACAGCCAGACGCTGTGGGAGGCAAATTGGGTCTAGGGGATCCATGGAAATAAGGCTACGCAGGAAACCGAAAGGGTGCATTCCCTCGCTTGCTGACAATCCTTGAGAGCGAATTCCTGAACAACCTTCACAGCCACTTGCAACTGCAAGAATTAAACTGATCTAGGTTTGGAGGCAGCTGCTACTTATGGGGCCGGGAGGGGCCATGCCTTTTTTGCCTTGCAGTCACATCCAATCGACAAGGAGGTAATCCCAAGTGAGGGTCTGGAATGGATTGGAAGAAAAAGTACAAGGGGCGGGGTTATAGCTGTGCTTTGCACAGACAGAGCAGAGCTGGGGTCAGGGAATAGACAGCAATCCCAAAATGCAGAGAGACACAGTCAGAAGACACTTCCTGTTTGCAGGCTGCCAGATGCTCCATGAGCCGCCATCCTGGATGTCCAAAGGCTCATAACATGCAGTAGATGCAGGTAGGATGATTTTTAATGTGAGTGTATGTACAGGGTGTCTGTAATCTGTATGTACAGGGTGTGGGAAACATATAAGATATGCTCTTATTCAGGGCGAAGGTCCACTCTAATATATTTTTTAAGCACTGAGTATATTTATTTTTTATTACTGTCACTATCAACAAGAAGTTGTTTTGCACTGGCACTTTCATAGTTGTGATATGAAATTACCTGGTTTTTATTTGTATGTATAATAGGTATTACTAGTTAGCACTTGTATGCATTTGGGCAAACAGTTCCCCCCAGTGGCGAGATATGGTATTGGCACTAGGATATGTTTTTAAATAGTTTTTAATGTTTGCCTTACTCATTAATAAAATTGACATATAATCTTAATATTGTAGTTGAGTGCAATTGTTAGTCCCCTGAGTCTATTTATGGGGGGTTTGAGAGGTAACCCTCAAAAGTAGTTATTGGAAGCTTGTAATTGGACTTTACAGGGGCAGTGCACCGTAGTCAAATATTGTATTAGTTGGTGCCACCTCCTACTTTTTTATTTCAAGTGACTGGAATTTCGCTTTAAATAGCAGGAGACAATATAGTCTCAAAAAAGCTATGCCTAGAGAAGGAAAGGCTTTGGTCACTTGAGGACATATAAAAAATTTACTGTTTAATTGTAGATATCAAGCCTAGAGCCTTGGATGTAGCCCTTCCTGCAAGAAGGGAAGTCCTCAATATCCCAATAAGGACAGGTACAGTGACTGGTCTGGCTGTAGCCCAAATGGTGAGATGATGCTGACCTAACAAGTTCAGTCATTTATATTTGAACCCCCCTCCCCGTGTGCCACTGGCTCAGACAAGAGTCTATATAGGAATCCACTCCTGTAACTTCCTACTTAGCTCTAAAGGGGAACTCTGTGGGATCCCCCAGGGCAGCAATAAAGTGCAGCCTACCTGTTGGCTTTTACTGTTTTCAATGTCCATTCTCCAAGAGAGGAACTCAGAATATGCTCTGAAGTGAAGCATAGGCACATAGACATCTGCTAGTTTTTCTAGAATATGTAGGCCATATTTGTGTGTGTGATGGGGGGGGGGGGGGGGGTGATTCAGGATTTCCTAACTGCTAGTACAATCTTGAAGGATTTACTTAAAGTGGACCAATAACCAGGATTTTGACTATCCTGATGATTGGACCACTGATGATTATTCCCAAATTAGGATTCCCCACTGTGTGAATCCGCCCCCCCCATCACCCACACCACTCAACTTTCCACCGTTTCCATGGTGCATGTGTGGGCGCTCGTCCAATCAGGGATTTATTCCATGTAGGAAATGTTGTTGTAGACAAATGAAAATAAGATAAGGTGGAATCAGATACCATGGTCCTGTAGGACCAAAAGAAAAAAAGAAAGCACAGGAGACCTAAATAGTAATCCAATGTGAGCCATGCCCTTCAGAATGCCTGAATCCTGAAACACTTGATAGTGTCATCTGTAAGGGAATTGGCAGAGCTGAGACTTCTCCTTGCCTTACATCCTGGCAAAACTTAATGCAGGAATTCCTGTTCCAAATAATCCATACAGTAAAAATCTGCAACTGTGATTTGGATGGAATATTGGATTGTAATCAGGACTGGTTACACTAGGGAGAGGAAAGAGTGGGGCACCAGTAAGACTTAGCTCTATGGTGCACAACAATATGTCTGGTAAACAGCACGTGACCAGAATCATTGGCACTTGTTCCAGTGGTAATCCCTTTGTTATGTTCCTGGAAAGGAGCAGGAATGACATTTACCAGAATGGATCAGGTCTATGGATCACCAGAGCACAAACTGCAGGGGCTAGTGGATCCCTTGCTGTGGCTGCAGATCTGTGTACTTTCCTGTTCCATGACAGGAGGCAAACAGAAAAACATCTGGAGTCCCACTTGTTGCACATCTGGGGAATAGCATGCTGCAAAAGAGTGCCAAGTTATTTGACTAGATTTCCTAATTGTTAAGGAAGTCTGCCATGGCTCTCACACTTACTACCTTCAACTCGATGGCAGGAATGGATCTCCTTAATGGATTTCTAGGTATGCACGTGGCATCAAGAATCTCTGTTGGCTATGAGTGAACAGTTGAAGGGATTTGGTCTGTAACATATGACAACACTATACCATGAGATGCAAATAATCCAAACCATGTGGCACGGGGGAGCCATCTGACCGACATCATTGCTCTAGGTAGATAATGCAGTCAAGGCTAACCCAGGAGGATACCCTATTAGAGCTGGTTATGCCCCCTCTAGCAAGGAGGCTAGTGCCAGGAAGATATACAGTAGGGGGTCATTTGGGTCCCTCTATTGGGAGGAATTACCAAACTAGTATTAGAACTTTAAAAGGAACCTGTGGGGGCATGTAAAGCCAAAAGCTTAGTGCCACAGCCAGGATGTTCAATTCCGCCACCACAAAACATGAAGGATCTCAAGTGAGTTAAAACAGATAAGTGTAGATACACTTACTGAATATCTACTGAAGGTAGTCTACTTAATTTGGTGTGTTTCAATGGAAACAAAACTGAGACACTCCATGCTATGCGTTGGGGAAAAAAAGGCACTGATTCATTTTTTTAGGTCCAGTATGGGGTGGATTAAACCATTTATCATGTTATAGACTGGTTAGGAGTAAAAATACAATTCTGTGAATACTCACCTGTAGAATTGGTATTATGAGTATACAGTACGTCCTGCTCCAGATAGAATACTTACAATCGGGTAATCCTCCGCCAGATGGCGCTGGACTGCAGAGACATCGAAAATAGGCTCCTCCCGGCCCCTCAAATACCCAGGGACCTCCCACAATCCCCAGAATTGAAAAGCAGTTAACGAGAAGCCGGGAGAAATAACACAACCCAACTAGTAACTATAACAATGATAACAATCACCATACAGGGGATCCAAGGATAATGCAAACCAATGGTGGGGTGGAGCAGGATGTACTGTATACTCATAATACCAATTCTACAGGTGAGTATTCACAGAATTGTATTATTCTTAGTATACAGTACGTCCTGCTCCAGATAGAATACTTACAATCGGGACATCCAATAGCAGTGTCCATAAAGTAGGGTGGGATCCCCAAAAGGTAACAGCAGACAGTTTAAACCACTGCCGCCTGCAGAACCTTTCGGCCAAAAGCAGCATCAGCTGAGGCCCTAACATCAACTTTGTAAAACTTTGAAAAGGAATGAACAGAAGACCAAGTAGCGGCCTTGCAAACTTGTTCAACGGAAGCCTGGTGCTGAAAAGCCCAAGAGGCACCAATAGCACGCGTAGAATGAGCAGTAAGGCGGAAGGGAGGATTCTTCCCCTTAGCAGAGTAGGCCTGAATCGCAGCCTGACATATCCATTTGCTGATAGTAGACTTGGCAGGAGCCAAACCCTTCCTAGGACCAGAGGGGACCACAAAAAGAGCATCAGTTTTTCTGAAAGGTGCAGTAGCCACCAGATAGTACTTCAGACACCTAACCACATCCAAAGAATGAAAAACCCTCTCCTTAGCATTACTAGGATTAGGGCACAATGAATGAAGAACAATGTCCTGATTCAAATGAAGAGCAGACACTACCTTAGGCAGAAAATCTGGCTTAAAGCGGAACACCACCTTGTCCTGGTGTCTCTCATAGTAGGGGGACTGAATGGAAAGCACCGCCAACTCAGACACACGCCTAACAGAAGTGATAGCCACCAGAAAGACAACTTTGAGAGTAAGAATGGCCAGGGCAGCATCCTGCACAGGTTCGAAGGGAGCACCCTGCAAGGCTGACAAAACCAAGTTCAAATCCCAAACAGGCACCATAGGTTTACGTGGGGGACGCACATGAGTAACCCCCTGGAAAAAAGTCCTGATCAGAGAATGCTGAGCAAAGGACTTCTGGAAGAAAACAGACAGGGCAGAAACCTGACCCTCCAGAGTACTAAGTTGGAGCCCCATCTCCAACCCATGCTGCAGGAACTCCAGAATCCTGGGAATAGAGAACACACGACAGGGAAGAGACTTAGACTCACACCAGTCGATGTAGGCATGCCAAACCCTGTAATAAATGGAAGAAGAAGACTTCTTCCTAGCCTTTATCATAGTATCAATCACAGAGGTAGACAGCCCCTTCTCCATCAAGATGGAGGTTTCAGCAGCCAGGCCGTCAAAGCCAGAGTTTGTAAATTGGGATGGCGTAAGGAGCCCTGAATGAGCAGATCTGGCACCATGGGTAGAACGTACTGATCTACTGTCAGCTGTACCACGTCTGCGAACCACACTCTTCTTGGCCACCTGGGGGCCACCAGAATTGCTGGCACCCCTTCCAGAACAATCTTGCGCAGAACCCTGCCCAGCAGGGGGAATGGAGGGAAGACATACAGAAACTGAAAGTCCTGCCATGACATTGCTAGAGCATCCGTGGTCAAGGCCAGAGGATCCTGGGACAGGGAGACAAAGGCCGGGAGCTTGTGATTGTGACGGTACGCAAACAGATCCACATCTGGTTGACCTTAACGATGACACAGAGATTGGAACACCCTGTTGCAGAGGAACCATTCTCCCTGGCGAGAGGTCCCCCTGCTCAGAGAGTCTGCCAGGAGATTTTCCACCCTCGGGATGTACACAGCTGATATGCATGGAACATTGGTCTCCGCCCAGGTCAGGATCAGAGACACTTCCTGGAGGGCCCTCTTGCTCCGGGTCCCTCCCTGATGATTGATGTAGGCAACTGCCGTCTGGTTGTCCGAGCGCACCTGAACAGGCAGGACCCGAAGGTGAGTAGTCAACTGAGCCAGAACTAACCTGATCGCCCGCAGCTCCAAGACGTTGATAGGTGTGCGGGCCTCCTGAGGGCCCCACCTCCCCTGGAACTGCAGGGACTTCCAGAAACCCCCCCAACCTGACAGACTGGCATCCGTGGTGACCGTCTCCCAGGAGGGAGGTTCCTGGAGTCCATCCACCACGAGAGGGACCGCCTGACCAGGGGGGAAAGCACACATACCCGGTCCAGGGACGCTGGATCCTTGTCCCATACTGACAAGAGGTGGAGTTGCAGAGGCCTCAAGTGGAACTGAGCATAAGGGACCGCCTCGAAGCACGCCACCATCAGGCCCACCAGCAGCATTCCCTGCCTGATGGAGGGATGATGACAAGATAGCAGGAACTGGACCTGCGCAATCAGACTGTCCACCTTCTGTTGAGGAAGAAAAATCCTTGCCTGAACTGTATCCAGATTCATTCCTAGGAATGGAGTCAGCAAGGAGGGGTACAGCGAGGACTTGGGGTGGTTGATCACCCATCCAGATGACTCCAGGGTGGACACCACCAACTGAGTGTCCAATTCTGCCTGATGTAGAGACTGGGAGGTGATGAGAATGTCGCCCAGATAAGGCAGCACACGGATGCCCTGAAACCTGAGCAGAGACATCACTCCAGGCAGCACCTTGGTGAACACCCTGGGAGCTGAAGTGAGACCAAAGGGCAATGCCACAAAGTGGTAGTGTTGATCCTCCAGGGCGAACCTGAGGAACCTTTGATGACCTGGAAATTACAGGAATATGAAGGTAAGCATATTTGATGTCCACAGAGGTCATGAAATCCCCTGGGCGCAGGGAACTGATGGCGATGGCAGAGCGCAGAGTTTCCATGCGAAAGCGCCTGCTCCTTACAAATTTGTTGAGGATGGGCCTGAGTGAACCATCTTTTTTGGGCACTGTGAAGAGGTTGGAATAGAAGCCCTTGCCTTTTTCTCTTAAAGGGAACTTGCAGATGACCCCCAGCTTCAGGAGGCTTTGCACTGCCTGCACTAGATCCTGAGCTGACACAGGGTCCTGAGGAATCCGGGATCTGATGAATCTTGGGGGCGGCCAGGCAGCAAACTCTATCTTGTAACCGGAGGACACAACCTCCTGAATCCACCGGTCTGAGACATGAAGCCTCCAGACGTGAGCAAAGTGCTGAAGCCATCTCCCCATTCGGGGAGGGGGAGGGCGCCCCATCATGCCTGAGGGGGCTTGGGAGAGGACTTAAGCTTGGGGCCCCAGGAGGAGCCAGGACGCCCACGTCCTCTGTCCCTACCCCAGAAGTCTCCCCGGGCCCCAGTACCCCACGGTAGGGGGAGGAAAAAGAGCCCTGACCCGAAAGGGCCGAGACTGCCGCCTGCGCTGGGGTAACCTGCCTCCCTTAGCAAAAAGGTCCAGGCAGTCCCCAAACAGGCGTAGTCCTTTGAAGAGAAAACCAGTGAGGGCCTTCTTGGCAGCGTTGTCAGCAGCCCACTGGCACAGCCAAACAGAGCGGCGTATAGCCACCACAAGGGCAGATGTTCTGGCACACATTCTAATGGTGTCATCCAAGGCAGAGAGGACAAAATTTACACAAAACATCAACTAGAGAGTGCATTAAACACCTCACAAGGCAAATCATCAGGGGCACTATCAAGTATACTTCTGAGCAGGGTCCTAATGGCCACAGTCGTAATGGCCGAGGCCCAGATCGGACGCAGCGCCTTCCCCACACATTCAAAGGCATGGGACGCCAGCTGGTCAATGCGCCGGTCCTCAGCATCCCGCAGGGTAGTAGAGTAAGGGGAGTGCATGACAGAGGCGTTAGATAATCCTAGGACCGGGGCATCCACTTCGGGAGGGGATGACCAACACTTTACCACATCAGCAGGAAAGGGATACTTCCTATCCCAACTCTTAGGTACACCGGGAAGTCTACTGGGACGTTCTCATTCCTTGAGCACAAGGTTATTGAAATGTGCTTGCTCAGGAAATTCCAAGCGTGACTTAGCAGTATGAAAAAGTCCCCCCCTTTGCCTGGGAGCCGCAACAGGGGGAGAAATGGACAGAACCTCAAAAATCTGGGCCAGCAATCTATCAGTATCATCCGGGGCCCAGGGGTCAGAGCCAGAATCGCCTCTCGCCTCTCATCAGATGACCCTGAGTCTGAGAATAGCTCCCCTTCGTCCGAAGGGGTATAGCCACATAGATGCAAAAACTCATCAGCTTCCATAGGGAAAAGAGTGACATCGGGCGTTAAGTGCCGCTTTTTTGCAGGGGCCTTACGCGCCAAGGTATTAGCAATTAACTTCTCAACACTAGCCAGTCTAGAAGACACATCAGGCTGAGAATCCCCACTTGTATGCAACTCAGTAGGAGTAAGATTTAAGCTTGGGGGGGTAGGTGAAGTAAAACGAGGTACCGGCCCAGCCACTGGAAGGCCAGATTGCAGCGCAAGCACCTGCTCGGCACAGGGTACGCAGACCCGCGCATTGTCAGCGCTAATAGGGGACACCCCACAAGCTACACACAGCCGGGCTTGTCCCGAAGGAACCCCGGTCACATTATCCTGAGATGCCTCCATATGGTGATTAAAGCGGCACAATAGGCCGATAGGGATTAACGCTATACAGCAACCCGGGAAGCCCCAATAACCCGCTAGGGAAGTGGGAGTAATTACACTAGGCCTCACAAGTTAACCAACTAATAGAGGGCCGGGAGAAGCCAATGGGTTCGCCCGTCTGAAAGACACAATCAAATGAGCTGTAAGCAGACAATAATTAAAAAGTGGTAATAAAGCCGCCTGCGAGGGCACTTACGGACCGCGGTAGGTAGAAGCCCATCACGCAGAAGCCGACCAAGCAGACAAAATGGCGTCGGTATAGCTCGAGGGGCGGGCCCGCACGAGCAATGACGCGGAATGCGCCAGAGACAGGCCCCGCCCCCCCGAAGAGCGCGAAGCCAACACCTGACAAGCAGCCAATGACGGCGCACCGGCGCCTGAGGTAACGCCACCGTCAAGTGCGGAACATAGGAAAAAAAGGCGCGCGGCGGCGGCAATTTTAAGTATAATAATAGTAAAACAAGTCAGCGCGGCGGCTGACGCAAAGCATAATGTAATAAAGCATAAAGCCAATACACATATATACATACACCCCCCCCCCCTCTTTTCCCCCAAAGGCTACCAGGAGAGTGAGGGAGGACAGCAGCCACTTAACATAGGGCCCACCGATAGACAGGGGGAAAGGGGCAAAAGTGCGGGAGGGGCATCCCATAGAGGCTCGCCATAAGCCTGAACCACCTACCCTTTGGTGGGGGATTGTGGTGGAGCAGCGCTCCTAAACACCTAACAGCGGTGCTGCCTACCATCACCTGACCAGCGCAGCCAAGGCTGGAAGGCAATTACTGATGGAACGGGTGGGAATAGTCCTACAGGGCCGCAGGCTAATAGCCCCGCTCACCTGCGAGTAGAGAGAGCCATTTCTTGTCCTTCGCAGTCCAGACTGCAGAGAAAATCTGGGGATTGTGGAAGGTCCCTGTGTATTTGAGGGGCTGGGAGGAGCCTATTTTCAATGTCTCCGCAGTCCAGCGCCATCTGGCGGAGTATTACCCGATTGTAAGTATTCTATCTGGAGCAGGATGTACTGTATACTAAGAATATTATATTTCCCCTCAGTGATAGAGGAGAGAGTAGAATTATTTCCACGACCTGAAACAATGTAAAGTGCTCTGCCAAGGTATGATGGGAGTGCATTGGTGATGGCTAAAGTATGTTTAGCCTTGTCTGTAATTATACCTTGTACAGCGCTACGAAAGAAGATAGTGCTATATAAATACTTATACTTACTAATATATACTATACGTACTAATACTTATACAATAATAATAACAAAATGGCGGATAAATTAGAAGGATCTGCATAAGGGAATTGTCTCTTGTCCCCTTTGCATACCGTTCCCTTGCCACAGGCATTGGGAAATGCTGCCTGCCACAACTGCAGTAGAAATACTCCCTCGTGTATACAGAATGGAGCGCATCCTGCCGAAGGGGTATTGTGTTAGGCTTGGTTGGCATGACAATCTGTGTCTAGGACAATAGGCAGAGGTCCCCTTAAAGTCTAGTTCATGACGCAATAGGGGCAGGGGCTAGCAAACCCACTCCCATGAAATACTTGACTAGATGTGAAATACTTGTCAAATAGTTCAGCCCAAAGGCACTGGATGACCTTGGCAAACGATAGACAGTCACTAAGTTGAGGCAACAAACCAATCCCCTGCCCCCCTGTTTAATACTGCAGAAAACACACTAGTTTACCCAAACCTGTGCTAGAATAGAGTTGCCAAGGGCCTTTAGTTAAACCCGCAAGCCATTGTAATTAGTAACTGGCAATAATGTGTAAAGTCCTAATAAGAGACTGTGAACCAGCTACATACCTAACAGAGACCCTTACATAGGGGAATGGTGCAAGCCTGCAGGGTCTGTACTCAACTAGGAATGGAGGGTACCTTTTCCAGATGACTCCATTCCACAGCTCTATCTTCTCCTGAGCAGATACAACTACGGAAAACAAGATATAGCATCCACCTTGAGCTCTGTTGTGGTCAAATCCTGAGGAACTATTGGTAGCGACTTATTTTCTGCATTATATATCTCTTTACCTAAGTGAGAGACACATAGCTTTAAGGAAAATGCATTTTTCAGCTTTGCATAATCTCCGGCATATGCGGACCTCTCCTGGTTACAGAAGGATATGACCCTAACTGAAGAGAAGAGAAAAAAAGTTAGATCTAGCTGCTAAGGAGTTTGTAAACTGCTCTACATAATGAAGATAAAAAAAACACAAGTCAGGGGTTCTCCACTTATATACAAGATGCCAGCCTTTGTTGGAAATAATTGAACTAACCAGGCAACATAATGGGGTCGATTCAGAGTCTGGTAAGAAAATTCACTTCTTTTTTAGGAGAGAAAATTGCCATTCACTTTTATTGTCTACCTTGGGGCTGATTCAGAGCAAGGTAAACACCCGGTAGACAATGAAAGTGAATAGCAGTTTTCTCTCCTAAAAAAAAAGAAAAGTTTTTTTTTTACCAGAATCGACCACATTATGCCAGTCTGATGCAGCCAAGGCATTGAAGAGGAGATGCATCCTCCACATGCCAAGAAAAAAATACCTTTCTGGGACAAGGGGAGGACCCAGCATTAACAGTTTATCAAACATGTTCTATGGAAGATTAAAGTAAAAAAAAAAGTTATTTCTTTCCTGTTAACTCTTTTTCCAGGAATCCCCCAGGACAGCACCTACAAGAGATGACCCCACCCTCCAGGCGCAGGAAACACCAGACCATTCCATAAAAAAACTATTATGTGGTTCTCAGTATGGAGTCTTCCCAAGATATTAAAAATTCAAGGATCAAACAACTGCATAACCCTAGCACAGAATTCAGGTGGGTTGCTGCTGTCCTGGGGGATTCCTGGAAAGTTAACAGGTAAGAAATAACTCCCCAGTCTTCCCCAGGACAGCACCTACAAGACATATACCCATGATCACTTACTATTAGGGTGGGAATTCTCCTGCCAAAGACCAAATCTTGATTAGAATTCAGGTCCAACCGGTAATGCTTCCCAAAAGCATTCGCTGAAGAGCCAGTGGCTGCTTTGCAAATTTGTTGCAAACTCGCACCTGCCTTTTCTGTACCACTGTAGCTCTTGTAGAGTGTGATGTAATCCCTACTGGAGGTGTCAAATTTAATGATTGGTAGGCTAAAGCTATGTCTTAACCACCTAGCAATTGTACCTTTGGATGCGCTCAGACCTCTCTTAGGACCTGACCAGATAAGAAACAAGCTTTTTGATTTCCTAAATTCTGAAGTAGATTTTAAGTAATGCAACACACATCTTCAGATGTTCAAATAATCGACCTGCGGATTCTCCACCACGGAATGTAAACCGTTGAGATGCATGGAATGTGAAGTTCCCGCTGGTCCCAGAAATCCTGAACCGTCTGGTTGTTCAGAACACCACCCCAACCACTCAGACTGGCGTCTGTGGACAGCATGACTGACTCACTGCCAGCAAATGCTGGTCCAGCCACCAATTCCGGGGTCACCGTGCATTATCCGTCAAGATGAAGCGACGGTTCAACGTATGCACAAACCTGTGCCATTTCGATAGGAGCAGCATGGCCTGGAGTGGAACTGGGCATATGGAACTGCCTCTATGGTAGACACCATCAGGCCAAGGAGACGCATGCCCTGTTTGATAGTGAAATGTCTGTGAGCAGCAACCTCACCACGTCCTGAAGAGCCATGTACCTCTGCACTGGAAGAAGGGCTCGTGCCCTTCAAGTATCCAATGTGATACCTAGATAATTCGCCACCATGGAGGGCATCACCTGGGACTTGGGGTAGTTGATCACCCACCTGAAAAAGTTTCAGCATGGACAGGACCAGAGATGGGGCTCGGATGAGCAAGTCATCCAGGTATGGGCTTATGTGCACACCCTGCCTCTGTAGGAGTGCCATCATCACCGGCAAGAACACTCGCGGGGCAGTGGACAGTCTGAACGGCAGTGCCACAAATTGAAAATGTCAGCCACCCACTGCAAAGAGCAGGTATTGTTGGTGACCAGGGAAGATTGGGACATGCAGATAAGTATCCTTTAGGTCCACCATGGCCAGAAAATCCTCCTGTTGCAGTGACCTCATGACCGACCTTAGAGATTCCATGCGGAACCTCCGCACCCGAACAGACTGATCCTTCTTGAGGATAATGAATAATATTGAGTAGAAGCCACAACCCCGCTCTAAAGGGGGCACAGGTACTACAACTCCCCGGTCCAGCAAAAGCTCTATTGCACGGTCGCAAGCCGTTGCTCTTTCTGCAACGCTGGAAGACTTTGGTGCCACAAACCTGTCCAGAACTCAATCTTGCATCCAGAAGAAACAACCTCCCGGACCCTGGCATCAGATATCCATTCCCTTCACACTGGCGCATAGTGCAAAAGCTGCCACCCGTCAACCCTGAGTGAGCTTGGCTGGGGTCTTGAGCCGGTTGGCCCCTTAGAGTTTAAGTTTCCCCCATCACTTTCGCTTACCCCAAAAAACAGTCAGCACTGTAAAAAAAAAAAAAAATCCAGAACATCTTCACAGTCCCTATTGACTGCGAGAAAAGAACTGAGGAGATCATATGCCACTGCCCTATATCCCTTTCAGTGCCAAGCACATAGATTTTGCGTGCTCTCTCCTTTTAAGTGCCAAGCACGTAGAATCTATTTGCCTGACTTTCCCCCCTGCTACAGTAAAAGTAAATTTAAAAAACTCACCTGACCCCTCGTTCGATCTGGCCAAGTCTCATCTTCATCCGGGGGGCTGTGATCCCCCACCCAGGCCCCCCCCCCCGCTTCAGCATCCGCGGCATTACATGTAAAGAAAAAAAATTAAAATGACATTTATTAACCTCCGTGTCGATTCCTCCCGCTGGGGGCGTGGCGGTTGACGTCACCATGCGGGCATCAAGCGCTCTCATATGCGGTAATGGCTGAGCAGAGAAGGAGGGAGCAGGGGATCCTCTGATCCCCTGCCTCCCCCCTCCAGCGATTACCGCATCTGTCATTGGATCAGCGAGGGACACAGGAGCTGACAATAGGAGGAGTAAAGTAAAAATATATATATATTTTTTTAATAAAGTAATTTTTTCTTGTGTGTGGTGTTTCTTTTTTTTACTATTAACCCTTTGTGAACACAGGGCTGGGGGCTGGCAAGTCACCTTCGGCTAGTGGTTGACTTGCCATTAACCCCCCATTACCTGCCTCCCCAAAGCCCAGTGGGGGCAGAAGAGCCCATGGCCATAGCCTATGCCGGCTTGTAGCCTGCAGGGCCAGGGGCCACCAAAGCTGGCCCCTGCACCCTGTTGTACAAGCCCCAATAGCTGGCCCCCGGGCTGGTTATGCTAGGTAGGGGGGGACCTCACACCATTTTTAGGGGGAATTTTAATGGTTTTTAACCCTTTTAACCATACCAATTTTTACAAAATTTAACCCTTTATAGTATGGATAGTAGTATTTTATTTGTAAATGTTATAACATGCTCTTTTCAGTTTGGGGGGGGGTCTCCTGGGCAGGAACGGGGGGCTAGCGATTGTCACGCTCCGGGTACTACAGCAATCCACTTAGATAACTCCAGCCCTCCCAGTAAGACTTCAACCCCCAATCTCCGCAGCCAGCTTCACCTTTAGGAGCCCCCGCTTGCCGGGACGCAGAGCACGCCTGCCCGGGATCGGTTGCCCCCAGGACTTCAATGGCTCAAAGATTGGAGTCTTACTGTTCAGAGGCCTGGAGAACCCGCGGCTGGAAGTGGAGCCGAGCAGCCCAATCGCTGAGCGTATAACGGATGTCCAACAGGCTAGGGGTCAGCAACAGAAGTTCCGAGATGGCAGCGGTACAAAGGATTGGACAAGACGTGGTCGAGGATCAAGCAGAGGTCGGCAACAGGAGATCAGATCGGGGGTGGTCAAAACACAGGCGAAGGTCGGCAACAGGAGAGCAGATCGGGGGTGGTCAAAATACAGGCGAAGGTCGGCAACAGGAGATCAGATCGGGGGTAGTCAAGACGGGCGGTGGTCGGCAACAGGAGATCAAAAATATACTTTAGAGACAAGCTACTAAACAGGGTACAAGGCACTATCACAGGCAATTCCCAACAGAGGGGGAATTGCTTTTATAGGGAGAGACAGAGAGGAGGGTGAGAGTGATTGGGGCACTATGATCCAGGCCAGGATTGGCCTGACTATATCCAGCTGGGCTCATTGGCCCAAGGAACAACACTAGGGCTCATTGGCCCTGTCCCTGTACTGCATTCCCCCCACCCCACCTGAACTAATGACTCTCCCCCGGCGGGCGCGCTGAGAGCTGCGCCGCCGGAGGAGATAAGCAGAACGTGCTCGCGCGCGTGCGCGAATCGGGTCACCAGTATCACCCCGATCCTTACATTCCCCGAACATGCGAGATAAAGCATCCGCTTTAGTATTTTTTACACCCGGCTTGAAAGTAATAATAAAATTAAAACGCGAGAAGAATAATGCCCAACGTGCTTGTCGAGAGTTCAATCTCTTGGCAGACCCAATGTATTCAAGATTTTTGTGATCGGTATACACAGTAATAGGATGTAATGAACCCTCCAGCCAGTGTCGCCATTCATCAAAAGCCAGTTTAATAGCTAATAGTTCCCTATTACCGACATCATAATTTTGCTCCGCGGTACTGAATTTACGTGAAAAATAAGCGCATGGATGAAGACGCTCAGGGTTACCAGAATATTGCGACAAAACTGCACCCACTCCCAGCTCTGAAGCGTCTACTTCAACAATGAAGGCCTTACGAATATCTGGGTGAATTAACACTGGTGCCGAAGTGAAGGCCCGTTTCAAGGCCAGGAAGGCCTCACAGACAGAGGGAGACCAGTTAGCCGTAAAGGCCCCCTTGCGGGTAAGATTGGTAAGAGGTGCAACAACATGAGAGAAGTCCTTGATGAACCGCCGATAAAAATTGGCAAAACCTAGGAAACGCTGCAATTCTTTTAAGGTCTTGGGTTGAACCCAATCCTGAACCGCCGAAACTTTCCCCGCGTCCATCTCTAAACCCTGGTTGGTAATAATATACCCTAAGAAAGGAACTGTGGTGACCTCAAACACGCATTTAGAAAGTTTAGCAAATAAGTTGTTCTCTCTTAATTTTTGTAGTACCAACTTAACATGACGTCTGTGCTCCAACAAGGAGTTAGAAAAAATGAGAATATCGTCTAAGTATATGACCACAAATCTACCGAGATACTCTCTGAAAATATCGTTAACAAAATCTTGAAAAACGGCTGGCGCGTTACAAAGACCAAAAGGCATGACCAGGTACTCGTAATGGCCGTCTTTCACATTAAATGCGGTTTTCCACTCGTCCCCCTGTCGGATGCGAATAAGATTGTAAGCCCCTCTTAAATCCAACTTGGAAAAAATTTGGGACCCAGTGACTTGATTGAACAGATCCCCGATCAAGGGTAAGGGGTATCGGTTCTTTACAGTGATTTTATTCAAGGCTCGATAATCTATGCATGGTCTCAAGCCGCCATCCTTTTTCTCTACAAAAAAGAATCCAGCCTCGGCAGGTGAGGTAGAGGGGCGAATAAATCCCTTCCTTAAATTTTCGGTGATGTACTCCCTCATTGCTTGCTCTTCAGGCAGGGTAAGATTATAAATTTTTCCCCTCGGGGGAATCGTGCCAGGCAGCAAGTCAATAGGGCAGTCATAAGACCGATGTGGAGGAAGGGTATCCGCAGAACGTTCAGAGAAGACATCAACCCAATCTGCGTATGGTTGAGGTAATCCCTGAGGTAAAACTAGCATACTTCTAAGGCCTGTAGTAAAGCAGTGACTTTTACAATGGTCACTCCACTTGATCAATTCTCCAACCCGCCAATCTAACACCGGGTTGTGGAGTTGTAACCAGGGGTATCCCAAAACCACCGGGGTCTCTGGACAGTCGAAGATGAAAAATTCTAAGAACTCAGAGTGGGAAGAGCCAACAATTAACCGAAGAGGTGGGGTCTTGGTGTTTATAGGTCCCCCCTGGATGGCCTTCCCATTAATAGCCAAAACTTGTAGGGATCTTTCAAGAGGAATTAACGGAATACCTAAAAGGGAGATCATGCTCCTATCCAGAAAGTTTCCCGCCGCACCGCTGTCGATAAAGGCGGAAACTGTTTGCTTGGAAGAACCCCAAGATAGGTCAATGGGTACTAACATTTTATTTTGGCGAGAGTTGCAAACTGACTCACCCAGATCAGTACTCTCTACCTGGTCTGGGTGCGGAAGTTTTCCGCCGGTCTCCCCTTGTTGGGACAAGACCCTGCGAAATGTCCCGAGTTCCCACAATATAGGCATAACCCATTGGACCGCCTACGCTGCTTTTCCTCTTGGGATAACCGGGTTCTCCCTAATTGCATGGGTTCTTCCTGGGAAGGAGATGAGGTATTTTCCCCACGGGTAGCCGGGGAACTAAGACTCTGGGAGGACCTGAAGGACGTGGGAGCCCTGGCTCTCTCCCTAGCCCTCTCTCTAAGACGCCTGTCTATTTTAATGGAGACCTGCATTAATTGGTCTAGGTCTGCGGGTGGAGGATAATTTACCAAAGCATCCTTGATGCTTTCCGACAGCCCCACCCTGAACTGACTACACAAAGCGGGATCATTGCACCTCGATTCGACGGCCCAGCGGCGGAATTCAGCACTATAATCTTCAGCCGAATTCCGTCCTTGTCTTAAGGCCCGAAGCCTATTTTCTGCCGTGGATTGTTGATCAGGGTCAGCATATAAGACGCCCATAGCATTAAAGAATGCTGTAACGGATTGTAGGGCAGAATCATGAGATGGCAAACTGAAGGCCCAGGACTGCGGGTCTCCTTGAAGCAAAGAAATGACTAGGCCTACTCGTTGGGACTCAGTGCTTGAGGAGATGGGTCTCAGCTTGAAATACAATTCGCAGGCATTCTTAAAATTGGAGAATTTAGCCCGTTCTCCCAAAAACTTTTCCAGCAGTGGAATCTTTGGTTCTGAGATATGAGGTGGTACAGAGGATGCCGGTAACTGTCGAGATTCCTGAGTGGCCACTCTTTGAGCGAGCTGGTTTATCGCCGTAGCCATAGCTTGTACCTGCTGTACCAGGTCATCCATCTTGGGCCTGTGATAATGTCACGCTCCGGGTACTACAGCAATCCACTTAGATAACTCCAGCCCTCCCAGTAAGACCTCAACCCCCAATCTCCGCAGCCAGCTTCACCTTTAGGAGCCCCCGCTTGCCGGGACGCAGAGCACGCCTGCCCGGGATCGGTTGCCCCCAGGACTTCAATGGCTCAAAGATTGGAGTCTTACTGTTCAGAGGCCTGGAGAACCCGCGGCTGGAAGTGGAGCCGAGCAGCCCAATCGCTGAGCGTATAACGGATGTCCAACAGGCTAGGGGTCAGCAACAGAAGTTCCGAGATGGCAGCGGTACAAAGGATTGGACAAGACGTGGTCGAGGATCAAGCAGAGGTCGGCAACAGGAGATCAGATCGGGGGTGGTCAAAACACAGGCGAAGGTCGGCAACAGGAGAGCAGATCGGGGGTGGTCAAAATACAGGCGAAGGTCGGCAACAGGAGATCAGATCGGGGGTAGTCAAGACGGGCGGTGGTCGGCAACAGGAGATCAAAAATATACTTTAGAGACAAGCTACTAAACAGGGTACAAGGCACTATCACAGGCAATTCCCAACAGAGGGGGAATTGCTTTTATAGGGAGAGACAGAGAGGAGGGTGAGAGTGATTGGTGCACTATGATCCAGGCCAGGATTGGCCTGACTATATCCAGCTGGGCTCATTGGCCCAAGGAACAACACTAGGGCTCATTGGCCCTGTCCCTGTACTGCATTCCCCCCACCCCACCTGAACTAATGACTCTCCCCCGGCGGGCGCGCTGAGAGCAGCGCCGCCGGAGGAGATAAGCAGAACGTGCTCGCGCGCGTGCGCGAGCACGTGTACGGGAGCCGGGGCCGCTGGCCGGAACAGCAGGGGGCGCGCGCGCGCCGGCAGGAGCAGCCGCTGCCTGGCGCGGCCGCCGAGCCGACACAGCCGCCGCACCCGGCCACCCACGACCAGCGCTGGAACGGGGCCCAGGTAAGCGACGCTTTCTGACAGCGATACAGATGTGGTACCGCTGTGATCAGTAGAAATAGGTCTTTCACATGCAATATGGTTTTCTCTAATAAAATAAATGTTTTACTTAAAATAAATGAGACATTTTTTTAGTTTTTTTTTACTTAAAAATATTTTTAAATAACTGGTCGAAAAATTACAAACAAGACATTTCATGTTAAAGCCTAAACTCTGCCGCAGGAAATTCCTGCAAAAATCACGGTTAAACATAACACAAAATGGTAAAAAATGAACTGTCAACAGAGGGTGATGAAATTTCAAGTAAGCTGGCAATTAAAAGGGTTGAAAGTAGCTATGTTGGGTATTGTTCTGCTCGGGGGATCTTGCACTTTCAGATTTAGCTTGTTTTTTCTTGTTTGCATATTGATATTTTAGTAAAAGGTTTTTTTATTCGCTTTTTTATACACTTTTTTTAGGGAAACCCTGTGAAACCAAAGAATTTTTTGAGGGATTACTTCCAGAAAGATGAGCCCACTACAACAAGCTGGGTACGCTCAGAGAGCTTAAACCAGACCTTCACCATGATTTATTGAAAAGCCCAAACCCTTAAACAATTCCCAGCATCTAAAGTTAATATATTTTACGTTTTTAGTCACTTACTTATTATTCTTTCCTTCACTGGGCTGCAACTCTGTTCAAGACTCTAGGATACGGGGCCGCCATCTTGGCTCAGAAGCATCACACTTACTGAGGTGAGTGGAATAAAGTACAGGGGGGCGGGTTATAGCTGTGCTTTGCTCAGACAGAGCAGAGCTGGGGTCAGGAAAAGGCCAGCAATCCCAGTCAGAAGGCACTTCCTGTTTGCAGCATGTCCCATGAGCCGCCATCTTGTATGTTTAAAGGATCATAACATACAGTAGATGCAGGTAGGATGATGGTAGGACCAATAAAGGTTGTTTTTCTTGAAAAACTGCAAGGTGCGCATAGCACATTTGTATTTTATCTGAAAATCTCCTAAAGCACTGTTTCAGTTTGGGGGGAGCCTCCTGGGCAGGAAAGGGTGCCTGCCAATACATATGTGGTACCGTTGTACCCGGGAGAAATGGGGATTTTACATGCAATAAGATTTTATTGACAAACTTACATTTTTTATTACAAAAAAAACGCTACAAATTGTAAAAAGATTTTTTTTTATTTTTTTGCACATATTTCACCAAAAATATTGAGAATACACCTTAAAAAAAATCACAAAGGACATTTCATGTTAAAGCCTAGACTCTGCTGAAAAAAACAATATAATTTCCCTGGGAAATCTCTTAAAAAATCACAGTTGAACATGTGTAGCGCAAAATAGTACAAAATGGTCTGGCAACAAGGGTGACAAAATCTCCAGATAGGCTGGCAGCGAAAGGGATATAGGCCGGCAGCGAAAGGGATATAGGCCAGGAGGAGCTAGCTTTTTTTTTTTTTTTTTTTTTTTTAATCTTGCAGTCTCGACCTACAGCAGAGATTAACCCATGCGTTGCTACTGGTGGTGACTCAGGATGAGACAGATGAGAAATGGCAGCTCATGCATTTGCAGGCCACCTGCAAACAAGAAGCGCTGCTGGGCTTCCTGTTACTATGCATTGTCAGTTGAATGCAGGCAGCAGTATGGCTGGGAGATGCTGGGAGAGGAAGCTACAAAAATACAATTCTGTGATTACTCACCTGTAGAATTGGTATTATGAGTATACAGTACGTCCTTCTCCAAATCTAATACTTACAGTTGGGATATACTCCGCCAGATGGCGCTGGACTGCAGAGACATCGAAAATAGGCTCCTCCCGGCCCCTCAAATACCCGGGGACCTCCCACAAATCCCCAGCATTGAAAAGCAGTTAAAGAGAAGCCGGGAGAATTAAACAATCCAAACTATTAACTATAACAATGGTAACAATCACCATACAGGGGATCCAAGATAATGCAACCAAGGGTGGGTTGGAGCAGGACGTACTGTATACTCATAATACCAATTCTACAGGTGAGTAATCACAGAATTGTATTATTCTTAGTATACAGTACGTCCTGCTCCAGATCTAATACTTACAGTTGGAACATCCAATAGCAGTGTCCATAAATAGGGTGGGATCCCCAAGAAAAATCAGCAGCAGACAGTTTAAACCACTGCCGCCTGCAGAACCTTTCGGCCAAAAGCAGCATCAGCTGAGGCCCTAGCATCAACCTTGTAAAACTTTGAAAAGGTATGAACAGAAGACCAAGTAGCAGCCTTGCAAACTTGTTCAACAGACGCCTGGTGCTGAAAAGCCCAAGAGGCACCAATAGCACGAGTGGAATGAGCAGTAAGGCGGAAGGGAGGATTCTTCCCCTTAGCAGAGTAGGCCTGAATCACAGCCTGAAAAATCCACTTGCTGATAGTAGACTTGGCAGTAGCCAAACCCTTCCTAGGACCAGAAGGGACCACAAAAAGAGCATCAGTTTTCCTGAAAGGTGCAGTAGCCACCAGATAGTACTTCAGACACCTAACCACATCCAAAGAGTGCAAAACCCTCTCCTTAGCATTGCTAGGATTAGGGCACAAAGAAGGAAAAACAATATCCTGATTCAAATGAAAGGCAGACACTACCTTAGGCAGAAAGTCAGTTTTGAAACGAAACACCACCTTGTCCTGGTGTCTCTCATAGTAGGGGGGCTGAATGGAAAGCGCCGCCAACTCAGACACACGCCTGACAGAAGTGATAGCCACCAGAAATACAACCTTGAGCGTAAGAATGGCCAAGGCAGCATCCTGCACAGGTTCAAAGGGAGCACCCTGCAAGGCTGACAGAACCAAGTTCAGATCCCAAGCAGGCACCATAGGCTTACGTGGGGGGCGCACATGAGTGACCCCCTGGAAAAAAATCCTGATTGGAGGGTGCTGAGCAAATGACTTCTGGAAGAAAATAGCCAGGGCAGAAACCTGACCCTTCAGAGTACTGAGTTGGAGCCCCATCTCCAACCCATGCTGCAGGAACTCCAGAATCCTGGGAATAGAGAACACGCGACAGGGAAAAGACTTAGACTCACACCAGTCAATGTAGGCACGCCAAACCCTGTAATAAATGGAAGAGGAAGACTTCTTCCTAGCTTTAATCAAAGTATCCACAACCGAGGAAGACAGCCCCTTTTCCATCAAGATGGAGGTTTCAGCAGCCAAGCCGTCAAAGCCAGAGTTTGTAAATTGGGATGGCGTAGTGAGCCCTGAGTGAGGAGATCTGGCACCAAGGGCAGAGCGTACTGATCTACCGCCAGCTGTACCACGTCTGCGAACCACACTCTTCTTGGCCACCTGGGGGCGACCAGAATTGCTGGCACCCTTTTCAGAGCAATCTTGCGCAGAACCTTGCCCAGCAGGGGGATTGGAGGAAAGACATACAGGAACTAAAAGTCCTGCCATGACAATGCTAGCACATCCGAGGTCAAGGCCAGAGGATTCTGGGACAGAGAGACAAAGTCTGGGAGCTTGTGATTGTGGCGGGACGCAAACAGATCCACATCTGGTTGGCCCAACTGAGACACAGAGATTGAAACACCCTGCTGCATAGGGACCATTCTCCCTGGCGAGAGGTCCCCCTGCTCAGAGAGTCCGCCAGGTGATTTTCCACCCCCGGGATGTACACAGCTGATATGCAGGGGACATTGACCTCCGCCCAAGTCAGAATCAGAGACACTTCCTGGAGGGCCCCCTTGCTCCTGGTCCCTCCCTGATGATTGATGTAGGCGACTGCTGTCTGGTTGTCCGAGCACACCTGAACAGGCAGGCCCCGAAGGTGAGTAGTCAAGTGAGCCAGAACTAGCCTGATCGCCCGCAGTTCCAAGACATTGATAGGTGTGTGGGCCTCCTGAGGGCCCCACCTCCCCTGGAACCGCAGGGACTTCCAGAAACCCCCCCCCCCCCCAACCTGATAGACTGGCATCCGTGGTGACCATCTCCCAGGAAGGGGCAAGAAAGGATCTGCCCCCCAACAGGTTCCTTGAGTCCATCCACCACAAGAGGGACCCCCTGACCAGGGGGGAGAGCACACAGACCCTGTCCAGGGATGCTGGGTCCTTGTCCCATACAGACAATAGGTGAAGTTGGAGAGGCCTCAAGTGGAACTGAGCATAAGGGACCGCTTCGAAGCCCGCCACCATCAGGCCCACCAGCTGCATCCCCTGCCTGATGGAGGGATGGGGACAAGCTAGGAGGGACTGAGCCTGTGCAATCAGACTGTCCACTCTCTGCTGAGGAAGGAAGATCCTTGCCTGAACTGTATCCAGATTCATTCCTAGGAATGGAGTAACCAAGGAAGGGGACAGTGAGGACTTGGGGTGGCTGATCACCCATCCAAATGACTCCAGAATGGGCACCACCAGCTGAGTATCCAACTCTGCCTGATGTAGAGACTGGGAAGTGATGAGGATGTCATCCAGATAGGGAAGCACGCTGACACCCTGACATCTGAGTAGAAACATCACGCCAGCCAGCACCTTGGTGAACACCCTGGGAGCTGAAGTGAGGCCGAAGGGCAAGGCCACAAATTGGTAATGTTGATCCATCAGAGCGAACCTGAGGAACTTTTAATGACCTGGGAACACAGGAATATGAAGGTAAGCATCTTTGACGTCCACAGAAGTCATGAAATCCCCTTGGCGCAGGGAACTGATGACAGAGCGCAGAGTCACCATGCGAAAGCGCCTGCCCTTGACAAAACTTGTTGAGAATCTATAAGTCCAGTGGACCTGACAGAACCATCCTTCTTGGGTACTGTGAATAGGTTGGAATAAAAGCCCTTGCCTTTTTCTCTTAAAGGCACCTGGCAGATGACCCCCAGCTCCAGGAGGCCTTGCACTGCTTGCACTGGCTCCTGAGTTGACACAGGGACCTGAGGAATCCAGGACCTGATGAATCTTGGAGGGGGATCGGCAGCAAACTCCAACTTGTAACCGAAAGACACTACCTCCTGAATCCATCGGTCTGAGATATGAAGCCTCCAGACGTGAGCGAAGTGCTGCAGCCGTCCCCCCACCCGGATGGGTGAGGGCGCCCCATCATGCCTGAGGGGGCTTGGGAGAGGATTTAGCTTTTGGGGTCACAGGAGGAGCCAGGACGTCCACGTCCTCTGCCTCTACCCCAGAAATCTCCCCGGGCCCCGGGAAAGGAAACCCCCCTTCCCTGTCTTGCACCACGGTAAGGGGAGGAGAAGGAACCCTGACCCCGAAAGGGCCGAGATTGCCGCCTGCGCTGGGGTAACCTGCCTCCCTTAGCAAAAAGGTCCAGGCGGTCCCCAAACAGGCGCAGTCCTTTAAAGGGAAAACCAGTGAGGGCCTTCTTGGCAGCGTTGTCAGCAGCCCACTGGCGCAGCCAAACCGAGCGGCGTATAGCCACCACAAGGGCAGAAGTTCTGGCACACATTCTGATGGTGTCATCCAATGCTGAGAGGACAAAATTTTACAAAAACATCACAACTGGAGAGTGCATTAAACACCTCACAAGGCAAATCATCCGGGGCACTATCAAGCATATTTCTGATAAGGGTTCTAGTGGCCACAGCAGTAATGGCAGAGGCACAGACCGGGCGCAGCGCCGTTCCGGCACATGCAAAGGTGTGGGATGCCAGATGGTCAATGCGCCGGTCCTCAGCATCCCGCAGGGTAGTAGAGTCAGGGGAATGCATGACAGAGGTGTTAGATAGCCCTAGGATCGGGGCATCCACCTCAGGGGGGGATGACCAACATTTAACCACCTCAGCAGGAAAGGGATACTTCCTATGCCAACTCTTTGGAACCCCGGTAAGTTTACTGGGGTGCTCCCATTCCTTGAGCACAAGGTTTTGGAAATGTGCCTGCTCGGGAAATTCCAAACGTGATTTTGCTGTATGGAAAAGCTCCCCTCTTTGCCTGGGAGCCGCAACAGGGAGAGAGATGGACAGAACCTCAAAAATCTGGGTCAATAATCTGTCAGTGTCATCCGGGGTCCAGGGGTCAGAGCCAGAATCGTCATGACCCCTTGGTCTCTCGTCAGATGAGCCTGAATCAGAAAAGAGCTCCCCTTCATCAGACGGGGTATAGCCACAAAAATTCCAAAACTCCTCAGTTCCCATAGGGAAAACAGTGACATTAGGCGTCAAGTGCCGCTTCTTAGCAGGGGCCTTACGTGCTAAGGACTTAGCAATCAACTGCTCAACAGTAGCCAGTCTAGAAGACACATCAGGCTGAGAATCCCCACTAGTATGCAACTCAGCAGGAGTGAGATTTAAGCTTGGGGGAGTAGGTGAAGTGAAACGATGTGCAGCCACTGGCAGGTCAGATTGTAATGCAAGCACCTGCTCAGCACAGGGTACACAGACCCGCGCCTTGTCAGCGTCAGCATGAGGCTGCCCACACGCTACACACAGCCTTGTCTTGTCCCGAAGGGACCCCGGTCACATTATCCTGGGATGCCTCCATATGGTGATTATAGCGACGCTATACGCCGATAGGGAATAACGCTATATAGCAACCCCGGATGCCCCAATAACCCGCTAGGGAAGTGGGAGTATTATTTTTACAAGGCCCACAAGTATATACTAATACAGGGCCGGGAGAAGCCAAAAGGGTTTCTCTCGCCTGAAAGACATAAGCAGACAAGACCTGTAAGCACACAGTAACCAAAGTGAAAGATATAAAGCCGCCCGCGAGGGCACTTACGGACCGCGGTAGGTAGGGGTCCGTCGCACATGGGCCAAAGGGCAGTATCAGCGATGACGCGTAGCGCGCCAAAGACAGGCCCCGCCCCCCCCCGAAGAGCGCAAAGACAAGAACGTGCAAGCAGCCAATGATGGCGCACCAGCGCCTGAGGTAATGCCGGCGCCAAGCGCGGAACCAAGTCAGCGCGCGGCGGCGGCAATTTTAAAAAGACAGTAAAGACAAGCCAGCGCGGCGATTGACACAAGACTAACAGAATGGAAAAAAAGGTGTAAAACACAGAATGCATAGAATACATATTTACACACCCCCTCTTTCCCCCCGAAGACTACAAGGAGGATGAGGGAGGGCAGCGGCCACTTAAACAGGGCCCACCGATGGACAGGGGCAAGGGTGCACTAGTGCGGGAGGGGCATCCCATAGAGGCTCACCATAAGCCTGAACCGCCTACCCTTTGGTGGGGGATTGCGGTGGAGCAGCGTTCCTAAGCACCTAACAGCGGTGCTGCCTACCTTCACCCGACCAGCGCAGCCAAGGCTGGGAGGCATATTACTAGTGGAACGGGTGGGAATAGTCCTACAGGGCCGTGGGCTAATAGCCCCGCTCACCTGCGAGTAGAGAGCCATTTTTCGTCCTTCGCAGCCAGACTGCAGAGAAATTCTGGGGATTTGTGGGAGGTCCCCGGGTATTTGAGGGGCCGGGAGGAGCCTATTTTCGATGTCTCTGCAGTCCAGCGCCATCTGGCGGAATATATCCCAACTGTAAGTATTAGATTTGGAGCAGGAAGTACTGTATACTAAGAATATGGCCCCTACCTTTCTTTTTCCAACTGTGCCAAGGCTGTTGGTCTGGTTTAATGGAACCAGATTCACAAGGGGGAAAACCCCCCCAAGGGCAGAACTATTGTAGCTGGGATGGGGGGCCTCCATGAACGTTTAGGCCAGTGGCTGGATCAACACTTACAGCCACTAGTTCAGAGGCTACCAGCCCTCCTGGTGGATACCAGCCGCCTATTGCGTCAGTTAGGGAATTTGAGTTGGCCTCAGGGGGCCCTCTGGTGTACCCTAGACGTCACCTCTCTTTACTCTTCCATTCCCCATAAGGGTGCACTAGAGGCATTAGAATTTCATCTGCGACGCTTCAGTGCATACTTGGATGATCTTATCAATTTCATTTTGATGGTGACCGATTAGCTATTAAAACATAATTATTTCATGTTTGACGGGTCCTTCTTTCTCCAGAAGTGTGGTGCCTCGATGGGTGCCCCCTTTTTCCCATCACTCGCAAATTTATTTGTGGATTGGTGGGAGGGACAGCATATTTTTGGAGCAGAGAACCCATATCGAGATTGTATCTATGCTTATTTTCGATATATAGATGATCTGATGGTGATCTGAGTTGGCACTGAGACTTCTCTTCTATCCTTTGTGGATTATTGTAACAACAATCAGGTTAATTTACAGTTTACAGTCCACTTCAATGCCACTCAGATAGAGTATTTAGATCTAAGACTTTCAGTGGGGGGGGGGGGGGTGGCACTACAATTGTATCAGACATGTTCAGAAAGTCCACAGCGGGCAACTGCATTTTACGGGCAAACAGTTGCCATCCCTTCCAGACCATTAAGGCCATTCCTGTAGGGGAGATGCTTTAGGCCCGAAGAAGTTGCTCACAACAGGAGGACTTTGAAGATCAATTAGATTGTATCTCAAATCGATTTTGTGAGCGTGGATATCCCTCCTGGATGTTGAAACGGGCCAGGAATATAGCATCTAATAGACAGAGGGAGGATACATATAGAAAGAGAATTGGGCAGAGGAGATCAAAAAATGAGGACAGTATACCCCAATTTACCACCCCCTTCTCTATAGATTTCCCAGAGGTACGCAGGATTATTTTGAAGTATATTCCAGTGTTATCTTCTGATCAAAAGTTGAGGGATATAATATCAGGGGGGGTGCGTGTGGTCAGTAAGAGAGCCCCAAACCTGGGGTCTATCCTGTCCCCGAGCCTTTTCCTATCCCCGAGTTGTAGGGAGGGAAATTGGCTGGCCACTAAGGGTTTTTTCCCATGTGGAGGGCCCAGGTGCGCAATGTGCCCCTTTGTAGATAAGGGCCCTCGAATATTGTCATATTCGGACAATCATAGTTTTGAGCTTGGTGACTTAATGAATTGTAACACTAAGAGCGTTGTGTATGTAATTTCATGTAAATCATGCAAGGTCCAATATGTGGGGTGCACGACCCGCCCACTAAAAAGGAGGTTTGCTGAACACCTGTATGGGGTTAAATCGGGGGACCTTTCAAGATGCTCAAATGTGGCGAGACATCTCTTAGAACACCATGGAGGGGAAACTGACAGCATTATAGTGAAAGCGGTCCAGAGAATTTCTTTGGGACCCAGAGGTGGCGATTTACATCGGCTTTTATTGAAAGCAGAGGCCAAATGGATCTTTAAGATGAAAAGCAGGCTTCCCTTAGGTCTGAATTCAAGGTGGGATATCTCTTTGTTTACAGAATCCTAGTTTATGGATTAACCCTTCTAGTGCCAGCTACGTGACTCTCACGTAGCTGCCTCTCCAACCGTTAAGTGCCAGCTACGTGAGAGTTACGTAGCTGACTTTAGAGGCCCATAAAACAAAAAGTAAAAAACATACAGACTTACCTTACCCCTCATTTGAAAGGGCCAGCGATTCTGTACAAGAATGTTAGATTTCCGCCCCCAGGCCTCTGATCTTCAGGAGGGGGCCCGGAATAGGCCCCCCCCCCCCGCCGGCACCGACATCTGTAAAAAAAAAAAAAAAACAGTAAATGACATTTACTCACCTCACAGCGCGATGGCTCTCCCCGGGTCTTCTCTTCACCAGGGGGGGCTCCGATCCCCCCCTTGGGCTTTCCACGCTGCTTGTGAGGGCCCAGAAACGGGCCCTCACCATCCTCTTCGGCCGGCGCTGGCCCCGCCCATAGCCCCGCTCCGATCTGTCAGTTGTCAGCAGCGATCGGTGCAGGGAGGGTGGCAGGCAGGGAGGCTCCCTCCCACCCTCCCTGCTCCGATCACTACCGACAACTGTCATCTGCAGCAGCGTGGGACACTGGATGGGAGGTAAGTATAAGTCAAAAAAAGAATAATAAAGAATTTGTCTCGTGTCTTTTTTTTTTAACTTAACCCTTTGTGAACTGGTAAGGGGTCCATGAGACCCCTTATACCAGTTCACAAGGCTCTGGGTATGGCAGGTCACCTGCGGCAAGCGGGTGACTTGCCATAACCCCCAGCCCCCCATTATCTGCCTCCCCAACGGCCAGGGGGGGGCAGAAGGGCCCGGGCCACGTGGCTATGTGGGCTAGTAGCCTGCAGGGCCAGGGGCCACCAACGCTGGCCCCTGTGCCCTGTTCTACAAGCCCCCATAGCTGGTCCGGGTCAGTAATGCTGGGTAAGGGGGACCCTATGTCATTTTTTGGGGGGGATTTTAAGGGTTTTTAACCCTTAGAATTAAAAAAAAGAAATGAGGTCCCCCCCCCCCCCCCCCCCTGGGAGGGGGAACCCTATGTCATTTTTTTTTATTAACCCCTTACAACTATGCAATCATATTATCTGAAATCTCCTAAACTGCTGTTTCAGGAAAGGGGGTATACCTATACATATGTGGTACCATTGTAACCGGGAGAAATAGGGCTTTCACACGCAATAATATTTTATTAACAAACTTACATTTTTTATTACAAAAAAAACACTACAAATTGTAAACAATAGGTTTTTTTCATTTTTTTGCACATATTTCACCCAAAAGTATTGAGAATACACTAAAAAAAGGCCAAACAAGACATGTCATGTTGAAGCCCAGACTCTGCTGAAAAAAACAATATATAATTTTCATGGAAATCCCTGGAGATTCCTTCAAAAATCAAGGTTGCACACGTGTAGCGCAAAAACGTGAAAAGTCGTCGGGCAACAGAGTGTGACAAAAAATCTAGGTAGGCTGGCACTCAAAGGTTTGTCACCCCTAATAATATATTTAATGCATGCATTTATCACATTTATTAAACTACTCTTATGAGTGGCATTGTTTATACACTATTTATATATTTTTGATTTTATTATCTTATGGTATTTAGGTGTATACATTTGGGTGAATCCATGTTTCTACATGCTTTTGTACGCTTGTTCAGTATGGTATATGTGTACATATAATTGAGTACTAATGCAGAGCATGAAGGACTATTATCCGGTTGCCTTGAGTTGTTGCACCCAGCCTGACAGGCAGGAAGTTCCAGCATGATTTTCCCTTGAGCATACCTAGCAAGGTGTAAGAGTCCCTCCCGCCCACAGCTTTGCACTTTCATCATCTAGTGCCTGCTTTCAAGGGATAGTGCTGTGTTTTTTTTTTTTTTCTTTTTTCCCTGTCTGCTTGTGATGTCAGGTGCAGCACTTGGAGGGTGAGTGGCAATATGCTTACATGCTTTTGTACTATGACCATGTGATTATAATTAACCTTAATTGCAGTAACTTTATAGTGAGTACTTGTTAGACCTTGTGATACATTTGAAAAAGGGATGCGGTCGCGTCCGAAACGCGTTTGATTTTATCCCTGCATTTGCACTGATGGGCTGCTTTTAA
This sequence comes from Gastrophryne carolinensis, assembly GCA_027917425.1. Taxonomy (NCBI): domain Eukaryota; kingdom Metazoa; phylum Chordata; class Amphibia; order Anura; family Microhylidae; genus Gastrophryne; species Gastrophryne carolinensis. The sequence goes on from CM051236.1 coordinate 165,998,002, forward strand.
CGATTTTTGATAATAAATGTATGTTTTATGGGAGTGCAGACCGGCATCATTATTTTTCGGATTTATCATGGTTGTGGACTAACCAGGTCGGGCACCCAATTTCCTACTATCTCCTACAGCTGGAGAGTGAGTCTTCCCATTTATCTGGTTTAATGGAATGTTTAATCTGTCTAAAGCATTTACCTGCATACAGCACACTTAACACAGACTAACAGTCTCTTAAAATGTTACTTGAATTCGGTGCACAGACACTTGGGGAGCTACACTTCAGCTGGCTTGTACCTTATATATTGAATATTGGAGTAAATCTTTGGCTTTCAAGCTGAATCTTTCAGAATTTAGTGCTTTAGGGAGAAAGTTCAATAACCTTAGTACATTAACAGAAAGATACAGGCAGAAGTGAGTTAATCTGGCCATAGGCATACCTCAGAAAGTTTCCCTTTATAGGTTTTTCCTGAAGAAAGCTGTTACCCAATGTAACAGGGTGCCTTTGTTGTGTCACCAAAACCACTGATGAATCCTGGGGGTGTTCATGGCCACCAAGATCTAAGTCATGATTACTCCCAAGATCACCCGGGATGGACCAGCTATCCCTTTAAAAATGCCTTCACAAAAAAAAAAAAAAAGTAGTTAATGCAGTTGCAGCTATGTAGGAGGCTCCACCCGCAATGACTCCCATAGTGGGGGCCCACTGGCTGCGGAACTCGAACAATTGCTGATCTAAAAAAAGCAATTCTGTGAGTACTCACCTGTAGAATTGTTTTTGTTTTTGCATGGCATGGCCCCTGCTTCAGTATTCATAACAGTTGGGTTATTCCGCCACAAGGTGGCGCAGTGGTACTGCAGAAAGCTGTGGCATCTCCCGGCCCCCTATAAAAATTGAGTTAACCATAGAGTTCCCAGCGTAGACAAGCAGTGAGACAAGAAGCCGGGAGAGAATAAAGGTAAAAAAGGTAAAAAACCCCAATTAACTTGGAACAATCACCATAAAGAGGCAACCAAGAATAACGATAACAAGGGTGGGTCGAAGCAGGCCGTGCCATGCAAGAACAAAAACAATTCTACAGGTGAGTACTCACAGAATTGCTTTTTTCTTTATTGCATGCCACAGCCTGCTTCGGTATTCATAACAGTTGGGACATCCAAAAGCAGTGTCCAAAAGTAGGGTGGAATCCCCAATGAGTAACAGTGGAATGAGCAGTAATTCTAAAGGGAGGTTCCTTTCCCTTAGCAGAATAGGCTTGAACCACCGTCTGACGGATCCACTTGCTGATAGTGGATTTAGCCGGAGGCAAACCCTTCCTAGGTCCAGAAGTGAGAACAAAAAGAGCATCAGATTTCCTGAAAGGCTCGGTAGCGACCAAATAAAACTTCAGAGCCCTGACCACATCCAGAGAATGCAGTGTCCACTCCTTGGAATTAGCAGGATTAGGACACAATGAAGGCAAGACAATGTCCTGATTGAGATGAAAAGGCAGACACCACCTTAGGCAAGAAATCCGGCTTAAGCCGAAACACCACCTTATCCTGATGCCTCTCAAAATAAGGAGGTTTGATGGAAAGCGCCGCCAGCTAAGAAACTCGCCTTACAGAAGTGATAGCCACCAAAAAGGCTACCTTAAGAGTCAAAATGGGAAAAGCAGCCCCACGGATAGGCTCAAAGGGAGGACCCTGCAGAGCAGACAACAACAGAGTCCCAGACTGGTAGCATAGGCTTACGAGGTGGACGCACATGAGTAACACCCTGGAAAAGTTTTAACCAACCGGTGGTTGGCAAAGGATCTTTGGAAAAAAATTGCCAGAGCTGAAACATGGCCTTTGAGGGTACTTAGTTGAAGGCCAGAATTCAAACCAAGTTGCAAGAATTCCAGAATCCTGGGAATGGAAAAAAACCCGACAGGGAAGAGACTTGGACTCACACCAGGCAATGTAAGCATGCCAGACCCTGTAATAGATAAAGGACGAGGACTTCTTCCTAGCCTGAATCATGGTATCCACAACAGAGGCAGGCAACCCCTTCTCTGTCAAGATGTAGGTTTCAGCAGCCAAGCCGTTAAAGCCAGCGTTTGTAAATTGGGATGGCGTAGCTGTCCCTTTTTTTAATTTAATTTTTTTTTTTTAATGCATAGATGGCCATTGTATGATTGCGCACACATAGGAATTCGTCCTCTGCATTTAACCCATCCGTGCAGTGAGTGTACACGGCGCCCGGGGAGCAGTTGGGGGGTTAGGTGCCTTGCTCAAGAGCACTTCAGTCATGTCCCAGGACTGGGATTCGAACCTGCAACCCTCCAGTCACAAGTCCGCTCCCCTTACTTCTAGGCCACAGCTGCCCCTTGAAATTTCTAATACAAATTTTTTTTTTTTTATTTTTAATAAAATCCCTGAGTGAGAAGATCTGGATCCATGGGCAAGACATACTGGTCTACTGCCAACTGCACGAGATCTGCGAACCACACCCTTCTTGGCCAACAGGGGCCACCAGGATGGCTGACATCCCCTCCTGGGCAATCTTGCGCATGACCCTGCCCAGTAGAGGGAACGGAAGGAACACATAGGGAAGCCGAAACTCCGTCCAAGGCATTGCCAGTGCATCCATGGCGAAGCCCAGAGGATCCTGTGACAGGGAGACAAACACCTGGTAGTTGAGGGACCATTCCCCCAGACCAGACGTCCCACTGCTCAGGGAGTCCGCCACCTGGTTCTCCACCCACCGCCCAAGACAGTATCAGAGACACTTGTTTGAAGGCTCGCTTGCTCCGAGTCCCTCCCTGATGGTTGATGTAGGCAACTGCCATCTGGTTGTCTGAACAGCCCGACCCAGAAGGTGTGTGGTCAGGTGGGATAGAACCACCCTGATTGCCCTCAGTTCCAGGACATTGATGGGAGCATGGGCCTCCTGGGGGCCCCAACAACCCTGGAACTGTAGGGACTTCCAAAAGCCCCCCCCCCCAGCCCTGGCATCCGTGGTGACAGTCTCCCAGCACGGGAGCAGAAAGGCCCTGCCCACCAGAAGATTCCTTGAGTCCAGCCACCACAAAAGGGACTGCCTGGCCACAGGAGACAGAGCAAATTCCTGATCCAGAGACACAGGGTCCCGATCCCAAACTGACAAGAGGTGCAACTAGAGAGGTCTCATGTGAAACTGAGCAAAGGGGACCGCCTCGAAGCAGGACACCATCAGGCCCACCAACTGCATCCCCAGACGGATGGAGGGATGAGGACACAACAGCAGAGCCCCTGCCTGCTTCTGAAGGCCCTCCACCTTCTGCTGAGGAAGGAACACCTTGACCTGAGAGGTATCCAGTGTCATGCCCAGAAAGGACCTCACCAAGGACGGGGACAGTAAAGACTTGGGAAAATTGATCACCCAGCCGAAGGACTCCAGAGTGGAGATCACCACCTGGGTGTCCTGTTCGGCCTGATGAAAGGACTGAGCCACAATGAGGATGTCGTCCAGGTAGGGAAGGATGCAAATGCCCTGGGTTCACAGCAGAGCCATCACTCCCGCCAGCACCTTGGTTAACACCCGAGGCGCCGAGGTGTTCCCGAATGGTAAGGCCACAAACTTGTTGAGGCCCTTCAAGTCCAGAATGGGCCTCAGAGAGCCGTCCTTTTTGGGGACCGTGATGAGATTGGAATAGTACCCCTGACCCTGTTCTTGATGGGGCACCGGACAAATGACCCATGACCCCAGCAGGCATTGAACCGCTGAACCGCAGACGTGAGCAAAGAGCAGAAGCCGTCCCCCCACCCGGATGGGTGAGGACGCCCCCTCATGCCTGGGGGGTTTGGGAGGAGGTTTGGGCTTGGAACCCCAGGAGAGACCGGGACGACCACGGGATCTGCCACGACCCCAAGACTCTCTGCGGCTACTTGAGAAGAGGGAGCCACGACCTCCTCTGGAAGAACGAAGGAAGGGGAGGGAGACGGAGGTTCCCCGAAAAGGCCGGGGCTGCCTTCTACGCTGAGGCTGCCTGCCATCCTTGGCCAAAACATCAAGATGCTCACCAAAGAGCCGCAGCCCCACAAAGGGGAGCCCAGTGAGAGCCTTCTTAGCAGCAGCATCAGCTGCCCACTGACGTAACCAAACAGAGCGGCGCATAGCCACCAAAAGTGCAGAGGCCCTACCGCCCAGCCTCACAGCATCATCCATGGCAGTAAGGATAAATACAACGAAATCAGAGCAAAGCAAGAGGGCCCTATAATCCTCCCTCCTCCTACCAGCCATAGCGCCATCACAGAGACGCTTGAGCAGTTTCTTAAGGGCAATAGCAGTAATGACAGCAGCACAGGCCGGGCGCAGTCCAGCCCCCACACAAGTAAAAGCATGGCAGGCCAGCTGATCCATGCGCCGGTCCTCGCTGTCCTTCAGAGTGGTAGTGTCAGGGGAAGGCATGACCGAAGTATTAGACAGGCCTAGCACGGGAGCGTCCACCTCAGGGGGACAGGACCAACGCTTTACTAGATCAGCAGGAAAGGGATACCTCTTATCCAATCCCATGGGAACAGCGGGCAGCCTGTTAGGATGTTCCCACTCCCTAAGCACCATAGAAGTGAAATGGCCCTGCTCAGGGAACTCCAGACGCTGTTTACCAGGACGAAAAGCTCACCCTGCTTTCTCTTAGCCACCTCGGGGGGGGGGGGGGGCAATGTGACAGCAGATTGTCAGTGTCCTCAGGGTACCATGATTCCTCCCCGGACGCAGACCCAGGGTCACTAATGCAACCCTCCTGCTGGTCCCCAGAGGAGTCAGAGTCCTGGAACAGTTCCCCTTCCTCTAGGGAATAAATTTCACCAGTGGCATCAAATTCCTCATACTCCTCAGTGGAGCGGGAGGGTGTGGAAGTCAGGTGCAGCTTCTTGCCAGAAGCCTTCCTAGGAATAAGCCCGGCAAGCTGCTTATCAATGTTGGCGACACGAAGTGCCAGATCAGACTGTGACCCCCTGCCTAGCATCCCCCTCACTGCGAGATAATTGCAGCAGTGGGGGGGTAGGTGATGCCGAAGGGGGCGCAGAGCTGGGAAGCGATGCAGGCAAACCAGGCTGGAGCGCAAGGACACTTTGAGCGCACGGCACGCACACCCTGACACTGTCACTCACAGGGGATACCCCACACATGGCACACAGCTGGGACTGCCCCAAAGGACCCCCAAGCACGCTATCCCCAGAAGCCTCCATATGGTGATTAACACAGGCGCAATAGGCCAGCGCTGGGTAAAGGCTAATACAAAAGCCACCCGGGATGCCCTCCCACGGGATGCCCCCAGATCAGCAAAGGGTGGGGGGGATGAGGGGGAGGAAGGAGTAGAGCCGGAAGAAACCACAACCCACTGGTATCCCGCCTGAAAGACATAAGTAAAAACGACACATGAGCATCCCGCAGCACATGCCCCACGAGACCAATAAAAAACCAAACCCAAGGGGGACTTACGGACCAAGGACACCGCAGGGTCACTAAGGCACAGACCGCAAGGATGAAGCGGCACACCGGAGGAAACAGCGCTGCAGCCCGGAAGGGAGAAATCCAGACACGCAGCTAATCCAAAATGGCGCCGGCAGAGGTACCTCGAGGGGCGGGGCGGGCCGCGGGGGGGGGCTATGCGATACGCGTCACCCCCCGGCCCCGCCCCCCGAAGAGCGAAAACGGCGCCCACGTGACCCCGTCGGCGCCATGACAAAGCAAAAACGCCACAGGTTATAGCGCCCACAGCCGCGGAGCACAGTAGAAAGCAGCGCGGCGGCCAAAAAACACACTGTAAACGGCCGAAATAACACAACTAATACCACTCGCCGCTACCACCGCCCCCCGAACAGTCAGAGATGGGGGTGGGGAGAGAGACGAGAAGGCAGCGGTGAGTATTCCAGCCAGAAGGGGGGGGCCCTTGAAGGAAAAGAAGTGGACACAGTCCCCAAAAATACAATTCTGTGATTACTCACCAGTAGAATTGGTATTATACGTATACAGCACGTCCTGTTCCAGAATATATTTCTTACTCTTGGGTAATACATCCACTAGATGGTGCTGGACTGCAGAGATAGAAAAGTGGCCCCTCCCAGCCTCATATATATCGGAGACCTCCCACAAATTCCCCAGTATTGAAAAGCAGTTAAAATGAAGCCGGGAGAATGACCATTATCAATATTGAACATAAGAACAATCACCATAAAGAGGTAACTAAAAATAATGATAACAAGGGTGGGGTGGAACAGGACGTGCTGTATACGTATAATACCAATTTTACAGGTGAGTAATCACAGAATTGTATTATTCTAAGTATACAGCACGTCCTGTCCCAGAATATATTCCTTACTCTTGGGACATCCAATAACAGTGTCCATAAGGTAGGGTGGAACCCCCAAAAGTAAAAGCAGACAGTTTAAACCACTGCTGCCTGCAGAAATTTGCGACCAAAAGCAGCATCAGCTGAGGCCTTAACATCAACCTTGTAAAACTTAGAAAAAGTATGAACAGAAGACCAAGTAGCAGCCTTGCAAACTTGTTCAACAGAAGCCTGGTGCTGAAAAGCCCAAGAGGCACCAATAGCACGAGTAGAATGAGCAGTAAGGCGGAAGGGAGGCTCCTTCCCCTTAGCAGAGTAGGCCTGTATCACAGCCTGACGGATCCACTTGCTGATAGTGGACTTAGCTGGAGCCAGACCCTTCTTAGGTCCAGACGAGAGCACAAAAAGAGCATCAGTCTTCCTGAAGGATTCAGTAGCCACCAAATAGAACTTCAGAGTCCTGACCACATCCAAAGAATGTAAAACCCTCTCCTTAAGAGTTACTAGGATTAGGACACAGAGAAGGCAAAACAATGTCCTGATTGAGATTAAAAGCATAAACAACTTTAGGCAGGAAATCTGGCTTAAAACGAAACACCACCTTGTCCTGGTGTCTCTCAAAGTAAGGAGGCTTGATGGAAAGCGCCGCCAGCTCAGAAACACGCCTAACAGAAGTGATAGCCACCAAAAAGACTACCTTAAGCGCAAGAATGGACAAAAGGGCCCCCTGCAAGGGCTAGAAGGGAGATCCCTGCAGGGCAGATAAGACCAAGTTCAAGTCCCAGACTGGTAACATAGGCTTACGTGGGGGACGCACGTGAGTAACCCCCTGGAAGAAGGTCTTGACCAGGGGATGCTGAGCAAAAGATCTTTGGAAGAAAATGGCCAAGGCAGAAACATGACCTTTCAGAGTACTGAGCTGAAGACCCAGATCCAAACCATATTGCAGAAACTCCAGAATCCTAGGAATAGAAAATGCGACTCGCACCAGTCAATGTAAGCATGCCAAACCCTATAGTAGATGGAAGAAGAGGACCTTTTCCTAGCCCTGATCATGGTATTAACAACTGAGGCAGGCAGCCCCTTTTCCATCAAGATGGAGGTTTCAGCAGCCAGGCCGTCAAAGCCAGCGTTTGTAAATTGGGGTGGCATAGGTGCCCCTGAGTGAGCAGATCTGGAACCCGGGGCAGGGCGTACTGATCTACTGCCAGCTGCACGATGTCTGCGAACCACACTCTTCTTGGCCAACAGTGGGCCACCAGTATGGCTGGCACCCCTTCCTGAGCTATCTTGCACAGTACCCTGGGGAACTGGGGAAACACATACAGGAGCTGAAAATCCGTCCAAGACATTGCCAAGGCATCCATGGCCAAGGCCAGAGGATCCTGGGAGAGACAAAGACTGGAAGCTTGTGATTGAGACGGGACGCAAACAGATCCACATCCGGCTGACCCCAGCGCTGGCACAGGGAGCGAAACACTCCGAGAAAAGAGGTCCTCCTGCTCAGAGAGTCTGCCTCCAGATTCTCCACCCCCGGAATGTACACAGCCGAGATGCAGGGAACATTGTCCTCCGCCCAGGACAGAATCAGACACTTCCCTGAGGGCCCTCCTGCTCCAGGTCCCTCCCTGATGATTGATTTAGGCAACCGCCGCCTGGTTGTCCGAGCGGACCTGAACAGCCCAACCTCGAAGGTGTGGGGTTAAGTGGGCGAGAACCAACCCGATCGACCCTCAACTCCAGAATGTTGATAGGGGTGTGGGCCTCCTGAGGGCCCCACTGACCCTGGAATTTCAGGGATTTCCAAAAGCCCCCCCCAACTTGTCAGACTGGCATCCGTGGTGACAGTCTTCCAACAAGGGGCCAGAAAGGATCTGCCCCCCAGCAGGTTCCTTGAGTCCAGCCACCACAATAGAGACCGCCAGGCCAGAGGGGACAGAACAAACACCTGATCCAAGGACACGGGTTCCCGATCCCATACTGACAAGAGGTGAAGCTGAAAAGGTCTCATGTGAAACTGAGCATATAGCACCGCCTCGAAGCAGGACACCATCAGGCCCATCAGCTGCATTCCCTGCCTGATGGATGGATGAGGACAAGACAGAAGGAGCTGAGCTTTCTCTTGAAGACTCTCCACCTCCTGCTGAGGAAGAAAGATCTTGACCGGAGATGAATCCAGAATCATGCCCAGAAAGAATTTCACCATGGAAGGAGACAGGGAAGATTTGGGGTGGTTGATCACCCAGCCGAATGACTCCAGTGTGGACACCACCCGCTGAGTATCCAGCTCTGCCTGTTGGAAGGACTGAGAAGCGATAAGCATGTCGTCCAAGTAGGGAAGAATGCGAATGCCCTGAGATCTCAGCAGAGCCATCACTCCTGCCAGCACCTTGGTGAATACCCTGGGAGCCGAGGTGAGACCGAAGGGCAAGGCCACAAACTGGTAGTGCTGATCCTTCAGAGCGAACCTGAGGAATCTCTGATGACCTGGAAAGATTGGTATGTGAAGGTAAGCATCCTTGATATCTACAGAGGTCATGAAGTCCCCTGGGCATACTGAATTCACAGCGAGCGCAGGGTCTCCATGCAAAAGTGTCTGAATCTGACAAATTTGTTGAGGATCTTTAAATCCAGGATGGGCCTGATGTACCCGTATTTTTTGGGAACAATGAAAAGATTGGAATAGTAGCCTTTGCCCCTTTCCCTCAAGGGCACCGGGCAGATGACTCCCAATCCCAGAAGGCCTTGGACAGCAAGGGACAGACCCTGAGCTGACAGGGGGTTTTGAGCTAACCGGGATTTGATGAATCTTAGGGGCGGCCAGGATGTAAACTCTATCTAGTACCCGGAGGACACTACCTCCTGAATCCACCGGTCTGAAACATGACGCCTCCAGACGTGAGCAAAGAGCCGAAGCCGTCCCCCCCACCCGGATGGGTGAGGACGCCCCTTCATGCCTGAGGGGGCTTGGGGGAGGACTTAGGCTTGGGACCCCAGGAGGGACCAGGGAGGCCAAAAAATACAATTCTGTGAAATACTAACCTGTAGAATTGGTATTATATGCATACAGCACGTCCTGCTCCAGATGTAGTAATTACATGTGGGTAATCCTCTGCCTGAGGCGCTGTTCACTGCAGACATGTAGAAAACAGGCTCCTCCCGGCCCTACATATACCGAGGGACCTCCCACAAATCCCCAGCATTGAAAAGCAGTGAAAGGAGAAGCCAGGAGAAACCAACCACCCAAAAACTGGCAATAATAACAATGATAACAATCACCAAACAGGGGATCCAGAACAACGTGAAACCAGGGTGGGTTGGAGAAGGGCGTGCTGTATGTATATAATACCAATTCTACAGGTGAGTATTTCACAGAATTGTATTATTCTAAGCATACAGCACGTCCTGCTCCAGATGTATTAATTACATGTGGGACATCCAATAGCAGTGTCCGTAAAGTAGGGTGGGATCCCCAACAGAAAAGGCAACAGCAAGCAGTTTAAACTACTGCCGCCTGCAAAACCTTGCGGCCAAACACAGCATCAGCTGAGGCCCTAACTTCAACCTTGTAAAACATAATAAAGGTATGAACAGAAGACCAAGTAGCGGCCTTGCAAACTTGTTCCACAGAGGCCTGGTGCTGAAAACCCCAAGAAGCCCCAACAGCTCGAGTAGAATGAGCAGTAAGACGAAAGGGGGGAGACTTCCCCTTAGTAGTATAGGCTTGAACCACAGCCTGACAAATCCATTTACTGATGGTAGACTTGGCGGGAGCCAAACCCTTCCTAGGCCCGTGAGGCACAACGAAGAGAGCATCAGTCTTCCTGAAGGCCTTAGTGATAACTAGGTAATACTTGACGCACCTAACCACATCCAAGGAATGCAAAACCATTTCCTTAGGGTTGCTAGGATTAGGGCACAGAGAAGGAAGCACAATATCTTGATTCAAATGAAAGGCAGACACCACTTTAGGTAGAAAGTCTGGTTTGAAGCGGAACACCACCTTATCCTGGTGTCTCTCGTAGTAGGGAGGCTGAATAGATAAGGCAGCCAACTCAGACACACGCCTAACAGAGGTGATAGCTACTAAAAAGACAACCTTGAGCGTGAGAACAGCGAGAGCATCCTCCTGAATAGGCTCAAAGGGAGCACCCTGCAGGGCCGATAAAACCAAGTTTAAATCCCAAACAGGTACCATAGGCTTGCGGGGGGGACGCACGTGAGTGACCTCCTGAAAGAAAGTCTTGATGAGAGGATGCTGGGCAAAGGTCTTCTGAAAGAAGATAGACAGGGCCGAAACCTGGCCCTTCAGAGTACTAAGCTTAAGGCCTAAGTCTAGACCATGTTGTAAAAACTCCAGCATCCTAGAGACCAAAAATTCCCGGCAGGGAAGAGACCTGGACTCACACCAGTCAATGTAAGAACGCCAGACTCTATAATAGATAGCAGAGGAAGTCTTCTTCCTGGCTTGCACCATAGTAGCCACTACAGATGCAGACAAACCCCTTTCCATCAGGATGGAGGTTTCAACAGCCAAGCCGTCAAAGCCAGAGTTAGTAAATTGGGATGGCGTAGAGACACCTGAGTTAGAAGATCTGGCAACCTTGGCAGATCGTACTGATCTACTGCCATTTGAACCACATCTGCGAACCACACTCTTCTTGGCCACCAGAATCGCGGGTACCCCTTCCAGAGCAATCTTGCGCAGAACTCTGCCCAGAAGGGGAATTGGTGGAAACACATACAGGAGCTGAAACTCCCTCCAAGACATGGACAGGGCATCCATGGCAAGAGCCAGAGGATCCTGAGACAGGGATACAAAGCTCGGGAGCTTGTGATTGTGACGGGACGCAAACAGATCCACATCTGGCACACCCCAACGGTGACATACCCTGTTGCAGAGGGACCATTCCCCCTGACGGGACGACCCCCTGCTCAGAGCATCTGCTAGCAGGTTCTCCGCTCCCGGAATGTAGACAGCCGAGATGCATTGGACATTGGCCTCCGCCCATGTTAGAATCAGAGAAACTTCCTGAAGAGCCCCCTTGCTCCGGGTTCCTCCCTGATGGTTGATGTAGGCAACCGTCGTTCTGTTGTCTGAGCGTACCTGAACCGCCAGACCCCTCAGGTGATGGGTCAATTGTTCCAGCACCAATCTGACCGCCCTGAGTTCCAAGACATTGATAGGCAGATGGGCCTCCTGAGGGCCCCACCTCCCCTGGAAGCGCAGGGACTTCCAGAATCCCCCCCAACCCGACAGACTGGCATCCGTTGTGACCGTCTCCCAGGAGGGAGCCAGGAAGGATCTGCCCCTTGTCAAGTTCTTGTGGTCCAACCACCACGCAAGGGATTGTCTGACGCTGGGTTCTTGTTCCAAACTGACAGAAGGTGAAGCTGTAGGGTTCTCAAATGAAACTGGGCAAAGGGCACCGCTTCGAAGCTTGCCACCATCGAGCCCACCAACTGCATTCCCTGCCGGATGGAGGGATGAGGGCTCGAAAGCAGGGACATCGCCTGCGTTGTCAGAGCTTCCACCTTCTGCTGAGGAAGGAATATCCTTGACTGAACTGTATCCAGAATCATCCCCAGGAACGGGGTCACTGAGGAGGGGGACAGAGAGGACTTGGGGTAATTGATCACCCAGCCGAATGACTCCAGGGTGGACACTACTGAGTGTCCAGCTCTGCCTGTCGCAGAGACCGAGAGGTGATGAGTATGTCGTCCAGGTAGGGCAACACGCGTATGCCCTTTAGTCTTAACAGGGACATCACCCCTGCCAGCACCTTGGTGAACACCCTGGGAGCCGACGTGAGGCCGAATGGCAGGGCCACGAACTGGTAATGCTGATCCAGCAGCGTAAATCTGAGAAACCTTTGGTGTCCTGGAAACACCGGAACGTGCAGGTAAGCATCCTTGATGTCCACAGATGTCATGAAGTCCCCTGGGCGCAGCGAGGCGATGGCCGAGCGCAAAGTTTCCATATGAAAGTGCTTGTTTCTGACAAATCTGTTGAGGATTTTTAAATCCATAATGGGTCTGACTGACCCGTCCTTTTTGGGTACCGTGAAAAGGTTGGAATAGAATCCCCTGTCTCTTAAGTGGACCTTGCAAATGACCCCTAGATCCAGAAGGTCCTGCACAGCCAGCATCAAGACCCGAGCTGAGACAGGGTCCTGAGGGATCTGGGACCCAACAAACCTGGTAGGGGGCCGTACAGCAAATTCTATCTTGTAACCGGAGGACACTACCTCCTGAATCCACAGGTCTGAGACGTGGTGACTCCAGACATGTTTGAAGTGCTGTAGACGTCCCCCCACCCTGATGGGCGAGGGCGCCCCTTCATGCTTGAGGGGTCTTGGGAGGGGCCTTGGGCCCCCAGGAGGCACCGGGACGGCGTCCCTTATTCTTGTTCCAGGGCTCTGCCCGAGACCCAGCGAAGGACACTCCTCTGCGTTGCTTAGCCCCCCGGTAGGGGGTCGATAGGGAGCTTGGGCCACGAAAGGCCCGAATCTGACGCTTGCGCTGGGGTAACTTGCCACCCTTGGCAAAGATATCTAAACTTTCTCCAAACAGGCGCAATCCCTTAAATGGAAGCCCCGTAAGGGCCTTCTTGGCGGCGTTATCAGCGGCCCACTGGCGCAACCAGACCACTCGGCATATAGCTACCACCAGAGCAGAAGCCCTAGCACTCAACTTAATAGCATCGTCCGATGCAGATAGGATATAGTTCACAAAAGTTTCAGAGGTGGCCAGAGCATTGGCAGCATCAGAGGGCAAAGTGTCATAGCGACACGCAACGCGTCGGTGGCGGCTGCTGCGGGGGATCCCTGGTGACACGGTGACGTAAATGTTGTTTATTTATTTGAATGCTGCTATTACATTGTGTTATTGGTATCATTTACCTGGGGGCCCAGTCGGGCTTAGTTAAGCCTGTCTTTAACATACTCTTGGCTTTTTTTTGTCACTTGCCTGCTCACCCTGCATGTGTGTTATACAGCCTTCTGCTTTATACACACAATGCACGTTGTATTGTAAATTGCACACACTTTGTTTATGGTATTTATATGTAAATAGCCTGTTCATGCACTTAATATTTTCCTTATTGGTTCCCCTCCCTTGTTCTTTGCACCACACTTATCGATTTACCTTGTTTGAATATATATTTTTTTTACCTTCATATCACTTTCGTTAATTGGGTTTATACACTTGATTACACTGTCCTTTTATCTGGGCCTACCATCAGGATTTATATTATATGCCCTATAATATATATATATATATATTAGCATTTCTTAAACTTTAGATGTATTAGTCACCATTGATTGGGATTCCCCCGCTTGTGTGTTTTTTTTAATCGTGTATGTGTTCAGATTAGTGTCTTTTCCTATGTAAATAATGAATGTTTATTACATTTATTGGCATTTCTTTTACACTCAGTGTGCGGCCTTTTCAATAAGGGAATGTGAGATCAGTCTAGGATCTCTCATTTGTATATCTTATACCCTTGGCAAAGATATCTAACCTTTCTCCAAACAGGCGCAATCCCTTAAATGGAAGCCCCGTAAGGGCCTTCTTGGCGGCGTTATCAGTGGCCCACTGGCGCAACCAGACCGCTCGGCATATAGCTACCACCAGAGCAGAAGCCCTAGCACTCAACTTAATAGCATCGTCCGATGCAGATAGGATATAGTTCACAAAAGTTTCATAGATGGCCAGAGCATTGGCAGCATCAGAGGGCAAGTCATCCGCCCCTTCAAGAGCAGTCTTAACCACGGTCCTGAGCACCACCGCCGTGATGGCCAAGGCGCACACTGGGCGGAGCGACGCTCCCCCAAATGCAAAGGCATGACATGCCAGTTGGTCAACACGCCGATCCTCCGAATCCCGCAGCGTAGTAGTGTCTGGGGAGTGCATAATAGAGGTGTTGGACAAGCTTAGGATTGGGGCATCAACTTCTGGTGGTGATGTCCAACACTTGACCAGGTCAGCAGGAAAGGGATATTTCTTATCCACACTTTTAGGAACCCCATGAGAGCACGCCGGAGAGCGCGAAGTTCGGAGCGCGTAACCAATAGAAAAACGAGTAGTTAGAAACTGAAGTGAATCACCTCAGGGGCTGACATGACAGGAAAGAAAAGAAAGAAAGAAATAACCCGTAGCGTCCGCGATCAGAGCCGCCGTACGCGCCGAGTAAACTACATTAATGGCGCAGCGGCTAAGGTTAAGATAAGTGTTGAAAAGCAGCTCTGACACCCAGTAACCATCAAGGGCTTCAACTCAGTGTAATGGGGCAATGTAAGCCATCTGTACACACAACCCCCCCCTCTTTTCCCCCCAATAGCGGGGGAAACTAGGAAGGAAGGTGACCCAATACTCGGGGTTCACCGCTACACGGGGTATGGGGCGCTGATGCGGGAGGGGCATCCTCTGAAGGCTCACCATTAGCCTTAACCGCCTACCCTATGGTGGGGGATTGCGGTGGAGTCTAGCTCTGTAAGCACCTAAGGTGCTGCCTACCTTCACCTGACCGACGCAGCCCAGGCTGGGAGGCATATTCTTTCATAAAGAGGACGGGTGGAAATAGTCCCGCAGGGCCTCGGGCTGAAAAGCCCCCGCTCGCCTGCGAGAGCGTGATACTTCATGTCTTCGCAGTGAGCACTGCAGAGAAATCTGGGGATTTGTGGGAGGTCCGTCGGTATATGTAGGGCTGGGAGGAGCCTGTTTTCTACATGTCTGCAGTGAACAGCGCCTCAGGCGGAGGATTACCCACATGTAATTACTACATCTGGAGCAGGACGTGCTGTATGCTTAGAATATCTCCGCGGGCTCCAGCAAAGGAAGCTCCCCGTCCAATTCTGGAGCCACAGAAGGAAGGAAGAAAGGCACCTGAACCCCGAAAGGACCGGGGCTGCCTTCTATGCTGAGGTAACTTGCCTCCCTTAGCAAACAAGTCCAGACGTTCACCAAAGAGGCGCAGCTCCTTGAAGGGAAAACCAGTGAGAGCCTTCTTAGCAGCGTCCACCAGCTGCCCACTGGCACAGCCAGACAGAGCGGCGTATCAACACCAACAAGGCAGATGCCCTACCACAGATTCTAATGGTATCATCCAAGGCAGAGAGAACATATGCAACAAATTCCTCAACGCAGAGGAGCTCTATACTCTTCACTACCTGCATCATCAGGGGCCCCATCTAAGAGACTCCTGAGCAGACTTTTAATAGCAACAGCTGTAATGGCAGAGGCACAGACCGGATGCAGCGCGGTCCCCAAATAAGCAAAGGCATGGCAAGCCAGCTGATCTATACGCCTGTCCTCCCCATCCCTCAGTGTAGTAGAGTCAGGGGAATGAATGACGGATGTGTTAGACAACCCCAGAACTGGTGCATCCACCTCGGGAGGACAAGACCAACATTTAACTATCTCAGCGGGAAAGGGATACCTCTTATCCCAACTCTTTGGTACCCCGGGAAGCCAGCTAGGCCGTTCCCACTCTTTGAGCACCAGATTAAAGGGAGTTTGTTCAGGAAACTCCAAGCCTGGTTTAACAGTATGAAACAGCTCCCCCTGCTGCCGCGGAGCCATGGCAGGAGGAGAGATACAGAGCACTTCAAAAATGTGAGCTAAAAGCCCTTCATCTGAAGCCCATGGGTCAGACCTCGAATCGGCACCATAAACCTTAGGCTGATTCTCAGATGATTCTGAATCAGAAAATTCCCCCTCTTCCATGGGGGTATAACCGGTAACGTAAAAAAAATCCTCAGCTTCCATAGGAAAAAGAGTAACACCGGGTGATAAATGACGCTTCTTAGCAGAAGCCTTACGCGGCACAGACCCAGCAATATGTCTTTCAATGCTGCCCACCCGTGCAGCCAAATCAGGTTGAGACTCCCCAGTGGTATGCACCTCACTAGGAGTCAGATGTAAGCGTGGGGGGGTAGGCGAAGCCAGAGGGGGCGCAGGCCCAGCCACCGGTAACCCAGACTGCAGCGCAAGCGTCTGCTGGGCGCAGGGTACACACAACCTGACATCACTTATAGGGGATACCCCACACACCACACAGCGGGGCTTGTCCCGAAGGAACCCCAAGCACATTAACCTGAGAAGCCTCCATATGGTGATTATTGTGGCACAACCGGCCAATTGGGATTGACGCTAATAAAGCTACCCGGGATGCCCCAATAGCCCACTAGGGAAGTGGGAGACAATGGATCACAAAAGCCCTCCAATAAGGAGTTAATGCTAAATAGAGGGGATAGGGCTGCCTGCAAGACGTAAAGCAAAGATCCCATAAACATATATACAATGAAATACAATGAAATAGATTCCCGGGCCGATCAACCCTGGGTGTTGGTCCACTTTAAACGTTTGATTCCACTAAGTTACTGGCATGAGCCTTCAATGAACTCCCAACATGTGGCAACATGTTTTTGGTCAATCACACAGCCACGTTTAGAAAGATCAGTGAGTTATGGTTATTTCAAATTCATACAATTAAATCAGTCACTAGTACTATTTTAAAGGTATGTGGTATTTATTATAAACCAAAAAGGTAACCAATGTTTAGGTCTCTTAATAGTTTATTAGAAATAATGCAGACAATTAAAAAAATCCCCTTCAATATAACAGCGTCAACTAATCAAAACGTAAATAAAACAAAAACAGAATAGTGAATTATCATGGTTACTTTCCTTTTTAATATATACTGTGACAGTGCAAATACAATTTGGTCTAAATGTACAGACTGATGAGAGAAACTGATGTCTACACTCTCCAAGGTAAAGTTGGAAAGGGTCAGAAAAGATCAATTGTACAGGACTCGCAGGGAAAGGAGTTGGTGTAATGGGGCTTCCTTTTGCCTCCTTACTTAATAAGACTTTACTAGTAGCGCTTTAATTTTCTTGTAGGCCACCAGTTACAGAACACACATAAATACAACTCCATTGTCAGTCAGTCAAAGCAGCATTATAGATGTAATGTTGTATTTTACATAAACACATGCGCTGTGATTACAAGAATCTTAAATAGCAGCTCCGCAGCAGGAAAAGGATAAGAGATGTCCTGTACAATCACAACCTAAACCTGATAAGCGCCATTTGGTGACAGACAAACAAGGCTAACCGGAAGTACTCATTAATTGTATTTACAACTTGGGTAACGGCAACTATAGTAGAGTGTTGAATTATTCTTTTCACCCAGTCTCCCACCCCTTCCCAAAAGCACAAGATGTCTTCTTATTCAAGGTCAGGCATTTCTGTAAAGGAAACAAAAGAGTATTAGACCATACATTCTGCTAAAAATTCACACACCTTAAAGCAAAATGGAACATTCCAGGCTAAAAGTTAAATAAGCCTGCTTTCTACTCGCTCTATGCTGCTCGTGTCATTCGCCAACACTTTACATTCCCCGATAAACCCTATAGAAATTTCTCCCTCCTGCTGACTCTCTTTAGGGTCCCAAAAATTGATCTCTGAGGGGACCCAGACATTAAACCACCTATGAATGAATCATCTGCTGCTGAGGAGGCACTGCAAAGGGCAGAGCGATCACTGGAAGTAATTGAAAAATATAAAGCAAGCTGAATGATGGCTGGCTGAGATGTACCCCCATATAGCCAGCATGGGGAGAGCAGAAAGCAAGCTATTTTAACCCTTGGCTGGAACTTCCTTTAACAAGTGTTCAGACATGAACACTAATAGGTAATATATACCACTTAAGCAAAGTAGCAAAAAGACTTGCTGATCGTAAAAAGCGATCGCAGGCAGCAAAAGCTTTAAAATGGACACAATCAAAACCACTGCACTTTAAGTTTGAATTCATACAAGATACTTCTGCATATTGCAAAAACACACACATTTCGGGCTCACTAGTTTGAAGCGGTCACATGCCTATTTTGACCTAATGGGTTTCACATAGTCAGTTTCAGGGGGGCACACATTTCTGGAGCCCCCCCCCCCCCCAACAGACCCCTGCTGCACCCGCAATTCTTACCTGAACTCAGAGCCCCCCCCCAGCGAAATGTGGCCCCGCAATTGCCTGGCGGCTGCCATCAAGTTGCGGGGGTTGCATTCTGCCCAGAGAATAAGGTTCAGGTGAGAATTGAGGGGACTGTGGGGGTCTATGCACGAGACTAATATGTAAGCAGATGCAATTAATATGCATTGTATCAGTAACAAGTCACTGATTTATCCCATAAAAGCGCTTCATATTTTTTTCAGTATTGGTGCACCATTTGTTGGACTGAGAGCTTATAACCCATGTTGATCATCCTTAAACAAGTCTTAAGTTCTTTGACCTTGGCCATGATAGTGGTTTGGTTACATAGACCGAAACATATTCAGGTCCAGTCATGCTATAAATCCTGGATTAGAGCCCTGTCTGAAAAGGGCATTTATTTAAATACCCCCAGTATGTAAACAGTAACCCGTTTCCAAGGAGACCATACATTTAGCAGGGAAACCAAGGACCTAGTTCTGTCTAATTAAATCCTGGCAGGCCGTCTGAAACAGTGCACTCACCTCGCAAAAGCCCTGCAAGCTGCATATTTGCAGAGATTGTGGCAAATTGCGAGTACACACGCAATTGTTATAGTGATTAATGTCAGCTCACCAAAGTGTGAACCCAGCCTATACGCCTCGACGAGTAAAGGGTCAAAAGAAACAAAACAAAAAAAAAAAAAAAACACCCCTTTCCAGCATCCTTTGCAGCCCATTAAACTCCAGCCAGACTGACAAATAGAAAAATGTGGGGTAAATCAGCAGGACAAGCCCCTTTACCCCCTTAAATAACAGGAAAGAAAAAGTTACCTACACCCACCTCCCCCATAACAATTAAATGTTAATCTCCAATGTGGAGGAACACAGATCTCTTCTATACTGAAAGAAAAGGAACAAAGCATGATTACATAGAGGAACACTAGACCCCCTGACAGTTTTCTTTGTTCCGGTCCAGTGGAATACTTGGCCATATTGGACAAAAGTTTAATGTGGGCATGCAGGTTAAAAACTCGTAACACAACCTTAAAATGGCTACTGGCAAAACCTTTACAGGACGACTGCGGGGAGACTGGTCACTCTGCAATCGCCTTTATGACTGGGTCTATAAGCTAACATAGGTAGCAACTGCTGGGTGAATAAAAGTGTGATGTCCTGGTGTGAAGACCGCAGCACTAGCAATTCCACTCCATTGAGTGCCAATCACAAGCTCTTCAAATTGCTGTGCAATTGCGATCACTAACGTGATAGAAAAATAGACCCCCTAAGCATCTGCGCAGGCTGCACTCCAGAGACAGAGCACAATCAGTAGTAAATAAAATAAATATATATAAAAATATATTATATATATATATATATATATATATATATATATATATATATATATATATATATATATATATATATATATATATATATATATATATATATATATATATTACAGTGTCAAATTTATAAATTGCAATTTACAGGATAAAATGACACCACACACAAAAGCAATACACTAAGATAAATCAGCACTTACACAATAAAACTACTTACTTTCATCATCACTGTCTGGTGAATCCTAAACGAAATGAAAAACTCATATTTAATCTCCAATTATGTGAATTGTTGAAAAGCAGAAGTCTTGGTTTACAGTTGTAATTTCCCAAGTGGCAATGGCAATCGATATAGGGGGTCCTGCTGTATACGGCCGCTCTCTATGGCGGCACTCAGTTAAAAACCATGCTGTATGCATGGCATAAAGCACGGATTTAAGCCCCTCTCACTGCTGTAAATGCCACAATAAAAAAATACATATTTACATAAAAAAAGTAATGGAAAGCGAGTAATCCCAATTTGGAACGCTCTGCTGTGGGAGACCCAGGATTTGCTGGGTCTGCTTGCCTTATTCCCCACAACGCATACACGAGATGTTCCCCTATCGGCGCTCCATGCTGTACATATGAATGAACAGAATAGAAAGCAGATAGTAAACTAGTAGTGTGATAAGAGCAGCATCCCTCCGGCCTGCAAAACTGCATCAGTGCAATGACTGATCACCTTCCATCTTAGAGAGGGACTCAAAAAAACAAAAAACAAACCGAGCATACCAGGACTATTCAAAAAGAGAAAGTATCCATTTCTAGTTCTACACCCTAAAAAGGGAATATCGACAGAGGCTGGGGCCAAATGTATTTCACGAGTTCAGTGGGGGTTTTTTCCGCTTTAAAAGCCACCGATGAATGTGGTTGTAAAAAAAAAACTTACATCATCTGCACCATCTACTTCTGGCAAGTCTACGTCTTCATCCCCTCCCATGTTGTTCATCATCTGATAACACAAGCAAAACAAAAATAAGCAATGTGTTTGTGCATCAAACAAAAACTACAGAAAGAAGCAGAGACATAGGACATTAAAATACCTCTGAAAAGCGGTCAAAATTTGACATGTCTTCATCAGAGTCATCCTCCCAATCTTTCCAATTGTTAAAGTCCACACAAAGCCAATTAAGCTGTAAAAATGAAAGTAAAACATATTTTATATCTATGCTGTGAATGTACAAGGCGTGTTGTACACAATTATTGATATGAACATACCTTTGCTTTTTCTTTTGTCAACCTAGGCCATGACTGCCCAGATTCCCCTTTTCGTAAACAACTTAAGACAGATCTGTCTGTTCTTTTGTGTTTGGACTCCTATAGAGAAAAACAAAAGGAACTGTGAAAATAGCACCAATTACACTACAATTTCTCATTAATCTTTTTCTAAAGGGCTTTGCTTAGCAGACCTGGTGTGACTGCAAAAATAGCACAGAGCTTCTGGCTGGTAAGTGGAACAGGCAAGTATTTGTACATTTATTTTACATTGGCAATTACAATTAAGGAGTAGGTGGGATGTTTGGACATTATAGGATGCATTTAAACCAGACCAACAGCCTGGTACAGTTGGAAAAAATACAATTCTGTGAAGTACTCACCTGTAGAATTGGTATTATATGCATACAGCACGTCCTGCTCCAGATTTAGTAATAACATGTGGGTAATCCTCCGGCGCCGTGCACTGCAGACATGTAGAAAACAAGCTCCTCCCGGCCCTTCATATACCGAAGGACCTCCTACAAATCCCCAGCATTGAAAAGCAGTGAGAATGAGAAGCCAGGAGAAACCAACCACCCAAAACTGGCAATAACAATAAAGATAACAATTACCAAACAGGGGATCCAGAACAAAGTGAAACCAGGGTGGGGTGGAGCAGGACGTGCTGTATGCGTATAATACCAATTCTACAGGTGAGTACTTCACAGAATTGTATTATTCTAAGTATACAGCACGTCCTGCTCCAGATGTAGTAATAACATGTGGGACATCCAATAGCAGTGTCCATAAAGTAGGGTAGGATCCCCCTAAGAAAGGCACAGCCAACAGTAATAGCGCTGTCACCCGCAACCGTGCAACCAGGAGCAATGTGAGCCAATGCTCTAACTCAAACTTATGAACCTTACAGGGCTGAGTGAAGCACAAGCAGCGAACTAGTCAGCTTGCTCAACAGAACCAAGTGCTGAAGGCCCGAGCCAAGCACAAGAAGAAGAGAACCAAAACCAGGAGAGAATGAATCTCCCCTAAACGAATAGGCCAGAATAACGCCTAACCATGCTACTGCAAAGAAAGGGTAGCCATGGCAACCTTAGAACCCTCCCCATCGGGGAATATAAACCCTGGTCTCAGGTGAGACCAGTGGGAATACTGAAAAAACGCCAACAAGGCTCAGCAAGAGCCGAAACGTCTATATTAGGCCCAGAGGGACAAACCAACCGAGCAAGACCAATCCAAAGGGCTCCTACACCCATGGAAGCAATCAAATCCTGTTACATAAGGATGGAGACGCCTATAAGCCCCAAGGGGCATAATCCCAGCCAGGGACAGGGAACAGTCCAGGAAACTCCAACGCCTGTAGAGGGATACAGATCTCTTAAGCTCCGAGTAAGCCAGACACTAGCCCAGAGGCCGGAGGGTCTGGGATAAAGGAGAATAAAAGTTCCACCTGGATCCAAATTCAGTGTAAGGCGAACACCCTCACCTAATGGTGTACAGATAAATAAACATATAAATATATAGATAATGACTAGGACGGCTAACAGGGCCATCCCCTATGGCATTCTTCTGACAGAAGCAGCCGCCCCAGAAGAGGGAAGTGAGAGAAGGAACAGTTCAGACAAGAACCTGAGTAAGACCCAAGGAACCCTTAGCAGGGCATCAGGATAAGTAATCCCCCCAAAAGGGAGCTTAGGAGGTCCCTGGGGAATGCACCTGAGCAACCCATGAGGAATGCTCCACACAGAAGATTGAACTAGACTTCTACAGTAGGTGAACAGGGCCCTGAAAACCTTCAGATAACTGAGTTGGGGAGCAAACTCAAACCGTGCTGTAATAACTCTAGGACCCAGGGATCAGGCAACATCCCGCAGGAGAGAGAGCCAGTCCCAGCAAGGCAACTAGAACGACATCTCCCAACATAGCCGGCAAGGAGGGAGAAGAAGAAGAGGAGGAGGGAGCTAGGCCTAGTCCTCTAATAGAGAAAAGACACCCCGAGATAACCATCTCCAATGGGGTGAAGAGCAAACCGTCCGATGGCCTAAAAAGGCCCGTAGATAGGGGCGACAAAGTAAGGAGCCTGGATAGGCAGAACAGCCCTCGCGAGAGGGCATACAGTACGACTGTCTTCAGCAGAATCAGCGAACCACGCCCCACTGGGCCATCTAGGGCCCCCAGCGTAACGGTTCACCCTTGCTACAGCAACTTTGTGCAAAACCCCACCTAGCAGGGTGAAAAAAGGTTAAGACCTATAGAGTATAATGTCCTGACAGCAGGCAATACTAGGCCCCCATGACCAGGCTAGCGAGATTTGGGACAATAACCCAGGACAGTTCCTGTAATAGGAACGGGGCCCCACAGGGCCACACCAGTAGGGGCTCAGTGAGACACTAGAATAGACCCTCCTAACACAGTAGGACAGCCAACAAGCCAATACCAATAAAGTGTAAGGAATGTAAACCCCCACTTAGATCAGAACCAGACCCTTCCTGAAGGGTCAACCTGTTCCGAGACCTTCACAGATAAAAAAGGATAGGCCGCTGTCGTCAGACTGACCGAGAGTCCTCAAAAAGACAAGTCCTGAAGAGGAGTAGTCCAGCAATTTAGAGCCCGCCAAGGGCTCAATGTGATAACCGAATAAACAGTATGAAAACGGAACCCCAAAAAGGGGACCCCCTTAGGAACCACGGGGGATATCAGAAGAAATAAAAAACCCCTAGACAACCTGCCAGACTTGGTCCCCATGGAGACCATTTACAGGGAAAGGCAAAAGGGATGGTCCCTGACACCTTCCTTGACTTTACAAACTCCAAAAAGGAACCCCCGTAACAAGGGGGAGCGTACTGACCTAGTTCCCGGGGTGTTGGAACCCCGACCAGGATAAGTAACCTAAGGTGTCGCAGGCCCCAAAGGCCTCTGAGAATAAAGGACAGCATCTGGACCTCCACCAACAGGCCCACCAGCTGCAAGGTGAAGGTAGGGCAAGGCCCCAACCATACCAAGGCCACACATAGCCGAAGGGAAGGTTTAACGTGAACCCATCTAAAAGCCACCCCGTAGGGGGATACCAAACCGGGGTACACTAAGTAAGAGATGTGCCTGAGCACCAATCCAAAAGGACTCCCAAGGAGCCCCAAGTCAATAGCCAACACGGCCTGATGCAAAATTGGAAAAGAATGACAATCAAGTAGAACCTAGCGCGGACGTCACAGGGGCACGTCCAAGACCACACTCCCATACTCGCCTTGGTGAGCCGTATGGGAACAGGAGAGGGACCCAAGACAAGACCCCAATCCGCAGAGTTGGTCCTGCACTACTGTCTGGAAATAGCCTAGGTGTCCTGAAGGCACAGGGGACTAAGAAGGAATATAGATCCTCACAGGCATCAAGAGGTCACAATCAGACAGTGCATTAAAGACCTCCCAAGGGAGATCCTCCAGCTGTTGGTCAAGTATCTTCCCAAGAAGGGTCCCGGTCGGCCACTGCGGTGACGGCCGCAGCCCAGACCGGGCGCAGAGCCGTCCCTGCACACGAAAAGGCGTGGGAAGCCAATCTGTCAATGCGCCGGTCCTCAGCATCCCGAAGGGTACGATTAGTGGAAGCTGCCATGAAGGGAGGGTTAGCAACCCCAATAATAGGTGCATCCACCTCGGGAGGTACTGACCATTGATCAACCAAGTCAGGGGAAAAAGGGTACTTCCAGTCCCAGACCCCCGGAACCCCTGTAAGTTTACAAGGTGATTCCCATTCCTTAGATATAAGTCTGGAAATGATCCTGTTCCAGAAATTCCAGGCACGGCGTCGCCGTGTGGAAACTCTCCCTCTTGGGCTTGGGAGACTCTCCCGGAGGAGAGATGGACAGTGCTTCAAAGATCTTTATAAGTAACTCATCAGTGTCACGCAAGCCCCAAGAACCAGGGCCAGAACTGTCACGGCTCCAAGACATCTCATCTGAGGAACTGGAACCTGAGAACAGTTCCCCTTCATCAGAAGGATCAAGGTCCTGCATAGCAGCAGACTCCTCAGTTTCAGTAGGACACCTAGAACCAGGGGGCGTCAGGGACCGTTTCTTTCCAGCGCCCAAGCGCTCTGCCAAACCGGACATCACCTGCTCCGCCGTGGGTAACCTGCACGGCACCACATGCTGGTTATCCCCACTCGAGTGCGACTCATCTGGAGTGAAATCTAAGCACTGGGAGACAGGAGTATTGAAGCGAGGTGCAGCTACTGGTAAACCTGATTGCAGGGCCAGCACTTGTTCGGCACACGGTCCGCAGACCTGTGCTCTGTCAGCATTAGCGTGGGGTTGTCCACACACGGTACACAGCCGGTCTTGTCCCCTCGGGACCCCGGACACATAGTTCTGAGATGCCTCCATATGGTGACTAAGCTAAGTAATATGCCAGTAGGGATTTAAGCTATAAGCTACCCTGGATGCCCAAAAACCCGCTAGGGATGTGGGAGAATTTAGATATAAACCCGTTAAGATATATATATATCAGGCCGGGAGAAGCCACTGGAATCTTGGCGTCTGAAAGACATAAGGAGAAGAGAGGGTGTCAGAGCCATGCGCTACAGGAAGACCAATAACCGAAAACGCCCGTGAGGGCACTTACAGTAACCAAGGAAGAGGAGGATCGTGACCACGCGCTCGCGGGAAGACCGACAAAATGGCGCCAAGCGAACCTCGAAGGGCGGGCCAGAGCTCAGATGACGCAGAACGCGCCAAACCAGACCACGCCCCCCGGAGAGCGCGAAGCTCTAAGCGCGGAACAAGACAGAAAAAGGAGACAGTAGTATAAACGCCATAGCGTCGCTAAACAGAGCCGCCGTACGCGCCAAGCCAAAGTACATTAAAGGCACTGCGGCCAACGTTAACAATGTTTGAAGTGCGGCTCTGACCCCCGGTAACTATTAAGGCTATAAGCATACAGTGTAATAGGGCAAGGTTAGGCCAACGTACACACAAACCCCCCCCCCTTTTTCCCCCCACTAAACGGGGGGAACTGAGGAAGGTGGTGACCCAACACTCAGGGTTCACCGCTACACGGGGCGTGGGGCATCCACTGAAGGCTCACCATTAGCCTTGACCGCCTACCCTATGGTGGGGGATTGCGGTGGAGTCTAGCTCCGTAAGCACACTAGGTGCTGCCTACCTTCACCCGACCAACGCAGCCCAGGCTGGGAGGCATATTCTTCACAAAAGGACGGGTGGAAATAGTCCCACAGGGCCTCGGGCTGTAAGCCCCGCTCGCCTGCGAGAGCGTGATACTTCATGTCTTCGCAGTTCCAGCACTGCAGAGAAATCTGGGGATTTGTGGGAGGTCCTTCGGTATATGTAGGGCCGGGAGGAGCTTGTTTTCTACATGTCTGCAGTGCACGGTGCCGGAGGCGGAGGATTACCCACATGTTATTACTACATCTGGAGCAGGACGTGCTGTATGCTTAGAATAATGTAGCCATTTTGGAGTTGTCTCAACTGACATAACTGAAATGCACAGTAACAGGAAGCCCAGTAAGACTTCCTGTTTGCAGGTGGCCTGCAAGTCCATGAGTGGCCATCTTGTTTTTAAAATTGAACCCAGAAGGAATTAGAAAAAATACACAAAAAGAGCATCCGCCATCTGGTTGTCCGAGCGGACCTGAACAGCCCGACCCCCAAAAGGTGCGGGGTCAAGCAGGCTAGAACCAACCTGATCGCCCTCAGTTCCAGAATGTTGATAGGGGTGTGGGCCTCCTGAGGGCCCCACTGCCCCTGGAATGTTAGGGATCTCTAGAAGCCCCCCAAACCTGTCAGACTGGCATCCGTGGTGACTGTCTCCCAGCAAGGGGCCAGAAAGAATCTGCCAACTAACAGGTTCCTTGAGTCCAGCCACCACGAGAGGGACCGCCTGCCTAGGGGGGACAGAACCAAAACCTGATCCAGGGACACAGGGTCCCTGTCCCATACAGACAAGAGGTGGAGTTGAAGAGGCCTCATGTGGAACTGAGCATAAGGAACCGCCTTGAAGCAGGACACCATCAGGCTCACCAGCTGCATTCCCTGACTGATGGAAGGATGAGGGCAGGACAGAAGGAGCTGAGCTTGCAGACTGTCCACCTTCTGCTGAGGAAAAAAGATCCTGGCCCGAGCTGTATCCAGATTCATGCCCAGAAATGGCTTTACCAAAGAGGGAGACAGGGAAGATATGGAGTGGTTTATCACCCAGCCGAATTACTCCAGTGTGGTCATCACCCGCTGAGTATCCAGCTCTGCCTGTTGGAAGGACGAAGAAGTGATAAGAATGTCGTCCAAATAGGGAAAAATGCGAATGCCCTGAGCTCTCAGCAGAGCCATAATGCCCGCCAGCACCTTGGTGAATACCCTGGGAGCTGAAGTAAGAACGAAGGGCAATGCCACAAACTGGTAACACTGATCCTCCAGAGCGAACCTGAGGAATCTCCGATAACCTGGAAAGACTGGAACATGGAGATAAGCATCCTTGATGTCCACAGAGATCATGAAGTCTCCTGGGCGTAGTGAACTTACAGCTGAGCGCAGAGTCTCCATGCGAAACCTCCTGGGTCTGACAAACTTGTTGAGAAGCTTTAAGTCCAGGATGGGTCTGAAAGACCCATCTCTTTTGGGAACGGTGAAAAGGTTGGAATAGTAGCCCTTGCCCCTTTCCCCTAAGGGCACTTGGCAGATGACCCCCCAGCTCCAGTAGATTCTGCACTGCAAGCAACAGGCCCCGAGCTGACAGGGGGTCTTGAGGCATCCGGGATCTGATGAAACTTGGGGGCGCCCAGGCTGCCAACTCTATCTTGTAACTGGAGGACACCAACTCCTGAATCCACCGGTCTGAGACATGAAGCCTCCAGACGTGAGCAAAGAGCTGAAGCCGCCCCCCCACCCGGATGGGTGAGGGCGCCCCTTCATGCTTGAGGGAGCTTGGGGGGGGGGGGGGGGGGGGGGGAGACTTGGAACCCCAGGAGGGTCCAGGGCGGCCACATCCTCTGCCCCTTCCCCAGAAATCTCCCCGGCCCCCTGCAAATGACGCTCCCCTTCCCATTCTGGACCCACAGTAGGAGGGAAGAAAGGAACCTGAACCCCGAAAGGGCCGAGACCGTCTCTTGCGCTGGGGTAACCTGCCTCCCTTAGCAAACAGGTCCAGGCGATCCCCAAATAGACGCAGCCCTTTAAAGGGGAACCCAGTGAGAGCCTTCTTGGCAGCGTTGTCAGCTGCCCGCTAGCGCAGCCAAACATTATAATGGTATCATCCAAGGCAGAGAGGACATATGCAACAAATTCCTCAAAACGTAGAAGGGCACTATACTCTGCACTATCTGCCTCATCAGGAGCCCAGTCTAAAATACTCCTGAGCAGAGACCTAATAGCCACAGCTGTAATGGCAGAGGCACAAACCGGGCGCAGTGCAGACCCCGCAAAGGCATGGGAAGCCAGCTGATCAATGCGCCGGTCCTCACCATCCCTCAGTATAGTAGAGTCAGGGGAATGCATGACAGAAGTGTTGGACAACCCCAGAATTGGTGCATCCACTTCTGGAGGGGACGACCAACGCTTAACCACTTCAGCAGGAAAAGGGTACCTCTTACCCCAATTCTTAGGCACCCCAGGGAGCCTGCTCGGTCGCTCCCACTCCTTGAACACAAGATTATTAAAGTGAGTTTGCTCAGGAAACTCCAAACATGACTTGGCCGTGTGAAACAATTCCCCCTGCTGCCGAGGAGCCGCGGCAGGAGGAGAGATAGAAAGCACTTCAAAAATGTGAGCCAAAAGCCTGTCAGTATCATCTGGAGCCCATGGGTCAGAGCCAGAATCAGCATAACCCTTAGGCTGCTCATCAGATGATTCTGAATCAGAAAACCATTCCCCCTCTTCCAGGGGGTATAGCCAGCCAGGTCAAAAAATTCCTCAGCCTCCATAGGTTATAAGTTTAGACCAGGTGCCAGATGCCGCCTCTTAGCAGAGGCCTTACACGCCGTAGAGCCAGCAATCAGCTTCTCAATACTAGCCACCCTGGTAGACAAATCAGGCTGAGACTCCCCACTCGTATGCACCTCACTGGGAGTCAGATGTAAGAGTGGGGGAGTGGGCGAAGCCACACGGGGCGCAGGCCCAGCCACAGGCAACCCAGATTGCAGCACAAGCACCCGCTGGGCACAGGGTACACATACCCGCACATTGTCATCACTAGTAGGGGACACCCCACACGCCACACACAGCCGGGCTTGTCCCGAAGGAACCCCAAGCACATTATCCTGATAAGCCTCCATATGGTGATTATCGCGGCCACCGGCCAATAGGGATTTACACAATAAAGTCACCCGGGATGCCCCAATAACCCGCTTGGGAAGTGGGAGGTAAAGGCAGAGTAGGCCTCTAATAGCAACTAAATAGAGGGGATAGGCCGGGAGAAACCACAATTAAGTTTGACCCGCCTACAAGACAAGCGGCCAAACTAACAGGAGCCCACAGA
Source organism: Gastrophryne carolinensis (assembly GCA_027917425.1). NCBI lineage: Eukaryota > Metazoa > Chordata > Amphibia > Anura > Microhylidae > Gastrophryne > Gastrophryne carolinensis. The sequence continues at coordinate 166,027,332 of CM051236.1, forward strand.
TGGACAGGGGGCGAGAGGGCCATCCCATAAGGCTCACCATTGGCCTAAAACACCTACCCTTTGGTGGGGGATTGCGGTTGGAGCAGTGCTCCTTAAGCACCTGGCAACGGTGCTGCCTACCGTCACCCGACCAGTGCAGCCAAAGCTGGGAGGCATGAAAAGGAGGAACGGGTGGGAATAGTCCTACAGGGCCGCAGGCTAATAGCCCCGCTCACCTGCAAGTAGAGAGCCATCTTCTTGTCATCGCAGCGTCGACTGCAGAGAAGAACTGGGGATTTTGTGGGAGGTCCCTGGAATATAAGGGGGCCGGGAGGAGCCACTTTTTTTGCTGTCTGCAGTCCAGCGCCATCTTGTGGATGTATAACCCAAAACGTAAGGAATTACTCTCTGGAGCAGGACGTGCTGTATACTTAGAATACGTAAATTGTTTATGTGCAGCAATCTAAATTGCCCTGGAGAGGGATGCATATGAGCACTGTTTGTTCTGTTTGTCTGACTTAAAGTGGACCAACACCCTCCCGTGTTCGGCCCGGGAATCTATAAGATTCCCGAACCGATCAGCTCCCTGACTGCGGGGCACCCCGACCTGTGTGAAAACCCCCAGAAACCCCTAAATCCCTACCTGGTCCTCGATCCAGCGGCGCCTGCCGCCGCCGCCTCCCTCTAGCAGGACGCGCACCCGCGCAGGCCGTTTGTGAATGGCCGGCGCGGGCACGCGCCCTGTAAGAGTGACGCACGGGAGGCAGCGGGCGCGCTCTCTTGTCCGTCGGCGGGGATTGGCAGCAGCGGTCACGTGGGAGCGGGGAGTTTTGGGGGCTTTCTGGGGGGTTTAACACAGCCGAAGTGGACCAAAACCCAGGATAGTCAAAATCCTGAGTGTTGGTCCACTTTAATTCATTTCTGACTGTAGGTCCGCTTTAAAAGAGCACTTTCATAAAAGAATGTCCCAATAATAAAAATCCAAATAAATATGATGTATGGTGAGAGGAGGGACCACTTTTACCTCGGACATTGTGAGATTTCAAGCCAGGCTTATTTCTTTTACTTGAAGGAATCAGGATTGTATAGCACCATTTTGCGATACAGCTCCTTCAAAGAGGGTGTGTACAGGGTCCAGATGACAACCTACCTCTTCCCCTAATAACCCTGCATTCAAAGTAAACTCTACTTTTGTAGATTATCCCCACAAACCCCAGATGAGCCCCCCCTCCCCCCGGCTCACCTACCATGACTATCTATTGCTGTGTTCGGGCCACAACTTTTTCAGGAACTCCTAAGCCAGTTTTTGTACTTCTGCACCGATCAGTAAGCTGTGTACATGGCCAGGGGGTCCATAGAGAAGCACCTCAGTCTGGACACATACACCGCACAAGCGCCTACCTACAGCCCAAAATTGCGGGGACATAAAGCAGCCAGGAGGCAAATCTGGTAGCTGAGCCCTGTGTGCCTAGTTCAGACTTTGGTCTGCATTTATTTGCAAGGCAGTACATTAACAAACATTTTCCTACTAAAATTACAGGATTATGAAAAATCTACTTACACTGGGATCAATTGACTGATAAAGTTCAACATCATTAAAATATTTAATATTATCAGATCCTCCCAGACAACTGAAAAATAAAAGTAATGTTAGAGCATTTGGTTTGAATATCAAGTTACATATTAACCATAGACAAAGGACTGACCCTTCACTCCAAAATCTTTTTTCCTCTCCAATTGTTCTTGGCCACTACTTATAAATGAACACCACAGCTTTGAAGTTATATTAGGGAGATCTAAAGCATTTATCCAACTTCCACTCATGCAGAAAGGCATTTCACTCCACCATGCCTAATGTACTAAACGGAAACCTTTTTTTGGTTATAAACTCAGGCATCATGCAGAGATCTGCCAGTGCCATTCCTTAAATACTTTTAACAGTCTTCAGGTCTTTGGGCTTTTGGGCACTAAATCCAGACTTTTGTGAGAGACTTTGCCCATGGGTATGAATGGCAAAGAGACCACACTTAAAAGTGGACCAACAATGCGAGGCAGCTATTGGTCTACACCTGATATATGACAGTATGGGGGGCACCTAGAATGCTGCCCCCCCCCCGCACACCAGTGCAGTGATTGGCTATCTGGCACCCACATCAGCTGCACTGGATTTGGGGGGGGGGAGATAAGTTTTAGGGGGGCCATAAACTGCCATGTTGGATGTTTAAGGGCTCAGAAAATGCACTAGGTCCAGGAAGGATGATTTTTAATGTTAGCAATCTGTATGTACAGGGTGGGGGAAGCCTTCAAGATTAATTCTACTCTTAAACTCTTGGCATACAAATATTAGTTCAGGTTTTTAGATCCAGCAGGACTCTGAAACCACTGCAGCCCCGCAGGACTACATCTGCTGCAGGTGGAGGCTCTTTTTTTTAAATGGTGTTTGGACAATTCATTTCAGAATTTCATCAAAGTAGACTACATTTGGCACTGTTCTAAACGATTCTCTGTTTTTTAAATTGAAGCAGAAATGGGTGAGATATTGGTGTATACAGCCTCAGCCAATGACATTCTTTTTCTTTCCGTCCCAAAAATCGGCTTAGCAAAGCAGGAGAGGATTGCTAGTCCCTCCCCTCTCTAGGCTCCTCACATTGCTGTCAGCATCACAGTTCCAAGGGCCACGCACAATTTCTTCAGAAGAAAAATAAGCTGAACCTGTAAACCTCAATATCTCGGCTATTTCTTCATCAATTTAAAAATGGAAAACAGTTTAGGACAGTGAAAACTGTAGCCCAACACAATGGTGTAACAATTACTTTTGTCTGCAGTAGCACTTTAAGCCTCAAACTAAAATGAACCTCAGCAGGACAGGAAGGAGGTGAGCAACACAAAAATACAATTCTGTGAGTACTCACCTGTAGAATTGTTTTTACTATGCACAGCACAGCCTGCTTCATGAAGTACTTACACTGCAGAAGACTTGTGGCTCCTCCCGGCCCCATATAAAAACCGGAAATCAGCCATAGACCTCTAGTGTTGACAAGCAGTTATACAAGAAGCCGGGAGGTAATAAGGCAAAAAAGGTAAAAAGAAACTAACTCGGAACAATCACCACAAAGAGGCAACCAAGAATAACGATAACAAGGGAGGGATGAAGCAGGCCGTGCTGTGCATAGTAAAAACAATTCTACAGGTGAGTACACACAGAATTGTATTTTTCCTAATGCACAGCACGGCCTGCTTCATGAAGTCCTTACATCTGGGATATCCAAAAGCAGTGTCCGTAAGATAGGGTGGGATCCCCAAAGAGTAACGGCAGGCAGTTCAGACCACTACCGCCTGAAGTACCTTGCGGCCAAAACCAGCATCAGCTGAGGCCCTAACATCAACCTTGTAAAACTTGGAAAAGGTATGAACAGAAGACCAAGTAGCGGCCTTACAAACTTGTTCAACAGAAGCTTGGTGCTGAAAGGCCCCAGAGGCACCAACAGCACGAGTGGAATGAGCAGTAATCCGGAAAGGAGGAACCTTCCCTTTAGCAGAATAGGCTTGTACCACCGCCTGACGTATCCGCTTAATAGTAGATTTAGCAGGAGGCAAACCCTTCCTAGGTCCAGCAGGAAGAACAAAAAGAGCATCAGATTTCCTGAGAGACTCAGTAGAGAATGAAGGGTCCGTTTCTTGGAATTAGCAGGGTTAGGACACAAGGAAGGCAAAACAATGTCCTGATTGAGATGAAAAGCAGACACAAACTTAGGCAAGAAATCCGGCTTAAGCCGAAGCACCACCTTATCCTGATGCCGCTCAAAATAAGGAGGTTTAATGGAAAGCACCGCCAGCTCAGAAACTTGCCTGACCGAAGTAATGGCCACCAAAAAGGCCACCTTAAGAGTCAGAATGGGCAACGCAGCCCCACAGATAGGCTCAAAGGGAGGACCCTGCAGAGCAGACAACACCAGATTTAAATCCCAAACCGGTAGCATAGGTTTACGTGGCGGATGCACATGAGTAACTCCCTGGAAAAAAGTCTTAACCAACCGGTGATTGGCAAAGGATCTTTGGAAAAAAATTGCCAGAGCTGACTAAGCTGAAGGCCCGAATCCAAACCATGTTGTAAAAATTCCAGAATCCTGGGGATAGGAAACACCCGACAAGGAAGAGACTTGGACTCACACCAGGCAATGTAAGCATGCCAGATCCTGTAGTAGATAAAGGACGGGGACTTTTTCCGATTCCGAATAATAGTATCAACAGAGGCCGGCAACCCCTTAGCCATCAAGATGGAGGTTTCAGCAGCCAAGCCGTTAAAGCCAGCATTTGTAAATTGGGATGGCGCAGCTGTCCCTGAGTGAGAAGATCTGGATCCATGGGCAAAACGTACCGATCTGCTGCCAACTGCACGACGTCTGCGAACCACACCCTCCTTGGCCAACAGGGGGCCACCAGAATGGCTAGTACCCCTTTCTGGGCTATCTTGCGCAGCACCCTGCCCAGCAGAGGAAAGGGAGGGAACACAGAGGAGCCGATACTCCGTCCAAGGAATCGCTAGCGCATCCGTGGCGAAGGCCAGATGATCCTGCGACAGGGAGACAAATCTTGGAAGCTTGTGATTGTGGCGGGATGCAAACAGGTCCACATCCGGCTGACCCCAACGGTGACACAGGGAGTGAAATACCTTGTTGTTGAGGGACCATTCCCCCAGCTGAGACGTCCCCCTGCTCAGGGAATCTGCCTCCAGGTTCCCCACCCCCGGAATGTAGACCGCCGAGATGCAAGGGACATTCTCTTCCACCCAAGACAGTATAAGGGACACTTCCGTGAGGGCTCGCTTGCTCCGAGTCCCCCCCCCCCATGATTGATGTAGGCAACCGCTGTCTGGTTGTCCAAGCGAATCTGAACAGCCCGGACCCGAAGGTGTGGGGTCAACTGGGAGAGAACCAACCTGATCGCCCGCAGTTCTAGAATGTTGATGGGTGCATGGGCCTCCTGGGGGCCCCACTGACCCTGAAACTTCTAAGACTTCCAAACTCCCCCCCCCCCCCCCCCAACCGGTCAGACTGGTATCCGTGGTGACAGTCCCCCCAGCACGGCGGCAGAAAGGTCCTGCCCACTAGAAGATTCCTCGAGTCCAGCCACCACGAAATGGACTGCCTGGCCAGAGGGGACAGAGCAAACTCCTGATCCAGGGACAAAGGGTCCCAATCCCAAACTGACAAGAGATGCAACTGAAGAGGCCTCATGTGAAACTGAGCAAAGGGAACCGCCTCGAAGCAGGACACCATCAGGCCCACTAACTGGATCCCCTGCGGAATGGAGGGATGGTGACACATGAGCAGAGCCTGTGCCTGCATCTGAAGGCCTTCCACTTTCTGCTGAGGGAGAAATACCTTGACCTGAGAGGTATCCAGAGTCATGCCCAGAAAGGACCTCGCCAAAGACGGAGACAGTGAAGACTTGGGATAGTTGATCACCCAGCCGAAGGACTCCAGAGTGGAGGTCACCACCAGAGTATCCTTCTTGGCCTGATGAAGAGACTGAGCAGAATGAGAATGTCATCCAGATAAGGGAGGATGCGAATCCCCCGGTTCCTCAGAAGTGCCATTACGCCCGCCAGCACCTTGGTGAACACCCGAGGCGCCGACGTTATACCGAACGGTAAGGCCACAAACTGGTAGTGCTGATCCTCCAAAGCGGACACGCAGCACCGCAAAATGGCACCACAACGCGATACGCGTCATCCCCGGCACGGCCTCCCCGAAGAGCGCGAAAACGTGCTCACGTGATCCGCGCCAACATAGGCCGCAGCGCAACAAACCCGAAGCGCCGTCCGCCACGGAGCGTGGTACACCACAGCGGCGGCGAGACAACAGCAGCGGACAACCACCGCAAAACCACCCGTCGCTTTCACACACCCCCCCCCCGAACACCCGCCGGGGAGAGGGCAGGCAGCGGCGGGAGAAGACTAGCCGGGGGCCGGGGTCACCAAGGAGAAGGGAGACAAACAAAACAAGGGGAGACTAGCTAATAACACCAGTCCCCAAACACAATTCACCCCCTACACATAGCGAATGCAGGATTACTCATCTCTCAGCAGGCTCACCATAAAGCCTATGGCCAGCTACCCTTTGTGGTACAGGGTCTGCGGCTTGGAGCAGCGCTCCCCGAGCACCTGACCCTAGTGCTCTTCTACCCTCACCCGATCCGTCAGCCAAGGCTGGGAGGCATAGAGGGTCCAGAAGTGGGTGGAAATAGACTTGCAGGGCCGCAGGCTTGGTTGTCCCGCTCACCTGCGCAACATAGAGAGCCATCTTCTATCTTCACAGTATCACTGCAGAGGGAACACTGGAGGTCTATGGCCGATTTCCGGTTTTTATATGGGGCCGGGAGGCCACAAGTCTTCTGCAGTGCACTGCGCCACCTTGTGGCGGAATACCCAGATGTAAGGACTTCATGAAGCAGGCCGTGCTGTGCATTAGGAAAATATTGGCTTCCTTGCCTGACCCACCTGGGTGAGCTCCCCTTTATTTTTTCATTTCTCTACTGAAACTGCAACCATTTTGGTTGTTAAACTTTTCTGTTACATTTCAGATTTTCATCAAAGGAAGAGTAAGCAGCAAAAAGCTGCCCACAAGTACACCACCGCACTTAGCAAAAATATTTAAAAGTGCGGACATTTTAAAAAACAAAACACCACAAAGGCAACTCAGCTACTTTAACAAACGTAGTCCTCTGAAAGTTTTTGCCTAGTGCAAGCTATAATAAATAAAAGCCAAATAAAGTATTAATGATTCGAAATATTAAGGTGCTAAGCTATCAATTCTTAATAAAGAAAGAAGGAAACCTTAACCTATCTACACACTAAAATAACAATGTGCAACTATACCATAGACCATCTTATATTTTGCATAGGTAGGTTAAGGCTCCGTTTTAAGCAAACACACAAGTAGTTGCCCTGACAAATTACCTGAAAATTATTTTATTCTTCTCGAAGTCTACTTTTACGTCTTTGCTGTCCTCCACGCAAAACTCAACAAAAACATAATCCCTCCTATCATACCACTTGGCAGATGCTGGTTGCCTGCAAACATGAAAAGGGTACAATTCTACATTAATACAAACGAAAAAAAAAACATATATATCACTGATACCTTAACTTTTCAAAGCGGAATTGCACCAGGGATTTTGACTATCAGTCCCTGTCCCCAGGGCAACCTAATATTTGTGATACACCGCTGTGTAAAACCCTCCAGATCACCCAGTACAAACTCACCTTTCCATGGCCCTATGGTGCATGTGCAGGCTCCAATCAGATCCATTTGCCATGCATATTCATGCTCAGCAATCGGGGGCGGAACTGGGCGCATCCCCAAATCAGAATGGCTGAAAACAGTGCTTGTCCCCATTGTTTACATTAGCAGAGGGCTGGTGAGTTTTACTGGGACCAGAGGATGGGGTGAGTGGCTTCACACAGCAGGGTGGATGCCTTGGGGGGGGGGGGGGGGGATATAAGACTTGCGACCAGCCCTGGAACCTAAAAGATTTGGCCTGGTTGAAATTTGTTCCACTATAAAAGGACATTCAAGGCATTTCTTAAGTAATCAAAGTATCCCCTGCGTAATCCAGTGGTGGGCGATTCTGGCACAGGCATCCTTTATCTGCCTCATTGAGCGCATTCCTCATCCTCGGTGCAGTCCCACCCACTCATTCACTAGAAAATGTGGGCAGGGACACGCCTAGAGCTCGATCTGATGCTATCTGTGTGGCAGACCATAGATAGCGGTGCTCGTCGCCGGACTCAGACAATCGGCGATCGATTCTGCGCAAGGTAAGGTGCTTTTCTCTTTTTTACCCCCACCCTGCCACAGCATCAGGGGAGGGTGGCAGGGCGGGGGTACATTGCATACTGAGAAATGCCAGGACTGTCCCTTTAAGGCAACATATAATTAAAGGGACTACATTTTAACGGGATTTTTTTTTTTTTTTTTTTAAGAAGGAGCATTATAATTTTAAAATCAACAAGTTATGTAATGTAGTCAGTCTCCCTATGCCAGCATGACCGACACCTGATGGGTGTGGTTTAACCTTATGCTGCCCTTATAAGAGGATCCATATCCTAGAAATCAGTCATTGGTCCCGCTGGGCCTGTTTAAGCATAAGGGAGCTCTATAGCAGCAGTGTTCTGTGTGTACAGGGCTTATTTCCATCCTCTTGTAGATCTTGGTGTACATTTGCTAATAGCAACAGATGAGCACTGGATGTGCGGCGGGGACCAAATCAGGATGCTCCAGGGTTGCTTGGTAGCCTGGCCCTGGAGTATTCTAGATTCCAGGGTAGGCATACCAGCTGATCGGTCCACTTAAAAGCGATACTGCAGGCAAAAATAATTGGTACACCATTGCGTCGGGCTACATTTGGCACTGTCCTGAACGGTTCTTCGTTTTTAAATTGAAGCAGAAATGGGTGAGATATCAGTGTTTACAGACTCAGCCAATGACACTCTTTCTTCCTGTCCCCAAATCAGCCTAGTAGAGCGGGATAGGATTGCCGGTCCCTCCCTCCTCCAGAATAATCACATTGCAGTCAGCGCAAAAAGCAGATTATGCAACATCACAGGCTCAAGGGCCACACCCACATCATAAGCTGAACCTGTAAACCAAATATTTCTGCCATTTCTTCAATTTAAAATGGAAAACAGTTTAGGGCAGTGCAAAATGTAGCCAGATGCAATAGTGTAAATGACCTGTGCCTGCAGTAGCACTTTAAGCCTCAAACAAAAATGAACCTCAGCAGGACAGCAAGGAGGTGAGCAGCGCAAAATATTACTAGGTGAGCTCCCCTTTATTTTTCCATTTCTCTACTGCAGATGTTTGGCAGGCATGATGGAGCAGCACAGTGCTTGTTCACCACTGCCTCAAAAAGCAATACTGCTGGAGCCTGCATATTGGAAGCAGAATAGCCCAAAATGAAATTGCTCTAGGTCTGTGTGATGAAACTGAGCACAATGCACCTCCGCAGATGTGGAAAGCATGTGTGGGAGGAAGAAGGAGCAGAGGGGAAGCCAGGAGTGAACGAAGATGGTGGCGCCAAGATGTGCTACACATATTTTGGGGCAGCTTTAATACTTCTAGACCTTCATACATAATTTGCATGTGTAGGAAAAGTGGGTATTAATGGCAGCATTGTTAAAGAGGAACAGCACCCAAAAAATTGACTTTTGCTCCTCTCTGGTGGGTATCCCAGGTGTTTCTCTCCTTTAAGAGAGCCTTGGCAGGCTCTGAAGGTTCTTAGGTAGCCAATCTCAAGCATGGAATAACAGGGAAAAATGAAAAAAAAAACAAATAGCTTTAACATGATCATTTGCTCAAGTGGCATTTGACTTCACCGAAAATCCTCCATCAGATCCTCCTCTTTGCTGGACTATTGCAGCTTCCTATAGGTAAAGTATAGTGGTTACCCCACCAGACAGCACGGCAGGAAAAGTATGTATTTCTTAAAGAGGAAGTATTAAGTGGATGTTCAGCCTCCAAAGTACCCCTCATAACCCCCACAACTTACCTTGCCCAGGAGCCCGGGTGTTTGGAGCAGCATCTACCGCTCAGTGTGCAGCCTTGCACATTCACTTAAGAATGGGCAAATAGGAACAAGCTAAGCAGGGGATGGTTCTCTGCACTGCCACATGAGCACTGTAACTGCACTGGATCCCCAGTGAGGTTTGTTATGTTGTAACCACCCCCCACTCCAGGTGAGGGAGGCATGGCTGGGGGTTTTCTTTGTAAAAAGAACATCCAGGTCCTTGCAGCATGGGTTATCCAGATTTGGGATTCCCTGCTACACATCCCTTCATAGTATGTTCACAACTGGGTAGATAGTACTCACTATTTCCATGCTCTATCACAGAACTGCCAATCAAGACACCTGTCAAATAGTCAGGTTGCTGCCAGTCACGTGACAGAAGGTTCAGGATGACCCCGACACCAAGCCGAGCTTTCTCATGGCTTCCACTTTCCATTGCCATGTGGTCTAGGTGATGAAGCTATGGGCCAGGAGCATCCCTGACGTTTCCAGGAAGGCTTTCGGTCTGCATTAATTGATAATCCCCGGCAGCATGATTACGGACAGCCATGATGTAACCCTGCCAGAGGCCCACAGCAGCTCCCTGTGTGCCACCATTCAGTCCTTCCCCCTTTGCTGATGATGGGGCCGTGTAAGCGGCTGATAGAAGCTTCTGGAGAGGGAGGCAGCAATGCCGGCACAGGGAGCGCCTCCTCCACACGCCCAGGCCACTCAGTGTACCCCGGAAAACACGCGCGTGACCACTCAATACACCGGCCTCTGTGAGGGGATGAGAGGGCGGATAGTGCCCCCCTTCTATCAGACAGAGCTCCTCCGCCTCCTCTGTGGCAGCTCGGGACGCGGCCCGCACCGCCCTGCACTCCCGGGACTCACATGTTGCTGCAGTTCCCCGGCTCTCCTCACACACTCCACGCTGCGCCGCTTGCCGTCTCCGCCGCACGCTTCTCTGCTCCTCCCCGCGCTCTCCCGGGCCTGCGTGACGTCACCAAGCAAACGGGCGGGGATTAGCCTCGAGCTCATTCTCAGTGAGGAGGACGCGAGTTCTCGCGGCAATTCGAACCACAAGCAGGAAGAGCTGCGCTCTAAACCCCGCCCCGGATCTCAACTGCCGCTGTAGATGTGAAAGCAGCGCGGGTGGGCGGGGCTTCGCCTGCGCAACTTCTACGAGCTTCCAGCATGTTCTTCCGAGTGTTCTGCCCCACGCCCCTTGTTGGTCCCGCTGTAACCGCGTGATTGCAGTGTGAGGAGTTCCCCTCAGCAAGGCGGGGAATGGGGCTTGTGGGAGAGCTGGGGAAAAGGCAAGGAGAGGGCGGATACCGGCTAGAACAGACTATAGAGGTGCTTTGTGTGGAACAAAGTCCTGAGATGCCAGCCCTAGAATCGAAAAGATCCTAGGGCCAGCCGCTTGCCTTTCTTCTGGGCATTTCCGTGTTAGGGTTGCCTTGGTGAATGAAACCACCCTCCCCATATTGCCCAAAATAACTTGCCTCTTGGTACATGCTCAGGCTCTGCATGTGTCCAATCAGGGCTCTTTGCCATGACCGGCAAATGGCTGTGATAGTCTTCAACTGGGGGAGCAAGTGGCCATATCACTGCAGCTTCAGGCTGTGTGCAATTAAGAGGAGCTATAGGCAAGTCATTGCTTCCTCGTTCATGGCATTGGCAGTTAAATTGGACCAAAACCCAGGATTTTGACTTCTGGGTTGTGGTCCTTTCACCTGCTGTGTGAAACCCGAGATCACTGAGCGCAACTTACCTCCTGGTCCTATGGAGCATACGTAGCCACTCGTCCAATCAGCGCACTTGGAGCCGCTGGTAAGCCATGGCTAGCGTCTCTGAGTACGCGGATGGCTGCAACCCCCTGCTTCCCTCTAGCAGGGTTCATGCCTGGGGGGGGGGGGGGGGGGGAATGTGGCTCACGCTTGCGTTTGTAGCACTGTTTTGGGGGGGTGATGATAAACGCCCCACTTAAGACAGGCTATGGCGCTGACCTGTAACAAAATTAGGCTGAGCCTTCGCTTAGTGGAAGAGTGGGATAAATGTTCTGTGTGGCAGTGCCTCCACCCAGAATAGGGCCCTTGTAACTGTCGGGGAACCTTTCTGGGAAATAGATCAAGTCTCAACAAAACCATACAATGAGAGCAGAGGGACTATTGATCCCAGCAGTCTCTTAAAGCAATCACTGGCACAGCTGAATATAATACTATAAACTTTATATAGCAAACGGTAAAGGCACAAGAGAAATACAGCATAAACAGTGTCATATATATATATAATGCAATAATGAAAGGCCTAGCTTCAGTCCGCTCACATATACCCGGGTATATAGTTACTCTATAGTCCAAATACCTCCAAGAGAAAGAGTCTGCGCAGGATGAAAGCTGCAGGGGCCCCTGATCTTGATAGCTGATCCACTCTTGACGCGTAGAAGTCAATCAGACAGGTTAAGCTTCTCTACTGGATACACTGTACATGCAGGTCAGCAAGCTGGGAGTAAGAAGCAGTTCCAAAACAGCTACAGACGATCTCCTCTAGGCACAGTCAGCTGAACTGGCAGGTGAACAGTCTGATGGTCAGTGGAAGGATCCAGATGCCAATGTGAGGCTCTGGATACAAGAAGCAGCAGCACAGCTTCTGACAGCAAGCCGTGTGCTCAGGTCTGTCCCAGGATGCAGGAAGTATGTTCTCTACTTATAGTCCAGCACAGAACTGCAAATCCAAGCTAGCAGGGGCAGGAAGTATACTGTCACTGGTTAAGGAGGGAGTGCTCTATGATTTCCAGGAGACATGCAATGTTCAGAGAAACTTTGTGGTAAATCAGCACTTCCCTACATACTCCCCCTGGTGAAATCTTTACGTCCCGTCAAAGAGAAACTATGATTAAAGTCAACATTAATAAACAAGTCACAACGTCATCCTCTCTCCATTACAATGGATTGCTGCAAGAAACGAGTCAGTAGTAATACATGCCAGGAGTAGCAAAAACAGGCAACATATTAACTAAATTAGAAACTGCACCTACCCAAGCATGATACAGCTGAGGCTAACTGATAAACCTGGGATCCCCCAAATTATCATAGGTAAAAATGGGTGGAGCATGTCTAACTCTTTCCCCTCTTTGTGCTCCCCTCTGAGGTAATCCGGTGTTTTCAGGCCCTGAACTAGGACTGAGTCATGGGCAGGGATTGTGCTGGTTCTGTAGCAGGATTAGGCTCCTGCCTGGGGGTAGTCACTGACTGAGGCACAAACTCTGGGGAGCTAGGGCTCAACAACTCTCTTGAAGGGGCAGGAGCAGTTGGGCTAGTGACTTCAGGAGCTGCAGTCCAATCACTCTCATTAGTATCTGGCAGATCAGAAGTGGAATCTGCCTGAGGCTGAGGTGGATCACTCACTGCAAAATCTTCTGAGCCATTGTCATTTTCAATTTGAGGGATAGGCAGCAAGTAGTTTCGATGCCAGGTCTTTATTCTAGCTTCTGGTCCCTTTATTTTGTATACTGGGATCCCAGGCAGCTTGTCCACTACAGTAAAAGTCTCTTTTCTCCAGCAGTCAGCCAGTTTATGTTTTCCAGATGCTCCTAGGTTTCGCAGCAGGACTTGGTCCCCTGGTTTCAAGTCTCTATATCTCACACGGAGATCAAAGCACCTCTTATTTCCAGCATTTACTTTAGCTGTATTTTCTTCAGCAAGGCGATACGCTGATTCGAGGGAATCTTTCAGACGAGCCACATATTGATAATGGTTCTGATGACTAACTCCATCAGTTGAAACTCATAGGAGGATATCAATGGGCAATCTAGGCTCTCTTCCAAACATCAAAAAGTAGGGTGAAAATCCTGTACTCTCGTGTCTAGTGCTATTGTAGGCATGTACCATAGCGTCAACCTTGCGACTCCAGGACTGCTTGTCTTGCACTTCCACAGTACCCAGCATATCAAGCAAGGTCCGGTTGAATCTTTCAGGAAGAGCATCACCCTCTGGGTGATAAGGCGTAGTCCGACTTTTCTGAATGTTCAATAGCTGAAGTAATTCTTTGATTAACTTGCTCTCAAAGTCTCTGCCTTGGTCTGAATGCAGTCTGTGAGGTAGACCATAATGGATGAAATACTTCTCCCAGAGCACTCGAGCGACGGTAACTGCTCTTTGATCCTTGGTGGGGAAAGCTTGAGCGTAGCGAGTAAAGTGGTCGGTCACTACTAATACATTTCCAATCCCTCTTGAGTCAGTCAATGCAGAGAAAGTCCATACAGACCAAATCCATGGGGCCCGAACTCTGTAAGTGTTCCATTGGGGCAGCTCGAGTTGGCAAAGCTTTCCTCTGTAGACATCTGAGACATCGCCTGCATAAACTGGTCACAGTATCTCTCATCTTTGGCCAGTAGAATCGATCTTGCACCAGGCCATATGTTTTCTCAGGTCCCAGGTGACCATGATAATCATGTAGACTTCTGAAAACCATTCTCTGGAAACAATGGGGAAGAACCAGTTGACGCCTTCCGGGATGATCATGATACAAAACCACACGATAGATTAGGCCTTTGTCTATCTCAAACTTCTCCCAATATCTTAAGAACTGACCACACTCATTGGGTAAATACTTTTTCAACAGTGTAGGGTCTTTGGCATGTACTGCTTGGTATAGAGGTCCAATTACCGGGTCAGCCTTCTGACTTCTAATCATCTTCTTTGGGGGTATGGAACAGTTCTCAAATGACCCCAGTGCAGCAGGATAGGCGAACATGTCTGGCACAGCCTTTGGTCCACCTCCCATGGAATCAATAAGTCGCATCTCAGAGAAAGCCACTTGATCTTCAGTTACTGCAGTCATGGCACATAGGGCTCTAACGCCAGGACCAGGGACTTCTTCCCATTCAGTCTCTTCAGTAGCAGGAGTCAATCCTGGCCGCCTAGACAGGGCATCTGCTCCAATGTCCTTTGGGTCTGGTTTATACTTCAGGGTGAACTGATAGTTGGATAAAGCTGCCAACCAGCGATGTCCTGTGGCATCTAGCTTAGCTGTAGTTAGAACATAGGTCAAGGGGTTGTTGTCTGTTCTTACTTCAAAGGGAACCCCATACAGGTAATCATGCAGCTTATCAACGACAGCCCATTTGAGTGCTAGAAACTCCAACTTATGAACTGGATAGTTGCATTCGCTCAGGGTGAGGCTTCGGCTGATGAAAGCGACAGGTTGAAGGCCTGATGGATATTCCTGGTGTAACACTCCACCCAATCCTTCAAAGCTTGCATCCAACTGGAGCACATATGGCTTCTGTGCATCAGCGTACGCTAGCACGGGTGCGTCTGTCATCTTTTTCTTCAACTGAGTGAAAGCCTCTTGACACGCAGGAGTCCACCGGTCCCCAAAAGGAGCTTTGGAAGTCTTCTTTTGCTTCTCTGAAGCACTTACATCACTCTTCAGCAGGTCATGTAGAGGTTTGGCTATGCTGGAATAACCTTCCACAAACCTGCGGTAGTATCCACAAAAGCCAAGGAAAGAACGTAGCTCTGTGATATTCTGAGGTTGGGGCCAGTTCACCACTGCTTCAACTTTGGCGGGGTCTGTGGCGACTCCTTCAGCTGAAACGATGTGACCTACATAGGTAACTGATGACCGGAAGAACTTGCACTTGTCCGCTGACAGCTTCAGCCCTTCGTCTCGCAGGCGATTAAGTACTCTCATGAGCCGTTCTTCATGTTCTTCTAAAGTAGACCCGAACACAATAATGTCATCGAGATACACAAGACATTCTCGGGGCACTAGATCGCCCAACACTCGCTCCATCAATCTTTGGAATGTTGCTGGGGCTCCTCTGATACCTTGTGGCATGCGAGTGAACTGAAAGAAACCCAAGGGACATATAAATTCCGTCTTCTCATGATCTTCAGGTGCCATGGGAACTTGGTAGTACCCAGATCGCAGATCTAATACAGTGAAGCAACAGTTTCCATTCAAAGCCTCCAGAGCCTCTTCAATCCTGGGCAAGGTATACTGATCAGGTATGGTTCTCCTATTCAGAGTCCGATAGTCTACACATAGACAGATCGATCCACACTTTTTCCTCACAACCACAATGGGCGAAGCATAGGGGCTCTTGCTGTCCACAATAATCCCTTGATCTTTCATCTGGTGTAGGGTCTGTCTCAATTCATCAACGTCTTTTGGGGCTATCCGTCGGGGCCGCTCTCGAAACGGTGTAGCATCAGTTAGACGGAAGGTATGTTGGGCAATCTTGGCGCAGCCGACATCCATGTCATCTGTAAAAAAACATTTCAGGTATGCTTGATAGCTGCTTTGTCAATTTCTGGTTCCAGGTTTCTGGTAGATTCAGGATATACATGGGCTACATCTTGATGATGACCGATTATGAATGGGAGGATAGAGCAATTTTTGACAGTCACCACCGTAGATAATGCCACTTGGGTCCTCCAATCCTTTCTTTCAGGAATAATCATCCAGCCCTTCTTAGTAATCATTTCTTCAGGGGTTTCATGAGGACGTAACTCCCATCTCCAATTAGTTCAGAGGTAATGCGGGAGGCCACTCTAAGGACTCTCTCTCCCCCTGGTGGAATCTCCACTGGATGCTCACCGATGTGATATACCATCCCATGCCGGTAACCAACAGAAAGTACATCACAGAGCTCTTTGAGATTGGGCGGCATGTCATCTTCATCAGAAGTTGTAACCCCTTCAAGAAACTTCTGGAAAGCGTTGTACACTGCTTTACAATTCGTGCCCAAAATCACTGGGGCTGCATGGGAGTCACCGGTGTCAGGGCAAACTAGAGCTGTAATCTCCATAGCAGGAACACCCTTGTCGGCTAACCCGGAAATAGTCACAACCACATGCAAGCTTCCATCTACGGGATATGATTCAGAGTTCAGACCCCATAACTCCATCTGCCCGGTGGACTGGAGGGGTATGTTCCTCAGATACTTCTTGTAAAATGAACGGTAGATTAAGGTGACTTGAGACCCTGTATCAAATAGAGCTGGGGTGGAATGACCATTAATAGTGACTTTAACAATAGATGTTGAACCTAGGAGAGGTCCTCTTGATTTTGGCTTGAAGCGCTTCCTGCTGTGCCTGGGCTTCTTCACAGGAAAGGCCACACCTTGCACTATTTCCTCACACTCCTCCGGACACTGTTTAGTGGAATGACCGATCTGACCACACCATGCACAACTCCTAGAGTTCCTCCCCCGCCCTACTTTTCTGAATACTGAACCTCACATTAGCTTCTTGTTGCTTCACTATATTCATTAATTCAGGAAGGGGAAGTGCTTGGTTTAATAACATTTTTAAAATTTGTGCGAGAGGGTGATGGGGCAACAAGCCTCTCACTAGCTGGCTGGATCTCATAGAGTCCACTGAAGAGGGGGATATAGCCTTATGATACACCAGACGTGGTAGAAGTAACTGCAATCTGTTAATAAAGGTGGAAACATCTTCTCCCTCCTTCTGACGGGACATTCGATAATTAGCAACCATCTGCTCTAGATCATAGTATGGCTCAAAGTGGTCAGACAATACTTGTACATAGTCCACTGCAGTAGCTCCCTCATGGGTGTCCCGGTACAGGCGGATTAATTCTGCAGCTGGTGACCGTAAACTTTCACTAACCCTCTGACGCTTGCTCTCTTCTGAGCAGGACCACTCTCTCAAGCTCTGAAGAGTGTGCTCTTTCCATACTGTTCCATCAATACTGTTCTATATGTGTCCCCTCGACATTCGGCTGTCCCTGTCACTTTGGTATCTGTTATATTGCGTAGCTAATATGGTATAATATATCTGTGTTCATACAGTATATATATATATATATAATAATGTATAAAAACCTTTTATTCTTATTATACAGTAGGTCCTGCTCCAAATCTAATACTTACAGTGGGGATATACTCTGCCAGATGGCGCTGGACTGCAGAGACATTGAAAAAAGGCTCCTCCCAGCCCCTCAAATACCTAGGAACCTCCCACAAATCCCCAGAATTTCTCTGCAGTTGGCTGCAAAGGACGAGAAATTGGCTCTCTACTCGCAGGTGAGTGGGGTTATTAACCTGTGGCCCTGTAGGACTATTCCCACTCGTTCCACTAGTAATATGCCTCCCAGCCTTGGCTGCGCTGGTCGGGTGAAGGTAGGCAGCACCGCCGTTGGTGCTTAGGAGCGCAGCTCCACCGCAATCCCCCACCAAAGGGTAGGCGGTTCAGACTTATGGTGAGCCTCTATGGGATGCCCCTCCCGCACTATTGCCCCTGCCTATCGGTGGGCCCTATTTAAGTGGCAGCCGTCCTCCCTCATCCTCCTTGTAGTCTTCGGGGGAAAAGAGGGGGGGTGTATGTGTATAGATATGTATGTTATGCTTTCTGTGCTTTCACTTTTCACATGTCTTTATTCCTGTGTTAGCCGCCGTGCTGACTTGTCTTTATTGCTTTTAAATTTACCGCCGCCACGCGCTGATTTGGTTCCGCGCTTGGCAGCATTACCTCAGGCGCTGGTGCGCCATCATTGGCTGTTGGCCTTCTGGCGGGCGGGGCCCGTCTTTGGCGCGTTCCGCGTCATCGCTATTACCGGCCCGCCCCTCGAGGTATACGACGCTATCTTTTTTGACTTGGTTGGCCTATACGCGACAGACTCCTACCTACCGCGGTCCGTAAGTGCCCTCGCGGGCGGCTTTATCTGCTTCACTTTTGTTACGATGTACTTAAGGTCTTGTCTGCTTATGTTTTTCAGGCAGGGCGAACCCTTCTTGGCTTCTCCCGGCCCTGTTTTTAGTATATTACTTGTAGGCCTTGTAAAATTTATACCCCCACGTCCCTAGCGGGTTATTGGGGCATCCAGGGTTGCTATATAGCGTTATTCCCTATCGGCGTATAGCGCCGCTATAATCACCATATGGAGGCATCCCTGCATAATGTGACCGGGGTCCCTTCGGGACAAGACCGGCTGTGTGTAGCGTGTGGGCAGCCTCATGCGGACGCTGACAAGGCGCGGGTCTGTGTACCCTGTGCTGAGCAGGTGCTTGCATTGCAATCTGGCCTGCCAGTGGCTGCGCCTCGTTTCACTTCACCTACTCCCCCAAGCTTAAATCTCACTCCTGCTGAGTTGCATACTAGTGGGGATTCTCAGCCTGATGTGTTTTCTAGACTGGCTACTGTTGAACAGATTATTGCGAAGTCTTTAGCGCGTAAGGCCCCTGCTAAGAAGCGGCACTTGACGCCTAATGTTACTGTTTTCCCTATGGGAACTGAGGAGTTTATGAATCTTTGTGGCTATACCCCGTCTGATGAAGGGGAGCTCTTTTCTGACCCATCTGATGAGAGACCAAGGGGTCATGACGATTCTGGCTCTGACCCCTGGGACCCGGATGACACTGACAGATTATTGACCCAGATTTTTGAGGTTCTGTCCATCTCTCTCCCTGTTGAGGCTCCCAGGCAGAGAGGGGAGCTTTTCCATACAGCAAGAAGGAATGGGAGCGCCCCAGTAAACTTCCCAGGGTTCCAAAGAGTTGGGATAGGAAGTATCCCTTTCCTGCGGAGGTGGTTAAATGTTGGTCATCACCCCCCCCCGAGGTAAATGCCCCGATCCTAGGGCTATCTAACACCTCTGTCATGCATTCCCCTGATTATACTACCCTGCGGGATGCCGAAGACCGGCATATTGATCAGCTGGCATCCCACGCCTTTGCATGTGCGGGGACGGCGCTGCGCCCGGTCTGTGCCTCTGCCATTACTGCTGTGGCCACTAGAACCCTTATAAGAAATATGCTTGATAGTGCCCCTGATGATTTGCCTTGTGAGGTGTTTAATGCACTCTCCAGTTGTGATGTTTTTGTAAATTATGTCCTATCAGCATTGGAGGACACCATCAGAATGTGTGCCAGAACTTCTGCCCTCGTGGTGGCTATACGCCGCTCGGTTTGGCTGCGCCAGTGGGCGGCTGACAACGCTGCCAAGAAGGCCCTCACTGGTTTTCCCTTTAAAGGACTGCGTCAGTTTGGAGACCGCCTGGACCTTTTTGCTAAGGGAGGCAGGTTACCCCAGCGCAGGCGGCAACCTCGGCCCTTTCGGGGACAGGGTTCCTTCTCCTCCCCTTACCGTGGTACAAGACAGGGAAGGGGAGTGTCTTTCCCTGGGGCCCGGGGAGATTTCTGGGGTAGAGGCAGAGGACGTGGACGTCCTGGCTCCTCCTGGGGTCCCAAAGCTAAATCCTCTCCCAAGCCCCCTCAGGCATGATGGGGCGCCCTCACCCATCCAGGTGGGGGGACGGCTGCAGCACTTCGCTCAGGTCTGGAGGCTTCATGTCTCAGACCGGTGGATTCAGGAGGTAGTGTCCTCCGGTTACAAGTTGGAGTTTGCTGCCGACCCCCCTCCAGGATTCATCAGATCCCGGATTCCTCAGGACCCTGTGTCAGCTCAGGAGCTAGTGCAAGCAGTGCAAGGCCTCCTGGAGCTGGGGGTCATCTGCCAGGTCCCTTTAAGAGAAAAAAGCAAGGGCTTTTATTCCAACCTATTCACAGTACCCAAAAAGGATGGTTCTGTCAGGCCCATCCCAGACTTAAAGATTCTCAACAGGTTTGTCAGGGGCAGACGCTTTCGCATGGAGACTCTGCGCTCTGCCATCAGTTCCCTGCGCCAAGGGGATTTCATGACTTCTGTGGACATCAAAGATGCTTACCTTCATATTCCTGTGTTCCCAGGACATCAAAGGTTCCTCAGGTTCGCTCTGATGGATCAACACTACCAATTTGTGGCCTTGCCCTTCGGCCTCACTTCAGCTCCCAGGGTGTTCACCAAGGTGCTGGCTGGCGTGATGTCTCTGCTCAGGTGTCAGGGCGTCTGCGTGCTTCCCTATCTGGACAACATCCTCATCACTTCCCAGTCTCTACATTAGGCAGAGTTGGATACTCAGCTGGTGGTGTCCACTCTGGATACAAAAGTCTTATAGGGGCCACAGCACTCAAACCAGTTAGCTTGCTGACCAACCTACAATCTGTCTCTAAACTAGGTTAAAAACAGGGGGCTCGGTCACACACATCTGCAGAAGTATGCTTAAGCTGCACCACCAGCGCCAAGGTGCCCCTGTGAGGTGCAGTCCTAACTCTAGTACTAATTCTAGTCTCTAAGAGCCCCATTTGGGACATACAATGCAATAGATAAATTGGGAGCAGGCTTACCTGAGGTTGCCCTAAACCTCAAGTGCAAGCCATGGGGTGGAAGGGTCAAAGATCTTGCAATACAGCCTAGACCCCACACTCCATGTGCTTGCACAAATTCAAAAGAAACAAAGGAGGGGTGGCAGCCGCTCAGACCATTTTATAACTAACCAGGGAGGTGCACATTAGCAGGGCCCCCTGTTTTTAACCTAGTTTAGAGACAGATTGTAGGTTGGTCAGCAAGCTAACTGGTTTGAGTGCTGTGGCCCCTTTAAGACTTTTGTATTCTAATTGCCCTGCTAATGTGCACCTCCCTGGTTAGTTATAAAATGGTCTGAGCGGCTGCCACCCCTCCTTTGTTTCTTTTGAATTTGTGCAAGCACATGGAGTGTGGGGTCTAGGCTGTATTGCAAGATCTTTGACCCTTCCACCCCATGGCTAGCACTTGAGGTTTAGGGCAACCTCAGGTAAGCCTGCTCCCAATTTATCTATTGCATTGTATGTCCCAAATGGGGCTCTTAGAGACTAGAATTAGTACTAGAGTTAGGACTGCACCTCACAGGGGCACCTTGGCGCTGGTGGTGCAGCTTAAGCATACTTCTGCAGATGTGTGTGACCGAGCCCCCTGTTTTTAACCTAGTTTAGAGACAGATTGTAGGTTGGTCAGCAAGCTAACTGGTTTGAGTGCTGTGGCCCCTTTAAGACTTTTGTATTCTAATTGCCCTGCTAATGTGCACCTCCCTGGTTAGTTATAAAATGGTCTGAGCGGCTGCCACCCCTCCTTTGGTGTCCACTCTGGAGTCATTTGGATGGGTGATCAACCACCCCAAGTCCTCGCTGTCCCCTTCCTTGGTAACTCCATTCCTAGGAATAAATCTGGATACAGTTCAGGCAAGGATCTTCCTTCCTCAACAGAAGGTCGACAGTCTGATTGCACAGTCTCAGTCCCTCCTAGCTTGTCCCCATTCCTCCATCAGGCAGGGGATGCAGCTGGTGGGCCTGATGGTGGCGTGCTTCGAAGCGGTCCCTTATGCTCATTCCACTTGAGGCCTCTGCAACTTCACCTATTGTCTGTATGGGACAAGGACCCAGCTTCCCTGGACAGGGTCTGTGTGCTCTCCCCCCTGGTCAGGAGGTCCCTCTTGTGGTGGATGGACTCAAGGAATCTGTTGGGGCGGCAGATCCTTTCTTGCCCCTTCCCTATGGTCCCTGGACCCCATGCAGCAGGGTTTTTCAATCTCTGTGTCACCGTTGGGGCCAACCAGATGTGGATCTGTTTGCGTCCCGCCACAATCACAAGCTTCCAGCTTTTGTCTCTCTGTCCAGGGATCCTCTGGCCCTGACCTCGGATGCGCTAGCAATGTCATGGAAGGACTTTCAGTTCCTGTATGTCTTCCCCCCAATTCCCCTGCTGGGCAAGGTTCTGCGCAAGATTGCTCTGGAAGGGGTGCCAGCAATTCTAGTGGCCCCCAGGTGGCCAAGAAGAGTGTGGTTCACAGACGTGGTACAGCTGGCAGTAGATCAATACGCTCTGCTTTTGGTGCCAGATCTGATCACTCAGGGCTCACTACGCCATCCCAATTTACAAACTCTGGCTTTGACGGCTTGGCTGCTGAAACCTCCATCTTGATGGAGAAGGGGCTGTCTTCCTCAGTTGTGGATACTTTGATTAAAGCTAGGAAGAAGTCTTCCTCTTCCATTTATTACAGGGTTTGGCGTGCCTACATTGACTGGTGTGAGTCTAGGTCTCTTCCCTGTCGTGTGTTCTCTATTCCCAGGATTCTGGAGTTCCTGCAGCATGGGTTGGAGATGGGGCTCCAACTCAGTACTCTGAAGGGTCAGGTTTCTGCCCTGGCTATTTTTTTCCTTTGCTCAGCACCCTCCGATCAGGACTTTTTTCCAGGGGGTCACTCATGTGCGTCCCCCACGTAAACCTATGGTGCCTGTTTGGGATTTGAACTTGGTTCTGTCAGCCTTGCAGGGTGCTCCCTTTGAACCTGTGCAGGATGCTGCCTTGGCCATTCTTACGCTCAAGGTTGTGTTTCTGGTGGCTATCACTTCTGTCAGGCGTGTGTCTGAGTTGGTGGCGCTGTCCATTCAGCCCCCCTACTATGAGAGGCACCAGGACAAGGTGGTGTTTCGTTTCAAACCTGATTTTCTGCCTAAGGTAGTGTCTGCCTTTCATTTGAATCAGGATATTGTTCTTCCTTCTTTGTGCCCTAATCCTAGCAATGCTAAGGAGAGAGTTTTGCACTCTTTGGATGTGGTTAGGTGTCTGAAGTACTATCTGGTGGCTACTGCACCTTTCAGGAAAACTGATGCTCTTTTTGTGGTCCCTTCTGGTCCTAGGAAGGGTTTGGCTCCTGCCAAGGCTACTATCAGCAAGTGGATTCGTCAGGCTGTGATTCAGGCCTACTCTGCTAAGGGGAAGAATCCTCCCTTCCTCCTTACTGCTCATTCTACTCGTGCTATTGGTGCCTCTTGGGCTTTTCAGCACCAGGCTTCTGTTGAACAAGTTGGCAAGGCCGCTACTTGGTCTTCTGTTCATACCTTTTCAAAGTTTTACAAGGTTGATGTTAGGGCCTCAGCTGTTGCTGCTTTTGGCCGAAAGGTTCTGCAGGCGGCAGTGGTTTAAGCTGCCTGTTGCTGCTGATTTTTCTTGGGGATCCCACCCTACTTTATGGACACTGCTATTGGATGTCCCAACTGTAAGTATTAGATTTGGAGCAGGACGTACTGTATACTAAGAATAATACAATTCTGTGATTACTCACCTGTAGAATTGGTATTATGAGTATACAGTACGTCCTGCTCCAACCCACCCTTGGTTTGGATCCCCTGTATGGTGATTGTTATTATTGTTATAGTTGATAGTTTGGATTGTTTAATTCTCCCGGCTTCTCCTTAACTGCTTTTCCATGCTGGGGATTTGTGGGAGGTCCCTGGGTATTTGAGGGGCCGGGAGGAGCCTTTTTTCGATGTCTCTGCAGTCCGCGCCATCTGGCGGAGTATATCCCAACTGTAAGTATTAGATTTGGAGCAGGACGTACTGTATACTCATAATACCAATTCTACAGGTGAGTAATCACAGAATTGTATTATATCCTATTTTCATGTAATAACATGTTTCCTATGTGAATTTATGTAGTTTGCACTCAAAGAGTTAATGTATTCACATTGTGCAGTTCCATAAACGTCATAACTCCCTATTGCTGTAACTAACTTGCTAGGGAAGGGTCATGTGACAAGTGGTGAGCCTATCAGGACTGCTGAGCACCTAAGCCTTCCCTCTCCTCCATTTTCTAGTCAGAATAGCAGTGATCTCTGAAGAAAGAAGATCTGTGCTTGTGCTGCTGGCTTGTCTCATGTGGCTAGTGTGGAGAAAGGGGCCAGACTAATGCTTACCAAGTCTGCTGATAAATCTACAGCATCATCTTTCATATTCCAGGTCACAGAGCCTGTCTTCAATTCAGCTCTAATCTCCAAGGTCGCAGAACCCATCTTCAATCTTGCAAGTAAGCTATTCAGCCTAAATAGCACTATAAGTCTCAGCAAGTCCTCTAGTCTCCCACACCACATGATCGCTCCTGATCTGTACTGTCACTGTAACATCTAGACTGCCAGTAAAAGTTCCGTTGATCCTAACCTGGCCTCTGCCTGTTATTGCTACCCAACACCTAGCAAGGGATCTCCTGAGACCCCTGGTTAGTAGGGTAACCGGTGCCACCAAAACCTCCTGGCGTCACGACACAGGGCCCTCATACCATCTGGGCCTACGGACTTTAACATCTGTCCGGAACCTAGGCTTCGGCCTGCCACCCCAAAAGCCGGTGACCCTCAGCTGCCTCCCAGCTTCCCTAACCTGGTCACCAAGGGTTCTTATAGAACTATTCACCTCACACAGCTAACTCTCTTCACTAGGTTTGCCTGTCATTTACCAGCTATGAATGGTTATCTCTGCTCCATGAAAATGTGGTTTTACCCTTTATGGTGAAATGGAAAGGGAGACTTGTCCATGCTATGCAAAAGATAAGAATGTATGTAAGATAAGAGGGCAATCTCCCAAAAATTCCAGGAATCTGGATATAAAATTCCCGAAATTTGCCCTAGCATGATTTTTTTAGGATTTTTGTTTATATTTAAGCCCTAGTTACAGTACGCTGCATAGCAAATATTAACATTTTTATGGAGTGGCACCCACCAGGAACATGGGGGAGGCTGTCTCAAAAACTTCGCCCTCCATTGCGTTTAGACCTCTAATCTCACAAATGGATAATAATAGTTACTGGTCTAGTGCCCTTTCTCCTGTGCTTGACCGTTTTTCTCCAGGTGCCAGAGGGAGGCTTAAGCCCTGCGGAGTCAGTCTTAGATGGCTAAGACACCAGAGCCTTCAAAAAGCCTTACAAAAAGTAATCAGAACTGAGGGGTTTAATAGGACCTGGTCATTTAGAGGTCTGTTGTTCCTCTTTAAAGAGGAACATTGGGGGCCATTAAAACCTCCCCCAAACCTTACTGTAAATCTGCCCCCCTCCTCCGGTTTTACATTTGGGCAGTTTGTACTCACCTCGTTGGGCCATCCATCTTCTAGGTCCCTCGGATTCCAGGTGACCTCCCGACGGCCAGCGCCGCATCTGTGTGCTCCGCCCGAATCCCCACTCACCTCTAACTATGTGCGCGCCCGGCATTTCTAAATAGGCAGCGGGGCATATCATAGCTGCAAGGCGAGCGGGGGATGCAGCTGGCTGCATCGCTTGGCTGCTTAGTCAGCAGCACCAAAAGGAGGAGTGACAGCCAGTGCATTGATTCGCTCAGCCACTCAGCGCCCTTGCGCTCATCTGAACCTCAGCCGTGGAAGGTAGGTGAGTGAAACGGGGCAACCTGGGGGAGTACACACAGCAGGGTATCCCAATTCAGGAGGCTTCTGCACAGAGGAACAACAAATGGGAAAGTAAAATTCATGTGTGTTGTTCCTTTTTTAAACCAGGCCTTCAGCATGATTTATTGAAAAGCCCAAACCCTTAAAAACTATTCCCCAGCATCTAAAACTAATATATTTTAAGTTTTTAGTCACTTACATATTATTCTTTCCCCCACTGGGCTGCAACTCTGTCCAGGACTCTAGGATACGGGCGCCGCCATCTTGACTCAGAGGCATCACATACTGAGGAGAAGAGAGCGCGATAAAGTGCAGGGGGGCGGGTTATAGCTGTGCTATGCACAGACAGAGCAGAGCTGGGGTCAGGGAAAGGACAGCATTCCCAGAATGCAGAGCGACACAGTAAGAAGGCACTTTGCCATCTTGACTCAGAGGCATCACATACTGAGGAGAAGAGAGCGCGATAAAGTGCAGGAGGGCGGGTTATAGCTGTGCTATGCACAGACAGAGCAGAGCTGGGGTCAGGGAAAGGACAGCATTCCCAGAATGCAGAGCGACACAGTAAGAAGGCATTTCCTGTTTGCAGGCTGCCTGATGACCCATGGGCCGCCATCTTGGATGTTTAAAGGCTCATAACATGCAGTAGATGCAGGTAGGATGATTTTTAATGTGGACAATCTGTATGTACAGGGTGGGGCAAACATATAAGATAGGCTCTTATTCAGGGTGAAGGTCCGCTTTAATAATGTGGAACATCCTTAAAAAGGAAGTCCAGTAAAAAATGCATCAGTGGGACAAATTTAATTACCCAGTTATCTGGAGATGGGTGCCTCCAGATACATATCTTTCAAGTTTCATGCCTGACTTGTTTGGGAGCAGCCTACCAAGCTTGCTGGTGGTCTTCCTGCCTTCCATGCTCGTCTGCCCCTGTGGACGGATCCCAGAAGAGGTATCGGACATCAAAGCATAGCAGGCTGCCCCGCTGCTGAATATTAAAGTGAGTCCATTCATTTTTAAATTGACTTCCTCTAAGTAGATTTCCTTTAAAATAAAGTACCTAAGTATCTCTAAGTACCAGCCTACCTAGAGATTTTGTCACAGTCTGTTGCCAGACCATTTAGCGCTATACATTTTTAACTGTGATTTTTGACTGGATTTCCAAGGAAAATTATATATTGATATTTTTGGGTGAAATAAGTGCAAAAAACATATTTTCTATTTACAATTAGTAGTTTTTGTAATAAAAAGTTTTTGAATAAAATCAGTGTGTGTGAAAGCCCTATTTCTCAAAACATCCTTCGGGCAGCATACACCTGAGACCTCCGGGCTCCTCCTACCAAGAGGAACACGTGACCACCAGCCAGAATAAAGTCTTGACTCCTCCCTCCATTCCCCAGTTGTTTTCGTGTTCCTCCGTGAGGTAGGAGCCAGACCACTAGCTCCTGGACCGGTTGGTTTAGGTAAGTATATTTCCGGTACTATGGGCCTATTCTAGCAGGGGGTCCATTTCTCGGTCCCGAAGGCTTTTCCTTTTGCCTGGGGCCCGAGATACCCCCCCTTTGATAAAATCAAAGGATGGTAAGTAGATTTTTCCCCTCTTACTGAGGATGAATTTTGGGAAGAAGCCAGGGTGACCGGACCCCATACTTTTAAATTTTGGTATCTAATGTTAATTAATTTTTTTAGGGCAATCAGGAAATTCCCTGATGATTTGGTTGCTCTGGATTCTTTTTTTCTATTCGTTTTAACATTTTGACTATTTTTTACATTTTTGAATTTTTAATGTCATGTACCTTTAGCCCTTCTAGTGCCAGCTACGTGAGTCTTACGTAGCTGCCTCTCCAACCGTTAAGTGCCAGCTACGTGAGACCCATAAAAAAAAGTAAAAAAGATACAGACTTACCTGAACCCTCGTTTGAAAGTGCCAGCGATTCTCTTCAATCATCACATGTTTGATTTCTGCCACCGGCCTCTGATCTTCAGGAGGGGGCCCGGAATTGCCCCCCCCCCGCTTCCGCTGCACCATCTAAAATAAAAAAAAAAAATGAATGACACAAACTCACCTGCTCACTCGCTCCTCCGATGTCTTCTCTTCACCAGGGGGGGGGCTCCGATCCCCCCCTGGACTTACAACGCTTCGGGTAAGGACCCAGCAACGGGCCCTCACCATCCTCTTTGGCCGGCACTGGCCCCGCCCCTAGCCCCACCAACTTGTGGGAGGAGCAGGATGACGTCATCCAGCTCCTCATATACCGGCACCGGGCTCCGATCTGTCACCTGTCGGTAGCAATCAGAGCATGGAGGGTGGGAGGCAGGGAGGCTCTGATCCCCTGCCTCCCACCCGTCCTGCTCCGATCACTACCGTCAAGTGTCATCTGCAGCGGCACGGGACACTGGATGGGAGGTAAGTATAAGTTAAAAGAATAATAAAATATTTTTTGTCTGGTATCTTTTTTACTTTTAACTATTTGTGAACTGGTAAAGGGTCCATGAGACCCCTTATACCAGTTCACAAGGCTCTAGGGCTGGCAATCACCTGTGGCTAGCGCGTGACTTATTTACACAGTGGTTTAGCACACCTTACTAGAAATAAATTTCAAATCCTATTTCGGAATATAGACACAAGTGCTGCTTCCTTAAATGAAGGGTTGTCCATAGTACTGCCCTTCTCTACTAAATCTATGCAAGAAAATTTTTTAGGAGCGCACTCCAAGTAAATCAAAAGCAATTCATTGTTTGAAAAAATGAATCTTCATTTATTTATACTCCCTTTGGTTAAATCACAACATTAGAGTGTTCAACAATTACTCTTCATATTCAATATATACAATTGTGCAAAATGTAGGGTACAAAAGACAATATAAGCAGCATTTCAATTAAAAATACTTATAAATCAATGCAAGATTTGCATAAGACAACATGTTCAATGTGGGTCTCAAAGTGCATTGTGCAGTAAACATATTAAATTATTTACATATATAACTTACAGACAAAAGCATAATGAATACATCTATTATTGCACAAGCCCCCATCGCCACATAATACATCTACTATTGTTGTCATTAAGTACCCTTACAGGCTGCATCTATTAACAAGTATCTGACATAACTTTAACCCTTTAAGTGCCAGCCTACCTGGAGTTTTTGTCACACTCTGTTGCCAGACCATTTTGCACTATTTTGCGCTCCCCATGTTCAAATGTGATTTTTGAAGGGATTTCCAGGGATTTCCCAGGAAAATGATATATTGTTTTTTTCAGCAGAGTCTGGGCTTTAACATGAAATGTCTTGTTTGTCATTTGTTAGGTGTATTCTTAATATTTTTGGGTGAAATATGTGCAAAAAAAAAAAAAAAAAAAAAATTTTTACATATTGTAGTTTTTTTTGGAATAAAAAATGTAAGTTTGTCAATAAAATCTTATTGCGTGTGAAATCCCAATTTCTCCCGGTTACAGCGGTACCACATATGTATTGGTAGACACCCTTTCCTGCCCAGGAGACTCCCCCAAACTGAAACAGCGCTTTAGGAGATTTTCAGATAAAATACAACTATGCTATGCAATATGCGCACCTTGCGGTTTTTCCAGAAAAACAACCCTTTACATTTGAAATACCCCCAACAAACTATATATTCTCTGGAAGTACACACCTCAGGCTTTCTAGGCGTACCAAGCTTGTGGATGTGGCCATAGTTTTCTGGAAGTAATCCCTCAACGTAATCTTTGGTTGCAAAGAGTTTCCCTAAAAAAAGGATAAAAAAGCAGAATCAAAGCCACATTTTCCTAAAAAAACTATATACAAACAAGAAAAAACAAGTTTAATCTGAAAACGCAACATCCCCCGAACAGAACAACACCCAACATGCATAGGTTCTGTCAAGGGAAGAGTTGCCAAACACCCCAAAGTAAAGCATGCGCATAACGGTAATTTTACTTGAAAATTTCAGCTCTGCAGACAAAGTGCGCACCTTGCGATTTTTCAACCAAAACAACCCTTTACATTTGGAATATCCCCCATAAACCATATATTCCCTGAAAGTACACACGTTAAGCTTTTTAAGGGTACCCAGCTTGTTGTAGTGGGCTCATCTTTCTGGAATTAATTCCTCAAAGAATTCTTTGGTTGCGCAGGGTTTCCCTAAAAAATTTATAAAAAAGCTGAATAAAAAACACCTTTTCCTAAAATATAAATATGCAAACCAGAAAAAACAAGCTAAGTCTGAAAGCGCAAGGTCCCCCGAACAGAACAATACCCAACATGCATAGGTACTATTAACCCTTTTAATTGCCAGCCTACTTGAGATTTTGTCACCCTCTGTTGACAGGCCATTTTCCCCATTTTGCGTCATGTTTTGCGACATGTTTTGCGCCATTTTTGCTGTAACTTTCAGAAAAATTATATATATATTTTTTGCAGCAGAGTTTAGACTTTAACATGAAATGTCTTGTTTGTAATTTTTTTTTTTTTTTACAATATTATTAAGTGAAAAAAAAAATAAATAAATAAAAATTTTTTTTTAGAAAATTGACTCCTTTATTTTAAATAAAAAATGTATTTTATTAAGGAAAATCATATTGCATGTGAAAGCCCCATTTCTACCGATTAGAACGGTACCACATATTTATCGGTAGCCCCCCGTTCCTGCCCAGGAGACCCCCCTAACTGAAACAAGTATTTTATAACATTCACAAAAAAAATACAAAAACCATCCACACTACAAAGGGTTAAATCGGGAAAAAAAATTACATAGGGTCCCCCCTCCCAGGGGAGGGAGACCCCATTTTTTTTTTTGATTTTTAAGGGTTAAAAACCCTTAAAAATCAAAAAAAAAAATTGACGTGGGGTCCCCCTTACCCAAAGTAACCAGCCCGGGACCAGCTATGGGGGCTTGTAGGCACAGAGTGGGGGGGCCAGCTTTTGTGGCCCCCCCCACCCTGCAGCCTACGAGCCCACATAGCCCATGTGGGCCCGGGCTCTTCTGCCCCCCCCTGGCCTTTGGGGAGGCAGGTAATGGGGGTGCCGGGGGTTAATGGCAAGCCACCCGCTAGCGCAGGTGGCTTGCCATCCCCCCAGCCTTGTGAACTGGTATAGGGGTCATGGACCCCTTACCAGTTCACAAGGGGTTAAAAGTAAATAATGACACAGACACACATAAAGAAAAAAATATTTTATTAATTTTTTTTTTTTTTTTACACTATACTCACCTCCCATCCATCCTGGAGCACTCTGTCCCTCGGCGATCACTGGCTTCTGCTCACTTGCTAGAAGCCTTTTATAGCTGCTGGATGACAGATTACAAAGGGTTAATCAAAAAAAAAAATGACATAGGGTCCCCCCTCCCAGGGGGGGTGGACCCCATTTTTTTTTGATTTTTAAGGGTTAAAAACCCTTAAAAATCAAAAAAAAAATTGACGTGGGGTCCCCCTTACCCACAGTAACCAGCCCGGGACCAGCTATGGGGGCTTGTAGGCACAGAGTGGGGGGGCCAGCTTATGTGGCCCCCCCACCCTGCAGCCTACGAGCCCACATAGCCCATGTGGGCCCGGGCTCTTCTGCCCCCCCCTGGCCTTTGGGGAGGCAGGTAATGGGGGTGCCAGGGGTTAATGGCAAGCCACCCGCTAGCGCAGGTGGCTTGCCATCTCCCCAGCCTTGTGAACTGGTATAGGGGTCATGGACCCCTTACCAGTTCACAAGGGGTTAATAGTAAAAAAAAATGACACACACACACAGAAAAAAAAATCTTTATTTTTCTTTTTTACACCATACTCATCTCCGATCCGACGTCCCTCGCCGCTGTCCCGCGCCGATCACCTCACTGACAGATGCCGGTGGTGATCGGCACAGGGCGGGTGACAGGTGAGGGGGCTCCGATCGGAGCCTCCTCACCTGACACCCGCTCTGCTCCGATCACCACCGGCATCTGACAGATGCCGGAGCTCGGAGGGGGTATAGGAGGAGCGGGATGACGTCATCCCGCTCCTCCCACAATGGGCGGGGCTAAGCGGCGGTGGCCATCGCCGCCATTACAAGAGGTGAGGACCCGGAAGAGGGTCCTCACCTGAAGACTGCGCAGCCCAGGGGGGGGATCGGACCCCCCCCTGGTGAAGAGGAGACCCGGACAGAAGGCTCGGGCGCGGAGGTGAGTAAATGACACTTTTATTTTTTTTTTTTTTTACAGCGGCGATGTCAGCGCTGGAAACGGGGGGGGGGGGGGCTGGTTTCGGGCCCCCCTCTGAAGACGGAGGACGACGGGGGGGCGATCGGATGCCCCCCCAAGGAAGAGGGGACCCCAGGCTTCACAGGGATACCGGAGGTAAGTGATTTTTTTTTTTCTATTTTTTAACTGTTTGGGGGAAATGCCAGGCACGTAGTTTCTACGTGCTTGGCACTTAACGGTAGGAGAAGCAACCACGTAGAAACTACGTGCTTGGCATTTAAAGGGTTAAACACATAAGCCAATATCACAAGGATAATAATTCGGACATAGCAACATTACCTCACATACCGCGAACCCACATTCACACAGACGGCCGTTTCGAGCCTCCACCAGTTCTTTTTCAAAGGTACGCTAGCGGGTTACTTGCCATAACCCCCAGCCCCCCCATTACCTGCCTCCCCAACGGCCGGGGGGGCAGAAGGGCCCGGGCCACTTAGTGGCTATGTGGGCTAGTAGCCTGCAGGGCCAGGGGCCACCAACGCTGGCCCCTGCGCCCTGTTCTACAAGCCCCCATAGCTGGTCCGGGTCGGTAATGCTGGGTAAGGGGGACCCTACATCATTTTTTGGGGGGGATTTTAAGGGTTCCAAAAAAAAAAATGAGGGCTCCCCCATGGGAGGGGGGACCCTATGTCATTTTTTTTTAATTACCCCTTTAAACTATGCAATCATATTGCATAGTTGTATCCTATCTGAAATCTCCTAAACTGCTGTTTCAGTTTGGGGGAGTCTCCTGGACAGGAGAGGGTGTCTACCAATACATATGTGGTACCGTTGTAACCGGGAGAAATAGGGCTTTCACACGCAATAAGGTTTTATTAACAAACTTACATTTTTTATTACAAAAAAATACTACAAATTGTAAAAAATTGATTTTTTTTTTAATTTTTCTGCACATATTTCACCCAAAAGTATTGAGAATACACTAAAAAAAGGCCAAACAAGACATTTCATGTTGAAGCCCAGACTCTGCTGAAAAAAACAATATATAATTTTCCTGGAAAATCCCTGGAAATCCCTTCAAAAATCAAGGTTGAACATAAGTATATTAGAGTTGTGGAGTAGTGGTGGATCACAACCTGGTGGAGACCCTCGGTCCAACAGCGACCTACCTAAGTTGCTGGACAGGTTGTAGGCAGGCACAGGTGGAGGAGCCACAGCAGCAGTGAGAGCCCGGTGAGGGAGGAAGCCTCAAGAGGTGCGGGCAGATGCCTGAAGCATGGGACCCGCATTCCGGGCTCCCAGAAGTGGCCCTGCACTCCTCTCGGCTAGAAGCAAGACTGTGCCCCAGCCCCGCCCCTCAACCAATGGCAGTACCCAATGAAAACTGTCATAAAAATTAAAATACTGAACTGCTCCCTCTCCTTCCCATATTTTCAAAAACTACGAAATAAAATTAGAAAAGTTCCTTGCTCTGGCCGAAAAGGAAAATGATAAAGATACAGACAAGGAGGCAGGCTCCAGAATTAAATCCCAGGAGCCAAAATTCTAAGTAAGTAAGTAAGGAGCCTGAATAGACAAGGCCGCCAACTCAGAGACACGCCGAACAGAGGTAATAGCCACCAAAAAGGCAACTTTCTGAGTGAGCAGAGAAAGAGCAATATCATGCACCGGATCAAAAGGAGGCCCCTGGAGAGCCGACAGAACCAAGTTTAAATCCCAAACCGGCAGCAAGGGCTTTCTAGGAGGCTGCACATGAGTAACCCCCTGGAAAAATGTCTTAACCAGGGGATGAAGGGCAAAAGACCTTTGAAAAAAAACGCCAGGGCAGAAACCTGCCCTTTCAAAGTACTAAGCTGGAACCCCGAGTCCAGACCATGTTGAAGAAACTCCAGAATTCTGGGAATAGAAAACACCCTACAAGGCAAGGCCCTAGCCTCGTACCAGTTAATATAAGACCTCCAAGTCCTATAGTAGACGTTAGAGGAAGATCTCTTCCTAGCTCTAACAAAAGTCTGAACCACCGCATCAGAAAGACCTTCCTCCTTTAAGATGGAGGTTTCAGCAGCCACGCCGTCAAAGCCAGCGTTGGTAAATTGGGGTAGCGTAGCTGACCCTGGGTGATAAGATCCGGAAGAAGAGGCAGATAAAACTGATCTACTGCCAGCTGCACAACGTCTGCGAACCACACTCGTCTTGGCCACCTTGGAGCCACCAGAATTGCTGGTGCCCCTTCTAGAGTTAACTTGCGCACCACCTTGCCCACCATAGAGAAGGGAGGGAACAGGTACAGAAACCCCAGTTCCCTCCAAGCCAGGGACATGGCATCCACTGCCAGGGCCAGAGGATCCTGAGACAGAGACACAAAGGCAGGAAGCTTGTGATTGTGATGTCAGGCAAAGAGATCCACCTCCGGAGTCCCCCACTTGTGACAAAGGGACTGGAATACCTTGGAATTCAGAGACCATTCTCCTCGGCGGGAGGATCTCCTGCTCAGGGAGTCCGCCTTCGTGTTCTCCACTGCCGGGATGTAAATGGCTGAGATGCATGGGACATTGCTCTCTGCCCAAACAAGGATCAGAGATACCTCCCTGAGGGCACTACTGCTGTGAGTCCCTCCTTGGTGATTGATGTCACGTGAGACAAGCGAGACAGAACCAACCAAATGGTCCGTAGCTCCGAAACGTTGATAGGGGTATGAGCCTCCCGAGGCCCCCATAACCCCTGGAACTGATGTTCCCTCTAGAAGCCCCCCAGCCCGACAGGCTGGCGTCCGTGGTGACAGTTTCCCAACAAGGGGTTAGAAAGGATCTGCCCTTCAACAGATTGCTTGACACTAGCCACAACTGAAGGGACTGCTGAGCCCGGGGAGACAGAAGACAAGACTGATCCAATGACAGCGGACACTTGTCCCAAGTCGCTAGAAGATGGAGCTGAAGCGTCCTCATGTGAAACTGGGCAAAAGGGACTGCCTCGAAGGAAGCCACCATCAGACCTACCAATCTCATCCCTAGCCGGATAGACGGGCAAGGATTGGAAAGCAGAAGCCGAATCAAATCTTGGATCAGAAGAATCTTGGGCTGAGGAAGGAACACCCTGGCCTGAAAGGCATCCAGAGTCATGCCCAGAAACGAAACCTCCCTGGACGGGGAGAGGGAGGACTTGGGATAGTTGATCACCCAGCCAAACCTCTCCAGTGTGGATACCACCACTCTGGTGTCTAGCTCCGCTTGGCTGAGAGAGGAAGCCAAAATGAGAAGGTTGTCCATGTATGGTACAATGCGAATGCTCTGGACCCTGAGGAGGGCCATCACTCCCATACCTTGGTGAACACCCTCGGAGCCGAGGTAAGCCCGAATGGAAGGGCCTCAAACTGAAAATGCTGATCTTCCACCACGAACCTGAGGAATCTCTGGTGTGCCAGGAAGACAGGTACATGCAGATACGCATCCTTGATGCCTATGGACGTCATGAAGTCCCCCTGACGAAGAGAATCGGCGGCTGAACGCAAGGTTTCCATGCAAAACTTCCTGAAGCTGATAAACCGATTGAGTAGCTTCAGATCCAAAATGGGTCAAACGGACCCGCCCTTCTTGGGCACCGTGAATAGATTGGAATAGAATCCCAAGCCCCTTTCCACGAAAGGCACTGGGCAAATGACAGCCATGTCCAGCAGATAACTTACTGCCGCCCGGAGCCCCTGTGCGGCCAGTGGATCGGTGCCAGTGGCACTCGAGACCTAAAGAATCTGGGATTCCCCGAAAGGGACGACATTGCCTCTTACGCTGAGGTAACTTCCCTCCTTTCGTGACATAATCTAATCTTTCTCCAAAGAGCCGCAATCCCAC
Source organism: Gastrophryne carolinensis (assembly GCA_027917425.1). Lineage (NCBI taxonomy): Eukaryota > Metazoa > Chordata > Amphibia > Anura > Microhylidae > Gastrophryne > Gastrophryne carolinensis. The sequence goes on from CM051236.1 coordinate 166,062,916, forward strand.
AAAGGGAAGTGCTGTAAGCGACTTTTTGGCCACAAAATCAGCCGCCCACTGGCGCAACCATACCGACCGCCGAATAGCTACAAGCAAGGCTGAGGTTCTACCACACATGACCATGGTGTCATCCAAGGCGGCAAGCACAAAGGACATGAACAATTCACACCGCTTAACCCTTTAAATGCCAAGCACGTAGTTTCTACGTGGTTGCTTCTCCTACCGTTAAGTGCCAAGCACGTAGAAACTACGTGCCTGGAATTTCCCCCTGCTAGTTAAAAAATAGAAAAAAAAAACCCACTTACCTCTGGTATCCCTGTGAAGCTTGGGGTCCCCTCTTCCTGGGGGGGGGCATCCGATCCCCCCCCCGTCGTCCTCCGTCTTCAGGAGGGGGCCCGAAACCGGCCGCCCCCCCCCCGTTTCCAGCACTGACACATCGCGGCTGTAAAAAAAACCAAAACTGTCATTTACTTACCTCCGCGTCCAATCCTTCTGTCCGGGTCTCCTCTTCACCAGGGGGGGGGGGGTCCAATCCCCCCCTGGGCTGCGCAGGCTTCAGGTGAGGACCCTCTTGTAATGGCGGCGATGGCCACCGCCCCCTAGCACCGCCGATTGTGGGAGGAGCGGGATGACGTCATCCCGCTCCTCCTATTCTACCCCGAGCACCGGCATCTGTCAGATGCCGGTGTGATCGGTGCAGGGCGGATGAGAGGAGAGAAGGCTCCGATCGGAGCCTCCTCTCCTCTCTTCCACCCTGCGCTGATCACTATAGGCATCGATCTGAGTGAGCGGCGTGGGACCCAGGATCGGAGGTGAGTACAGTAAAAAAAAAAAAATAAAGATTTTTTTTTTTTATTATGTGTCTGTTTTTTTTACATTTAACCCCTTGTGAACTGGTAACGGGTCCATGACCCCTATAACAGTTCACAAGGCTGGGGCCATGGCAAGTCACCTGCGACTAGCGGGTGGCTTGCCATTAACCCCCGGCACCCCCATTACCTGCCTCCCCAAAGGCCAGGGGGGGCAGAAGAGCCCGAGCCCACGGGCTATGCGGGCTTGTAGCTTGCAGGGCCAGGGGCCACAAAAGCTGGCCCCTGCGCCCTGTTCCTACAAGCCCTGCATAGCTGGTCCCGGGCTGGTTACTTTGGGTAAGGGGGACCCCACGTCAATTTTTTTTAAGGGTTTTTAACCCTTAAAAAAAAAAAAAAAAAACGGGGTCCCCCCCCCCGGGACGGGGGACCCTATGTCATTTTTTTTAATTAACCCTTTGTGTTCTGTCATCCAGCAGCTATGAAAGGCTTCCAGCAGGTGAGCAGAAGCCAATGATCGCCGAGGGACACAGTGCTCCAGGATGGATGGGAGGTAAGTATAAAAAAATATATATATATATTTTTTCTCTTTGTGTGTGTTTTTTTACATTTAACCCCTTGTGAATTGGTAAGGGGTCCATGACCCCTATACCAGTTCGCAAGGCTGGGGGGATGGCAAGACACCTGCGACTAGCGGGTGACTTGCCATTTACCCCCGGCACCCCCATCACCTGCCTCCCCAATGCCCGGGGGGGGGCAGAAGAGCCCGGGCCCATGGGCTATGCGGGCTTGTAGCCTGCAGGGCCAGGGGCCACAAAAGCTGGCCCCTGTGCCCTGTTTCTACAAGCCCTGCATAGCTGGTCCCGGGCTGGTTACTTTGGGTAAGGGGGACCTCATGTCAATTTTTTGGGGGATTTTTAAGGGTTTTTAACCCTTAAAAATCCCCCCAAAAAATGGGGTCCCCCCCCCGGGAGGGGGGACTTTGTCATTTTTTTTCTCGGTCTTCCTTGTTAAAACCTTAATAATGCCACAGTTCTGGGGTGGGCCCGCGTTCCCTCCCCTGCAATCCCCTCCCGCCCCGCCGACAGCGGAGCCTGTGGACGTGGCACGCTCTCTCCTACCCCCCTTCCCGTCTTCCCACCATCTCCGTTCCCCCCTTTTTTTTTCCCCTTTCTTTTCTTCTCCCTCTATCTCTTTCACCTTGCGTTCCTATCCCTCTTTTTTTCTTCTTTCGTCTCTACCAATTCCGGTGGGCCAGGCCTGGATGCGGAGGCGCCCCGACCAATCCCTATACTAAGAAAAGACCAGAGCCCAACTCAAAAATACCCCTGGCCTGAAAAATTAAACAGCCCATAAGGCCCCCTGACACACAGATAGGTGTCAGGCTGGAGGCCGAATAGAACCCAAAACTGCTATTGAGGTGGATTGGTGTGGGAGAGCCCAGCGGTTTCCTCGAGACTCCACACAACGCTCAAATACCGGGGCAACGCCAAAGAAAAAGGATCATAACTACATCCAGAGAGCGAGAAAGGCCGCATGGGGGGCAGGGGTCGACGGATCGAGTTGTGTACCAATTCTGACCTGACCCATATGCTGGATTGCATTCTTTCTGTACTGTTTTATTGTCGATTTTCTGCTTGTATCGCTTTAAAAACGAAATAAAGAATTTAAAAAAGAAAAAGACCTTTAATAACGAATGGTCGAATCAATAGATTTTTTTTGTTGCCATTTCCAAAAGGAGACCAGTCCCCTCTACCAAATGTCCTACATGGGATCTAACCCTTGCCCTTAAGGGATTATCCAAACCCCCCTTTAAGCAGACAAAAATGTAACCTTAAAAATGAGTTTTCTGATTGCCATTACATTGGCATGCAGAGTCAGTGATCTAAAAGCCCTTTTCCAATCAAGAGCCCTTCTGTACAGTGTTACCAGAGAGAGCCATCCTTAGGCCCGATCCTCTTTACTTGCAAAAAATTGATTCCACATTTCACGGATCCCAGTATATTATCCTACCATCTTCCGATGATGAGGGGGGTTAGAAGATTTTTGGTTATTCACTTAGAACACGCACATGCTTACACTAATATGGACACTTTACCTCCCTACATTGCAGGATACTCCACCAGAGCAGTATCCACTTTCTGGGTGGAGAGATCCAGTGCCTCCTTGGAAGAAAAGTGTGAGGCAGCCACATGGTCTTCCCCTAATTCGCTTTTCTAAAACATTATAGGCTTGATCTTTTGTGTGACGCTCAACAATCATTTGGCAGAAGAATTCTTCATTTGGTGTCCCACCCTTAACCATCACCGCATGCGCTATATTTTTTAAACATAATTTTACTTATACAGCAGGTTAATGATAAAGTCTATGGCAATACAAGCCCAATGCAGGTACACTGCATCATACATGCATTGCACTTGTGTCGCATTAGACTTCTATTGGCCTGTTACAGTGCATATATGTGAATGGGCCCATTAATAGACAGCGTCCCTTGCGTTGTTACCACGTTGCCCAATGCAATGCAAGTGGATAGGTTTGCTTTGCACTACTAAAGACTTCTATGGGCTGTGGTTGCGATGTGATGCATTGGGCCCACAGACTTACAGTACATCAGCTGTGCTGTTTTGTGATCTATTTGCACTGCAACAAAACATGAAAATGCACAGATACTGCAGGCATGAACAAACCCTTATGAATAACATTTGAATTAGGTTTTTTTACAGTGTATATCTATTTTTTTTTTAACAAGACAGGAGTAGTAAAGCCAGACAGAATTTCAATTACAAGAATAAGATATGTTTCATTCTATAATTGTTACTCCCGGCCGCCAGGCAAGATAATAAGAATCAGGCTGTCCTTGACCTTTTCCTCATCATTCCAGTTGTGTACCCTGTCACACACTGTTATGGAGAAGCAGAGGAAGAAAAGCAGCTTATGACATGGTTCTCCCACCCCCCCTCTCTTCTGTGCACAAACTGACCTGCAACCCAAACCACAGCCTTGTTATTTATATTGCAACTAGTGAACCCATACAAGTTTGGGTTGATCAAGTTCAACCAACGTTGAAGTTCATTCGGGTACCCAGACAAAATGGATGTAGCAAGGGCTAGAGGGCTGCACATCGGGGGGGGGGGGACACCAGGGCGATTGCCCTGCACAAAATGGAGTAAGGAAAGTGCTCAGAGTACAGAGAAAACGAAAAAAATTAAATACATACATAAAAAATTTATATTTTAATTTTCTTATTTTAACGGGTGTAGGTCAAATCAGGGGGTTGCATGTGGGCGAATGCACTGCACAAAATGGGGTAGGGAAAGTGCTTAAAATAATCCCACAAAATGAAAAAATTAAATACATAAATAATTAATAAAAATAAATTAAAAAATATATATATTTTTTTACGGGTGTCGGAGGCCATATTGGGGGGAGGGGAGTGGAGTGGAGTGCCCAAAATAACCACACAAAATAAGATACAAAAATAAATAAAACATTTTAAAAAGATAATATATATATATATATATATATATATATATATATATATATATAATTTTTTTTTTTTTTTTTTACGGATGGCAGAGGGAAGATCGGGAGGTAACACCTGGATAATTGCCCTGCACAAAATGAGGTAGGGAAATTGCTCCAAAAAGTGCACAAAACAAAAATAAATAAATGAACCCTTTCAGTGCCAGCCTACCTAGAGATTTTGTCACCCTCTGTTGCCAGACCATTCACTATTTTGCTCTACACATATTCAACTGTGATTTTTGAGGGGATTTTCCAAGGAGCATTATATATTGTTTTTTTCAGCAGTGTCTATGCTTTAACATAAAATGTCTTGTTATTTTTGTAGTGTATTCTTAATATTTTTAGTTTAATCTCACTTTATTGAAATTTTTAGCTCAAGACATACAATTAGAACCAAAGAAACTATTTGCAAAACAGGGAAAGGCAAAAGGGGGGGTTACACACAGTTTTGTACATTTACATTCATACAGGGAGTACGCTACACCCGCACCGCCCCCCATTACCAACCACCGAAGATACCCTCCATGCCAGGCCCTGAGGCTTCACCCCCACCCCGTCACCATCCCGCCTCCAATTTTTCTAGGAATGAACCCAGAAAAAACATATAGAATCCAAAAAAACTTTGTAGGGCACTCCACCAAGCAATATTAATAATTTATTTTGTTCATAAGTCACCAACTAAAACCACATATGCACACAAGACACATTAAAAACACTTATGTACAGCCTCCAGGTCTTATAACAAATGATCAAAAAATGAATACATATAAGTATAATCAACATAATAACAAACCTTAATACCTGATGAAATAATCAAGGTACTGGCGGAAAACAAAAATAAATAATTGTGCATTTAATATACATACATAAAGCCCTCCTTAATATTAATACCCCTTTAAAAAAAATGTATATAAGCTCATCCAACAGCAACACTGTAATTAATATAAATAGTGCTAAATCCAATAAATAAATAATTAAGTGCTAAATATTAAACAGTACAAAACCCTATTGGTGAAAATAATAGAGAAGATATCCAAAATCCAATTAAGTTAACCTCAAGGGTGTCTAATAACAATGCGACTCATACCTATACTACTAAAGTGCCTAGTGCCATAGTGTAAACATCCCCAATGGATGTACTAAAGTGCCAAAACTTAGTTACCATACAACAGCAGGTGCAGGACAAGGGCTTGTAAAACAGATTATAACATGCAATTAAACATAAAGTCTGCAAGACAAGGTAAATACCGCCATATATAAAATAAAGGAATGCCTGGAGGCCACACCGCTGCCCCGCACGCTCCGCTGTTCACCCACGGCTTCTGATGGGGGTAAATGCTGGCTCTCCCCCTCCCTCCTTTTATGCTGCGAATGCGGGTCCCCCGCCACGTCGCATTCATGGTGCATCCACCAAGGTGAAGTTATTCCTCAGATAATTAGAAGTGGTGCCCTTACAGGTAATTTCCAATAAAGTTTGTACCGATTGAGTGTGGTGGAGGAATCCCCACACTCCTTTTGTTTGTGGTGTAAGTAGAGCACACGTTTGGGAAATATGTTGTTTAATATTGAAGTTTTGGAGAAGCAGTGGTCTAATAAAGTTCAGGATATCTTTGGTGATGCTGAAATCTACCAGAGACAATCAGTCCCGGGTGATTTCGGGGACACTATAAGGGAGTTGAAACAGGCGTATCTCACACACACCAGATTGTGGTGGAATATCTGGACCCTTGAAATGTATAAAACAGGGTCTCTTCCCCAGGGGGCTACGGGTACAAATATTCCCAGCATGGGAGCTCACAGACTCCTTCAGGGCCCTATGGGAACAAGGACTTGCAAAAAAAGAACTGTTACAGAAGGTTAAATCCCGGATAGGGGAGTTAGGAAGGTCATTAGAGAAATTTGACCAGGAAACCCTAGTGACACCATTTATGCAAAGCACGAGGAAAAAATAGCGGAGGGCAAGAGAAGAAAGTTCATGAGGGACAAATATGATGTGAGCCAACAGAGAGTATATAGATGGCAGCATAAGGGCAACCAGCGGTATATCCCGAAAAAACGGGATATTGAACCTAAAGAGAAATACTATAACCCTAGAAGTGGGGTAACCTCGAGAAATAGCCTCTCACAAGCTCAGAGCTCTTTTTTGTCCGACACCACAGACGAATTAGACGGGGGGGGGCCATCGAGACGGAAGAGGAGATATCGGGGGGCGAGATTGAGGGACCGCAAAAAATGGGGGTATGGCACCCCCTCGGTAGTTTTGCCGAGTAGTCCAACAGGCCCTATTGAGTCACAGGCCCTAGGGTCATCTATGACACGCCCTACAGATCTCTTACCTAACAGGAACGTGACCTCCATCTTCAGATTATTAATCTCACCGACACCCCATTAAATAGGGATGAGAGGTCCGTATTGGCGAGGGGACTCTCTTTCTCCCCATCAAGAAACCTAGATAGGTTTGAGGTCACTAAAGATATTTTTATGTTTTGCAGACGACTCTTTCTCAAAAAGCATTTTGCCAATGTACAGCGATGCAAGGATGGCATTGATTGGGACTCTGAGGAGCTGCAGATGTTAGCGATCCTAGAGGAATTGAACAACCAGATTGAGGAACCAAAGGGGCATACGTTGAGAAAAAAGTCTACCTATACCCCCCCTTCTCCATTAGCCCAGCAATCCAAATATATTTTCAGCTGGTGAGTGAGGACGTTAAAAAGTCCAGGGGGGCAAATATAATATTAGTAAGGGGGAAAGACAAGCCCTACATAACTTGCAACAACGGAAAGACATTGTAATCAAGGAGGCCGACAAGGGAGGAAACATCGTGATCCTCCCTGTCGGCCTCTACATGGAAGAGGTACTAAGGCACCTTAAAGTGGACCAACACCCAGGATTTTGACTATCCTGCGTTTTGGTCCACTTCGGCAGTGCACTCCGATCGGGGGTGTGAAACCCCCCAGAAACCCCGAAAAACTCACCTCTCCTCGCTCCCACGTGACCGCCGCTGACGGACAAGCAGGAGGCAGCGACGGACAAGAGAGCGTGCCCGCCGCCGGCTCCGCGCGTCACTCTTACAGGGCGCGCGCCCACGCCGGCCATTCACAAACGACCGGCGCGGGTGTGCGTCCTGCTAGAGGCGGTGGCGGGCGCCCTCTCTTGTCCATCGCTGGATCAAGGATAAGGTAGGGATTTCGGGGATCTGGGGGGGTTTCACACAGCGATTGGGGTGCCCCGCAGTCAGGGGTCTGATCGGTCCGGGAATCTTATAGATTCCCGGGCCGATCTTGGGAGGGTGTTGGTCCACTTTAATGATTCCAGGTTCTATGAGAGATTGCCTTTTAATCCAGGACTGAGATATAAAGGAGAAATTGATCAGATGATAGACCAAGCACTGGTGGATAAGGCTATTGACCAGAAGGAATGTGCTTTTTTGAAGGTGGACTCCCACCTTTTATGTCCTACCGAAGATTCACAAGGACTGTCAGAAACCACCTGGACGTCCAATCGTCTCCGGTATTGGCTCATTGACAGGACATATCTGCATGTGGGTGGACAGTTTTCTTCAGCCCCACGTGGTAGGTCTCGCTTCCTATTTGCGCGACTCGGTAGATCTCCTCTCTAAGCTGGACTCAGTACATTTACCAAGGAACTGCCTAATGGTGACATGTGATGTCGAGTCCCTTTATTCGAACATGACACATGAAAATGCCATGTATACGGTTAATTACTTTCTGAGCATGGAAGCCAACTCACATCCTACACGGAGACAATTTGCTCTAGATGCTCTTAAATTCGTTTTGGAGCATAATTATTTTGTCTTCGATGCCATTATAGACAAAGGATGGGAGTGGCAATGGGTGCAAGGTGTGCCCGCTCCATCGCCAACTTATTTCTGGGATGGTGGGAGAGGGAGAAGGTATTTAGCGAGTCCCTGGACCTATACCACTGCCACAAGAAAATAAAATAAAGAGTGGTCACAAGGTTCAACCAACAATGGGGAGCCGTCAGAACCATCTTGTCACACCAGTGGAACATCTTGAAGAGTGACGGAGATCTGGCCGGATGGCTACCGGAAGCACCACGGTTGATAGCTAGAAGAGCAAGGAATATAAGGGACCAACTTTGCCAGAGCCACTTCTCACGCTCGGAGCAGACATGGATAACAACTTTAAATATTTAAGGTTCTGCACCTTGTGGTACATGCTCTATCTGCAAACATATACAGAAAAAATACGGCTGCACCCCGTGGCCTAAATGAGGATGTGTCGTTTGTCCCCTTTCTGGAGTAAGATTCATGCCCGAAAATGTGAGAAAAATGATATCATTAAGAATTATTCTCTCATACATCAGTCTCCATGTAGAGGGTCGGCCTGTCTAGTGCCTCGAGTCGTCTTAATATTGGGATGTTATGTAAAATACAACTCTGTGAAATACTCACCTGTAGAGTTGGTATTATACGCAGACAGCACGTCCTGCTCCAGACATAGTCCTTACATGTGGGTATACCCCGCCTTCAGCGCCGTGCACTGCAGAATCATGAAGAAAACAAGCTCCTCCCGGCCCTACATATACCGAGGGACCTCCCACAAATCCCCAGCATTGAAATGCAGCGAGAGAAGAAGCCAGGAGGAAAAACAACCACCCAGAGACTGGCAATAATATCCAAGATAATAATCACCACACAGGGGATCCAGAACAAGGTGAATCAGGGTGGGGTGGAGCAGGACGTGCTGTCTGCGTATAATACCAACTCTACAGGTGAGTATTTCACAGAGTTGTATTATTCTAAGCAGACAGCACGTCCTGCTCCAGACATAGTCCTTACATGTGGGACATCCAATAGCAGTGTCCATAAGTAGGGTGGGATCCCCATGAAAAAAGGCACAGCCAACCAAAACAGCGCTATCGCCTGTAACCTTGCTACCAGGAGCAACTAGAGCAAAGCTCTAACTTAACTTATGAAACCTTACAAGGCTAATGAAACACGAGCAGAGAACTAGTCAGCCTGCTCAACAACCAAGTGCATAAGGCCCAAACCAAGCACCGGTAGAAGAAATCCAAACCAAGAGAGAAGAATGAATCTCCCTTAAACAGGCCAGAGTAACAGCCTAACCATGCTACTAACGATAACAGGGTAGCCATGGCAACCATAGAACCTTTCCCGTCAGGGAATACGAACCCTGGTCTCGGCGAGACCAACGTAATACTGAACACGAGCTAACAAGGCTCCTCAAGAGCCAACATGATAAACAGGAGCTCAGAAGGGCAACCAGCCAAGCAAGACCAGTCCAACAGACTCCCATACTCATGGGAGTAACCAGATCCTGCTTCAAGAAGGATAGTGACGTCTATAAGCCCAACGGGCATAGCCCCAGCCCTGGACAGGAAGCAGTCCAGAGGTTCTCAACGCCTATTGAGGGATACAGATCCCTTTTAAGCTCAGAGTAAGCAGAACACCAGTCCAAAGACCGTAGGTTCTGGAATCGAGAAGCATAACAACCCTCCGCCTGGACTCAAGTTTGGTGCAAGGCGGACACATCCTCATCAGACGGTGTACAGATATAAAGAGTTGTAAAAAAAAAGATAAAAAAGACTAGGCTAAGAAAGCCGTCTCCTATGGCACGCCCCAGACTGAGGCACCCGCCCCGAAGGAGTCATCTGAGGCAGGGAACAGTTCAGACAAGAACCTGAATAAGACCCAGGGAAACCCTTAGCAGGGCAACAGGATAAGCAATCCCCCCCCCCCCAAGGGAGCTTAGAATTCTCTGGGGAATGCGCCTGAGCCACCCCTGAGGAAAGCTCAACGCCGAAGCTTGAAACTAGTCTCTACCGAGGACAAGAAGGAGCGAGCCCTGGAGCCTCTCAAGGAACTGAGTTGGGGGACCAACTCCAGCCATGCCATAAGAACTCTAGTACCCATGGGTAAGACCTCATTCCATAGGGAATAGAGAGCTAGTCCCAGCCATCCAACTAGGGCGCCAACTCCCAACATAGCTGGTAGAAAAGAGAGAAGAATAAAAAAGGGAGGGATCTAGACCCAACCCTCCAAAAAGAAGACACACCCAGAGGGAACATTTCTGATAGGGTGAATAACGATCGTCCAAACCCTGTGAAGGGAATGACGTAGTAAGGAGCCTAACTAGGCACAACAGCCCACGTGAGAGGGCACACAGTACAACTGTCTCCAGCAGAAAATGTGAACCAAACCGCACAGGGCCACTCATAGCCCCCAGTGCAACAGTTCACCCTTGCCACAGCAAGCCTGTGCAGAACCCCACCTAGCAGGTTGTAAGAAGGGTCAGACACAGGGTAGAATACCCGGACAAAAGGCCAGACTAGGTCACCGTGACCAAGGCCAGAGTGTCCTGGGACAATCACCCAGGGCAACGAATTAGAACTTTAACCTTGACTTGTAACAGTCACAGGGCCACGGCCCCAACCAGTAGGCTCATTGAGACACTAGGGAAGGCCCTCCCAGCACAGTAGGACAGCCAACGAGCCAATACCAATGAAGCGCAAGGAGTGTAAAAAACCTCCACTGGATCAGAACCAGACACTACAAGAAGGGTCAACCTGTTCCGAGACCTTCTCGTATAAAAACTGGGACAGGCCACTGACCAGACAGACCGAGAGTCCCCAAGAGACAAGGCCTAAGGGAACAGACCAGCAAGCTAGGGCCCAACAAGGCACAATGTGATGAACTACCTATGGTATGAAAATGGGCCCCCCTAAAGGGGCCCCCCTTAGGTACCTCAGGGAATTTCATAAGAAATAGAACCCCATTAGTGACCCTGCCAGACCTGGTCCCCATGGCGACCATCTACAGGGATAGCAAGAAGGAAGCGATGTCCATCAACGACTTCCATGAATAGACCAACCAGAAGGGAACCCCATAAAAAACAGGGGGAACGTACTGATCTATTTCCAGGGGTGTTGGAACCCCATCCAGGATAAGTAACCCAAGGTGCCGCAGGCCCCAGGGCATCTGGGCAAAGGAACAGCCTCGGGCCGCCAGCAATAGGCCCACCAGCCGCAAGGTGAGTGTAATGAGATTACACAGAGGGTAAGGCCCCTTCCCTACCAAGGCACCCAAATCAGAAGGGAAGGTTGAACCTGGACCCATCTAAATGCCACCCCGTAGGGAGAGTATGAATCAGATTACACCAAGTAATAGATGTGCCTAAGCACCAATCCAAAAGACTCCAAGAGAGCCCCAAGTCAAAGTAGAAACTAGTGCGGACAGCACCGGTGAATGAGCATGAAAGCGCTCCCATACTCGCCTTGGCGAGCCAACTGGGAACAGGGGAGGGACCCCAGACAAGACCCTGATATAAATAATGGTCCTGTAACACCGGCTGCAAAAAAGAACTAGGCGTCCAGAGGGAACAAGGGACCGAAGGGGAAAAGGATCCTTGCGGGCATCAAGAGGTTCACTTGACAAGGGCGTCTGCGGCCCAACAGATGGATACCAAGTAGGCAAAGCCCGTGGAACCTAGATGCCCGGTCTAAACCGCCGGATCTGGGCAGACTGCGTCATCCTGGGGGAAGAGCAGAGTGAATGCAATTATCAGCCAAGGCCAACCTAAAAGAAGGCCCAGACCCTCCAGGCCAAACTCAACCTGTGTCCAATCACTAAAGGATACAACAGGGACTAGAATACCCCTGGCTAATTTTGAAGGGAACTGCCCAAAACACTCCATTCTTTCAAAAACCACGTCCAGGAAGGCCATCACCTGCCATCGCCCGAACGAAGCATGGCATCCTGCCATAAGAGCCAAGTGCTGTGGCAGTTCCCTCGCCCGCAGGGCGTCCCGGGGCGATGCCTGCCTCCCCTGGAACGAGCTTCCACCCCAAAAAGTTGGAAGCACACTTCTGGTTCTCTTTTAACAGAAACATATGGAGGGGGAGAGGGGTCCCTGTCCCTAGGTTGCCTGGCTGACCGTCTGCGCGAGGGCGCCTTACCCTTTTTGCCAAAAAGGTCCAACCTGGCCCTGAATAATCGACGTCCTCGAAAGGGAATAGCAGTAAGAACCTTTTTAGTGTCACTGTCAGCCCCCCACTGTCGCAGCCAAAGCAGTCGACGAATGGCCACCACAAGGGCCGAGGTTTTAGCACACATTTTAATGGTGTCATCCATAGTTGAGAGGATAAATCTCACAAAAACATCACAATCTGACAGTGCATTGAAGACCTCACAAGGGAGATCCTCCGGCTGTTGGTCAATTATCTTCCTGATCAGCGTCCTGGCGGCCACCGAGGTAACGGCCGCAGCACAGACCGGGCGCAGAGCCGTCCCTACACTAGAGAAGGCATGGGAGGCCAATCTGTCCATGCGCCGGTCCTCGGCATCCCGAAGGGTGCGAGAGGGGGAAGCCGCCATGAAGGGAGGATTAACAACCCCAATAATTGGAGCATCCACCATTGGAGGAACTGACCATCGTTCAACCAAATCTTGGGGAAAGGGGTACTTCCAGTCCCAAACCCCCGGAACCCCTGTGAGTTTACAAGGGGATTCCCATTCCTTAGATATAAGATACTGGAAATGATCCTGATCCAAGAATTCCAGGCGCGGCGTTGCCGTGTGGAAAGTCTCCCTCTTGGGCTTGGGAGACTCTCCCGGAGGAGAGATAGACAGCACTTCAAAAATCTTAATGAGTAACTCATCAGTTTCACACAGGCCCCAGGACTCCGGGCCAGAACCGTCGCGGTTCCAAGACAACTCATCTGAAGAACTGGACCCTGAGAACAGATCACCATCCTCAGACTGATCAAGATCCTGCATAGCAGCAGGTTCTTCGGTTTCAGTGGAAAAACTATAGCTAGGTTGTGTCAGGGATCGTTTCTTCCCAGCGCCCAAGCGCTCTGCCAAGCCTGACATAATATGCTCCGCGGTGGGAAGCTTGCGCGGCACCACTTGCTGGTCATCCCCGCTCGAGTGCGAATCAGGAGTGAGATTTAAGTCCGGGGAGACAGGTGTATTGAAGCGAGGTGCAGCTACTTGTAAGCCTGATTGCAGGGCCAGCACTTGTTCAGCACACGGTCCGCAGACCAATTCTCTGTCCGCGTCAGCGTGGGGTTGTCTACACATGGTACACAGCCGGTCTTGTCCCCGTGGGACCCCGGACACCAAATTCTGAGATGCCTCCATATGGTGATTAATCTAGGTAATATGCCGGAAGGGATTTATGCTGTAAACAACCCTGGATGCCCCAATACCCGCTGGGAATGTGGGAGATTCTAATATACCCCGTGAGATAAATATATATCAGGCCGGGAGAAACCACTGGAAGCTTGGCGTCTGAAAGACATAAGGGGAAAAGAGGGTGTCAGAACCATGCGCAGCACAAGAAGAAAATTAAACGAACGCCCGTGAGGGCACTTACAGCAACCAAGGGAGAAGGAGGATCGTGACCACGCGCGCGCGGGAGACCGACAAAATGGCGCCAGCGAACCTCGAAGGGCGGGCCAGAGCTATAGGTGACGCGGAACGCGCCAAACCAGGCCACGCCAACCCCGGAGAGCGCGAAGCTCCGTGGAACAAGACAGGAAAAGAACAGAAATAAACGCCATGGCGTGGAGAGACCGAGCCGCCTTATGCGCCAAGTCACATATTTTAAAGACGCTGCGGCCAACATAGAAATAAAGTTTAAAGCACGGCTCTGACCCCCAGAAACCGATAGGGCTAGGGCTCCCCCCCTCTTTTTTCCCCCCACTAACGGGGGAACTAAGGAAGAAGGTGACCCAGCACTCGGGGATCACCGCTACATGGGGCAAGTTGCAGGAGGGGCATCCACTATGAGGCTCACCATTAGCCTAAACCGCCTACCCCATGGATGGGGATTGCGGTGGAGCATGGCTCCATAAGCACACTAGGTGCAGCCTACCTTCACCCGACCAACGCAGCCCAGGCTAGGAGGCATGTTACTCACAAAGAGGACGGGTGGAAATAGTCCCGCAGGACTGCGAGAGCGTGATACTTCATGTCTTCGCAGTTTCAGCACTGCAGAGGAATCTGGGGATTTGTGGGAGGTCCCTCGGTATATGTAGGGCCGGGAGGAGCTTGTTTTCTTCATGATTCTGCAGTGCACGGCGCTGAAGGCTGGGGTATACCCACGTGGACTATGTCTGGAGCAGGACGTGCTGTCTGCTTAGAATAAATCTTTTTGGGGGGGAGGGGTGTTTGACTTCATACATAGGTCCAGGTTCTGAACAGGAGGGTTGAACGTGGATCTTCGATTATATTATTGACACACACTGGGGGTAATTTTTAAATTAATAGGGGGGTGGTGGGATTGGGCTGAGTTGTGTTTATATTATATTTAGTATAATTTGACACGTTCTAATCACCTGTTTTAGTATGTGTTTGTTTTTGTGTTTGCTTTTGGCTGAAGGTGGCTTTCATCTTAAGGCAATTGTTCACGTGTCTGGTTGGGATTGGACGTTGGAGGCACATACTGTAAGAACCATTAAGATTAAGACACCCCCCTCTTCAGAATGATGGTAATACAATCAAGGTGGATGAATACACCAATGGACGTCAGTGAAACAACCACCATGGAGAATAGTTCATCGGGCGTATGTATAGAGGATAAAATGGGGGACATAATATTTCACGTGTGTTTTTTTTATTTTCTGGGCCATAGGCTCATGATAATTAAGACCTAAAGGTTGGATTTCTGGCCCGAGTCCAAGGAAGGCAGATATCCCTCGTCCAACAGATATCAAATAGAAAGTTTACTTGTATAACATGGCTTTAATGTGTAATATGGTGGCTCACATATTCAAAATTAACACCGAAATAGATAGTGATAGCTGTAGTTCACAGCATCTTATAATAGAATTGAGCATTGTAGTATCCATGTAAATAGTTGGTGGCAGGTGGTGCCCATAGCGCCTTATTGTAGTACCCTGCTTTCGTTCAAGTGATTGACTATTCAGGATTTCCTTTCGGCTTTGTTGTGTTTAAATAAAGTGAGATATATTGAATTAGAATATTGAATGTATAAAATACGAGCGTATACCGTATTTTTCGCCCTATAAGACGCACCTGCCCATAAGACGCACCTAGGATTTGGGGGAAGAAAATAAGAAAAAAAAATTTTAAACCAAAAACGCACCATTACAGACAGTGTGGCATTCCCCTATCCAATTCCCATAGGCAGTGTGGGATGCCCCCATTCCATAGACAGTGTAGCATGCCCCCATCCCATTCCCTGTATATCCAGTGTGGCATCCCCCCCTCCCATTCCCCATTGGCTGTGTGGCATCCCCCTCTCCCCACATTCCCATAGGCTGTGTGGCTTTCCCCTCCCCCCATTAGTATAGGCTGTGTGGCATCCCTCTCTCCCCATTCCCATAGGCAGTGTGGCATCCCCATCCCCCCATTCCCATAGGCTGTGTGGCATACCCCTCCCCCCATTCCCAAAGGCTGTGTGGCATCCCCCTCCCCCCATTCCCATAGGCAGTGTGGCATCCCCATCCCCCCATTCCCATAGGCTGTGTGGCATACCCCTCCCCCCATTCCCAAAGGCTGTGTGGCACCCCCCTCCTCCCATTCCCATAGGCTGTGTGGTATCCCCATCCCCCCATTCCCATAGGCTGTGTGGCATACCCCTCCCCCCATTCCCAAAGGCTGTGTGGCATCCCCATCCCCCCATTCCCATAGGCTGTGTGGCATCCCCATCCCCCCATTCCCATAGGCTGTGTGGCATCCCCGTCTCCCCATTCCCATAGGCTGTGTGGCATCCCCATCCCCCCATTCCCATAGGCTGTGTGGCATACCCCTCCCCCCATTCCCATAGGCTGTGTGGCATACCCCTCCCCCCATTCCCATAGGCTGTGTGGCATACCCCTCCCCCCATTCCCAAAGGCTGTGTGGCATCCCATCCCCCCATTCCCAAAGGCTGTGTGGCATACCCCCTCCCCCCATTAGTATAGGCTGTGTGGCATCCCTCTCCCCCATTCCCATAGGCTGTGTGGCATCCCCGTCTCCCCATTCCCATAGGCTGTGTGGCATCCCCCTCCCCCCATTAGTATAGGCTGTGTGGCATCCCTCTCCCCCATTCCCATTGGCTGTGTGGCATCCCTCTCTCCCCATTCCCATAGGCAGTGTGGCATCCCCATTCCCATAGGCTGTGTGGCATCCCCATCCCCCCATTCCCATAGGCTGTGTGGCATACCCCTCCCCCCATTCCCATAGGCTGTGTGGCATCCCCATCCCCCCATAGGCTGTCTGGCATCCCCATCCCCCCATTCCCATAGGCTGTGTGGCATACCCCTCCCCCCATTCCCAAAGGCTGTGTGGCATCCCCATCCCCATAGGCTGTGTGGCATCCCCCTCCCCCCATTCCCATAGGCTGTGTGGCATACCCCTCCCCCCATTCCCAAAGGCTGTGTGGCATCCCCATCCCCCCATTCCCATAGGCAGTGTGGCCGCTCTCCCCCCATTCCCACCCCCCTCCCCCCATTAGTACAGGCAGGCGCCATAGTAAAAAAAAAAAAAACTTAAACTCACCTGTCCGCTGACACCGCTGCGCTGAGCGGCCGGCTCCGTGAATGGGGTGGGCGTGGCCTGCGCCGCAGCGTCGACGCAGGCCACGCCCACCCCATTCACGAGCTGGCTCTGTCCCGGCCCCGCCGCTGCGATCGCTGTCTTTTCAGGCAGCGATGACAGCGGCGGGGCCAGAGACAGAGCCCCTGCTGCTCCTCCATCTGCTCCCCCACATGCGATCACGAAGGTCCGGGCAGCGGGTGGGCGTGGCCTGCGCCGGTGCAGGCCACGCCCACCCACTGCCGGGACCTTCGTGCTCGCATGTGCTCTGAGCCCGGCAGCAGATGGAGGAGCGGCAGGGGCTCTGTCTCTGGCCCCGCCGCTGTCATCGCTGCCTGAAAAGACAGCGATCGCAGCGGCGGGGCCGGGACAGAGCCCCCGCCGCTCCTCTGGCCTCTCGCAGTGTGCCAGACAACGTGGGAGCGCCGGGGACGGGTGAGTTTTTTTTTTTTACATTCGCCCGATAAGGCGCACTGACATTTTTTCCCCACTTTTTTTTTTTTTTTTTTACATTCGCCCGATAAGGCGCACTGACATTTTTTCCCCACTTTTGGGGAAAAATAAGTGCGTCTTATAGGGCGAAAAATACGGTAGTTAGTTATACTTCAGACCAGTGCACAGCTGGTTAAACCCCAGACTCCTGAAACTGCGGGAGGCCGGCCGCCCGCAGCGGCGGCGGCGCCCTCCTCTCTGCCTGGCGAACCCGCTGCTGGACGGGGAGGGTTGCGCTTCACCAGTCGGATATCTGGTGGGGGGTGTGATGTGACGCGGCGGGGGACCCGCATTCGCACCATGAAAGGAGGAGAGCCAGCATTTACCCCTATCAGAAGTCGTGGGCGCACGGCGGAGCAGCGGTGTGGCCTCCAGGCATTCCTTTATTTCATATATGGCGGTATTTACCTGGTCTTGCAGACTTTGTTATGTTTAATTGCATGTTATAATCTGTTTTACAAGCCCTTGTCCTGCACCTGCTGTTGTATGAAAACTAAGTTTTGGCACTTTAGTACATCCATTGGGCATGTTTACACTATGGCACTAGGCACTTTAGTAGTATAGGTATGAGTCGCATTGTTATTAGACACCCTTGAGGTTAACTTAATTGGATTTTGGATATCTTCTCTACTATTTTCACCAATAGAGTTTTGTACTGTTTAATATTTTCCGCTTAATTATTTATTTATTCGATTTTGCACTATTTATATTAATTACAGTGTTGCTGTTGGATGAGCTTATATACATTTTTTCTTTATTTTTTTTAAGGGGTATTAATATTAGGGATGAGCGAATTGATCCGGACGAACCCGGATTCGTTCTGAATTTCATGAAAAATTCGATTCTGAACGAATCCGAATTTCCCGGCGATTCGATCGATCAAAGTTTTCCTTTAAACTCAATGACAGGCATTCTAAGATGGTGGACGGATATGTCCACAGGGGCAAGTGACGATGGGACAGTCACATGCAGCCTATCAGCAGCCAGGAAGCCCGGTGATGTCACCGTGCTATATAAAGCGGCGGTCATTTTCCTTTTGCGCAGTTCAGACTTGCATTGCAGAGAAAACGGAGCTAGCTGCAGGGAGGGACAGACAGTTAGTCATAGTTAGGTGAGAGTTAGCGATAGCTAGAGACAGTTACAGATAGGTAAAGAGAGAGACAGATAGTTAGGGAGATTTAGAGTGGTAGACAGAGCTAGGGAAAGATAGATTTAAAACCGGAACAATCCAGCAGCATACAGGTCACAGTGACAGGGTGTTTAGTGCTATGATTCATATTTCATAATAACTGGGTTACTGTTATTAATATTTGGTTTGGTTTAAATACAGCTGCACACCGTGCTTGCCATGCACATGCTATTTAACCCTTTCTGCTATTTAGCCCTGAACGCTATTTTAACCCTATCTGTTAAACAAAAGCATTTCTCATAATTGGATTAGTGTTAATATTTTCTGTTCAGCTTAAAATACACCAAGCCACATGGGCATCCCAAGGTACATGCTATGTTAACCCTGTCAAACAAAACCATTTCTCATAATTGGATTAGTGCTAATATTTTCTGTTCAGCTTAAAATACACCAGGCCACATGGGCATCCCAAGGCACATGCTATTTTAACCCCATCTGTTAAACAAAACCATTTCTCATAATTGGATTAGTGCTAATATTTTCTGTTCAGCTTAAAATACACCAGGCCACATGGGCATCCCAAGGCACATGCTATTTTAACCCTATCTGTTATACAATATAAGCGTTGATCAGCATCAGCTGCTTTATTAAGCTACTTCAGTTTGCACTTGTTTTTGACTGCTTTCAATAAACCAGGCCGCAGAGCACCCCAATGCTGCACCTTGCACCTTATCTGTTATACAACATAAGCATTGATCAGCATCAGCTGCTTTATTAAGCTACCTCAGTTTGCACTTCCTTTTTGACTGCTTTCAATAAACCAGGCCGCAGGGCACCCCAAAGCTGCACCTTGCACCCTGTTATACAACATAAGCGTTGATCAGTATAAGCTGCTTTATTAAGCTACTTCAGTTTGCACTTGCTTTTTGACTGCTTTCAATAAACCAGGCCGCAGGGCACCCCAAAGCTGTACCTTGCACCCTATCTGTTATACAACATAAGCGTTGATCAGCATCAGCTGCTTTATTAAGCTAATTCAGTTTGCACTTCCTTTTTGACTGCTTTCAATAAACCAGTCCGCAGGGCACCCCAAAGCTGCACCTTGCACCCTATCTGTTATACAACATAAGCGTTGTTCAGCATCAGCTTCATTAAGCTACTTCAGTTTGCACTTGTTTTTGACTGCTTTCAATAAACCAGGCCGCAGGGCACCCCAAAGCTGCACCTTGCACCCTATCTGTTATACAACATAAGCGTTGATCAGCATCAGCTGCTTTATTAAGCTACTTCAGTTTGCACTTGTTTTTGACTGCTTTCAATAAACCAGGCCGCAGGGCACCCCAAAGCTGCACCTTGCACCCTATCTGTTATACAACATAAGCGTTGATCAGCATCAGCTGCTTTATTAAGCTACTTCGGTTTGCACTTCCTTTTTGACTGCTTTCAATAAACCAGGCCGCAGGGCACCCCAAAGCTGCACCTTGCACCCTATCTGTTATACAACATAAGCGTTGATCAGCATCAGCTGCTTTATTAAGCTACTTCAGTTTGCACTTGTTTTTGACTGCTTTCAATAAACCAGGCCGCAGGGCACCCCAAAGCTGCACCTTGCACCCTGTTATACAACATAAGCGTTGATCAGCATCAGCTGCTTTATTAAGCTACTTCAGTTTGCACTTGTTTTTGACTGCTTTCAATAAACCAGGTCGCAGGGCACCCCAAAGCTGCACCTTGCACCCTATCTGTTATACAACATAAGCGTTGATCAGCATCAGCTGCTTTTTTAAGCTAATTCAGTTTGCACTTCCTTTTTGACTGCTTTCAATAAACCAGTCCGCAGGGCACCCCAAAGCTGCACCTTGCACCCTGTTATACAATATAAGCGTTGATCAGCATCAGCTGCTTTATTAAGCTACTTCAGTTTGCACTTGTTTTTGACTGCTTTTTTCAATAAACCAGGCCGCAGGGCACCCCAAAGCTGCAACTTGCACCCTATCTGTTATACAACATAAGCGTTGATCAGCATCAGCTATATTAAGCTACTTCAGTTTGCACTTCCTTTTTGAATGCTTTCAATAAACCAGGCCGCAGGGCACCCCAAAGCTGCACCTTGCACCGTTATACAACATAAGCGTTGATCAGCATCAGCTGCTTTATTAAGCTACTTCAGTTTGCACTTCCTTTTTGACTGCTTTCAATAAACCAGGCCGCAGGGCACCCCAAAGCTGCACTTAGCAGCCTATCTGTTATACTAAATACGCTTGTTCATCCTTCCTCAGATTAATCAAAGTATTTCATTTTGAATTGGTTTTTGGTCTGCCTTTAACAAAAAAAACACCAGGCCGCAGGGCATCCCAAAGCTGCACTTAGCAGCCTGTTATACTAAATACGCTTGTTCATCCTTCCTCAGATTAATCAAAGTATTTCATTTTGAATTGGTTTTTGGTCTGCCTTTAACAAAAAAAACACCAGGCCGCAGGGCATCCCAAACCTGCATTAGCCAGCCTGTTATACTAAATACGCTTGTTGATCCTTCCTCAGCTGAATCTGAGCATTGCATTTTGACTTGGTTTTTGTCCTGCTGTCAAAACACTAGCATACATGGGCATCCCAAACCAGCACATGTCACCCTATCTGTTATAAGCTTCTACAGGCCCTTTTTTTAATTTTTTTTATATAGAGCTGTAATAGATTATATAGTGAGGTAAAATCGCCATTTTGCACCATTATATAGAGAAGCCCACTGTGTAAATCTGAGGAGCAATAGTTTATACAGTATTGTGAGGTAAATTCGCTGTTTTGCACTATTATATATATCAACCTAAATCCCTGTGTAAATCTGAGGAGCAATAGTTTATATTGTGAGGTAAAATTGCCATTTTATAGAGCAGGCCCTGTCTGAAAATCTCATTTTGCAATCTATGTTATATTGTGAGCTAAATTCGCCATGTTGCACCATTCTTTAGAGTGGCCCTCCTGTGTAAATCAGAGCAGCAATAGTTTATATTGGACAATACATTTGCCCTGTTTTACACCACTATATGGAGCAGCCCCTGAGTAAACCTGGGGGGCAATAGTTTATATTATGAGGTAAAATCATGGTTTTGCACCATTACATAGAGCAGTCCCTATATAAACCTGAGAAATAGGTTATATTGTGTGAGTTAAATCAGCTCTTGGTTTTGTAGCATTCTATAGAGCAGGCCCTGTGTAAATCTGAGGGGCAATAGCTTATACTGTGAGGTAAATTTGCCATTTTGCAGCATAATATAGAGCAGTCCCTGTGTATATCTGAGGGGCATTAGCTTATATAGTGAGGTAAATTTGCCATTTTGCAGCATTATATAGAGTAGCCCCTGTGTAAAGCTGAGGGGCAATAGCTTATACTGTGAGGTAAATTTGCCATTTTGCAGCATAATATAGAGCAGCTCCTGTGTAAATCTGAGGGTCATTAGCTTATATAGTGAGGTAAATTTGCCATTTTGCAGCATTATATAGAGCAGGCCCTGTGTAAATCTGAGGGGCGATAGCTTATATTGTGAGGTAAATTTGCCATTTTGCAGCATAATATAGAGCAGCCCCTGTGTACATCTGAGGGGCAATAGCTTATACTGTGAGGTAAATTTGCCATTTTGCAGCATAATATAGAGCAGCCCAGTTGCCATCTAAATCAACTACTGGCCAGGCAGGACAGCTTTTCCAGGGCAAACTCTGCTAGTTGGCCACAAGTCAAGTTTGGCTTCCCAGAAGTCCAGCGGATCCTCAAGGTGTGTTGGCATGGTCATGTCAAGGTATGACATGACCTGCTGGTTCAGGTCCTGCTCCAGGTCTTCCTGCTCCTCATGAGTAGACTCACTATGCGGGTGTAGAAAGCTACTCATTAGCGACTGAAGACTGAGGCTGCTGCTGCTGCTGCCGCCACCCCCCCGGCAGCCATGGCAGTGGAAGGTGAGCGCAGAGGTCCCCCTCGAGTCAGACCTGCGAGAGTATGGACCATGGCACAGATAGACATCGCCCAACTGACTACGTAGGATGTCTCTGTAGTAGGTCAGTTTGTCCTCCCTCTCAGTGGGTGTAAAAAATGCCCCCATTTTGTGCCAGAAGCGAGGGTCCAATAAGGTGGAGAGCCAGAAGTCATCCCGCTGACAAATGGAGACAATTCTGTGGTCACTACGCAAGCTCCATCTTCACTGCAAACTGCCACGGTGTGTCTGGGTCCTCTGTCTCGCCTTCCTCACAACCCTCTAGCTCCTGTGGCTGCTCCTGCTCCTCGTCTCCTGTCAGATGACTAGATAAAATGGTAATTTTGTCAAACCTAAACTGTGCTTCGCTGGGCCCCACCCCTCCTCCTCCTCCACTTCAGCCCCCACAGACTTCATGTGGCTGTGAAATGTATGCGCCATGTCTCTAGTGCCCTGACCAGCCATGGTTTCCAACATGTGTTGTAGTACATGTGTTGTTAGGATGTCTTGCAGATGGGGGGAAGACTTGACAACTAGACTGAACACGTGTGCCATGGCAGGACGCATGGCTCAGGCTTCGCAGACAAGATGTTCTTCCCAGTGTCAGTCACCATGGGTCCCATTTGCAGTTTTTGTGGAGTAAGCAATGATTTAATTTATTGAGTTCTCATTTTTAGCATTTTCTCCCATGTGTGGCTCAAGGCAAACCATGTGAAGAACAGCGTGAAACCGCCGTGTCCTGCACACATGGTAGGCTAGAAGGGCACTGGGAAAAAAAAAAAAATGTAGAAAAAACAAAATAAAAAACAAAATTGTACAAAAATTCACAAAATATTTAAAAAAGACAATGGAAAAAAAATATTGAAAAAAAATATATATATATATGTTTTTAAAAAATACAAAATGTGAAAAAAAAACTAAAAAAAAAAAATTTTTGATAAATGTTGTATGTTACTGTTATCATGTTAGATGTTATTGTTGCTATGTTATATGTTATTATATGTTATTATAAATATGTTCAAATAAGATAAATGTTAACTATTAATATGTAATTGACAATTAGCCACTTTTTTCTGTGACACCATTGGTAAGTGCAAGTGCACTGTCACAGGCACAAAGGCCTAGGAGCGTGGAGGCCACAGCGGAGGGACCTGTCCAAGTTGCTGTTGTGGTTGTGCAGGAACCACAATCACCCAGTGGGCCTTAACCCTTTAAGTGCCAAGCACGTAACACCTATGTCCTGGCTTGGCTGGGCCTTAAGTGCCAAACCCGTAGGTGTTACGTGCTTGACTTTCCCCGCTGCTTGTTAAAGAAATAAAAAAACACTCACCTGACCCCTCGTTGGATCCGGCCGGGTCTCCTCTTTAATTTAGTGCCATCCGATCCCCCGTGGGGGCTCGGATGGCTCCAGGAGATCCCCCTGGAATAGGCCCCCCCCCCCCCGCTTCGGCAGCAGCAGCTGCTAACTGTAAAAAAAAATAAAATAAAAATGACACTTACCTGCGTGTGCGCTGGCTCCCGCTGTCCCTCCTCTTCACCTGGGGGGCCCTTTGGGGGCGGGGTTAATGACGTCATCCGGGCCCGATCACCGGCTTCAGCTCTCTCAGCTGTCAGATGCCGGTGATCGGTGCCCGGGGAAGGAGGTGGCAAGAGATCCTCTGATCTGTTGCCTCCCTCTTCTCTGGATGCCGATCACCGGCATCTGTCAGCACAGCGGCGAGGGACAAGAGCTTACAATCGGAGGTAAGTACAGTAAAAAAAAAATTTTTTTTTTTAATAAAATACTTTTGTGTGGTGTTTTTTTTTTTTGAACAGTTAACCCTTTGTGAGCTGGTAAGGGGTCAATGAGACCCCTTATACCAGTTCACAAGGCTCTGGGTCTGACAAGTCACCTGCGGCTAGTGGGTGACTTTCCATTAACCCCCAGCCCCCCCATTACCTGCCTCCCCAACGGCCAGGGGGGGCAGAAGGGCCCGGGCCACTTAGTGGCTATGTGAGCTAGTAGCCTGCAGGGCCAGGGGCCACCAACGCTGGCCCCTGCGCCCTGTTCTACAAGCCCCCATATCTGGCCCGGGTCGGTAATGCTGGGTAGGGGGGACCCTACAACATTTTTGGGGGGGATTTTTAAGGGTTTTTAACCCTTAAAATTCCAAAGAAAATGGGAGGGGGGACCCTATGTCAATTTTTTTTAAATTAACTGCTTGTCCTGTCCTGTTACACAGCAGGTATAAAATGCTTCCAGCATTTTGTGGTGTGGTGTGTGGTATTGGTCCTTTCCCCCGGGGCATCCCGATTGGGGATGCCCCGCTCTGTGAACCCCCCCCCCCGATCGCCCACAATAACTCATCTCACCCCGATCCTATGGTGCATGCGCGGCCGCTCGTCCAATCAGCGCGCTCAGAGCGGCTGAGTTATGGACATCTAAGAGACGTCTAAGCTCAGCCACTCTGAGCGTGCTGGAGACCGCATCCCTCACTTCCCTCCAACAGGGAGCATGCCCGCGCCGGCCATTCATAAATAGCCAGCGCGAGCACGCGCCCTGCTAGAGGGATAGCGGGGATGCGGCCCGCGCATGCGCCGTAGGACCGGTATTCAGGTAAGTGGTAGCGGGTGTTCCGGGGGGGTTTCACACAGAGGGGCATCCCAATTTTGGATGCCCCGGGGGGAGGGAATAGAATGGTCTGGGAATCTTATAGATTCCCGGGCCGATCAGCCCTGGGTGTTGGTCCACTTTAACCCATTGTGAACTTGTAAGGAGTCCATGAAACCCCTATACCAGTTCACAAGGCTAGGGGCTGTCAAGTCACCTGCGGCTAGCGGGTGACTTGCCATTAACCCCGGCCCCCCTATTACCTGCCTCCCCGAAGCCCGGGGGACAGAAGGGCCCGGGCTTGTACTTGGCAGGGCGGGGGGCCACCAAAGCTGGTCCCTGCGCCCTGTTCTACAAGCCCTGCATAGCTGATCCCCAGGCTGGTTATGCTGGGTGGGGGGACCCCATGTCATTTTTATGGGAATTTTTAAGGGTTTTTATCCCTTAAAATTTAAAAAAGAAATGGGGATTACCCCCCCCCCTTTGGAAGGGGAACCCCATGCCAATTTTTTTCTTGATTTAACCCTTTATAGTGTGGATTGTAGTTGTATTTTATTTTTACATGTTATAAAGTGTTCTTTTCAGTTTGGGGGGGGTCTTCTGAACAGTAACGGGGGGCTACCGATACATATGTGGTACCGTTGTAATCGGGAGAAATGGGGCTTTCACATGCAATATGGTTTTCTTTAAAAAAAAAAGGTTTTATTTGAAATACATTTTGTTTTGTTTAAAAAAATTACAAACAAGACATTTCATGTTAAAGCCTAAACTCTGCCGCAAAAATAAAATATAATTTTCCTGGAAATACCTGCAAAAAATACCATTTTGTGAGTACTCACCTGAAAAATGGATATTGTTGGTGTGCCACACACCCCGCTTCACTTCTTAAATATTCATCACTTCATGGGTTAATCCACCGCAGGTGACGTAGTGCAGAGAGGAAGTCTTGTAACGAGCCCCCTTCCAGCCCATATATACCTGGTACCTCCCTTCAATCACCAGTATATTCAAAAAGCAGTAAAACAAGGTACCAGTATTCCACCAGTAACCTCCAAAATTAATTTTGATATAAATAAAAAAGGGCTTCACCATATAAATGCTTCGGTAATACCGAAAAGGGCGGGTGTGAAGCGGGGTGTGTGGCACACCAACAATATCCATTTTTCAGGTGAGTACTCACAAAATGGTATTATTCTTGGTGTGCCACACACCCCGCTTCACTTCTTAAATATTCATCACATCCAAAAGCAGTGTCCACAAGGGAAGGGCATCTCAAGGCCAGGTGAAGCATAACTTAAATGACTGCAGTCTGCAGAACTTTGCGGCCAAAAACAGCATCCGCTGAGGCCCGCACATCAACTTTGTAAAACTTAGAAAAAGTGTGAACAGAAGACCAGGTGGCGGCCTTACAAACCTGTTCAACAGAAGCTTGGTGCTGAAAAGCCCAAGACGCCCCAACAGCGCGAGTGGAATGAGCAGTAATACAAAAAGGGGGAACTCTTCCCTTAGCAGAATAGGCCGCAGTAACGGCCTGACGTATCCACTTGCTAATGGCAGATTTGGCTGGTGCCAAACCCTTCTTAGGCCCATGGGGCACAACAAAAAAGGAATCCGTCCTACGGAAAGGAGACGTGATAATCAAGTAGTACTTAACACAGCGTACTACATCCAAACAATGCAAAACCCTCTCTTTGTCATTCTTAGGATTAGGACACAAGGAGGGAAGAACAATATCTTGGTTCAAATGAAAAGCAGAAACAACCTTAGGAAGAAAGTCTGGCTTGAACCGAAAGACCACTCTATCCCGATGCCTCTCGAAGTAGGGCGCCTGGATAGTTAAGGCCGCCAATTCTGAGACACGCCGGACAGAAGTGATCGCTACCAAGAAGACAATCTTCTGAGTCAGGGTAGACAAAGCAATATCTTGCAAAGGCTCAAAAGGAGGAGCCTGAAGAGCCGAAAGAACCAAATTCAAATCCCAAACAGGGAGTAATGGTTTCCTGGGAGGCCGCACATGCGTAACCCCCTGGAAAAAAGTTTTAACTAAAGGTTTAAGCGCAACACGCTTCTGAAAAAAGACAGATAAGGCAGAGACCTGCCCTTTCAATGTACTTAGCTGGAGACCAGAGTCCAGCCCTGATTGTAAAAACTCCAGAATCCTGGGGACCGAAAGGACCCTACAAGGAAAAGATCTTATCTCACACCAAGTGACATAGGCTTTCCAAGTCCTATAGTAGGTGACGGAAGAAGACTTCTTCCGGGCACTGATCAGAGTCTTAATGACTGAATCAGAAAGACCCTCCTCCTTCAGGATGGAGGTTTCAGCCGCCAGGCCATCAAACCCAGCGCTGGTAAATTGAGGTAACACAATTGACCCTGAGTGAGCAGATCGGGCCGAAGAGGCAGAATGAACTGGTCCACTGCCAGCCAAACGATGTCTGCGAACCTTATTCGTTTTGGCCACCTTGGGGCCATGAGAACGGCATACACCCTTTCTAGAGCCAACTTCTGAAGAACTCTGCCCAGCAAGGGCCACGGAGGAAACAGGTATAGAAATCCCAGAGCTCCTCAGTTCAGGGACCTGACGTCCACTGTCAGAGCCAGAGGATCCCGGGAGAGAGACACGAAGCTCGGGAGCCTGAGATAGAGATGAGGGACCCACAGGTCCACCTCCGGAGTCTCCCATTGGAGACACAATAAGAGAACCACCCGAGGATGGAGAGCTTATTCTTCCAGACGGGGAGAGCACTTGCTCAACCGGTCCGCTACCTGTTCCATCACCTCTGGAATGTAAACCGCCGAGAGACAGGGAACATGGAACACTGCCCATGTCTGGATCAGGGACATTTCTCTGATGGGTAAGTGGGGCCTCCACTGCCCCTGAAGCCGCAGCTCCTTCCAGAATCTGTCCCATCCCGACAGACCGGTGTCCGTGGTGACACCTCTCCAAGGGAGGGTCAGGAAAGACCTGCCCTATACAAGATTGGTCGAGACCAATCACCACAGGAGGAACTGCCGTACACGGGAGGACAATTGGAAGGACTGATCCAACAACAGAGGTTGCTGGACCCAACACGCTAGCAGAAATAGCCGAAGTGTTCTTGTGCGAATTTGGGCAAAAGAAAGACACACAGCGTCTTGCTGAGAGTTCAGGCCGGGATGAACCGACCCCTGAATGGACCGCGAGGGAGGGTGAGACTCGAATTCCAGGTTGTGACCTGTCGACACTACCTCCTGGATCCATCTGCCTAGAACCACATGGTTCCAATGGTTGAAGTGTCACAATAGTCCCCCCACCCGCACGGGTGAGGGCAGCCCCTCATTGCTGAGTGGGCTTATCAGCAGGTTTGGGCTTGGTGCCCCAGGACTGAGTGGGCCGGCCACGGCCCCTCCCCCGAGTCCAACCTGCGCCACTGGTAGCGGGAAAGGACGAACCTTTTCCCGCTCCGAACCTTGAAAGGAAGGCCTACCGGAACTTGTCCCCCTGAAGGGACCACGAGGCCTTTTGCGTTGTGGCATCTTACCATCTTTTGCGACTGAATCAATTTTCTCCCCAAACAGACGCAACCCCAAAAAGGGGAGGGCTGTGAGTACCTTTTTGGAAGCCGTGTCTGCTGACCACTGACGCAGCCATACTGACCTGCGAATAGCCACCAGCATAGCTGCCGCCTTGCTACTCATAGTCAGCGCATCGTCCTGAGCGGCCAGAACATAAGCCACAAAAGATTCACACTGCTTAAGTGCAGTGAACTGTTTGCAAGCGGGATCAAGATCCTCATATAGCCCCTGAATTAGGGATTTAATTGCCAATAGAAGAAGGGCTGAAGCACATACCGGGCGCAATGCTGACCCGGAATAGATAAAACCATGTCAAGCGTATTGGTCAATCCTGCGATCTTCCCCATCTTTGGGGACAGTGGTCTCAGCAGATTGTACCATAGCCGAGCTGGAGAGTCCTAGTACAGGGGTATCGACGTCCGGAGGGACAGACCACAGCCTCACCAATTCTGGTGGAAAAGGATAACGCTTTTCCCAACTGGAAGGAATTCCAGATAACCGTGTGGGATGTTCCCATTCCTTAAGAACCACCCTCTCAAAGTGGTGCTGTCTGGGAAAAACCAAACTCGGCTGAGGCTCTTTAAATAACTGACCCTTTGGCGGGGCGGCCGCCTCAGGCGTATCTAAACTCAAAATATTAAACATTTGAGCCAGAATGGAGGGGGTGTCAAAAACAACCCCCTCTGACCAATCGTCGATCTCATCAGCCACATGCTGACCTGTCGGCTCATCTGACTCCGACGGGAGTTCATCCTCGTCAGGGGATCCATCGGACCATTCCACAGGTTCACAAAACTGGTCCTGTGGAGCCGAAGGTACCGGAGTCAGGTGCCTTCGTTTTGTAGCGGTTTTAAACGCTGCTTTAACGGGCATCATTTTCCGGGGGCAGGGCTGTGCTGCTGCCTCGGAATGCGAATCCCCACTTTTGACAGTGTCATGCGGGGTCCGGAATAGGGATGGAGAGGTAGGAGATGATGAAGGATGCGATGGCACCGCAGCCGAAGCAACGGACTGGCGCGCAATAGTCTGTTTTGCACAAGGGATGCAAATAAAAATATCAGCTGGGAGTGAAACCCCACAACCTACGTACCCCCCAAACGGAACAGCAGAACCGTTTCCGGAATCTACGGAAGCCTCCATATGGTGATTTATGGTATTCGCAATAATGGGACTTTTAAGGCATAAGCCGACCCGGGATGCCCCCTTTATTTTAGTAATGTCCCGGAAGGGAGGATTTATATAAAAAAATTTTTTTAAGTTTAGGTCCCCTTTAATAGAAACTATATATATATATACTTATATATAGTCTATGTATATAAACATTCAAATCAATCCCAATAATTAGCCAGGCACATAGAGCCGGAGGGCTAGCATAAGCAGGGATCCCAGGATCTGCAAGGCAAGAAAACAACCATCAGATCCTTCACATGTGTATAACATAAGTATGGCACCAAGTGCCCTTAAATGACGCCCCCTTGATAATAGTGATTTCTCACTGTATTATTAAACAATATCTCCCATTTAACGGCCCCAACGGGAGGGGCCGCTTACCTGTACCGCAATCAGCCGGTAAGCCTGCAGCCATGAGCCGGCAGAAGACAAAGTGCGGCCGTGCGCCCACGTGCCTTCCTGTTTTGAAGGAAGCTGGGACACTGGGCCCGCCGCTGACGCCGCATGACGTCGGCGCCGCGCCCCCGGCGCCACGTCAGCGGGCCCGCCCCCCCCTCCCTACGCTGATCAGCTGGAACACTTTACAGCTGATCACAGCACGCGCGTCCAGGCAGCGGAGGGGGGAGGGTAAAAACCGCATGTGCTGACAAAGCTCAATGAATGCCAGGCGAGGAGAGGGGAGAGGGGGTAGGGGGCCACAAGCAACCAACTGCCAGAGAGGTGGCCAGCCCATACCCAGCGCAAGCTGCCCTAAAGCAGACCCAAAATATACACATGCTACAGTGAATGTATAAACATGACATATATGTTAACATGCAGTGATACAGTAAAACACACATACTAAAGCACACCCTCACCACCCCCCCCAACGGGAGAGAAAGGGGCTACGGGGACCCTCGGGACAGGGGCATCCCATTTCCGGATCACCATTCCGGTTCACCGCATTGCCCCACGCATGAGGACGAGCGGTAGGAGATAAGCTCCTAGGCACTTAAAGTGCCATCTACCATTTGCCCGGTGAGCAGCCAAGGCTGGGAGGCTTCCTATTTCACCATAAAGGTATACAAACTCAAACCGGGCAGAAATAGACCAAAAGGGGGGTGGCGGGGTAAGAATACCCCGGCCTACCTGTAAGCAGGAGACTTCCAACTTCTGGCTTGTCAGCAAGCAGAGAGAAAAAATACTGGTGATTGAAGGGAGGTACCAGGTATATATGGGCCGGAAGGGGGCTCGTTACAAGACTTCCTCTCTGCACTACGTCACCTGCGGTGGATTAACCCATGAAGTGATGAATATTTAAGAAGTGAAGCGGGGTGTGTGGCACACCAAGAATATCACAGTTGAGCATAGCGCAAAATGGTTAAAGACCTGTCAAGAGAGGGTGACAAAATCTCAAGTAGGCTGGCAGTTAAAAGGGTTAAAAGTACCTATGCATGTTGGGTATCGTTCTGCTCAGGGGACCTTGCGCTTTTAGATTTAGCTTGTTTTTTCTTGTTTGCATATTGATATTTTAGGAAAACTCATTTTTTATTCTGCTTTATTATACATTTTTTAAGGGAACCCTGTGCGACCAAAGAATTCTTTGAGGGATTACTTTCAGAAAGATGGGCCCACTACAACATGCTGGGTACGCTTAGAAAGCTTATCATGTGTACTTTCAAGGAATGTATGGTTTGTGGGGGGTATTACAAATGTAAAGGGTTGTTTTGGTAGAAAAAGCACAAGGTGCGGACTTTGTCTGCAGAGCTGACATTTTCAAGCAAAATTACCATTGTGCACATGCTTTACTTTTTGGTGTTTGGTAACTCTTCTTTTGACAGTAGTTGGGTATCGTTCAGTTCGGAGGATGTTGCTTTTTCAGATTAACTTGTTTTTTCTTGTTTGCATATAGGTTTTTTTTTTTAGGAAAATGTGGCTTTGATCCTGCTTTTTTTTATCCATTTTTAGGGAAGCTCTGTGTAACCAAAGAATACATTGAGGGAGAACTTCCAGAAAACTGTGGCAACATCAACAAGCCTGGTACGCCTAGAAAGCTTGACGTGTGCATTTTCAGAAAATATATAGTTTGTGGGGGGTATTTCAAATGTAAAGGGTTGTTTTTATTAAAAAACTGCAAGATGCACATAGCTGTATTTGATCTAAAAATCTCTTACAAGTGCTGTTTCAGTTTGGGGGAGTCTCCTGGGCAGGAAAGGGTGTCTACCAATACATATGTGGTTGTATCCGGGAGAAATTGGGATTTCACACGCAATAAGATTTTATTGACAAACTTTACATTTACATTTTTTTATTACAAAAAAAACTACAAATTGTAAAAAATAGATTTTTAAATTTTTTTTTCACATATTTCACCCCAAAATGTTAAGAATACACTTGGACAAATGACAAACAAGACATTTCATGTTAAAGCCCAGACTATGCTGAAAACAATATATCATTTTCCTGGGAAATCCCTGGAAATCCCTTCAAAAATCACATTTGAACATGGGGAGCGCAAAATAGTGCAAAATGGTCTGGCAACAGAGTGTGACAAAAACTCCAGGTAGGCTGGCAGCGAAAGGGTTAAAGCATATGTATTGTCCCTGACCGTAGTTACAGCTCCAGACATAGGCACTGCTGTGCACTTTGGTACACACTGACAGGCTAAAGGACTGGCCCACCTTCTGTTCAACAAAATTGTACAGGGCTGGTACTGCCTTCTTCGCAAAGAAATTACAGCATGGGACTCTCCACCTCGGCTCGGCACAAGCCATCAGTTCTCTGAAAGGTCCACCAACTCAAAAGGGAGGGACTGCAGCACCAGCAACTTGTACAGGAGCACATTTAGCTTCTGCACGTTGGATGAGTGGGCACATACTGTTGTCTCTTGAACATGGCTTGGCCAATGGACTGCTGGCGAAATGACTCGGATTAAGAGGAGGAGGAGCATCTGGAGCGACAGAGGATGGGTATGACACACAGGAGGTGGTGGAGCCTTGGGTGGCTGGGACAGAGAGTGGCACACTGGGTAATGCAGCAGGCTGGACCACCACTTTGGAGCCAACTCTCCCAGGCCGCTTTATGGTGACGCTGCAAATGTTGATGCAGGGCTGTGGGTCCAACATTGGGACCCTTGCCACACTTCACCTTCTGCCTACACATCTTTCATATAGCCATGTTAACCTCCTGCGGATGCTTGATGAAAAACTGCCACATGACCTTGTAGCTGATTTTTCCTACCAACAGTCCACACTAATTCACTGCTGCTGCCGCCAACTCCAGGGACCCTCTTCCACTACCTCCTGGGAAGATAGCCTGCCGCGCAAGTGGTCTAAACCGAGCACATTTGCCTCCATACTTTCCCCTTCTGCCACCATGCTGGCCGCTAAATCTGTCACTCTCCATCACTCCAAGCCTTTAAAAGTGCCCTCAAAACTCACTGATGTCCTCCTCAGGTTCCTCAACAGTGTCTGTTTAAGAAGCCAAAATGCTTGCAACACCACCTCCCACACCACTCTCATCACTACTTTCCCACCTAGTGGAAGAAGCGGCGAGTGTCTCCTCCACTTTTTGGCTGGGCAGTAGCTGCTGATTTTTCTGATTATCAGATCATCCTCACTGAATAGTGGAGCTGAACCCTAAGCAGAAGACATAACCGACAGTTGACTGGGGGTGTCAGATGTCACTTGTGATGCAGTAGATGATCGTGTTAACCAATGGATGATGGCAGATGGGTTGCTGGTCAAGACACGACCGCTAGCTGATCCCGGGAGATCAGTCCTCTCACTGAGACTCCTGCTGCCACTCACCCCTAGTCTGCTGCAACCTCTGCTTGATGAATTTAGGCCTCTGCAACTTCTCTGTGCCTATCCTGCCACTTCTCTGCCTGACATACTTAGTGCGTATATGAGAGGAGGACAAAACGCTACACTACACTTAAAACAGGATTTGTCGAAAAGAGCAGCAGGTGTGTAACTATCTATGGTCTTTCACTAAGTAGTAACTAGGCCCTGAAGACTTTAAAACGAACAAAATGATGAAACTCTTAGATGTGCGTAAGTGATGCTCTGATGAGAGCAATTCAATGTGCTCCAGTATGCTTCGAAAATGTTTTTTTTTTTCAGAGATTGGCCTGCGTGGAAATGAATCGGGCATGGATCAGCCAAGATTTCCACCCACCAATGCCTGATGCATTAGAGTAGTGATCATGGGGCCAGACCAACACTAAACAAATATGGATTGTGAAAAACTGATTTAAGGCGCTGCTCTCCAGTTACAGACATTCCTCCGCATCAGACCACAAGTAATAAATTGAGAAAATGCTTTACGTTACTCTTACTTTTTATTAATATTCTTCGGCTAAGATATATGTGCCGAAAATCTGTATATGTTCTCTTAATGCTGCTGCCAACTCCAGGGTGTGTCTTTCAAGCTATGTTTGGACTCCTGCTGCTGCTGCTTGCAACTGCAATGTGTCTTTCAAGCAATGTTTGGGCTCCTGCTGCCAACTTCAGTGTGTCTTTCAAGCAATGTTTGGGCTCCTGCTGCCAACTCCAATGTTTGGGCTCCTGCTGCCAACTCCAGTGTCTCTTTCAAGCAATGTTTGGGCTCCTGCTGCTGCCAACTCCAGTGTGTCTTTCAAGCAATGTTTGGGCTCCTGCTGCCAACTCCAATGTCTCTTTCAAGCAATGTTTGGGCTCCTGCTGCTGCCAACTCCAGTGTGTCTTTCAAGCAATGTTTGGGCTCCTGCTGCCAACTCCAATGTCTCTTTCAAGCAATGTTTGGGCTCCTGCTGCTGCCAACTCCAGGGTGTCATTCAGCCAATTTTGGCCTCCTGCTGCCAACTCCAATGTCTCTTTCAAGCAATGTTTGGGCTCCTGCTGCTGCCAACTCCAGTG
This sequence comes from Gastrophryne carolinensis, assembly GCA_027917425.1. NCBI lineage: Eukaryota > Metazoa > Chordata > Amphibia > Anura > Microhylidae > Gastrophryne > Gastrophryne carolinensis. The sequence continues at coordinate 166,097,569 of CM051236.1, forward strand.
TGTCTTTCAAGCAATGTTTGGGCTCCTGCTGCCAACTCCAATGTCTCTTTCAAGCAATGTTTGGGCTCCTGCTGCTGCCAACTCCAGTGTGTCTTTCAAGCAATGTTTGGGCTCCTGCTGCCAACTCCAATGTCTCTTTCAAGCAATGTTTGGGCTCCTGCTGCTGCCAACTCCAATGTTTGGGCTCCTGCTGCCAACTCCAGTGTCTCTTTCAAGCAATGTTTGGGCTCCTGCTGCTGCCAACTCCAGTGTGTCTTTCAAGCAATGTTTGGGCTCCTGCTGCCAACTCCAATGTCTCTTTCAAGCAATGTTTGGGCTCCTGCTGCTGCCAACTCCAGTGTGTCTTTCAAGCAATGTTTGGGCTCCTGCTGCCAACTCCAATGTCTCTTTCAAGCAATGTTTGGGCTCCTGCTGCTGCTGCTTGCAACTCCAGGGTGTCATTCAGCCAATTTTGGTCTCCTGCTGCCAACTCCAGTGTCTCTTTCAAGCAATGTTTGGGCTCCTGCTGCCAACTCCAGTGTGTCTTTCAAGCAATGCTTGGGCTCCTACTGCCGCTGCTGCCAACTCCAATGTGTCTTTCAAGCAATTTTGGCCTCCTGCTGCCAACTCCAGTGTGTCTTTCAAGCAATGTTTGGGCTCCTGCTGCCAACTCCAGTGTCTCTTTCAAGCAATGTTTGGGCTCCTGCTGCTGCCAACTCCAGTGTGTCTTTCAAGCAATGTTTGGGCTCCTGCTGCCAACTCCAATGTCTCTTTCAAGCAATGTTTGGGCTCCTGCTGCTGCCAACTCCAGTGTCTTTCAAGCAATGTTTGGGCTCCTGCTGCCAACTCCAATGTCTCTTTCAAGCAATGTTTGGGCTCCTGCTGCTGCTGCTTGCAACTCCAGGGTGTCATTCAGCCAATTTTGGCCTCCTGCTGCCAACTCCAGTGTCTCTTTCAAGCAATGTTTGGGCTCCTGCTGCCAACTCCAGTGTGTCTTTCAAGCAATGCTTGGGCTCCTGCTGCCGCTGCTGCCAACTCCAGTGTGTCTTTCAAGCAATTTTGGCCTCCTGCTGCCAACTCCAGTGTGTCTTTCAAGCTATGTTTGGGCTGCTGCTGCTTGCAACTCCAGGGTGTCATTCATCCAATTTTTGGGCTCCTGCTGCCAACTCCAGTGTGTCTTTCAAGCAATGCTTGGGCTCCTACTGCCGCTGCTGCCAACTCCAATGTGTCTTTCAAGCAATTTTGGCCTCCTGCTGCCAACTCCAGTGTGTCTTTCAAGCAATGTTTGGGCTCCTGCTGCCAACTCCAGTGTCTCTTTCAAGCTATGTTTGGGCTGCTGCTGCTTGCAACTCCAGGGTGTGATTCATCCAATTTTTGGGCTCCTGCAGCCAACTCCAGTGTGTCTTTCAAGCTATGTTTGGGCTCCTGCTGCTGCCAACTCCAGTGTGTCTTTCAAGCAATGTTTGGACTCCTGCTGCCAACTCCAGTGTGTCTTTCAAGCAATGTTTGGGCTCCTGCTGCCAACTCCAGTGCGTCTTTCAAGCAATGTTTGGGCTCCTGCTGCTGCTGCTTGCAACTCCAGGGTATGATTCATCCATTTCTTGGGCTCCTAAAGCAAACTCCAGTGCCTCTTTCAAGCTATGTTTGGGCTGCTGCTGCTTGCAACTCCAGGGTGTGATTCATCCAATATTTGGGCTCCTGCTGCCAACTCCAGTGTCTCTTTCAAGCTATGTTTGGGCTGCTGCTGCTTGCAACTCCAGGGTGTGATTCATCCAATTTTTGGGCTCCTGCAGCCAACTCCTGTGTCTCTTTAAAGCAACGTTTGGGCTCCTGCAGCTACTGCTGCTTGCAACTCCAGGGTGTGAATCAGCTAATTTTTGGGCTCCTGCCAGCTCCAGGGTGTGTTTTTCAGGCACTATAGGGGCCCCTCATAGTGATGCCACTTCAATTCTCTGCAATTGTGCCGCTCTGCGATTCTATTAGCGATGCCTCTGATCTGCATGTGATAATTATTTACAGTATTATTTCACTAACCCAGCACGCATCCTATGCGTGTTACAGCAAGGCAGAATGGTTTACAACCCTATTGAGGCTCTAAAATAGCGCTTCGTCGCGAATACATTCGGGTCAAAACTATTTTTGTCGGAAAATCCGGCGAATCAGTCGAATCGAATTTTTCAAAAGTTCCCTCATCTCTAGCTGGAAGGCCCAAGAGGCACCAATAGCATGCATAGAATGAGTAGTAAGGCGAAAAGGAGGACCCTTCCCCTTAGCAAAAATAGGCCCGAATCACGGCCTGACGGATCCATTTGCTAATAGACTTGGCAGTAGCCAAACCCTGCCTGGGCCCAGAAGGGACCACAAAAAAGAGCATCAGTTTTCCTGAAGGACGCACCAGGTAACCAGGACGCACCGCTAAGTGACCACCAGGTAATACTTCAAACACCTGACCACATCCAAGGAATGCAAAACCCTCTCAGTGTAGCTAGGATTAGGGCACAAAGAAGGAAGAACAATATCTTGATTCAATGAAAGGCAGACACTACCTCAGGTAGAAAACCTGGCTTAAAGCAGAACACCACCTTGTTCTGGTGTCTTCCCAAGGTATGGGGGCCGAATAGAAAGAGCCGCCAACTCAGACACACGCCTAACTGAAGTAATGGCTACCAGAAAGACAACCTTGAGGGTAAGAACGGCTAGAGCAGCATCCTGCATAGGTTCAAAGGGAGCACCCTGCAAGGCAGACAAAACCAAGTTCAAATCCTAAACAGGGACCACAGGTTTACGTGGGGGACGCACATGAGCGACCCCCTGGAAAAAAGATCTTAATCAAAGAATGCTGAGCAAAAGACTTCTGAAAGAAAACAGACAGGGCAGAAACCTTCAGAGTACCGAGTTGGAATCCCGACTCCAACCCATGCTGTAAGAACTCCAGAACCCTGGGGACTGAAAACACCCGACAGGGAAGAGACCTAGACTCACACCAGTCAAAGTAGGTACGCCATACCCTGTAATAGATGGAAGAAGAAGTTTTCTGCCTTGCCTTCACCATGGTATCAACCACCGAGGCGGACAAGCCTTTTTCCATCAAGATGGAGGTTTCAGCAGCCAGGCCGTCAAGGCCAGAGTTTGTAAATTGGGATGGCGTAAGGGGCCCTGAGTGAGCAGATCTGACACCCTTGGCAGAACGTACTGGTCTACTGCCATCTGCACCACGTCTGCGAACCACACTCTTCTTGGCCACCTGGGGGCCACCAGAATTGCTGGCACCCCGTCCAGAGCAATCTTGCGCAGAACCCTGCCCAGCAGGGGGAATGGAGGAAAGACATACAGTAGCTGAAGTCCTGCCATGACATTGCTAGGGCATCTGTGGCCAAGGCCAGAAGATCCTGGGATAGGGAGACAAAGGCCGGGAGCTTGTGATTGTGATGGGACGCAAACAGATCCACATCTGGTTGGCCCCAACAGTGGTACAGAGATTGGAACCCCCTGTTGCAGAGGGACCATGCTCCCTAGCGAGCGGTCCCCCTGCTCAGAGGATCTGCCAGCAGATTTTTCACACCCGGAATGTACAAGGCTGATATGCAGGGAACATTGGCCTCCACCCAGGTCAGGATCAGAGACACTTCCTGGAGGGCCCTCTTTCTCCAGGTCCCTCCCTGATGATTAATGTAGGCAACTGCCGTCTGGTTGTCCGAGCGCCAACTGAACAGGCAGGCCCTAAAGATGAGTAGTCAAGCGAGCCAGAACTAACCTGATCGCTCGCAGCTCCAAGATATTGATAGGTGTGTGGGCCTCCTGAGGGCCCCACCTCCCCTGGAACCGCAAGGACTTCCAGAAACCCCCCCCTCCAACCTGATAGACTGGCATCCGTGGTGACCGTCTCCCAGGAAGGGGCAAGAAAGGATCTGCCCCCCAACAGGTTCCTTGAGTCCATCCACCACAAGAGGGACCTCCTGACCAGGGGGGAGAGCACACAGACCCTGTCCAGGACGCTGGGTCCTTGTCCCATCCAGACAATAGGTGAAGTTGCAGAAGCCTCAATTGGAACTGAGCATAAGGGACCGTTTCGAAGGATGCCGCCATCAGGCCCACCAGCTGCATCCCCTGCCTGATGGAGGGATGGGGATAAGCAAGGAGGGACTGAGCCTGTGCAATCAGACTGTCCACCTTCTGTTGAGGAAGGAAGATCCTTGCCTGAACTGTATCCAGATTCATTCCTAGGAATGGAGTTACCAAGGAAGGGGACAGTGAGGACTTGGGGTGTTTGATCACCCATCCAAATGACTCCAGAATGGGCACCACCAGCTGAGTATCCAACTCTGCCTGATGCAGAGACTGTGGAAGTGAAAAGGATGTCATCCAGATAGGGAAGCACGCTGACACCCTAACATCTGAGTAGAGACATCACTCCAGCCAGCACCTTGGTGAACACCCTGGGAGCTGAAGTGAGGCCAAAGGGCAAGGCCACAAATTGGTAATGTTGATCCATCAGAGTGAACCTGAGGGACTTTTGATGACCTGGGAACACAGGAATATGAAGGTAAGCATCTTTGATGTCCACAGAAGCCATGAAATCCCCTTGGCGCAGGGAACAGATGGCAGAGCGCAGAGTCTTCATGCGAAAGCACCTGCCCTTGACAAAAACTTGTTAAGAATCTTTAAGTCCAGGATGAACCTGACAGAACCATCCTTTTTGGGTACTGTGAATAGGTTGGAATAAAAGCCCTTGCCTTTTTTTTTCTTAAAAGGCACCTGGCAGATGACCCCCAGCTCCAGGAGGCCTTGCACCGCTTGCACTAGCTCCTGAGCTGACACAGGGTCCTGAGGAATCCGGGACCTGATGAATCTTGGAGGGGGATCGGTAGCAAACTCCAACTTGTAACCGGAGGACACTACCTCCTGAATTCACCGGTCTGAGACATGAATCCTGCAGACCTGAACGAAGTGCTGCAGCCGCCCTCCCCCCACGCGGATGGGTGAGGGCGCCCCAACATGCCTGAGGGGGCTTGGGAGAGGATTTAGCTTTTGGGGTCCCAGGAGGAGCCAGGACGTCCACGTCCTCTGCCTCTACCCCAGAAATCTCCCCGGGCCCAGGGAAGGATACCCCCCCTTCCCTGTCTTGCATCAAAGTAAGGGGAGGAGAAGGAACCCTGACCCCTAAAGGGCTGAGGTTGCCGCCTGCGCTGGTGTAACCTGCAAGAAAGGTCCAGGCGGTCTCCAAACAGACGCAGTCCTTTAAAGGGAAAACCAGTGAGGGCGTTCTTGGCAGCATTGTCAACGGCCCACTAGCGCAGCCAAACCCGAGCGGCGCACAGCCACCACGAGGGCAGAAGTTCTGGCACACATTTTGATGGTGTCATCCAATGCTGACATGACAAAATTTACACAAAGCATCAACTAGAGAGTGCAATAAACACCTCACAAGGCAAATCATCAGGGGCACTATCAAGCATATTTCTGATAAGGGTTCTAGTGGCCACAGCAGTAATAGAGGCACAGACTGGACGCAGCGCCGTCCCCGCACCTGTAAAGGCGTGGGAGGCCAGCTGGTCAATGCGCCGGTCCTCAGCATCCCGCAGGGTAGAAGAATCAGGGGAATGCATGACAGAGGTGTTAGACAGCCCTAAGATCGGGGCATCCACCTCGAGGGGGGGGGGGGATGACCAACCTTTACCCACCTTAGCAGGAAAGGGATACTTCCTATCCCAAATCTTTGGAGCCCCGTGAAGTTTACTGGGGCGCTCCAATTCCTTGAGCACAAGGTTATGGAAATGTGCCTGCCCTGGAATCTCCAAACGTGATTTTGCTGTATGGAAAAGCTCCCCTTTTTGCCTGGGAGCCTCAACAGGGAGAGAGATTGACAGATTATTGACCCAGATCTTTGAGGTTCTGTCTGTGTCATCCGGGGCCCAGGGGTCAGAGCCAGAATCGTCATGACCCCTTGGTCTCTCATCAGATGAGCCTGAATCAGAAAGGAGCTCCCCTTCATCAGACGGGGTATAGCCACACAGATTCATAAACTCCTCAGTTCCCATAGGGAAAACAGTAACATTAGGCGTCAAGTACCGCTTCTTACCAGGGCCCTTACGCTCTAAAGACCTTGCAATAATCTGTTCAACAGTAGCCAGTCTAGAAGACACATCAGGCTGAGAATCCCCACTAGTATGCAACTCAACGGGAGTGAGATTTAAGCTTGGGGGAGTAGGTGAAATGAAACGAGGCGCAGCCACTGGCAGGCCAGATTGCAATGCAAGCACCTACTCAGCACAGGGTACACAGACCCGTGCCTTGTCAGCGTCAGCACGATGCTGCCCACACGCTAAACACAGCCGGGCTTGTCCCAAAGGGACCCCGGTTCCTGGGATGCCTCCATATGGTGATTATTAGGCACGATATGCCAGTAGGGATTTACGCTATAAGCAACCCTGGATGCCCCAATGACCCGCTATGGAAGTGGGAGTAATTATACAAGGCCCAATTATCAATTACACAGGGCCGGGAGAAGTCAATGGCTTCACCCGTCTGAAAGACACAGTGGGAAGAAGGGGTGTCAGAATCAAACACACTACAATGAGTATAAAACCGCCCGCGAGGGCACTTAAGGACCGCAGTAAGTATAACCGCCACACGCGCGCGCTGACAAAGTGGCACTGGGAGTACCTCAAAGGGCGGGCCGTGACGCAGGGCGCGCCAAGCCAGCCCCCCCCCCCTGAAGAGCGCGAAGCCCACAGACAAGCAGCCAATGATAACGCAGAAGCATCTGAGGTAATGCTGCCGCCGCGGAACATCCAAATGAAGGAGAAGACGCGCGCAGCGGCATTTGCAATAGTAAATAAGACAAGTCAGCGCGGCGGCAGACACCACATATACTAGTCAAAAGACACGCTAACCCACACCCCCCCTTCTTTTCCTCCCGAAGGCTACAGGGAAAATGAGGGAGGATGGCGGCCCTTTGTACAGGACCCACCGCTACACGGGGCAATAATGCGGGAGGGGCATCCATAAAGGCTCACCATCAGCCTATACCGCCTACCCTTTGGTGGGGGACTGCAGTGGAGCAGCGCTTCATAAGCACGCATGGTGCTGCCTACCTTCACCCGACCAGCGCAGCCCAGGCTGGGAGGCACATCACACAAGGAACGGGTGGGAATAGTCCAACAGGGCCGCAGGCTTAAAAGCCCCGCTCACCTGCGAGAGAGTGATACTTCATGTCTTCGCAGTAAGCACTGCAGAGAAATCTGGGGATTTGTGGGAGGTCCCGGGTATTTCAGGGGCCGGGAGGAGCCTGTTTTACATGTCTCTGCAGTGCAGCGCCATCTGGCGGAGGATAACCAAGTGTAATGACTATATCTGGAGCAGGAAGTACTGTATACTAAGAATAAGAGCATCAGTTTTTCTGAATGGTGCAGTAGCCACCAGATAGTACTTCAGACACCTAACCACATCTAAGGAATGCAAGACCCTCCCCTTAGCATTACTAGGATTAGGGCACAAGGACGGAAGAACAATATCCTGATTCAGATGAAAGGCAGACACGACCTTAGGCAGAAAATCTGGCTTGAAGCGAAACACCACCTTGTCCTGGTGTCTCTCAAAGTAGGGGGGCTGGATGGAAAGCGCCGCCAACTCAGAAACACACCTAACAGAAGTGATAGCCACCAAAAAGACAACCTTGAGAGTAAGAATGGCTAGGGCAGCCTCCTGCACAGGTTCAAAGGGAGCACCCTGCAAGGCAGACAAGACCAAGTTCAAATCCCAGACAGGCAACATAGGCTTACGGGGGGAGGGACGCACATGAGTAACCCCCTAGAAAAAAGTCCTGATCAGAGAATGCTGGGCAAAGGACCTCTGGAAGAAAACAGCCAGGGCAGAGACATGACCCTTCAGAGTACCGAGTTGGAGCCCCATCTCCAACCCATGCTGCAGGAACTCCAGGATCCTGGGAATAGAGAACACACAACAGGAAAGAGACCTAGACTCACACCAGTCAATGTAGGCACGCCAAACCCTATAGTAAATGGAAGAAGACGACTTCTTTTTAGCCTTTATCATGGTATCAACAACAGAGGCAGACAGCCCTTTCTCCATCAAGATGGAGGTTTCAGCAGCCAGGCCGTCAAAGCCAGAGTTTGTAAATTGGGATGGAGTAAGTGACCCTGAGTGAGCAGGTCTGGCACCCTGGGCAGAGCGTACGGATCCACTGCAAGCTGCACCACATCTGCGAACCACACTCTTCTTGGCCACCTGGGGGCCACCAGGATTGCTGACACCCCCTCCTGAGCTATCTTGCACAGAACCCTGCCCAACAAGGGGAATAGGGGAAAGACATACAGGAGCTGAAAGCCCTGCCATGACATTGCTAGAGCATCCGTGGCCAAGCCAGAGGATCCTGGGACAGGGAGACAAAGGCCGGGAGCTTGCAATTGTGACGGGACGCAAACAGATCCACATCTGGTTGGCCCCAACGGTGACACAGAGATTGAAACACCCTGTCGCAGAGGGACCATTCTCCCAGGCGAGAGGTTCCCCTGCTCAGAGAGTCTGCCTGCAGATTCTCCACCCCCGGAATGTACACCGGCTGATATGCAGGGAACATTGTCCTCCGCCCAGGCCAGGATCAGAGACACTTCCTTGAGGGCACCCTTGCTCCGGGTCCCTCCCTGATGATTGATGTAGGCAACCACCGTCTGGTTGTCCACGTGTACCTGAACAGGCTGGCCCCGAAGGTGTTGGGTCAAGTGAGCCAGAACCAACCTGATCGCCCTCAGTTCCAGAATGTTGGTGTGTGGGCCTCCTTCCACCACCATCCTTGGAACTACAGGGACTTCCAGAAGCCCCCCCCCCAACCTGTCAGACTGGCACCTGTGGTGACCGGGGGCCAGAAAGGATCTGCCCACCAACAGGTTCCTGGAGTCCAGCCACCACGAGAGGGACCGCCTGACCAGGGAGGACAGAACAAGGACCTGGTCCAGGGACGCAGGATCCTTGTCCCATACTGACAAGAGGTGGAGTTGCAGAGACATCATGTGAAACTGGGCATAAGGAACCGCCTCGAAGCACGACACCATCAGGCCCACCAGCTGCATTCCCTGCCTGATGGAGGGATAAGGGCAAGGTAGCACAAACTGAACCTGCGTTAGCAGACTGTCCACCTTCTGCTGAGGAAGAAAAATCCTTGCCTGAACTGTATCCAGATTCATTCCCAGGAAGGGTGTCACCAAGGAGGGAGACAGGGAAGATTTGGGATGGTTGATCACCCAGCCAAATGACTCCAGGGTGGACACTACCCGCTGAGTATCCAGCTCTGCCTGTTGGAGGGACTGAGAAGGGGTGAGAATGTCGTCCAAATAGGGCAGCACGCGACTGCCCTGAGACCTGAGCAGACCTGAGACATCACTCCTGCCAGCATCTTGGTGAACACTCTGGGAGCTGAAGTGAGACCGAAGGGCAATGCCACAAATTGGTAGTGCTGATCCTCCAGAGCGAACCTGAGGAATCTTTGATGACCTGGAAAAACAGGAATATGAAGGTAAGCATCCTTGATGTCCACAGAGGTCATGAAGTCCCCTGGACGTAGGAAACTGATGGCAGAGTGCAAAGTTTCCATGCGAAAGCGCCTGCACCTGAAAAATTTGTTGAGGATCTTCAAGTCCAGGATGGGCCTGACTGACCCATCTCTTTTGGGCACGGTGAAAAGGTTGGAATAGAAACCCTTACCCCTTTCTCGCAAGGGGACCTGACAGATGACCCCCAGCTTTGCACCGCCAGAAGGCTTTGCACCGCCAGAACTAGAGCCTGAGCTGACATAGGGTCCTGAGAGATCTGGGATCTGATGAATCTTGGGGGCGGCCAGGCAGCAAACTATCTTGTAACCGGAGGACACTACCTTCTGAATCCACCGGTCTAAGACATGAAGCCTCCAGACGTGAGCAAAATGCTGAAGCCGCCCCCCACCCGGATGGGTGAGGGCGCCCCTTCATGCCTGAGGGGGCTTGAAAGAAGACTTAGGCTTGGAGCCCCAAGATGAGCCAGGGCGTCCAAGTCCTCTGCCCCTACCCCAGAAATCTCCTCGGGCCCCGGTAAGGGAGACCCCCCTCCCCTGTCTGGCTCCACGATAGGGGGAAGAAAAGGAGCCCTGTCCCCGAAAGGGCCGAGACTGCCGCCTGCGTTGGGGTAACCTGCCTCCCTTAGCAAACAGGTCCAGGCGGTCCCCAAACAGGCGTAGTCCTTTGAAGGGAAACCCAGCGAGAGCTTTCTTGGCAGCGTTGTCAGCAGCCCACTGGCGCAGCCAAACCTAGCGGCGTATAGCCACCACAAGGGCAGAGGCTCTGACACACATCCTAATGGCATCATCCAAGGCAGAGAGGACATAAGTCACAAAAACCTCACAACAAGTGCATTAAACTCCTCACTAGACACATCAGGAGCAACATCTAGGACACTTCTAAGCAGGGTCCTAATAGCCACAGCCGTAATGGCAGAGGCACAGACCGGGCGCAGCGCCGCCCCCACACAGGCAAAGGTATAAGACGCCAGCTGATCAATACGGTGGTCCTCACCATCCCGCAGCATAGTAGAGTCAGGGGAATGCATGACAGAGGTGTTAGATAACCCTAAGACCGGGGCATCCACCTCTGGAGGGGATGACCAACGTTTCACATCAGCAGGAAAGAGATACCTCTTATCCTAACTCTTAGGGACTCCGGGAAGCCTGCTGGGACGCTCCCATTCCTTGAGCACGAGATTAATAAAATGGGCTTGCTCAGGAAACTCTAACCGTGGCTTAGCAGTATGAAACAATTCCCCCTGCTGCCTGGAGGCCACAACCGGGGGAGAGATACAGTAGCTCAAAAATCTGAGCCAACAGCCTATCTGTATCATCTGGGGCCCAGGGGTCAGAA